>CM057160.1:3870844-3930844 GCA_029962745.1 Echinometra lucunter
GTAGTAGTAGTAGTAGTAGTAGTAGTAGTAGTAGTGGTAGTACTTCAACTGCTATCATTTCCACCAGAAATAGGGGGAGGGGGAACATGATTCAAGGTTCAAGATACTTTATTGGTCCATGTTAGTTATCACAAAGAAATTTTGCTTCCTTTGGCTTTCGACACAATACAACACGAATAAACAAAACAAAAACCGTGAAAGAACATAAAGGAATGAACAAGCAACATATACATCGTAACATTGTTTACAATTAACCAAGTGTTCTGATCTAATTTGCAGAATAGTAGTAGACTAGTAGCAGATCCCTTCTAAAAAACCCCTAACCCCTCAACTCACAGACCCCTCCCCCGAAACCCAGGAGTGATGATATAAATGCAAACAACTCAGACGAATATAATCTATGAGTTGAAGTACTATCCCACATACTTTGAGGTTGAAATATATACGAAGTAGATTATTCGTTTCTCTTTCATTAACCCATTTGTGACAGGAATTATTTAAAGCCTAATTTGATCAGCTTTTATTCTTCAAATTGGCAGCACCAACATTTAATTTTATTGCTACATTTTTCTTATAAAACGTCATGTATCTGAAATGAATATAAATTGACAGAAATTATGATGAAAAGTCAATAAGTTGCCAATTTGCAGGGGAAAATGGTGATTTTAAACTTTCTCTCACATTGCCAATTTAAGGATTTTAATGCTTATTTTCCTTTAAAAAAATTTCAGCATCAAACAACGAATATTGACGCAACCAAAATGGGCACAATTTGTGTAGGATTTTTTGCTCTTTCTGCTCATGTATTTGGTATGATTTTTAGGGTTTTGCATCAAAAGATATTAGGCCAAACCACAAAATGTGGACCTCTGTCACGAATGGGTTAAGAAATGACAAATTTTTGGACATTTATACATATGAAAATGTTTGTCAGTTTTGCTGGGATTTATCTTCTTATCACGATTTGAAAATAACCAAACACAAACTATGCACTTCCTGACATTCAGAGCAGAGGAGTGACGTAATCTATTTTGAATGGTGTTTGGTTGCACCAGGCAACTTTCACTAGGAAAGAACTAGTTGGAGGAGAGGTTGATTTTACTTGCACCTGGGGGCACTTTCAGCACAGCAATCACTTGTATTCTTATGGAGGCTCACCTATGCAGCATAGCACAACAGTTCACAGCACCGTACAAAGTACAACAATACGCTATTATTTACATTGGAAGAAGAAGAGGCCAATAAAGTTACATTTAGCTGATTTCTCCATGGATGTTATCTTCATGGTTTCACCATGGGCGACCGATTAGTGGAGAGTTTTGATTCACTCTTCTGCTACCACTGATAATAGGTCATAGATAGGACAATAGGAAAACGGATCCCAGCAATGTTATGTAACAGTTTAAAGCTTATAGCCTTAACTTTTCATGATCTTGAAGGAAAAGAAAAAAAAACCAGCTCAACTTTATTGGTCATTTTGTGATGGAGGGTTCCCTAGACAATTTACAAACCTAAAAAAAAAAAATCTTTTTTAGGTTTGTACGTGTCATAACGTTCGTGCCGTCAGGGCTTGACTATAGTTAAGGTGCCTGCTGGGGTTGTCAGTAAGCATGAGCTGGGCAGACTCCTATGTCACCACGACTAATTAATGTGCGCGTTTAATCTGTCAAACACCTTGCCCCATGCTATACCTGTTCTTAAGCTAACTACACTAGCTTCCAGTTGCTGATGGAAATACAGTTCGAATACTATTTCGTAGTTAAAACCTACAAATCTTTGTCCACAACTCTTCATCTGTCTCATGCAGCAACAGATAACATCATATTCTATGGTGGCCCTGAAGTACGCTCGACGACAGGTTAAGTGCTCCGTGAATTTCGTGGCTAAGTCGCTAAATTCACAACCACTGGATGTGAACTTTGTGGCCAAGTCGCAAAGTTCGCGACCAGTGGTCTCGAATTTTGCGACCAAATTCGCGAATTTCATGACTTGGTTGCGAGATTCATTGCGCACATGACCTGTTGACAAGCTGGGGAGCGTTTCATGAAGAGTCTTGTCAGTGATTTTCACTGACAAATTTGCTCTCAGCCAATCAGATGCAAGGATTTCAGTAGCTTATAACGGTTGTCAGTGAAAATCATTGACAGGACTCTTCATGAAACGCTCCCCCGGGCCACCGTAATATTCACTATACGATCTACAGCAGCTTTATCCTTCTCATTCCATAAACAGACTGGCTTTGTGTCCCTTCAGTCCACTGTCCATGCTGCAAAACGGAAGCAAGTGACAAAAGTCCTGTAAAAGAGCAAAATGTATTTGTCATTTACACTGACTTCAATGCAATACCATGATGTCTTGTCTAACATATCTCTTAGCACGGTGAGTGTTCATGCATAAAATTTGGCCCGGGAGAAGATGTAATATATGAAAATATCAATAACTCAAATTTAATTGATATGTCACGTGCTTCCTTTTGTCAAAGCAGGGCACCGCAGCATACGCCTTTCGAATAAACTCCCTCCACTTCTTTGAAATTTACAATATTACTTTTCCCATTTGTGTTTTATTTCATTGGGAAAGTTATTTATCATAAATTAAAGATAGCAGGGCACCGCAGCATACGCCTTTCGAATAAACTCCCTCCACTTCTTTGAAATTTACAATATTACTTTTCCCATTTGTGTTTTATTTCATTGGGAAAGTTATTTATCATAAATTAAAGATAGCAGGGCACCGCAGCATACGCCTTTCGAATAAACTACCTCCACTTCTTTGAAATTTACAATATTACTTTTCCCATTTGTGTTTTATTTCATTGGGAAAGTTATTTATCATAAATTAAAGATAGCAGGGCACCGCAGCATACGCCTTTCGAATAAACTCCCTCCACTTCTTTGAAATTTACAATATTACTTTTCCCATTTGTGTTTTATTTCATTGGGAAAGTTATTTATCATAAATTAAAGATAGCAGGGCACCGCAGCATATACGCCTTTCGAATAAACTCCCTCCACTTCTTTGAAATTTACAATATTACTTTTCCCATTTGTGTTTTATTTCATTGGGAAAGTTATTTATCATAAATTAAAGATAGCAGGGCACCGCAGCATATACGCCTTTCGAATAAACTCCCTCCACTTCTTTGAAATTTACAATATTACTTTTCCCATTTGTGTTTTATTTCATTGGGAAAGTTATTTATCATAAATTAAAGATAGTATATTTTTCGTCGTTGTCTTTAAAAAATTACCAAAGTTGTCTCCGGAGACCATGAACGTGTCGTCTGGAGGACATGTTGACCCAGAAGTCATGCTAAGGAGCAGTTTTGGCATGCAGTTGTGAAGACCAGGGCCACACAAAGAGTTGCGACTGATTCAAATCGATCGCAACTTTGAGATTGATCTCAACTGTGAACTTAAGAGATAGGAGTTGAGAACAGTCTTAAAGTTGCGATCGATTGAATCAATCACAACTCTTTGTAAGACCGGGCCCAGATTGATTCTTTAACGAATAGCGTGATAAAAACTACTTTCGAAAAATCAACTTAACGCAACTTCATTAGCCCTGTCTATCACCTTTAGAAATGTTTAGAAATGACTTTACAATGGCTAATTACGTAATCCGAACATGATTTGTATGGGAAGTCCATGGTACAATGCGCTTTCGAAATTGCACTTGAGTTGATTTTTCGAAAGCAGTTTATATCGTGTTAAAGGGGGTACCCAATGCTGAAACAATGTTAGTTCATTTAAAAGAGCATGATTTTATCGGCATCAAAATGACGTCAAAGTGGGTACCTTGTCGCGCACTTCTAGCAAAATGCGCGCAAGGTATACGTATATTGTACAGTCTAGCGCGTAGCACAACTGCAACGCGCGAAGCTGGGTACCCACTTTTACGTCATACCTCATACTCAATTTTTTTTGGTCAGCTCATAACTTTTCATGAGAAAATTAGCCAAAATGCTTTGATTTCGATTGAAAATCATCATATTTTTAATGTCATTCTTCTTAGAATTCTATTCTCGATCATATATCAAAATTTTGTTTACCATTGTGTAATCACTTTAAGTGTATTCGGCCAAAGAAATTGAATTTATATGGACCCTCCCAGGGAAAGAAACTTAACAGGTTACAGGTGTATTGGGTATAGTATTGTGTTGGCTTGAAAACAATCTGTCTATAAAAAGAGGGGAAAAGGTTTCATCAGCTACCTAATTCATAACAATGTGAAGTAGTTATGAAAATTTGTATATCCTTGCATTGCTTACAAATACTATAACATAGCTTTCATTTGCTCTGACAAAAATGTAACAAATCCCTGCCTGTGCTACAGGTCCATATCTTAATAAATGTATCCTTGACGCTTATTATCATTATCATGGTCATTATCATGGTCATTAATGTTATCAGTAGTTGAACTTGTAGTAGTAGTAGTAGTAGTAGTAGTAGTAGTAGTAGTAGTAGTAGAAGTAGCAGTAGTAGTGGTAGTGGTAGTGGTAGTAGTAGTAGTAGTTGTTGTTGTTGTTTATTACATGTAATAGTATTAGTCAAGTAGTATAGTATATTTGCAGCAACAACAGAAAAGTAATTTTTGATAACAAATCCGTTGTTTTTTATGTCTAAATTCGAAGGTGAGATTGCAGTACTTGGGAAGGTACAGAAAGTAAAGGACTATAGTCAACGTCTTACAAAGGACAGGAATTCTGTAAGTATATATATGCATCCAATAAACCCGATATACGATCCGACTGACAAACGATCGTTAGATATAAAGACAGTCCCACCTTGGAAGTGGTGTTCACTTTTTTTTTCAAAACATAGATTTCTATAGGAATATTTTTGGGCAGAAAAACGATGACACCGACATATTTTTTCTTACGAAAAAGTGTCCGAATTTTAGGATAGCCCCATACATAGCATTTAGTGTAATTCCATAGACAGCTGCAAAAAAAAGGGGGGAACAAAGAATTTAGTTTACTCGAAATGCTTACAATTTTTTTTCATTTACACTCATAAAATTATTGCAGAACCCTGTTAGACAAATACGCTCTAAAAAGAACTTGGTTTTGTTAAAAAAGCATTTCATTGTGTGTACTCAATGACTGTACCATCCAAGAAAAATAAACTTGTATGTATAATTCATTTGTACAGCTAAAATCTAGATAGATAAATCATTTTAGTGGGGTGGCAAAGCCGACCAATTGTGCATTTTGGGTTAATGGGCAAATTTCGCATAAATGTATAGCGCATAAATTATATATATATATATGCTACCAAATTTCGCATAAATGTATACATGTATATATATATATATATATATATATATATATATATATATATATATATATATGTATATGTATATACATATATTTATGTAATATAAGCAAATTCAGATGGGAAGACATCTAAGATTATGCCCATTGGGGTCGTGGGGGCCATTTTTTTAAAATGGCCACCATAGGGGCACTTTTTCAATATAAATTTAATGCGAAAAGATAATAGGTAATAGGAAATCAATAATTCATATTCGAATTATTCAGTCATGTCAGTGGTGAAAAGTTTCAGAAAACATAATCTAGCGGCTCAATATGATAAAAGGGTTCTTTTTTAAAATCGAAAAACAGTCCCCACTTTACGTCTATTGTGTAATAACAACCAAATTCAGCACACGGGTAGATTACAAAATTATTACAAGATTGAGATATGGAGTCGTCTCAGATTCTGCTCTAGTGGGTCCTGGAGGCCATCCTTAAAAATTTTCACCGTAGGGGCACTATTTTCTGTATGCACAGTCCGAAAGCTAATGTGAAAAATGAATTCTAGGTAATGTCATATCAGTAATTCGTAGTCGATTGTATCAGGGCTAAAATATTACAGAAAAGAATATGATTTAGGGGCTCAATTTGATAAAAGGGGGCTATTAAAAAAAATCCAAAATAGCCCTTAGTTTAATTATATCTATTTTACAGTAAAAACATTAAATTCGGCACATAGGTAGATTGAACAATATTACCAGATTTAGATATGGAGACATCTCAGATTCTGCCCTAGAGGACCTTTGAGGCCATATTAAAAATTGTCACTATTGGAGCAATTTTTCTACATGCACAGTCCAAAATCGAATGTGAAAAGTGAATTCTAGGTGCCAATATAACATCAGTAATTCACAGTCGAATGTTCAGGACTGAAATATTTTAGCAAAGATATTTGGGGAACACATTTTCTATAAAAACAGGGGCAATTTCTTTTTTTTTTTTTTAAATCGAAAATAGCCCTCAGTTTACATGTAGGAAAAGGTCATTACGAGACTAAGTTGTGGAGAAATATCTTTTTGTACCCCTTAGGGCTGGGTCTGCCCGCCATCTTAATCATTTCTGTACATATGAACTAAAAAATCATGAGAAATTGTGCATCGTACAACCTGGTATACAAAATTTAAACAATACATGTTTGGGATTTGACCCATACTTGAAAAAAAAAGGATCCCGGTAGCCATTAAAAAAAATCTTATTAATTACTTCAATCTAGCTTTTCATCAAATCAGTTAAATCTCCTTCACAATATACATCATATGTAAAGAGCTAAGGCAGTATTTCAGCGGCATTTGATGGGGAAATACCTTATACTAAGTGTGGCCGGACTTTGGATAATTGCAGGTCAGATCTTTTGAAAAGACGCCCCATTCCCCAGCCGAGACCAAGTCTTGTGTGAAAATAAGAAAGCTTCCTGGTATACTTGACAGGAATTGCCCATTGAAATGCCCTTTCTGTAGGTGTGAATATCACATGGAAGCAGGGCGGCGCCAGGGAATTTTGATAATGGGGGGGGGGGAATTGGCAAGATGACCCATATGTAAATTCACGTGTTAAATTTTAAAAAAATAGGGGCATTATATGGTGGCATGACCCAGCCCCCCCCCCTTTTCCCCATACTCTTCTTTCTTCCTTCTCCTCTTTCTCCTTTTTTATCATTTGAAAGATCATAGGGGACGTTCGTCCCCCTGCCCTCCCCTGTAGCGCCGCCCCTGAGTTGTAGTAGTAGTAGTAGTAGTAGTAGTAGTAGTAGTAGTAGTAGTAGTAGCAGCAGCAGTAGTAGTAATAGAACTAGTAGTAGTTGCAGTAGTAGTAGTAGTAGCAGCAGTAGTAGTAATAGAACTAGTAGTAGTTAGACCCCTTTATCCTGACCAGTTTGCAATAATCTTTTGTGGTAAGAATGTGTAAATCCTTCTCTTCCTTCTCCTACTCTGTTCCAGGATTCTCTCATCACCAGCAAAGCTGAGGCAGACGGTCAACGCATCTCCATTCTGCAGCAACGCAAGGCTCGGTTAAAAGAACAATGTGCCCACATGAAGAAACCCAAACCGATGCGAGATGTAGCCTTATACCCACCTGAACAACTCATTGTCAACGAAGAGCATCGCATCATCTACTGTAACGTGCCAAAGGTTGCTTGCACCAACTGGAAGACCATCTTCTTGAAGATGGGAGGATTCGATCATCTCAATACTTCACGCCATGACCACATGGGACCCAATGCCAAAGGGAGACTTTACCTTAATTTTCTGCACAAGTACAGCAATGTCAGCCAGAGGCGATTCATGTTACAGAACTACACCAAGTTCGTCTTCGTGAGGCATCCTTTCACTCGGGTTCTCTCCGCTTTCCGAAACAAGCTCGCTCCAAATATATCTTTCTTTTTCCGACACGGAGATGAAAGAGAGCAGTGGGTTTCGAGATATGGAAAGCCGATCATTAAAATGTATCGCGGCAAAGCCGAGGCAGACCGTGTCAGCGCAAACTCGTATAAAGAATACGACCTGACCTTCACAGAATTCATTCGGTTCTTGGTGGATCCTCACACAGATTCCTACAACAAACACTGGTCAGATATTCATGATATGTGTCTGCCTTGTGACATTGACTATGACATCATTGGGAAGTACGAGACGATGAATGAAGATGCAGATTTTGTCCTCCGACTCGCCAAGGTGGACCCAGAAATCACGTTCCCCAAACCAAATCCCTCTTCCATGACCAACAGCTCAGATCCCAGATTGACAGAAAATTTTTACGAGGACGTCCCCAAAGCACTTCTTTACAAACTGGCAATGTTATATGCTACTGATTTTGATTTGTTTGGCTACGATGTTGATCCCTATTTAAAACTCTAATTTCAGAACGAATACATGATATCTGTACCATGTCTCTTTATTTCAAAAAAATATATATAGTTATGCGTGCGGTTTATCACTGTCGGTACTAAGAAAAATGATTAAGTAAATGAACGCAGGGAAACGATGAGAATTTCAGTCAAAGCCACCTTTTCTTCTTCTTTTTGGATATCATAATCTTTTAACTTCAGAGTTATCATTCTCTAAATATATTTTCATGCTTTTACATGGTTAATAATTACGGTGTTATTTTTATTGAAATATATAATGTTTATATTGTTTCTTAGTTTGTGCAATGGACCTTGTGACAGATTAGCCTTGCGCTAAAAAGTTATTGAATAAATTTTTACTAGTACTTATATTTCTACTACTACTATCACTACTACTTCTACTACTACTACTGCTACTACTACTACTACTACTACCACTACTACTACTGCTACTGCTACTACCACTACTACTGCTACTACCACTACTACCACTACCACCACTACTACCACTACTGCTACTACCACAACTACCACTACCACCACTACTACCACTACTACCACTACTACCACTGATACTACTACTACTACTACTACTACTACTACTACTGCTACTACTACTACCACTACTACTACTACTACTACTACTACTACTACTACTACTACTACTACTGCTACTGCTACTACCACTACTACCACTACTACTACTGCTACTACTACACTACTACACTGCTTGAGAGACAATTGCTCCGGCCTTTATTTCTACAGAAATGCAGGGTTATGGTTAAAGTTGCAATTAGGTTTAGGATCAGGGTTTGATAGGTAAAGGATTTGGTCCACAGGTGAAGTTGAGAATTTGGTTAATTTTACCGAATTGACTAAGGTTCCCACAACATGCGACTTAAAATAGTCGATTGGCGTACTTGGAGAATACACGAATTCTTGAATGTGAAAGAACCGGTAAAAAAGAAAAGGATAACAACTGGGTTATTTTCCCACGTTAGCCACATCCGTACTTCCTTCCAATCCAACGGGCCTCTACAATTATTATCACCTCAGCGATGTTAGGTGCTTGGGTCGAGAAGGATTATATGGGCAAAACGCCTTGTCCAAAGGTATAGCACCGAGCGAGGATCGACCCCAAGACCAGCCTCATGTTTGAGAGACAGTCATTAAACCTAATACCACCATACCACCGTCCTCCCATAATGCTAACTCCTGCGTATAGGTGTCGGGAGTTCTGTGGTATACTGCAAAAAAATTACCTTAAAAATTACGACGGAAAGTCTCGCAGCAAGTTGCCACCCAATCTGATAGAAGAGACCCAGGAGAGTCTATGAAAATTTCAGTAAAATATTTTGAAATATTTAATTTGGGAAACTTTTCCAACTGTAAACTTGGGGGGGGGGGCACTGTAGATCCATTATACCTTTTTCACATTATGAATTGTGATAAGTGATAAAGATTTTTATGGATACTGACTGATCAAAGTAATATCTAGATTGTGCTTCATTTGTTTATTTTTAGATGTAAATATCATATTCATGTAACGTTTGATTTTTATTCTGTTATTAAAGAATCTGTAGTTTTTATCAAACTTGATTTAAAAGAAATCTTTACAGTACAGCAAGGTCTCTCTTTTTTGTCGGAAAAATAATACTGCATTAAAAAAATATGAAATTGTTGGCTTGTCGCTGTCTACCACCCACGAGACCGAAAACCCGCGAGATTCTCGCCAATGACAGCCAATGATCATGATGACAGCCTCGTTGTCCTTCTGAAGTTTTCTTCGAGGTAAACCTGACCGACGTTGTTGGTCTTGCCGGGCGGTCTTGGGAAGTCAGTCCTTGGGCTGACCGCTCTCGTGGTCTGTCGGCCTCTTGGGATGTCCCTCATAAAGCTGACGCATATTGCTTGTCGCTTTTGTAAGGGAGGAAGGTTGAAAGTACACTCGACATAGGCTACTGTATGATTACGAAGAGTTTATTTCCAAAAGGCGCTAAATCCACTTTGAAAAATTTTGAGTAAATCAACTTCAAACAATTTGCCTTCTTCAAAGCATCAAAACCTTTTCACAGTTGGGAGTGCCAACATTGGACATCTAAAAAATGAGAAGGAAAGAAATCCTGCATGAGAAGTTTTTTTTTCTTAACCCATTCGTGACAGGAATTATTTAAAGCCTAATTTAATCAGCTTTTATTCTTCAAATTGGCAACACCAACAGTTTTATTTTATTGCTACATTTTTCTTATAAAACGTCATGTATCTGAAATGAATATAGATTGACAGAAATTATGATAAGAAGTCAAAAAGTTGCCAATTTGCAGGGGAAAATGGTGATTTTAAACTTTCTATCACATTGCCAATTTAAGGATTTTAATGCTTATTTTCTTTTTAAAAAATTCAGCATCAAACAACGAATATTGACGCAACCAAAATGGGCACAGTTTGTTTAGAATTTTTTGCTCTTTCTGCTCATGTATTTGGTATGATTTTTAGGGCTTTGCATCAAAAGATATTAGGCCAAACCACAAAATGTGGATCACTGTCACGAATGGGTTCATTCTTATTTGTCATACATTACCTCAAAGGTTGCGGGAAAAAATATTTCCGAAGGTGCTGAATCCTTAGTTAGAAATGAAGAATATAGGAAATCCTAGAAATATTAATATTCATACAAGATTTATTTCATTCTCATTTGTCAGATGTCTAATGTTGCTACTTGAAAATATGAGAGAGGTTTGATGTTTCGAAGAAGGAAAATGGTTTAAATAAAATTCCGCGATTTACTCGATATCACTCAATTTGTGGATTTAGCGCCTTTTGGAAATAAACATTTTCTTTCCTAAAATATTTTTGATATTCAAATGAGTCATATTTGTATGGAACAAACATCCTTGGTTTCGGTGAAAAATGGATTTAGCGCGCTTTGAAAACAAGCCCTCGATAATAATGCTGGATAAATATTTATCATAAGTGGGTAGTTATAATAGAGTTATATTAATGCGTATGTAACATATTGAGTGTAGTTATATACATGTACACTCTATTATGATTTTGCTTGATGATTTATGAAAAGAAAAGAAGAAGAAAGAACACAGAGAGGTGGAGAACAGGGAGAAAGAGAGAGGGGAGATGGACCACACTTTTAAGAGAAGAGGGCTAGGGGAAATAGATAACATACTTTTTGGGGAGCAAGCTTTAAGGGTTGTAGAATACAAGAGAAAGAGGGGGAGAGGGAGGTAAGAGGAAGAAGCAAGAGAGAGAGAGGAGGAATAAGAAATATCATTCAGAGGAAGCGTGAGAGTAATAGTATTCTTTGATAAAAATGTCTGCTCATGAATGACAATGTGTATGTAAAAACCTGCGAACTATACCAACGAGCGAAACCATGAGCGAATGATAGTGAACATTTATTAGATCATTTTAACAGAAATTAAAACATGCAAATAAATACAACCTGTAATCATGACTGTTTCCCTAAACAACCACAGCTTGTAACAATACCATACACTTGAACACGTTTCACAAAATCGTATTTAGACAAAAGCAATCGGGATTAAAAAGCTTCCAAATCATTTCATGCGATAAGCAGATAAGGGTAATGATACCCAAAAATCCTTCGGAAGCGCACAGAAACATTAGATAATGTGATATGCGCTATATAAGAACGGAATATTATCATTATTATTAGAGTGAAAACAAATCTCTCACAGCACTGTGTCTGTAGTTATTCATACCAAGTTTCTTTCAACAGGATACTAATCATAATGACAGACCAATAGCAAGGCACAACGAAATTATTCATTCCCGTTATACGCGGTATGTTACATAATAGCATAACCGGAATTGTATTTTTTTCACACTGTACAACATCAAAGGCGTAATATCAAAAATTGTCGCTACAGTATGGCAAGAAACATGAAATACGGCAAGCGAATTCTTGTATATCACGATAAAAACTATTTTCGAAAATCAACTCAAGTGCAATTCCGAAAGTATATTGTACTGCCCATACAAATCATGTTCGGATTAGGTAATAAGCCATTGTAAAGTCTTCACATTTCTAAAGGTGCTATTGAAGTTGCCTTAATTTGATTTTTCGAAAGTAGTTTTTATCGTGTTGTATATGAAAGGTTCCGGTATACCCCGTCAAACTTCTTAGCAGCGGCGTATCCAGACACTGGCTCCCAGGAGGAGCAAAATATCTCGATTAAAGATAATTCATGAAAAGGAAACCTGTTTTTGAATGGCCATGTAGAAATTATAGTACTTTGTACATACTAAGAGCAGTCTTAATAACAATAATCTTACACATTATAGCTGCATTTTTGTCCTTGGTTGAAAGTCTTCCATGAGCTACACATTGCCCACTTGCCCCTTTATCGAATACGCTAATGCCTCTCAGGCTTTGATATCTGTTCTGAATATAAAGGAGATAAGAACATACAACCATGTGGCTAGGGTTAGAATAAAAATCAACACGAAGAGGACCCTATCAAGAACTACTGCAGCTTCTCGCCACTGTATTTCAATCCCTTCCGGGTCGCCAAGTTGTTGCACACCGCCCTCTGCGAGTTGTCCATTGACAGGTTGTACTGACACCTTCCCCGCTGCTTCACGGTTGCTTTCCCAGTGCCCTTTCAACTCGCACTGATCTGGAGAGATCAGTGTCAACTCGTCCATGCAGAATTCATGATGTTGTCTGGACGGTGAAGATGCACTTCCTGTCTGGTCAGTCACGTGGTTTTCTCTGTGTGAAGAAATTGGTGATGAATATATGGCAATCAACAATGATAATATACTAAATCTATAACAAGACGTTAGAAAGAGAACAACTAAAATTTGTGTAAAATCAACAAGGCATCTACTCTCAGAACAATGAGTAGATTTGCCCGTTACATACAAAATGGCCTTTCTATAAATGTTATATCGTTTTTTTTATTTCATTAAAATGCAGATTGATACCGCGTTTCTCAAAAGTCTGCATGACAAGAATGGTTTTCTTTATCGAGAATTATTTTGAATCAATTATTTGTAGCAAGATAAGGTTACTTTTGAATCTTCCCTTTAAACATTTTTTTTTGTTAAGCCACAAAGCCAAGTTTTGTCAGATTCACTTCATTTGAGCTGATTAATGTAAATAGTTACAATTACATTCTTTAAAGATTTCACCCTCCCAATGTGTATAACGAACGCGGCATTATAAAGCAATAACTCGGAAGGAAGGGGCAGGAGGCACGCCACCCCCTCCCCTCCCCTCCATGAAAAGCTCCAAAGATTTGGGCATATATTTCCCAAGACTTTAATATTTTAGCCTTTATTAACCTATCAACACAGTTTGAAGCTGCACCAGGGCCTGCGCCCACGTCTTTGTTTTTTGAAAAATCTTGACTATGCCACTAATTCGTGCTTTGATTTGATTGAGGTGGTCATTGCTCCTGGGCATTAACATTCTTACGTTTGTTTCCCATCGTCACCGGTCGAAAGAAAGAGATGACGAGCATGGTCGCTGACCAAGGCCGCCATCAGTCGACTGGTCATCAATTTCCTTATCCATTTGGGTGTTGTTTTTCGGCTGCCGGTGTGGTATAGTCGGAGCACGATGACAGCACACGCCACTTCAAAACAGCATAGTATTATCAACAGGAGGAAAAGGTTCACTGTGGTAATGTGTCCATGTGAAGAAGTGAAGGATGATAAAGAGGGAAAGTGGGTGGAAAAAAGATCATTTTTAGTTTTGTTTTTATTTCCATTTTTATTGATGTTGTTAATATCATTGTTGTTATCATTATCATTTATTATTATCACTATCATTATAATAATTACTATCATTGTGATCATCATCATCATCCTTGATATTTTCATCATCATCCTTATCAATATTTTCCTCATCGTCATCATAATCATCATTATTACCTTTGTTGTTGTCATTTTTAAGTGGCGTTGCCAATTCAGAACAGTCCAAGACGATGAGATAAAGTTTATTGTAAACATGGTAAAACGTGTATAAGTCAACTGGGAGAGGATGGTGAAAATTAAAAGATTTTTTAAAAGAAGAAACAAGATAACAAGACATAACGGTATAAAGAAAACAAAAGAATTTGAAAATAAAAATGGTCATCATCATATTTTTTGCGGGGGGGATGGGGGATTTGCCAACAAGACCCTATAGACATGATAAACAAACAATTTTGAATTGCTAGAGAGAGACTGGGGTTGGAGGGGGGGGGCGTCATACCCCATTCCCCGATGATTACCGATGATGGAGATGGAATTGCCACTTGGTGGTATCCTGTCCGCTACCAGCTGCTGGAAGAGGATCATGGCCACAAGGTTATTGACTGCCAAGGCCACCTTCTCACCGGAAGCAGGGTGAAGCCAACATACCAAGGTCATCAACAAGGTCAGCAGACACGACGGAAGGATGATGGTTTTAAAGAAGAAGCCAGCCTCCCGACGAAAGCAAAGGTTGACACGAACCTCGCTAAACGTCTTACCCGAGATTGATTCCGTCACATCTTCCACAGTATGCATCAGCAGCCAGACGCCATTTCTTTGATATCTATCAAACGTTGCGTCTTGGTCTTGGGAGCGGTTGAGTTGCACCTTCCAAAGAGAAGGGAAAATGTGGATAAATTAATGTTTTATATCCTGTCTCATAAAATATTCAACAGCAACGGTATCAAACAAAGTCTCTAATTCGTTCTAATTTTCATTTATCTATGAAATAGGCTAGCCGCACCTGAGGCGTCAATCGCCTCAGGATTGCGTCAGCGACTGGTGTGGTCTTTGACGGTTCATATGAGGGTTATAGCCTCAGGACTGCGTCAGCGACTAGTGTGGTCTTTGACACTTCATATGAGGGTTATAGCCTCAGGATTGCGTCAGCGACTGGTGTGGTCTTTGACGCTTCATATGAGGGTTATAGCCTCAGGACTGCGTCAGCGACTAGTGTGGTCTTTGACACTTCATATGAGGGTTATAGCCTCAGGATTGCGTCAGCGACTGATGTGGTCTTTGACGCTTCAAAATGTGATTTCAAAATGGACAATGCTCACTCTGCATACATTTTCTTAATGACCTGTGTGCTAATTGCCTGCCCCGGCTTGATTAGTGCATGATAATTATCTAGCAGTTGAAATAACGCCCCGTGTCTGTTAACCATTACCACAAGTGAGAAATGAGCAAAGATTTGTAAAGGAAGGGGGCTCCATTACCCTCGACCTAGAATTTAGAATGTATTACACGTTGATATGTTAATTAACTTATTTGATTTCTCATTTGTGACATAGCATGCCTTTTCCTTTGATGCTTCCCCTTCTCTTTCTTTAATGTTCCTTTTTCTCTTATTTTTCATGGTATCGTACAATTATCATGATCCCATAAATTATTTCACGAATTGTTGCACCTGATTTCTGTCTACATTCTACCGCAATTAAGCCTTTGGGCTTTTTTTTTTCTTATTAAAATAAATACCTTTCAATATCAATATTCCAATACCTCACAAGCCTTCCTTCCTCTTTCCTATGTACTCATAATAATGGTGGCCTGAAGTACGTTCATGCGCGCCGTGAATTGCGCGGCCAAGTCATGAAATTTGCGACCACAAGCTGCAGAGTTCGCGACCAGAGTCCTCAACTTTGCGGTCAAGTGGCAAAGTCTGCATCCAGAGTCCTCAACTTTGTGGCCAAGTCGCAAAGTTCGCGTCCAGTGGTAGCAAATTTCGCGACCAAAATCGCGAATTCCACGACTTGGCCGCGAAATTCACGGCACACATAACCTGTCGTCGAGAGTACTTAAACATGTTAAGGGCCACCATATACTCACTAGGGTGTTGTCGAGCGTCCATGGGACAAAGGTCATCTGACAGACTTGAGTGTCGAAAGGAAAGTATGTTATGTCGATGGGACATGTAGAGGTCAACAGTGCCGGAAAATACCAGTTCATTTTACCCTCATGTGTCACTCCAATATAGGTATTTCTCGTGCGAATGAAATCCTTGTCAACACTAATGAAGAGAGAGAGAGAGAGAGAGATGAAGACAGAGAAAAATAAAGGGAATGGCGAGGGGAGAGAGAAAGAAAGAAAGTGCTTTCTTTAAAGTACGGCAATTCTTGCAGACCAATCCGTGCTCGAAAACGTGGACTTTTTGCTGAAAAAGAATATCTCAAACTACTTCTAAGCTTTTTTTTTTATTAGATTTCCAATCATTTCCAGTGGTTCAAAATCAAAATTAAATTGATATTACTCCTAAACGAGTCGGTTTCCAGATCTTAGCAGTATAACGCAATTATAATTATTCCACCGATTTTTTTTTATTATGACTATAGCTGTTGTACTAAAGGTCCTACTTTCTTCCCTTAAAAAATAACATCAGTATCCCTTTGAAATTCATTGGAATTAAAGCTCTTACCGTTCAACATTTTAATACAACATTGATATGCACCCTGAATGTCGAAATTTGAGCCAAGTATAATAATTTCTGATGTTCCATCCTTCTCTCCAACGGCGAAAAAATGCCACTAACTGGAGTTTTATTCTGCATCCAGAAGCATATTTACTTAGTACATTTCACTATAAAGGCATGACAGATGGCGCTATAACCATAGTTGTTGTCTGAGGGGTAAGATCGATCCTGCCATATGGAATTAGGAGGAGGAGCACTTGAATGGTAATTTCTTTCCTAATTTCTTTCCTATTTCGTTTTTTTTTAATAGTTGTTTAAGCCTTTCCCCTTGGAAGGCCAGCAGCAGCAATTATAGTTACAGCTGAAAATGGTCTACCAGCCGTATTTTCTTTCTGTATATTTACTTTGTATGTATTTTAATTGATTTATTGTAGGGAAATAAAAACAACAACAACATCCCCACATTCAGTGATAGCAAACGATTCTGTACTGCGGGTTGGTTTGACAACGGTGTCAAGAATATGCAAATGTATTGCTTTGATTATCTCATTTTGGAATGGTGACCCATCAGAGGTCATGATGCGGTGATTAAATTCCCAGAAATTAAGGTTAATGAACAAATGAGCTGATGTAGAATATTGATTATCAAATAATCCTCTTTAAGGCCCAAATTCGCCATGCATGTCATGGCGACTATAAATGAAATTATACCTTCCTCCCAATGACTTACTTCTCCTTTAACTCAATGTCCGGTAACCATATGTCATCCCGAGTCACTGTGACGTAATCAATGCCGTCATATTCCTCAGGATCCCATATCATGTTCTCGTCTGTCCAAACCTGTGGATCGGAACGTTAGTATAGAAGTCCAGAGGGTTAACGATATGTTGAAAGGAAAATGAAACCCTGAGCGTACGAAATGAGAAAGTTATGGAAGCTTGAAAATTCTCAATTTACTTTATATGGCGATCCTCAAATTGGCAATGTTGCTTCGAAATGACAGGTTTAGAAGGACAACTCTCCATGTTGTGTACACAAAATTTCATATTTTCCCCATTATCTCTTAAAGTGCAGTTTGGCTCCTTCTTAGCTCAAGATTTATTACGGGAAAATATATTTGATACAGTATAATCCTGTTGAGTTCACAAAGAGACAATCGAGACTTTTCAAGCTCTCATAACTTTCTTATTTCGTAACCGATTTTGATGGAACTTTTTGAAAATTGCTTCTCTCTATTCTCTCCTTTCATTAATATGGATATTTCCCTGGTTTCATCCTTCTTTAAGAACACTGGTCGTGAATGTTTTGGGAGGGAAATTGTCTCCAACATGTCCATGATGTCCGAGTTAATACGAAATGTTCATTATGACGTAAATGATTCTAAGTGCATATCGTGAATTTCTTTTTTTTTAATTAAAAAAAATCCCTGAAATCGAATCAGTCTTCATGGTCTTGTTAGAACCACATATAGGAAAAAGTACTGCACACAGAGAAATGGATCTTGGACTACTTACAGAAGTGGCATAACACTGTAACAGTGCTGTCCAAGGCTTTTACATGAAGTCCAAACTAGTCATTTTTCAAATATTACAAACGTACACATTCTAGGGATGATTTCTATTAATTAAAATTCAATTAATCTAATAAATAAAAAGCGGATAAAGCATAAAAAATATTCACAATCATTTATATCAAGACTGGTTTAGAAAATCATGTAAACGATACCATTCGAATCGATGCTAGCAGATGTACCACCTGTTCAACTTCATCCTGTAAGAAAGAAGACAAAAATCATGTCATCCTTAAAAAAAACCATGCAGTAGCGTGTCCACAAAGGGGCGTAGCAACACTCTTTTTTTTGAAAGCGTGTAGAAATCTTTTGCTAAATTTACCACAACTGACATGACTGAGACGAAAAGCAACTTATTCGTGGAAGCCATAAGCCCAAAACAGCTATCCCAAAACAATTTCCCCCTCCCCGTCATCTTTGATTCTCCCTTTATTACATACCGAGAGGAAAATATGATAATGCAAAATCTAAAACATGACCAAAAAAAGGTATCCATTACTCTCCAGGGCAACTTTAAAACCATTGATTCAAAGGCATGTCATGTTTACTATCCAAGATGATGTTGAAGAGATTAAAGTATTACCCTCCCCCTTTCTTACTTACGAATTTGACAAGCTCCGATGGGAGAAGACGTAAACTGACGTAAATTGGTTCACTGATATTCTTGATAGGTCTGATTGTGCGCGGTCCATAGTTATTAAGTAGGTCGATGGTGAGTCTTTTCTGCGCATGCTCAGCCGTGTGATTGATAGACAGGCCTGTAATGAAACATCGTTAGAGAGTTTTATTGTTGTTGCTGTTTTAATTGTTATTGTTGTTATCAATAAACCATCATCTATCATCTAAATGCCACGTGATTAACGATTAGATCAGCAGGTCATTGTGTATGTTATAACATATAACAGCTTTATACCCCCCTCCCCTTTTTCTTTTAAGTTTCCTTAGAAACCCAAAATTTTGTTTAATTTCTATTTATATACTTATGAGCAGAACAGACGTGACTGATGAATGAATATGAAGGTCATAATTCAGTATTATAGCGTCATTGCATTATCTGTTATGACGGTCTTCGAATGTTTTCGTCCCCGTATTCTTCCAATTTTCTCCATTTGATGTGGGGGGGGGGGGGGGGGTTACCTTCTCCACACATCTACACCTCTGCAGAGCAAATTCTTGTTCCAGAGTACAAAATGAGAGATGGTACAAAGAAAAAAAAACACAGATAAGAAGCTTCATACATAATTGTTTCCGCTGTCGTTTAGGAGTGCAACCGTGTTTAACCAATGTCACTATAATTGCCAGAATTTCCTGTTTCTGAGTTTGAGATGGAAGCAAAATGCCTTTTCCCCACAATATTCGCGTGCTGGCTGTTTGTCATGCACTTAATTGATCTTGACACTGACATGATGGAGATCATTCATTCAGAACACAAGAGAAGCGAAGCTGCGGTTTGGGTTGTAATAAACAAGGCCACTTTTTAGTCCATCCTTTTATCATGTTTATAATTACGCTTTTAGGATACCATAGCGTTGAATTCTAAACTATGACGCGTATGGCATTCTGTTCAATCGAAGTCCAGACTTTGATCTTCTCATTATGACAGCCTTTTTGCATGAGCTTGTATATTGACGAACACTGTTATTTTTGTGTTGTAAGTATTATAACCATCTACTCTTCACAAAAGAGTTTTTCAGCTTTTGAAAAGGTATGCACTAGAATGATTAGTCAAAATGTTATGCCAAGCAAGTTAAGCAATAATGATCTACAATGACGTCCCCTTTCTCTCGAACTTATAATGATATGCACGATTTCAGTGATTTTTCTTTTGCAGCATCTAGATCTCATTATTCCCATTGAAAATGACACTTAACATAGAATAATGACATTAAAAAGTCGTCAACAGGATCAACTTGCATCAAAGGCAGAGCTTAAAATTAATACGTCTGACTTCAATGGGTCGATTTCAAAGGGTTCACGGGGACCCATTGTTGAATCTTGAGATCTAGGAGGAGGTGGAATACACAAGTTAACTGCTCAGTATTTTCATGTTAATTTGGAAGAATATCATGCATGTCCTCTAAAAAACATTATTCTCGAAATGCCCCCATGCATATTCGAACTGTGGCAAGAAACAGCTTTATAGAGTTCGGGGAACATTTTTTTTTTTATGGTTCCATATACCTATTTCTGTGTGCTGTGCATGTGCTTTTCAACGAGATCATTTGAGTCGATCTCTTGTCATGTTGATGATTTCAAAGCCCCAGAGTATCATTCACCATTTTTTAGTTAAGGAGTATAAACTCAACCTTTCGCAATTTCTTTAGAAACGGTTTCTTTCACATTGTAATCACATTCAAGTTCAAGTTTTATTTCCAAAATAATAAGAAACATAAACTATCTTCTTCTTTTTTTAAAACAGTTATTCGTAAATCAATATGCATTATTTTCTCTTTTTTGACATCAATACAAAATAAAATAAAATAATTTATGTCTGCTTGACACAATGTATTTTAGAAAAGAAGTACACATGACCAGACCTCACGTTTATCTTTAAAAGGCTTATCAGTCAATTAAGTGCGGTTTTCACGGGCACGCGAACGTTTTGTGAAGGATGCGAATATCGAAAAAATTGTATGCTTCGAAAATTCGCCAAAGGTTCGGAAGCGTTGTCAGTTATTGTTCGAGGGATGCGGGAACCGTTCGCAAAAATTTCAAACTTTTTTGAAATTCTGCCCAACTAAAAACGAAGAATTGACGACGCTTCCGAACCCCCGCGCACGTTCGGCGAACTTTTGGAGCATAAAATGCGAATGTTGGAATTCGCCATTTTTTGACATTCGCATCCTTTGCAAATCGTTCGCGTTCCCCGTGAAAACCGGAATGTTCCATCAACCTTGGCGTAGGCGATAAGTAATCATGTTAATTGCCTTCAAGGCTTGATTGCTACGATATTGTATCGTGATAGCTTTCAAGGCAAACGTAGGGACTATCTGCCAAAAGTGATAGAGTCATTTAAAATAAACGTATCAAGCTAATTAAACACATTCCTTGACATTTTCAGCGTTTTTACCCGAATAGGTTCAAGTACAGACATACGATTTGCATTTACTTTTTGCTTGATCGAAATTCACACCGTACTTTCATTTGCATTACTAATAATCTATGTGCATCACCTTCCCAGCGCTATCTAATAATGTCAGATGATGGATAATTGCGCTTAACATTAACTCATTGTTATACAGGAAACAGGTTACCCCTGTGTTTAAACCTGGGGGAATAAGAAAATGCAGTAGGCAACGGGTATTAAATAGGTTAATGAGAATTCATGAACAATTTTAAGAAAAAATCAAGAATTCATATAACTATTTTCACTACCATGACTACATCTTATTTATCTATTCATTGTACTCTAGTGGTCTAGTGGTTCAACGTCGCGGGACTGCAGATCACATGGTTCGAGGTTCAAGTCCCGCCGTGACACTATTGCCTTTTGGCAAGAATTTGATCTACAATTGCCACTCTCCACCCAGGTGTAGTGAATGGGTAGCCCGGAGGACGAAATTCCCTGAAATGCAAGAGTGCCGTAATAACAGCCATGCTAAAGTCGGGGTAATAACAGTGGAGCGCCAGGAGTCTGACATTACATGAGCGCTATGCAAGATCCCGCTATTGTTATTATCATCATCATTATTATTATTATTATCCTTATCAATGTACTTGATTACACTTTGCTTATTTCTCAGTGCGTCTAAAAACTTCAAGTCAAATAGTTTTGAAATCAAAGCTACGACAGAATGAAACAGATCAGCGAAAATTTGCACGAAATCGGGCACGGAATAAGAGATTTATGGCTATATGAAATTTTCTGTATGACATTTTTTGGCACTACCATAGCTATTGATGACATTATTTTGTGGACAACGCTCAACATGTTTTGTACACACAAAATGAAACATTTTTTGCTTAAGATTTGCACATTTTCTGAAGCCAAACTAAAAATATAGACTGTAGGAGTGTTTTCTCCACAACATCTGTTGGATAAAGGACAATGAAAACATGTGTTCTTCAAGAAAAAAAAAAAAGAATATGTGAAATTCTGTCTACAAAACATATTGAGAGTTGTGCACAAAAATCACAATTGACTATGGTAGTGCCGAAAACAGAAAATTTCATACGTGCATAACTTTCTTGTTCCGTGGCCGATTTCGTTCAAATAATAATGTAAACGAAACTAATAAGATAATAAGGCTACGAAGTCTAAAACAACAACAACAACGTTACAACAACAGCAACAACACACAGCGGATGATTAGACCACGTCGAATATATACACTGGGTATGAATGAATGAATCGAAGTAGAAATTAACCACACTTTGATTTCATGGGGGGAATACCCCCAACCCCCCCCCCCCCCCTCCTCATCAGTATGCCAGTGGAATTGCACATTGTACCTAAAGATACATTCCAGTATCATTATAGTCGTTGACCTTTTGAGACTGCATAGTTAGAGCAGGGAAATGCAGTGCAGTACGTGTTTGCATAGTAGAATTTATTATAACTTTCAGAATTAGGCTCATCATTATCGTGCATTTCAAGAAGCCGAACATTCTAGGCTAGGGTTTACAACAGAAGAAGAACATTGGGAGGGGAAGGCGTGAAAAAATCAGTAAGAGAAGAGGTAGAAGAAGAAGGAGGAGGAGAAGAAGAAGAAGAAGAAGAAGAAGAAGAAGAAGAAGAAGAAAAAAAGAAGAAGAAGAAGAAGGAGGAGGAGGAGGAGGAGAAGGAGGAGGAGGAAAAGGAAAAAAGTTGTAGGCGGAGATCAAGAAGAAAAAGAAGGAGAAGGAGAAAAGGAAGAACAACAAAAACAAGGAGAAGTATAAGAAAGAAAGGCATAGGCAAATGGCCAAGGAAGCCCCAAAGCAAGGCCGAATCATCCTGTGGTGCGTCCCAAGATCAGTGTCCTCAGCCATGGCAAAATGCATGAGCAGGATTGAATGTATGGAGGTCTGGTTCGAACCGTTCGCATACTGTCACGTTGCAAAGGGACCAGTATTTCAAGCAGTGCCATGATGAGGTGCCTCTGGAATCAGAAGGAAACGAGGAACTGATGACCAAAATGGCCAATGTATATGAGGGTATATCGCTCTCCAAGATAGAACCTGATCGCATCGTGTATGCAACTTGACACAAATATATAGCTTTATGGACTTACGCATAATGCACACGGATCGTCCATTCGATGACGTAGGACAGTGCATCAGCGACACATGAGAGTGACGGTGAACATGTATAACACATAGGACAGTAAGCAGTGTAAACGTTGTGTTGAATTAAGAGTGTGTAATCTGGAGTTCAGATCAGTACTATGTCTCCTTTTAGTAAAACTTTGCAGTATCATTTGATCCAGAATGCTAGGAATTACACTTTATACGGAGCAGAAAAGGTTTTCTGAAAATTTAGGCCCGAATTCACGAAGCTGGTTTGCTTTAACTCATGGTCTGATGCTGGGTTTACACTGGGCTACGATGTCCAAGATCTCCACGATTCAACGGAATCGTGATGAGCGCGGGGGCCGTGGGGGCGAATCATGATGATCTTGAGGGAGCTTGAGGGAACTTGGTAGAATCGTGATGAGCGTGACAAAATTTTTGACTGTCAAAAATTTTGCCACGATTATTCCGAGTTGACGCCAAATCTTGAGAGAACGTGAGAATTACGGTAGAGCCGTAGTACGGATTAAAAGACTTATACTGCCCCATCGTGGGGGATCTTGGTGAACTTGGAAGCACGATTCTATCAAGTTTCGCTACGAAGGCCAACCTCAATCCCGGTGACAGGGTTTCCGGAATTCTGTTACTTTGCTTCTCTATGCTTGGTGTTGTTCTTTCCAGGATCTCAATAACCTAGACCTGGATGCATCCTTACATCGTTGGCGTATAGAAAGTAACATCTTTACACCTAAGTTCTCTGCTGAGAAGTTGAGAATAGTGTCCCACCTGGTGCCTTCAGTCTGCACTTAACCATTGCCTCACCCAGCAGCTCCTATAGGCTTTCTCCTTCTTCTTCCTCTCCAGCTCTGTGCTACCATGTCAACCCTGCCTTAATGTGTCTTAAGTTGCTGCTACTGCCTCTCTTTTTCCTCCGAGTTTATGCATGAATCAGTACTGTCAATATCTTCATCTCCTGGATGTATGGTTCCTCAGTGGTATGAGAGTGACACCTGCCTGCCTCGATTTTTTTTTTACCCCAATAATAATAAACACTTGTAATGCGCCGGTATCCATCATGATTAGATGCTCATGGCCAGAAAAAGGGAGATAGAAATTATAAACACAAATATGAGAAAAGAGATAAAGGTTACATTATGAAAAGGCTTGTCTAAATAACCAGGTTTTTAGTGAGTTCTTGATGTTGCTCAGAGAGGATATATTATTCGAAAATCTTGTGGGAGTTTATGCCAAGTGTGACAATGTTGCTGCAATCGTGGTCATAAATCGTAGGAGATCTTAACAGAATTGATTAACGTGAGAGATCTGAACGGAACCTAAGAGAACGTGACAGAACATGATAGCATATCATGGTGATCGTATGAAAGCGTGATGAAATCGTGGCAGAACTTGACCAGAATCGTGTTGGTTGTCTTCTTCTTCATACAGTAAATCGTGTTTTTTCTTCTGTTTTTGCTTTATAGCTACGGAAACGTGAAGCGTTCACTGAAAACTTCAACAAGCAAGTAGGTCTTCATGAAAGATATGGCGTTGGCATTGCAAAAGCAGAAACTAAGACACAATATCCCTTTGGGTTACAAACACGGTTTTCTTATTCGCGACCCATCCCTAAACTCTACCCCTACCGGCGAGGTATAATGCAGAACATCGACAAAACTAAACTCAAGATGGGAGAATCCGCTGACCATATCGACTTCGACTTGGAGCGCGACGACTTGGTAATTAATCCCTGGGAATTCTACGCGGGGATTAACGATTTATGGAAGTACGTCCGAGAGATCAACATTCCAAATCCGATCGTTGTCGACACAGACGATCTCTTGATGAATCCTGCCGAAGTTTTGCAGAAGTTTTGCAAGCGTGCTGAGCTACCTTATAGCGAAGGACTCTTTCATGGACGTATCGACGGACATTGTGAAAACCTGGGGAGCATTTCATCAACATTTGTTGTCTGACAAGTTGTCAGATCTGACATCTTTCTTTGATTTTGATTGGCTGAGAAGCATCGTTACTATGGCAACTGTCGGATAAAACAGACTTTGTCAGATAAAACATCCGACAAGTCCTTTCATGAAACGCTCCACTGGAAAGCGGCTGGAGATAAGGTTTTGCTCACCAGTGCTTATTTTCATGTGAGAGCGCTGACAAGCAGCGATCTTCTTCCAAAGAATAAACATATACCGAGAGGAGAGCTGTCGAAGGATGTGGCTACTTTGTTTGGTGTACGTCGTTAATGCTTGTCATACAAAGATGAGAGAAGCTCTACATTCTCGGTATGCGACCAGTACATGTATGGTCTCCAGTATGGTATTTATCTAGTTTTTTTGTTGTTGTAGTTTTTTTTTCCGTTATCACTAATGGCCTGTAATGTCCCAATTTACCAAATGGGCTGTGTTTTACATTTTTGACATTTCTAAGGAATTCCAGAATTTCAGCTGGCTCTTGATAGATCTTTTGGATGATAATAATATAACTCAAGAAAACATTCTGACATCAATTTTTGAAATGTTTCTCAAGATTAACGCCTACCCCGAAAGTGGTTGGTTTAGCTTCTCTTTGTTAATGCCAAATATACGTAAAACGATTGAGTAAAATCATGTCATAAAATGAGTCCGTGGATGGCGTATTATTGTGTACTTACCATTGCCAAGGCAAGCAATAATCATAATCAAATTGGATGTACACTGAAGTCGCATTGTCTTTGTTGAGTCGACTAATTGTAAATCTTGTAAGTAGTTGAATCAGCAGAGGTTTAAAACCAAGGAGCTTTAAACAAACACACGTCAAACGCACACATGTTGTCCCAGCAATACCTATGTCGCCCCGCCAACTCGACACCCAATTATAGTGATCGCTGATTGACACATTCATGGTCATTCGATGTCATGGTAATCATGTTAATGTGGTATTCTGTCCAGACTCTGTTAAGTATCGATGCCGTTCGTGTGACTGGGTCGAGATAGTCATCATAATGCACTTAGAGGTTCCGGTTGAAATTACGGGTTCACCGAGGCGACTTGTATATGTATATTGTTTGGTGATTGGTCCGTTATGGCAGTCACAGAAGATCCGTAATACTGCCGGGGCGTCGAAAGGAGTGCAAAGTACATTTTGTTTATGCATACTATGGCTGCATCTGGCTAAAAATCAGCGTGTTATAGTTTTTTTTTTTTTTTTAGTTTTTTTTTTAAAATCTGGTTTGTTTTACCTGACTGCTCAGACAGCATGCATACTTGTAAACTAATCAACCATGACAAAGGACGGACAGCTTTGATTCCTCTCCGAGGGACCTGGTAGTGAGGATTAATTCCTTACCACTGTACACTATCGCATCGACTTGGTTTCGAACCCGGATTATGAGCTGAGCTATCGTGCATCCTCCATCTTGTTTCTTTTTTTTCCCATCCCCATGATAACCAGTGGCGTAACAGCCGGGGGGCAGGGAGGGAAAGGAAGAAGAAGAAGAAAGGAAAAGAAAGAAGGAGAAAGGGAAAGAAAGAAGGAGAAAGGGAAAGGAAGAATGAGAAAGGGGAGAAAGAAGAAGAGAGAGAGAGGGAAAAGAGGGAAAGGGGGAAAAAGAAGAAAGCAAAGGGAAACAAAAGAAATGAGGGAAAATTTAGTACCAAAACCCCGGAGTTTCCGGGGGCTCCACTCCCTGGACCCCGGCAGTGGCTTTCCCTGTAGACACCCATCAGGGGCCCTAAGCCAGAACCCAGGGCTCCACCCGCAAACGGCTTCGCAACAAGCAACTCGCGGTGCGGGCTCACCTCCGCATATTCTATTTCTAGACTTAGTTACCGGGAAATTTTCGGCTCTGCCCCCCCCCCCCCCCCCCCCCCCCAGGCAGAGAATGTAAGAGACCGGGAACAGACAACGATCAATTCAAAGAAAAGTCGGAGCTTCCGCGCTTCGCGCGGGAGGTGAAATTCACCATCCCTGCACCCTCCACCTAGCATGCCTAGGGAGCGCGCTTTGCACTATCGTCCTCCTAAAATAAAATCCTAGCTGCACCACTGATTCTAGACTTAATTACCGAGATTTTTTTTTTCTTTGCTTTCTTTTTACATTTTATGTTAGTATCCTTTTTGATTAAGATTACATATACAGCCACAGTCAATGCAATAATCTGTCTGTTTTTGGCCTGTTATGACTATTGCAATGCAGTGCAGAGTAGTTCGCGTACAACGCTATAGAAAATCTGATTCGTTAACGTGAAATAAAGTTTTGGGTCACCTTTTCATTATGCTGCAATATCAAATCAACCAATTTCTATGACGTTAGTCTCCTATCGAATCGTAAAAATTTTATCAATAAACTTACCAACGACTTTATCACTATCCATGTCGAAACCTGAAAGATGCCGACAGACCACTTAATTCGTCATTAGACGAATTCAAATGTCTCGTTTTTTATAATTTCCCTGTCATCCATAATAACGTTACCCTGTCGATGCATTTTCTTCATTAATCATGTTAATGGACGAATTTTGTATTCAACCCAATAAGTTCTAAATTATTTATGTCAATTTACATTGGCAAGTGACATGGATTATGGATCGCTTTAGCCTTCTAACTTGACAGAAAGCTATTGTTCGTGTTATTCATATTATCACGGAAGTGATAATGTTAAATTAAATAGACTGGATATACTCACTCACACTTTGTGCTTACATACTAACCTCGCCCCGATATAGATCTATACAGGGGCAATAGCTGACAACAGGGAATTAATGCTCCCAGATTCATGCATGATAGCTTCAGTGGACTAAGATCGCCGATAAAAATTTCGAAAAATGAAAAATAAACTAAAATAAAAATCAACCTGAAAGTTTCACTTGATCAAGGTGATTGAGATCCAATTGAAAGAGTGGTATGAAAATAAGATATTTTATCATCCTGCAGTCCAAAAAAACCGAAATAATTTGGTATAATTTCGTTGATTATTGCGGGATTTATACATAGCCCAACGTACGAATGGTTCCCTGTGTGGGCCATATTATTTTGTAGAAAGAAAAACAATTCCGAATTTGGGATATGTAGACGGGAGTAGAACTAGAGACAAACATCCCATACGCAGAGAGAGAGAGAGAGAGGGGGGAGGGAGTAAGAGAATGAAAGAGAGAAACAGGAAAGAAAAATACAAAAAAGAGAGCAGACAGTGCAGAAAGAGAAGAGAGAGAATGAGATGGAGAAAGCAGAAGGAGGGGGAGAGAGAGTGAGAGAGAGGGAGAGACCGAATTAGGAAGAGAGGGAGGGAGGAAGAGAAGAGAGGAAAAGAAAAGGAGAAAAAGAAAGAGCAAAAGAGAGGAAGAGAAAGAGAATGAAAGAGAGAGAGAGTCTCAAAGATGAGAAGGCAAATAGAGGCATGAAATAAACAGGTAACGACAACATCAACATTAACAAAATGCAACAAGACAAAAAAAAAAAGAAGATAAAAATCAATGATCGACTCAATTAACCATGATGATAGAAAGCTTTTAATTCTGGTTTCACAACATGATTTCAAGTGGTGGACAGTGTGCCACTGACATGCAAAAATCTCTTTTTTTATAGTATGCAACATTCTCTTGCAATTTAACCATTACACAATTGCATGAGCGGATTTATCAGTGATATTTCTATAATTCACACGTGCTTACAATAATAGACGTGGGTACTGACTGTCATTTTCAAAAAGAACTATGATTATGTGCCAAACGTTAATCTGAGATGTGATCTGTATGGTGGCCCTGAAGTATGCTCGACAACAGGTCATGTGCAACATGAATTTCGCGGCCAACTTTGCGTCCCAGTCGCGAAATTTGCGACCCGTGATGCAAAATTCATGACCCGTGACGCGAAGTTCAGGACCCGAGATGCGAAATTCATGACCCGGGATGCGAAATTCACGTCGCACATGACCTGTTGTCGAGCATACTCAGGACCACCATAGATCTATTCTCTGAACACAATCTAAGGAGACTCTCCAACCGCCCCTCCCCCTTTTTTTAGAACAAAAAAAAAAAAAAAAAAAATCTTGTTTGGAAAAATTCTCCTAAACTTTCTTTTTTTTCTATTTCAATTCACTTTATTCACATTGTATAAGTTGGCATACAAAGTATATACAATACATAAACATTGCAATGGGTGTAAAAGGAAAGAATACGATGATAAAACAACACAAAAGATTAAAATGTAGTGAACGTAGGAGATCGGAAAAGGCCAAAGACCTGTCGAGGCCGATCCCCTTTATGTCTACATTTAACAACAAAACAGTGTAGTGGACATAGGAGATCGAAAAATTAAGGCAGAACAAAACAAAACGGATGAACGAACATGACAAAAAAGTATTGTGAGAACAAGGTAACATTAAAAGAAACAAACAAACTAAAAAAGAAACAAAAAACAAACACACACACACAAAAACAAGACACAACAGGTGTTTTCACTAATGATGAAAATGATAATGATGATAATGATATTCATAATAATGAGTACAAGTTATATACATGTATAGGTTATGCACATACACAAAATGTTACATTGAGTTACACTAGACTAAAAGGCAAAGAGTGATATTATAAAAACTTCTACAATATACAAAGAAAATCATGCACTTTATTCAAATTATTGTTGCAACGTGAGAAATGATCAACTTTAGATATATCAGTATGGAACTGGATAGGTATGTTTACACATTTTGTGTAAATATCAAAATGTTTTGATTATGATAACCAGGATAAGCGTATCTTATGTAATCTTGAATACATAAAATTCAATTTAACTGAATATATTCATTATACATCAATGCCAAATCACAAAACCTTACGTATTTAAGAAGATAACATGCAGTTACCATGTTTACATTAACACGAAAAATCAGAAGAACAGTCAATTACTTTCACTAGATCTTCAAAACATCAGTTATAAAAACAATTTCTAAAGCACAATCAACTTGGTTATGGATTATTATAATGACGAATGCCTTGAATGGGATTCAATGGAAAGAAATTACATCACCGTGGTGAATGTATCAGCCCATATTTTAGATGGCTGAAATTAGTGAACTAGTGTGCAAAAGCTGAAACGTTTCTATCAGTTAAAATTAAAATAAAATTCGTAGGAAGTAGGTAATGTACAAAATTATATGGTCTATGATGGATTCAGATATACAGTGGTGTTTTTAGGAGAAAATAAAGTTCTATAGCAGCTTGTATGAAGCTACAAAACTTCAGCTTATGATGATTATACAGTATAATGTCCAATGCTTTTGTTCTTAGTACAGAATGATATACCTTTGCTTTAAATAATCTAAGAACAAAATGGCAAAGGTGGTAACAGGATCGAAACACGCGGATTTCTTTGAAGTTCACTTAGAGGGAAAAAAAGAGAGTTAATTTGTATTGCCGCGGCGACCAACGTTTCAAAGTTCATGCCCGTTCATGAAAGCGGCAACCGTTGTCCTAACAAAAACCTGTTTCCCCTGACTTCCGATCCTAACATGCACACCCTCTTCCATAGGAGGACGGGGTGCTATCTTGTCCTGGGTGAAGGGAAATCAGAATTGTGTTCCGATATTTTGCTTCAGCGACAATATTGTTCCGTCAAAGATACAGGAATAAGGTTAGAGTTGAAAAAGAGCTTAATGACATGGCTAGGGTATAGTTCAGAATGTAGTGACTTGGTGGCCCAGAAGCAATAAGCCTTTCCCTCTCTATGACTACATCCTCAGAAAGCTAATGAGAACATATATCCACGCAATTAAGGTGACAAGCAGCAGACACGTAAACAAAAATTTATCGCAAACGATGGCCACTTCCTGCCATATCTTGGAAACCATTTCCGGGTCACTGCGCATGCTCATAGTGCCGACTTCTGGTGGTTGGGTGATCGTTTTGACGACTCTGTTTCCTTTGTTCTCTTCAAGCTTCCCATTCTCTTGGTTTTGCGCAGAAATGTCCGTGTTGGCTTGTGGATTCGCATTAACCAGTGAGTTCAGTCTGCAGAGCCTGAAAATAAAAGCGCGGATTCGGATATGGTGTTTGATTTTTCTTTAAAAATTAATAATTACACATTCCCCCAAATCGGGCTAATTCCTGGCCACCGACGTTCTACATCTCCTGTAGATAGCAGATACAATTCTTTATAGGTAACATGCGCAGGACAAAATGTATCCTCCCCTCCCATAAACAGAACAACCATTACGAATATAATTACCATTTCTGAAAGTGCCGCATAGGAAGCTACACACCTGAACAGTCATAGAATACGACATGTTAACATGTCAGCTTATTTACAGCTACTTATCAAGGGATTGTTCTCTTGCGGAGCGATTACACGAAAGATAATTTTGGTCTATGCTGTATTGTCCCTGATAAGTTGTCCATGGGAAATAAAATTCCTCCAAGAATCTACTGGGAACACTGAACTAAACTTACTCGAAAGCCTTATCCTCGGCACGTAACATGGTGGTACACTCGGCGTTGGTGTAGAGACGCATGATGAAAGGGTGCAGCATGGCTCGTCGTATCCAGCTGGGGATCTGCCTCCTCCCACCGGTGTGATAGAGACGAAGTACGATGATGGAACAGACAACCTCTGCGCAACTCAACCCGATCATCACAATGAAGAAGATCACTGCGGGATAAAACGAGGGCTCTTGAAAATGAAACATTTGCAGATTCAGGATTGTCTTCGAGGGAAGGGTCTCGAAGCCTTGGCTTCGACATGGTGCACTCAAACCCGATTTGGTGTCAAGCTTCCTTCAGGGAACAATAATTCACCCATTTTGAGATCTGTAAGATATCAAGATAATTAGGTTGGAGTGAAATTTCCTAATAAAGACCTTTTGCCCGTTGATTTCATTTCACTTTTCTTATCATAACTTTGATTATTCGCCCTCTGTCGGTGAAGCTAGGAGAATAGTGTTAAAATGCCACTTTTAGGGGAAAAAAAAGAAAATCAGTGTTAGTACTCAGTGGTTGGTGATTTTTTTTTTACTACTTTAATGCTCGGTGCTCGGCAGGTCTCATTTGCCTGACGTAGCACCACGCCAGCGGCTTGCACGGATTTTGACGCTGCAAGTGAGTTCCATGATTAGCGGAAGAAAGAAAAAAGCAAGGTAAGCAATGTGTGCTGCCATTGCTTTAGGTGATTCAATTTTCTTGTGGGCTTATTGCCTCCGCAAACTTTATTATCATACTATTAAATAACGTAACTCGGAATGATACCTCTAGTCCAACGAGTATTAGAAGATATCTTCCAAAGTGGATTATTTATTTATCCATTTATTTATTTATTTATTTATCATCTTTTTGTTATTTATTTATTTATTTATTTAGTTAGTTATTTATTTATTATTATTATTATTTTATTTATTCATTTATTTTTTACCAATGATGGACGTAGTCTCTCCACTTGGTGGGAGTCTATCCGCAACGAGCTGCTGGAAGAGGATCAGAGCGAGAAGGTTACTGACTGCCAAGGTCACCTTCTCACCAGACGCCGGATGAAGCCAGCAGACTAGCGCCATTAACGCCGTCAGAAGAATACACGGGACAACGACAGTTCGTGTGTAGAAACCTGTAAGTAATATGTAAGTAAGAATAAAATTATTATTATCATCATTATCATTATTGTTGTGATGATTATTATCATCATCATTATCATTATTATTATAACTGCTTTTATTTTCAATGCTTGCTGTCTTTCTTGCTGATAGTTCATTTCAGATTTTAGTCATTTCAACCATGCATGCAGTATTATTCTCAGTTCCTTTTCAACGCTTTTCTCATTATATCCTCAATTTTCTTAACTATATACGGGAAGAATATAGACAAGATAAAGACAAATAAACACATGTATTAAAAACTTGAGAACCTTTGATATGTAGTGATTTATTTTTCCTTCCCTTGCATTTTGTCTTTCACTATAATGTCTTTATTTTCGCGCTTCAATCATTGTTTCATCTGCTGGACACTTTCAAAGTTTTCTGTTCTGTTTCGTGCATATCTTTTTTTTTTCTCTCTTCTTTTTTTTTCTGTAGTACAGGTAAAGTTTTGTTTGCATACAGCGGCCGTTACTGTTGTTGTTGAATTGGGTTTTTACAGACGTGTATCAATCAAATATGATTATTTACGTCTGGGACTGACCTTTAACGTCACCATCCGAAAGACGTGGCAAAATGTAGATTCATATCTTGCCAAAGGACATTAGTGCCGCGGCAGGGATTCGAACCCCGGACCTTCTGGTTGAAAGTCCGGAGAGCCACAACACCTCTACATCTAAGGGTCGTTCATTAAGTACCGATGGAATGGGAGAGGCGGGCGAGCAAAAGGTTATTGGGGTAATCGTTAAAGTCTGACCAGGGCAACATTGGAATGTATACTTACTAGACTGTCGGCGGATTTGCAGAATAAACTGGACAGCTGACCAAGTTTGATCGAAACAACAGGATTCTATGGTCAAGTCTCTGGCTGTGGTCTTTTCCAGAATCCAAACTCCATTCTTGCGAAATAAATCCACGTTGGCATCAGCCAGGGTTGAACGTTGAAATATCACCTTGAAAAAAAATAATGATGAAGTATGAGAGGAATGAATTAATTTGGTTAATAAGTCTTCACCAAAATTTGTTTAAGGCCAAGTAAATTCGATTCCTAGTTTCTCGTTCGGATATTTCAAATTGAGGAGGGCGTTCCATGTTATTTGATATTTGATGTTGTTGTACATGAAATGCTATTCAGACAATTTTGAAATTTCCTCTTTTTTTTTCCTTTTTGATATTTCATTGATATAAGCACTTGAGAGGCTCAACACAGTGTGAAAATGAATGGTATTAATGTTTTTTTCTAACCTCATTTCTACATGTACTCAAATTAAAACTAATTTCATTTAAAACAAAAAACAATAACAAAAATTTGAGGCTCACCGAAAAGGGATGGAGAAAGACGAGAAACTAGGCATTATTTTTATTTGGCCTTATAACTAGGATCATTGCTCAGAGGAGCTTTCCATCGTATTTATTTTAGAGGGGTTTAAATTTTTTTTTTATCCAACCTGACCATTCATCATGTCTAGTATCAAGATCATATCGACATTCTTTCAGTTTTTTTTTTAAATGTCTTCCTATTTCCGTTTTCGACCACGCCCCCCCCCCCCCGAGTAGGCCTTTTGATAGAGTGGTATGATATAGGGTGTTATATAGAATTTGGTTATGCATAGGATACTGAAAGCGGAGTAATTGTAGCCGCTCTGGACCTTGAGGTTCCCTTCCCCTCACTATAAGAAAGAAGGTGCAATTTTGCACCCCAAATGCTACAATAGCATCCCGTTTTGGGGTGCAATCTTGCACCTTACATGACAAAGGTGCAAAGATCCACCCTTTTGTACTTGTTTGCACCCGAAAATGGCCATCTGAACCCTACAAAGGAGCAATTATGCACTTTAAAGGGTGCAGAAATTTTGCACTGAAAAGGGTGCAAATTTGCACCTTCCCTAAAGGGTACAACTCTGCGCCCTTAAGGGGGTAAAATGTAGCTCACTGCACCCTTATTGTTGCACAGTGCTTCTTTGGGTGCAAAGTTGCAAGAAGTTCCTAGTGTATCATTTGAAGGGTACAAAATCAAACCTTTTTTGTCATAGTGTGTACGTAGTTTAGAAATATAATTACGTCACCAGAAGTTGCCTCTGATTTGTCGGTCATAGAGCCCGATGTAATTCCCTTCAGTGGAAAATGTATTAAGGTGAGAACTACTTCTTTGTGAAAAAACAAAAACAAAAATAAAAAACAAAACACACACACCTTCACACACCCCCACACACTACAGCAGCAATAACAATAACAACAACAAAACACACGAACATACCGACGGTGTCCATGGTGCATACATGGTACTAGTAATTTGATTATATATGTTCAAATTACCTTGGTATACCATGAAATTACCACGGTTGCACCATGGGTACCGTGGTTTTTTGCTTGTTTTTACAAGGACTAGTTATGGAGCTTCATGATTAAACCTACACTATTATTTCTGCGGAGTCAAATTTGACTCGGAATAGAGTCGGCTGGGAGTCACCTCTATTCGGAGTTAAAGTGACTCGGATTTCCGAATTAATTTGACTCGAAATAGAGTTACTTGGACTCGAATTTAGTCGATTCTCAGTTGACGCCACTTAATTCCCAGTCAAATTAATTGGGAAATATGAGTCAGTTTAGCTTGGAATAGAGTTGACTCCCAGCTGACGTCATCTCGAGTCAAATTTGACTTCGCAGAAAGTAGAGTGCATGAACCCTCGTGTGTCGCATCCACCTCTCCCAATTCTCTACGGACTTACACTTTCAGTATTTAGTGACCAGGGTCCAAAGGTCAGATTACAATGCTGGACATCGTAAGGAAAGTATGTGATATCGATGGGACAAGCTGAAGCAATGATGGCAGGGGAGTACCAGTCCATAGTACCGTTACTCGATACCAGGATGTAAGTATCTCCGTAGCTGACAAAATCCTTCACCACACTGTCACGGAAGAAAGACAGAAAAGCAATATTTTACCATTATCTTTAAGTGGAATACAAATACAAGTGCCACTAAAATATTTTGAAGGGGGCGTAAGACCTAAATTACCTGACGGATTGTTAGATGGTGATTCCAAATTTCTGGACAGTTATGCTGCATTCAAAGTTTGATGTATTGGTCGCCTCCTCCCCCCACCCCCATCCCCCCCCCCCCCCCCACACACACACAAAAGAAATACTGCGGATGTATATTTAGTACTTTAATGGAATGTTTGGGTGCTGCAAAGCGTATTTGAAAGTTGGGGGAGATCTGTTATTCGATAGTTGGACACCTCGCTGCCCAAATACACTCAACAAAAAAAAAAGAAAGTGAACACTTGTTCACGTTCAGATTTTTCATAGAAGACTTTGATAAAAATCACTATGTCATATATCAAATTAAAGGAAATTTAATGCTCTTTTGATCTGGTAGGGGGAACATAAAGAGAAAATTCATGCATGAGTGAACATATCCGTTTTTCTCTTCCAAGGCACAAAAGTAAAAATAGCAAAATTGGACAGTGTGCGATTCACGTGTAAATGCCCTTCCACTTAACTATGGGAGCAAACGGTTAAACTTACGCAATTTAAAGGCATTTAATAATGAGCCTTCACTCTCTACATAAAATGAGTTTTATGCCTGAGTGAACACATTCATTCAACTGTTCCAAATCGCCAAGGTAAAGGTTTAAAAAATGCAGCCATTATTTTCTAGGTCAAGAGACTTGAAATTCACCATCATATTGCACTGGAAATTACAAACAAAGCATGATCAAAGATTGCATGCTTCGTTGCCCTTGAAATGAAAATCATTCTTCAAATTTAAAATGGACCAAAGAACAGCCAAAGTGGCACAGCATGCCAGAGAGATTAAGGACAATGCATTTTGGGGTACGCTATTGAAAACAACATTAGTGTTCCCTGGCATTGCAGTGCACTTAATTCCACAGGCTACACAACTGAGTAACCATACATGTATATTGTCATTACATTCCTAGTGACTCATAAGTTCATAAATTCATGAAGTCATGAATTAATTTTTAAAAATCACATTTGGGTCATTTTATCACTCATGTGGCTGCTCCTGATGTCATTTGAATTTGGACGTTACAAAAGCTTCTTCTCTTTTTCTTTTCTTTTCTCTTTCCTTTTTTTTTTTTGGGGGGGGGGGGGTAGAGAGGTGGGGTGGGAAGAGGGATGGGGTGGGAAGAGAGCAAAAGGCTCAATTATGTAATTTCAGGCAAGTCTCTCAATGTGTTAGTTTGATCTTTTGTTCCCATTCTTGAAGAAGGGCATTTACGATTGATGGCGAACTGCCAATTTTTGCAGTTTTTACTTTTGTACCTTGGAAGGGAAAAACGAATGTGTTCACTCATGCGTAAAGTTTCTTTTTGTGTTTACCTACCAGATCAAAAGACCATTAAATTTCCTTTAATTTTATATATGATGTATTAATATTTATCACAGTCTACTATGAAAAATCTGAACTTGAAAAGTGTTCACTTTCTTTTTTTTGCTGAGTGCATATTACATTATATTCATCATTGATAAAGATAAAAGTTACCATATACATACAAGGATGACATCAAACCAATTCAGAATTTTCTGGACCTATAACCAAATGAATTTCCCAGCTTTGGTCGACTAAAAGAACAAACAACGACTGCCATAATCGACTTTTGTGACATATACAATTCACATATTACATATATACACCCTTAACATTGTGATAATATGAGGTTGCGACCGGCTGTTAATTCAACAGTGATTTCCTTCGAAATAATTGACAGTTAATGATGACGTCATCTTACTTTTGGTAGAGGACGATATCGGGAAGCCAGACGTCTTTGCTCTTAACGGTGACTTGATCGATGTCATCGAAGTCACGAGGATCCCACATCATGTTTTCATCTCTCCATATCTAGAGGCAGAAGAAATAGTAGGGGAAAGATGCAGAGAGATTGTTAAACAGGAGCAGCTCCGTTCATTGTGTTCCCAAATAATATGCATTCATCACAGCTTTACAACGGTATCTAAACAGAAACAAAATGACACTGCATGAAATACAATATTTCGTACAGATAAATGAATGCAGTAGTTCCTTGTTATAGTTTGGGGTAAAAGTAGGAAATCTGAAATAATTATAGGGAACTAAACTCACCATTCGCACGTACGCCGATAATTTGACTTTCTGATTTTCTTCGTCCTGTACAATGAAAATGGAGACACAAATCATCACAAATCATTATCAAAAACAAAAACATCAACTCATAATACAAATATGATATAACTCAGTAATTATGTATTCATTCAAAAAAATCCTATGTAATTCTTTTCCGGCTCCATAAAGCTTTCTGCATATTACCTCTACCATTCTTTATGTATATGCTTATACTATGTTATGGCTTGTACCACTCATACTCTCCATATACTTATACTATAAAATCACTTGCACTGTTTGTACCAACATGTGGAAAGCAAATTTCATGATATGGACAATAAATTATGCTTATACTTATACTTTTCCATAATACTTATATTTATACTTCAACTTATACTAATTTCTGAAGAATGCCACAGAGGATCAGCATATATAACATGACTAGGAGTAACCTTCCTCTCAGCATGCTCAGTAAAAAAAAAAACCCAACAAACCAATAACGTTTGAAACTGAAATTATTTCTGTAGATCTACTTACGAATTTGATAAGTTCAACCGGAAGGAGTCTAAAGCTCACGTTGGTAGGTCGCCTGACGTCACGGACTGGTCGAACCGTGATTGGTCCATAGTTATCCATCAGTTGTTTCATCAGAATGCTCTGAGTATTATTTATTCCTCCTAGAGCTGAAGATAAATAGAATCGTAATCCGTCTCAATATCCTCATTTTCTTTAATAATTCCTGTCATTAACAATCCTTTTTAGTGAAACTCGTGGTGTGCATAGCTTTTTGAATATGAGACAGGCAAATATGCTGTTTTGTCCCACCCAAAGACGTTTTAAATATATAGCTAGACAGAAAGCAGCACGCGCGGAAAGCATTACGCCAATAGGGTTAAGCCCCGCCCAGCTTTCGTCCATTAGAAGCCGAAAATAAGCCCTTCTAAATATTCATGAACCGAAATAAGCACCCTTGATTGGATCATAGCATCATGAATATGTATTTATTCGATAGTAATCTTTCTCGAAATATGGTTATTCATTTGACCTTATTATGTCACAGTTAGGCAAATTCATGCGTGACATGCTTACTCGCACAAAGTTAGAGGTTTCTACTTCACAGAGAAAAAGGGAGTACCACAGCAATTATGATTAAATATCGGAAATACGACCATTTGTTTCAAAATAGTTGGCTACTCTTCTTGATCTACAATAATTTCTTTACAATTTGAAATAATTGCTAACAGCTATTTCCGAAAGAGCTAGAAACAATATAGATCTACTCTCGAACTTACAGTTTGGTTTTCATCGTCATGAGGTAAATTGACCGCGGGTGTCGTTCTCGCACCATGTACTCGAGGTAGCTTCCCCGGGCTAATGTCGGGGGCCATCTATGATAATTCTGGTGTTCACGTTGACCGTGCTTTAACGGTTTTGATATCTAACTTCTAAGATTGTTCAAATCAGAAGTTTGGCGTCATGAAAACTCAAATTCAGACCTAGATTAAACAACAGGATTTTTGTGAGTGAACACTCCAGCAGAATTTAGACCGCAGTGTGAGTAGACTAAAGTCATGTAGAGTCTAGATCTAGATCTAGATCTAACAAGTTAAGTGTAAATTTTAATTTAACTATTAGTAGGGTGTCCACAGAAATTTTCTATTTCGAGCTTCCGGGTTTTTTTTTTCTGGATTTTTTTTGGGACATATTTGATAAGAATTACACATGGTTAAATTTCAGCATTTTCTGACATTTCTATCAAAAGATAGAGTAATTCAAAATAACGGTAATTTTCTGTCCCTTTTTGCCCATTTGCTCTATAATATACACATGGACAGGGATACCGTGCAAATAATGACGTTTGGTTGGACTCGCTGGCTGTTGCATGCCTGTGACACTGCATTGCAGGCTGGATCGAGCACACAATCAATACACTTTGTACGTCGATGACGATGGGCCCGGTTGATTTTGCCACTGTTTTTAACTCTTGTAAACTTTTAACATTTGAAGTTGATACAATTATTGAGCAGAGGCGTCGATCCATTTTGCGGATTGGGGGGGGGGGGGCAAGACGACCAAGCGGAGATGAACCCACGGCTACTATTTGTACACACACACACACACATATATATATATATATATATATATATATATATATATATATATATATATATATATATATAGACATGCAAAGCCCTATATCAACGTGAAGCATTTTCAAATTGGGGAAATTAGGCAACTTGCTATGTGAACCATCCTGCTTTTTTTCAGTTTTGCGAGCGAGCGAAGCGAGCGAGCAAAAAAACAAATTTCTTGTTATGAGAGAAGGGTTTAGTTATCATATAGGCATAAATGATACCTAATATATATGTATATGGTTACCTCGCTGCCAAATATGAACTCTACTTTGTCACATCGGTGGTCCATTGTTGCTGCCCCCAAACCACTCTGTTTTTTAATATTACGAGCGAGCAAAGCGAGCGAGGAAGCACACACTGTTTTTCATGGTAGATTTAGTAAACCCTTCGGCAAATTACGCTGTGAGCCAATGAAACATCTACATTATCTATTCGGCCTCATCTCACCGAATTCGTTTGCTTTTCAAAACCATTGATATGAAACGAACGAGCGCAGCGAGCGAGGAAAAATATACCCTTTTCCATAATGATAGAAGTGTTATTTCGTCATCATAATAATGTGATAAAAATGTGATATGCGCAATACAAGAACGTCCCGAAATCTTTGTCAACCACCTTGCTGCCCAAATATAATGATATTTTGGAATCTCGCTGCTATAATAAGCTACTTGCTGTCCGAAATCATCTTCTATCTAGCTTTTACCAGCGAGAGTAGCGAGCGAGTTAACGAAAAAATATGTTTTTGTTTTGCCTTTTTTTTTTTATCCAGGCCGTTGTCTCCTGAAAGTTTATCTATTTTTAGGTCAACTGGCCGCTCGATTTCTAGGAGTGATATCTTGTTTGGTTATATTGCTTCCTATGAGTAGAAGAATAGTATAACAGATAGAAACACAAGATGCAAACCTGTTTCCTTTCATAAGAATAGTAATTATCATCGGCATTGGTTAAGATACTTAAATGCGAGCGAGCGAAGCGAGCGAGCGCTTCCCAGATTCACATTTTCTTTCTTTTTTCTTGTTTTACGCTTTCATTTCACTTCCTTTCTTCCTTTTCCTTTCTTTTCTTTTTTCTTTTTTCTTTTTTCTTTTTTTTTCTTTTTTTTTTTTGGTTGGGAAATTATTGGGGGGGGGGGGCAAAATGATATCTTTGCCCCCCCGAAATTTTCTTGGGGGGGGGGGGCAACTGCCCCCCCAGGATCGAAGCCTCTGTTATTGAGTGACCTTTAGTCTAGGTCTTACTATCCACATTCATCAGTCTACAAGATCTGACGTTAACAGTTATCAGAAATACTGTTAAAAAATCTAAAGTAGATCTGGACACACTTGTAGTAAGTTGGATCAAGTTGTCAATTTATTGTTTGTATTCATTTATGCACTTTACCATGTCCGAAAACAAGCTTTGTGTATTTTTTTTATACAAGACAATAAATTATCTTGAAATCTTGAAATCTTATTCAACCTCTCAGTCTCACCGCACCTCTTCTGAAGATAAAAAATGCAGCTGTTAATGAGAGTGCAATTTCAAGTAACTATCAAATGCTACATGGTTAGACCTATAGACCAATTTCACCTCCGGTTTATGTATTTGGCCCTATATCGGCGACGCCATTGCTGCGGTGGGCAAGCGCGCTGACCGCGATTGGCTCTGTGTACAAAATGAATGTAAGATATGAGATATGCCCCGATATTGTTCCATTTACTTTATTCTAGATCAATAAAATAAAGCATGGATACATGGGTAGATGAGGTAAGACAATGGTCATATCTGACGGATGAAGGTATGATGTATTTTTGTACTTTCGATGGTTTTTCAACTTAGTTTTGTCAGTAAAAGTTCGATTGCAGCATAGAAGCCGTAGTAAACGGGAGCCCTAAATCTTACTCTGTTTACAAAGACATGTTTTCACTCATTAAATTTTACGCCAAAGTACATAATGATAATGTTTCTTGACATCAGAGTCCTTTCTATTGATGTTTTTTACCCACTGGCGGCGAATTCCTTCACATTGCTTACGGAAAATTGTGTAGGCAGTACGGCTTCTCACACAAACAGGCTTCATGAGTCAAAAGCGAGTGAATTTCGCACTCAATTTTTAAACTTTCTCTAATTCTTGTGGCATTTGAGCACCGCACAGCTGCGACCTGAACTTCCCTGATAATTTCTCATTGCAAATATTAAAATAAATCTGCATATACTGGTCAAAATAGAAAAAAAAATCGAACGAATGTACATAACGCGCTATTGACTTGTGTACTATAAAAGTCGGAGCGCCCACCGCAGTATGTCGAACTATGTGTGTCGAACAGTCTGCTGCCCTCTTGCGTTGTGAAATTGGTCTATATGCTAAATGTTGCAATCTACCTTTCCTGGTTGTAATAATGCTTTCTTTTTCTTTTTTCTTCTTTGTTTTTGTTCCAACAGATGAATATATTGGAACTGGAAGGCTGGAATAATTCGACTGATGAACATCACTACATGTAATATAGGCCCCAGGCGAAGCAGAGAATCCTCTGAAGTGACAGAAAATTTTCCAGAACACTTTTCTTTCTTATTCACATTATGATTACAGTAATGAATTTGAGGGCACTCCAGTAGAGCGTAGACTGTAATTATTTAATAGGCTTTGTGTAACTTTAGTTGGACTCACTGCAGGCTGGTAGCGTTATTAAAACGCTACTCTAACGATTCCGGTTGATGCTTTTGCCATTTTGTTGCTCTTGTAAACTCCAATCATTTGAAGTTGAAACAATTATTGAATGACCATTAGTCTATGTCTAACTGTTGAATCTAGCTAAGAATGACCACATTCTTCAGTTGAAAAGTTTAGGTAAAGCAATTAAACTTATGAAAGTCTCTTAAAATCTTGAGTAGATCTGGACACAGTGTCATTTAGCCCTCTCACCCTACCCCCTTCTGAACATGAATAGAAGATGCTACTGTGTGAATGCTATTCCATGTATTTGATTTATTCTGTTTTATTCTTAGTTTTTTTAATCATTTTAATTTTTTTTTTGGAGGGGGGCTATTCAGACACATGTTTAATACATGTATGGTTTCTTTGTAGTCTGGTTAATGGCAGTTTACAAAAGTCCTGTTCTAATTTGGTGGCAGAACTGAAACATTTTATGGGGGGTGGATTACAGACATATTCTGTAAATGTTTGTAACTCAAATGGTAAGCTTTTCTATTTCTACATGAAGGAAATCTAAAATCTTGGATACACCATGAAAAGATAACTAAGATTTGATAGAACTATAAATACTGCATGTATATTTCCGTGTAAGTATCTCGGTCAGAAATGAATTACAACTTCGTACAGTGATATTGATTTTTTTTAAAATAATTCTATTTTTATTTATTTATTTTTTATTTATTTTTTTGTTCACACGGTTAGATATTGGAAGGCTGGAAGAATTCTACTGATGAATGTCACAACATGTCCACTACATGTCACTACAAGTCCAGGATGAAGCAGAAAATCCTGTAAAGTGACAGGTAACAACTAACAATAACTTTTCCAGGACACTTGTAATACAAATTCATACCTTTAACTATATATTGTAGAGTATATTTCATTGCACATGTAAATATTTTCCCTCTCCCATTTTCCTCTATAACAAAATTTGTCTGTGTTGACAAACTTGACATAGGGGAGACTTCACAGAGATCCTTTGTACAGGAGAGTGACACCTGATGCACGTTAATAGACAACATTTATTGCCAAATCTAGCTAGTGTGTAAACAGGTCGGCACACTAATTTTTCATTGTATGGGTTCTGAATTGAAACTGAAAAATTTCAGTTGTTAATTTTAGTTATGAATGCAAATTTTTATCCAGATTTCAGCTCCCATGTGCCTTTTGCTATCATGTAGATTAATATGAATTTGTATCAGTGCTCCCCAATTTCAAAGCATTCATGCGTATGAAGGTTATCTCATTTAAACATAATTATGCAGTAGGTTATTTAGCTTATGTAGAGACCCCATTCAGTCATATTTTTTTATATTTACTTTTAATGTAGTATGATGCCAGAGCAGATGATTGATGCAGAGTGGAATTGACAAATCCTGAGGGGAACAAAGAAGAGATGCATGACTTGAACATTTGAGAGTAAGTTTGCTGCTATAAGTAACCAATCCCCTTAACTATCATTGACCACATTAGGTGTAAGCAGTCTTAGATGTGATTTACTGTCATAGATGATTCATTTCTGATTTTCTAGTTTACCAAAGTACTTTAATTGGTTTCATAGAGTGGTCTATAAAATAAATGTATTTATATTTACTAGATTTCAATAACATTACATCATGCAGTGCATAATATGACCTGTCCAATGTTGTTTGTGACTCAAAGTCCCTTTTATTACCAAGTATTACTAAATTACCGTATGAGCATAAGTTTGCTTCAGAAGTATTCTTTCATTTTATATGCATCATGTATGCTCCAGTTGGGCTATCAGAAATATGAATTCTAAAATGTCAGGACAAAATATGTGTAGCCGGATTTGTTCACTTGCACACTCCTACCTTGTACATTTTAGTCCTTCTTGCAGGTGTCTAAATGTTGTGTGACTAATCCTTATCAAATGCATCTGATTTATTATGTTGTCTTTTTTTTTTCTCAACAGAGTTCTGGATTATGACTTTGGCTCATCCTTCCTGTCACCTAGACTACAGCCTTGACGGTGACTGCAGATGACATCTACTCCCTGATAATGCTTTCTTCAGATAGTAGCAAAGACTTTTGTTTTAAAGAGATGATTTTAACATATGATTTATCACTAAATGCCCCATTGAATATCACATTAAATGAAAGCTACAGAGTAAATATTTGGGGATTTCTTATTTTTTTAATGATTAAAGTCAACTAATCTTGCATGAATTATACGTGTACATAATTAAATGGACACAATGTCAACTGCCATCTCAAATTTAGAATTGAGAAGAAAGGCTTTTACTTTATATTTGCTTTATAGGAATCTAAATCAAAGAATGTAGGAATTCATTAACCCCTAGACTTCTATGAAGATTGGCAAGATGCCTGCAAGTGTTACATCGAGGTAACTTCAGTTTTGTATGTTTGAAGTTAAAATGTGTTGAATCATTAAATTATTATTCTAATTAAAAGTTGACTATCCGCAAATGACCGAATCGCCTATCTTTATTTTAGACCCCCTACATGCATTGAACACTGGAAGATTAACCTGTTTTTACAGCATTTTAAGAAATATTGTGTACCAAAAATAATATCCCTTAAGAAAGTATGCTTATGGGGGGGGGGGGGGGGTAATACAATGTACCTACATGTGCAATGTGAAGGGTTTTTAAAGGTAAATAAGGCTTTTTTCCTGGAGGGGCAAGAATTTGTTCAGTTTTTAGGAAACGTGCAAGCGAGGGAACAAAGTGACCAAGTGGGAGCTTTTGCATTTTTAGAATTGAAATGGAATGATCTGGGTGTAATTTAGGGTATTTTTCAAAAAAAAAAAAGGAGGAAAAAGATAAAAGGGGGGTTGAATTTTTATTTTTTTTGGGGGGGGGGGACAACTGCCCCCTATTTGCGTACGGTCATGAGGGTAAACCGAGAGTGTGAAGGCTTGAGAAGGTGAAAAGATAGAAGTGATGTGTTAAATTTAAATTGCTCTAGCAAAGCTACAAGAGAAAGAAAGTGGACAACTGTGCCAAGTAAGAAAGAGTGGATATCTTGAAGTATTTTTGATAGTAAAATCGGTGAATGAGTGGAGACTGAAGGGTATGAGAGCAGAAATGGACTTAGTAAAATGTACAGGAAATGGGGCAATGTGTGATCATTATTTCTTTATTTCTATGATTGTTTCCCTTTCTCTTCTACTTGATCATTATCATCACCAGATCAGTTTCCCCTTTTATTCCCTCTTCTTGGAGCTCTCTTTCCCCTTCTCTCCACAATCAGAGTGCCTTCATAATCTTTTCCCACCTCCCAGATTAGCCGGTGAAAGGAGTAGTGCAAAAGAGAGTGAACAAAAAATAAATAAATAAATAAATGGATGCTTGGATTTGGTAATGAATGAAAGTGAATTTCAAAATTAAATCTGTGTACACAAAGACTGAAGTACAGTTACAAAGAAATTATAACAGATACATGTAGGTTATTCATTTGAGGGTTCAGATAAAAAATAGATAAATTAATTAGGGGATGCTTGCATTTGATAATGAATGAAAGTGAATTTCAAAATTAAATCTGTGAACACAAAGACTGAAGTACAGTTACAAAGAAATTATAACAGATACATGTAGGTTATTCATTTGAGGGTTCAGATAAAAAAATAGATAAATTAATCAGGGGATGCTTGCATTTGATAATGAATGAAAGTGAATTTCACAATTAAATCTGTGTACACAAAGACTGAAGTACAGTTACAAAGAAATTATAACAGATAGGTTATTCATTTGAGGGTTCAGATAAAAAATAGATTAATTAATTAGGGGATGCATGCATTTGATAATGAATGAAAGTGAATTTCACAATTAAATCTGTGTACACAAAGAATGAAGTACAGTTACAAAGAAATTATAACAGATAGGTTATTCATTTGAGGGTTCAGGGCTTCATGTGGAAAATGATTTTTTTTTTTTTTTAAAGAAGGATCCAACCAACTATTGTAGAAGCCACCAATCAAAAATTCATTGACTCGAAGATATGATACATACCCAGTCTGAGTCATGTGTTAAATAAACAAGAAAGGAGAAAGGTTTCCATATAATAGATCGGAGGCTCCGCCCCGTACTTTTATTATTTTTTTTTGTGATCAATAACCAGTTTGAGTGCGTTGACTGGCGCATCAGAAATGGCCGAAGTTGATTTCCTACATCCCTTGCGCGGCCAGCGCGCAACGGGTGAATAAAATTACAATAAATACATATATTACGCGATTTGACCTTTCCTCTCGCGCTGATGTCTGCATTGTCTCGCATCGCGTACTATTTGTCATGTGGGTACGCAGTGTGAAGGGGAGCATCTTACAAAATGCATAATTCATGACAGCTCATGAATTATTTAGAAGCGCTTATTTCGGCTTCTAATGGCGAAAGCTAATGGCGGAGCTTAGGGGGCTTGGTCCCACCCTTCGCCAATAATATAAGTACATGTAACAGAAAAAGTACTCTACATGCAGTAGCTTTGAAATAAACATTTGCTTTTTGGCATCAACTCGGCAAGTCGCACTGTTCCTCTGCTTTGCATTTATTTTCTTTATGAATTACCTCGCTCCATGAAATACTGTCACTCATCTAGTAGGGTGATGATCTTTCGACATTGTCAGAACTGAACCTTCTCATTAATTTTCCACAACAATCTTAATTTGGAACCTTATTCATGAATGGTAAAAGGCTAAATGTTACAACAATATTACAACAATAATATCTTATTGATGTCGAAAGCACAAGTAAGACTCTCACTTTTTTCCAACTAATATTGGAGTGTCAAGTCCTTCTATATTTAAAAGGCAGGATGGAACCTTATTCATGAATGGTGAAAATGTTACAACAATATTTGCATTATCTTATTGATGTCGAAAGCACAAGCAAGACTCTCACTTTTTCCAACTAATATTGGAGTGTCAAGTCCTTCTCTATTTAAAAGGCAGGATGGAACCTTATTCATGAATGACGAAAATGTTACAATATTTGCATTATCTTATTGATGTCGAAAGCACAAGTAGGATTCTCACTTTTTTCCAACTAATATTGGAGGTGTCAAGTCCGTCTCTGTTTAAAAGGTAGGATGGAAATGTGTATGTGTGTGTGTGTGTGGGGGGGGGGGTGGTTGAGAGGTACTGACGTCACGGTGGGGGGGGGGGGGGCGGGCCTATGGTTTTACCGGATGGATGAAGAGCAAGAGAATATGTCCGGAATCGTGTAATCTTCTAATGCCCTTCAAGGTTGAGGTTCCTAATGGTTTTATGGATTTCTGTAAAATCACCTTTGCGGGGTTTGTTGGTCTTATAGTGGCAGGGAAAGTGACAGGGAAGTGGGGGTGTCTTCAATTAATCAACGTGACCATGAACAATCTTAATCGCAAATATCTGACGTGATTAAAAATTGACATGTAATGATGTAGTGATTTTTTTTCCTAGAATCGGATCGCAGTCACATCGTATGATATTGGCTTCTTCCTTCCTCTCTCTTTCTGTCTTTCTCTCTTCCATATCCTCTTAGTTTCATTTTTCGAATTTTTCGCCATTTGATGGGCGGGGAAGGGGGGGGGGAATTCTCGTGTTGGTTGCTATACCACTGATCCCAGATGAAGGTAACCACTTGATAACCGACAACGCCATAGCCTATCGAGTCGACATGCAAACATATCATATCATGCCCAATCACCAATTAAGATCACGAATGACAAATAGTTAGTGACAGATTGCATCCTAAATTCCAAATTATACGAAAGCTTTGATATATCAACCATGCTTCAATCATCAAGGATGTTCGTATTTTTCTACTCATCATTCATTACGAAATGGCCTTCGTTTAGTAACCACACCCTTTGTCCTTGCAATTCCTGCCTCAAAGATCAGGCAAAAGTCAACGCAGGTTTAAAGCTTTCAAATTCAGTGGTGGCATTTTACACATAAATTGGGACTTGGGGTTTGTACTAGGTACAATCTGGTATTTGATCTTTGTGTTCCGCCATTTGATTATTAATGATGATTATTCGATACGACAATTCACAGTCATTATTCTCATTAATATTATTGTTATAATTATCATTAATATTATCATTATTATTATTAATATTATCATGATTATTATTATCATTATCATGATTATTATTATCATCATCATATCAACATCATCATCATCATCATCATCATCATCATCATCATTATCATCATCATTTTCATCATCGTTATCATCGTACACGATTTCTATTTTCCTGATATTACTCATATTTTAATGCGTGTGGCGACGTAAACGGTAAACTAAAAAGGCATTTTTTATGCTATCATTCAGATTCAAACGGGGGGGGGGGGGGGGGGGGGGGGGGGACTTCATCGCAAATTTAGGTTGATTATCAGTACTGGAAGAACTGATAAAACATTCAGTTTTTCTCACGTAATAAAGGTGAATCTTGAGGGGGGGGGAAGAAGTCCCATGAGAAATCGCGGCACACACTGGATTTCTGTTTATTTTCCTCCTAAGTTGTGAGATCAAACATCTCTAGACTGTAGAGTGTAATATCAACGAAACCAGTCGTGATCATCCTGTGAAAATGCATAATTAATGCAGGTAGCTTACCAGTGGCAAAGCCATGTATAGCCGGGGAGATAGCATTAGCTTCACGACCCGGTAACAAAGTACTGTTAACATACGAATTTATGCAAGGCCACTGATTGGGGAAGGGTGCTGGAGAGTGTCATGTTATCTTCTTTATTTCGTCCTCCCCCTTCCCTCTTTCCTTTCTCTCGTTTCTCTTTTCCTCTACTTTTTCAAAAAATATAGTCATTCGATGGGGGCATATGTCCCCAGTGCTCCCTGTAACTACGTTGTAACAGCTCGCATATGCAGTGAAATATAGAAATGTCATGATCATTACAATTTACATGCCGCTCGCAAATGCATTCCAATAAATACTGGTTTCATTTAATGGATTAGTTTCAGACTCGTACACTCCAGCTCTGTGCTCATTATCATTTTTACCCTATTTAAGGGGGGGGGCGAAAGGGCTATTCATGCGCAATGAGCATCGTCAGATAGTGAATATCAGTGCATTATCATATTATGTACTGTCATTACAATTTTTTTCAATTCAATTTAAAAAATGGTTTTATTATGCATAAACATGTTTGATACAAACCATTTCATATGAAAGACAGCCGGGTCTGGATTATTCATGTTAATATGTTTAGCGTAATGACTTAAAAATATACATGTATAAAAATGATCAATATGCAAATACTAGTAAGGCACATAAAAGTTGAATTCATGACTAAGTATTAACATATCAAAGTACTCAGCACTGCAAATGTAAATGATAAATATTAAAAATATTTCCCTTCGTATCACCGGCGTAAATCCGTTTTGAGGAGTGGGGGGGGGGGTGATCCCCCTTTTTTGCCGATTTTTCCGTGAACTCACTCTTAAGTATGCACACACACACACACACACACCCTCATTCACCTGCGCAGACCCCCACAAAAAATAATATTGTTATTTTGCGAGCGAGCGAAAAATATCCACTTTTATGGTTTTTAAGAGTATTTCAAATAAAAATTCCACGATAATGGCCGTCATTTATGACATTTTTATTAAAAAAATCACCAACTGATTAATTAAAATATCATTTTTTCCTTAAAATCAGGAAGGGGGATATTTGTACACGCCATCCCCCCTCTCGAAAAAAGTATTGGGGATATATCCCCTCCCATCCCCCTGGGATTTACGCCAATGCTTCGTATGAAAAAGGTAAGGGTAAAGAAAAAGGTAAAGACGATACAAACGGTGACTCTGTTGTATATAGAAGAAGACTAGGACAAAGAGGGAAACTAGCATTTGATTTATGAAGTAAAAAAGATCAGTAAGTAATATCATCAATCTGTTGTTACTGTCACCAGCATCATCATCATCAATATTATTAAACATTATAAACTCTTACTGTCACCAGCATTATCATCAATATTATTAAACATTATAAACTCTTAGAAAAAAGATGGTGCTGATGAGAACTTTTTCCCAAATTTGAAACCTTTAAAGGGTCTTCAAAGAACCATTACTAGCCTATAAAGGTTCTGTAAAGGGTTCTACATGGGTCTTTAGAACCATTATAGGTTGTACAAGGAACCTTTTAGGGGTTTTGAAAATAATCATAAAGAACCCTTTATAGAACCCCTTTTCTGTAGGGTTCTAAATACGGGACAAAAGGGGGATCTAAGTGACACATTTTTGTAAGAGTGTATACGTTTTGATTTTCTTTACAATGACTATGAGCATTTCTGTTAGGTCATTATCATCATGTGAGATTTACATGAAATAAGCAAGAAATACATCGATCTGTTATTGTACAGATTGTTAGCGAAAATTTATGATGTAACTCTATCATTATTTCAGCGAACATTTGGACATTCATACACCAAATCAGCCTTTCTCGATTTTTTTCGTACATATGAATCCTATTTTGTAACGTTTTTCAAGCAAGTTCTGATAATTTTGAATTGAGAGAGGGATGTTGCATATGTAAAACTTGTCAACAAAAAACTAAACGAACAAAATTTTGCAAGCAAAAAGCACCCCCTAAAAACAAAACAAAACAAAACAAACAAACAAAACAAAACAAAACAAAACAAAACAAAACACGAGACAGTACAAAAGCAAACAAAACTGCCTGTAAAAATCCCCCTGATTCCGCATCAGCAGTTATTTCATTAAAATATTGACACCCAGCGTGGGTGCCTTCAAAATTGATACCTTAAGTGTCAAAAACTCCAGACAAGTCACCTGTTGAAAAATTGTTCATGATCCATACCTGCACATGTCAATAAAAACCCATTACAAAGTTTTTTCATATATGGGTAGAATGCCCTATCCCCGAATACTGCGGTTAAGTGCAGGGAAGCATATAATGCTTCATTTTCTGATCATCAGATGAAATTGATAATAAGCCTCAAATGAAACAAATATGAAACTAATCTTCACGTCTCATGATACTCGGGACGACACATAATATTAATTCTGGTTGACTTCAAAATGTCAGACATAGATTCACATTAGAGAGTAGAATGAATATGATTGATCATCTGAAAATTATTCGCTTTGAGAAATAACGGATTAGGTGGTTTGTGGCGGAAAATGTCAACCTTCCATGATCCATCCCACCCCACCCCCCCCCCCCTCACTCACTCTGCTGAAACCGTTTTTTCTTTGTCAGCGTCATGAATGCCACGAAGTGACGGACTTATTGTTATCATCATCATCATTATTTATTATTATGATTACTATTATTATTATTATTATCATTATTATCATTATCATTGTTATTATTATTATTATTATTATTATTATTATTATTATCATTATTATCATTATTGTTATTATTATTATTATTATCATTATTATCATTATTATTATTATTATTATTATTATTATTATTATTATCATCATTATTATCATTATTATTATTATTATTATTATTATTATTATCATTATTATTATCATCATTATTATCATTATTATTAATTATTATTATTATTATTATTATTATTATCATTATTATTATTATTATTATTATTATTATTATCATTATTATCAATATTGTCATCATCATTATTATATCATTACTAAGAGAATAGGGATTGAACATTGACGTCAAAGGTAACCACACGAATACTTCTCAGGATTACATCATGTATTCTTTCAAAGGAAGATGAGACTTGAACAGTTACTGGTGAATTCCATCAATAGCTCTAGCTAGTTCTTCCATATTCGATCATAACCCGCTCCGAACTGACAATCCAAAGGTATTTAGAAGATGGAAAACCTGATTATTTTTTCAGGCTCATAATAAAATGCTCATTCTCCACTGCTTTAGATCACGTTACAAATATTGCAGGCACTGTATAGTAAGCATTTGTTGAGAGTGACTAATCCGATATTCAAGCTGTAATATTTCAGCACAAAGTACAAACAAGTTCTCATTAATGTGATCGATGAGAACATGTACCATCATTTTGGATTTAAAAAGTACCATGCAATTTATACGAAGAATAATATCAATAGAGAAAGAAAAGATAACACAAAGAAACGGATGAGAAAAATTAAAAGAAAAGAAAGGTTATCATTTTAGATTAAAATAAAAGATACTGATAGAAAAAAAACACATTCAGATAACTCAGAGGTTAACAAAGATACTTATTTCAGCTGTAAATAATCAACAATGAGATGATGCAGGCTATGATATGAAAAAAAAGTATCTACCTACCATCTGATATTTGAATAATTCCACATAATGACAACGAAAAGAACGCTAAGATCTTCATATTATCACTCTGTATTCGCCTTATCCGAAATGGAATGCAAAATGGCGTCAGTGAGAAAAGAGTTGATGAGTTCAATTCAGTTTAAGAGGAAATTTCCGCCAGCGGGCAACAGTCGACCGAGACAAACAAAATGAATTTGTCATTTACTATCAAAGTGTTCGTCGCCTCCTCATTTGGTTGTTTTGATTGTATAAAGCCTTGTCATCCATCACATAGCCATGAAATACGATGGGCACACATAGCAAGTGGAAGTTTGACAACGAATTAGATGCCCGTGGTTTCTCCTCCATCAAGTAGATGCATACGTGTAATTACACGTCGTAAGCTCTTTAAAAACACCAGCAGGTTTGATACCCCTGTCACACCATCGGGGTCGACACGATACCGAGAAACGATCTATGATATTTAGTACTAAACCCTGACCTGTAATTGCAAACATAATGTTTAAACTTTATTCAACATCCCTACAAAACCCCCTATTTTATTGAAGTATACACATCGGTGTACCCCGTTTCGTTTCATCACCACGATCACAGGTTGAATTCACGAGATTGACAACGCTATTAAAATTCCGTATCACCGCACATACACAACTAGTACGGAGTTCAGTTTACATATTCTGTGTAAGTTGTCTTGCTTGGCATATCCTGTACTCAAATAAATTTATGCAAATTATGCAAATTATGCAAATTGCTTAGAGATGCTGTTTGGGCAACCAAGCTGAAAATGTTCATAAACCACATAGAAACCTAAATCAATGAAAAAACTTCAACGGAAAGAACTTTTCTAGGTTTGCAAATTGTCAAACCGACTATATTGGTGTCGAGTCGGTGCGGCAGTGTTGCTGAGGTTTTAAACCCCATTCACACCAACGAAACCGATCGATGAAAGATCGATAACAGATCGAACAGAACAAGTTCCGTTAATCCGAAAGGGCAAGAATCTGGTCGGTTTGGCTATCGATGCGGGGTTGGTTTTGCGGTGTGACAAAGGTTTTTCCACTTCCATGTAAATGATGTGAGTGGACAGCATGTCAATTCAGTATTAAAGTTTGATATCATCGCCAGATCATAGCCAAGCTCACAAATATATTGCAAAGAAAAGGCTTGAGTGACAGGATTTTTATTCAGCCATTGTATGAATTATGGAACGGATTGATAACAAGGGCGTCAGGTACTATATAGGTCATGGGCACTTTCGGTATTAAACCAATACCAATATCGTGTGGCGCCACCGAAATTTGGGTGTGTCCTTGCTTGGGTGCGAAACATTTACTTCAGAAATGTGGTTACTGACGAAACAGGTGATTCAGCCTTCTCCTATCCCTACCTGCCTACATTTCTTGGATACGTCTCACATAAATATGCATTTTAATCCACTCGTGCGGAGTAGGATCTCCACTAAAAGGTGTTACGTAATGATATATTTAAATCATCGTAGAGTTAATTAACTGGCCTCCTTTTTTTCATATTTCATTTGAAACATTCGAAAGAGACAGGATGCTATATAAAACAGGGATAGTCCAGGTGAAAATTGAACGAAACATTCTTCATGTTCTTTAGGTCCAATAATGGTTTACGGAATAGGGTGACTGATGACACAAGCCCCCACATACTTATAACACCCCCCCCCCCCCGTCCACACACAAACACGTACCCCACCCTTCTGTTCTAGGTGAGATGATAAGATGGGATTGGGCGTAATACAAAATCGTGATAAGTATGGAGGGTGAATTACATTTATGACGAATCAACTTCAACTGGTGCTCAAAAATGAGAATACCGGTCTAACTCTTAACTAAATCATGCACATTTTAATTTTCCATTAGCGCCGATGACCCGTTACCAAGTGAACGTCAAAATCAGACAATGCCTGATAGTATCAAATAATTGATGTCATTCATCCTTTTACCTTAGCCAAGGATCAAATGGATGGAAAACTCGCTTGACGAACACCTTATTAAACACATGGTGTTTGTATAACCGTTATGACGGTCGGACCAATTATCCCACGATCGTTAATTAAAAGCGAAATGAAAGGGAAGCCTATTATTCAAAGAAATATTATCTATAGGTTCAGTCAGGTCCCATCTCCCTGGTTCAATGAAACTACCCCCCTAAAAAAACTACCCTCTGGACAAAGCCCCTACACATGCCTTAGGAAAACTTCTCAGGCATTGCAGTGCAGTGACTTAAAGCACTGACGTCATGGAGGTACATACAGAGAGAGAGAGAGAGAGAGAGAGAGAGAGAGAGAGAGAGAGAGAGAGAGAGAGAGAGAGAGAGAGAGAGATGGAGAGGGAGAAAGGAGGGGTCATTGATGTCTTCGATACCTTAATTACAGTAAATTCAGCACAAGTTAAGTACATTTTGATTCATACGGTTTAGAAAAGTTATGAGACATGTTTCATTCCCGTACCTAGCTACCAGCAGCTTTGCTGAAAGTCATAATGAAAAATGTTTCACGCTGCATAATCATTGGTAAACGAATTGAATCGCTTGATCGACGATCTGGATTTATACTGGAAAAAAAAAAGCAATTTACGATAGTTCTCTATTAGGTCAATCAACGGGTCCATTACTGTATTAGTTGCTGAAGGCCAAAGATCCATTGCTTTTGAAAATTATATCCCTTGTAATACGTAATCATATTGAATAAATGCAGAGGTAAGCGCATGAAAAGGAGTCCATAAAAGATTTATACCCTTTTTAAAAGTCACGATTTATGTAATAAAAGTGGATCCAGAAATTGATAGACGGTACAATCTTCGGGGGGGGGGGAGACAATTTTGAAAAATATATATATATATATGTACACCCCCCACACACAACACACACGCACACACACAAGGATATTGTTCCATTCCATCACGCCATGACGATTCTGGTCCATTACCCCGGTCAAAGCCTAGCATGAAGGATGGTCCATTGTTTGTTTGTTTGTTTGTTTGTTTTAACACATTCTTCTCGTCACTTTTCTCCAATTTTTTGTCAAGACAACAAAGGTTGCCTGACTATCAATCACCAATCCATGGATAATGATAATGATGTTTCACTCTTTCGTGTCCAGTATGCATGGCGGAGGAACTTGAAGGTTCAGTTCCAAAGGTGGTGGTGGGGGGGGGGGGGGGGGGGGAGGGAGGGGCTCTTAACTGACCTTATGCAGTTAATCAATGAAATTGTTAGCTATCGCCCTATATATCTTTATATAGTTTTAAGTGATCCCAGCCCAAACAGAGAGATTCATACATTATATTTATGACAGTATGAAGTATCCTGATGTATAGGGCCGACCGAAGCTTTGAACTTTGTTCTTGTCAATGACTACCGATGCATGCTCATTGCCTTTTATTTTTTATTGAAAACGTGCACTGGCAGCAAGCACCACGAAGCTGCTAAACTGGTCGTGGTGACTTTCTAGATATGCACTGACTTTTTCACACTTCTAACCATTCTGTCATTGGTGATGACCATAACGACTGCCCCAATGAACACACTTCCAGGGAAGGTAGCTTGAAGTTTGCAGAGAGATTCTTACTACTCGATGTATGCATACAGCTTTAGCTTTGGAGTTTGCAGAGAGGTTTAGGATTGCTTGTGAGTTTTGATCACCGGGAAGGATGAATTACGACGAGTTTCTGAGCGAGGCCGGTGCTGCACGTCGCATTTCGCCTCTTCGGCGATTCAGTAAGTGAAGGGGCACGAACAGAATAGCTGCTTCTTAAAATATTTCTTGTCAGCATGACATGATCAGGGGGAACAGGGGTTGAAGTGCGGTAGGGGAATTTTTATGTGACCCGTCCTCTGTGCACAAAGCTGCCATACGCTGTAAAAAATATTGGGTCAAATTTTAACCAGCACGAGGATAATTACATGTCCAATCAACTTTGGGCAATACTTTTACCCAATGCGGGAAGCATAATTATTGTCCAGTTAAAAATAAGCAGTAATTTAGAATGGGCAAAATTTCCATCAAACTGGATGAAAAGAAATGCCCAAGAAATGCCTAAAGTCGGTTGGACATATAATTACCCTCATGGCACATTTTTACAATATTCTTTAGAGTGTATACATGTATATATTGAAAATTCCTACGTGTTGGATAAGAAATGGAAACGAGAAGAGAGTGTACGCCATGTATACATCCAACAGTATTTTTTTTCTGTGTGTGTGTATACACACATGCATGTATATACAGTATATGGACAAGTAACGAAATATTCCATTCATAATTATTTACATACATTATTATATTTTTTTTTTAGTATTCAGACTGAAGAATGTATATACAGTACCTTGGAGCGTTTCAAGCACAGAAAATCAGTTAAGTTCAAATACATTTTGAAAACAGATGTCTGAAGCAGTGATTTTGAAATAATTCTTTGTTGTAGGCTACATTCCTAAGAATGATTCATTGAATAATAAAGATTATCTTTATCGATACCAGGTCGAATAGGACGTGATTCCACCAGGCCGCTTATTAACATGTCACCAGGGTTGCCTCACAATGATTTATGTCAGTTTATTGGAGCAAAGTTTCAACTCAGGTATATTCTGAAACTTCCGCAATTATTAAACCCTATCTCTTAATCTTTTCTTTTCACTCATCCTGATCTGCTATCTCTAAGTGAAATGGACGTCTTATCTTATTTCTTGATTGATTTAATTTGAATTCATGCTTCCACTCTTGTTTTTCTTTTTACAAATTACAATAAATCATATATGTATAATAGTGAATATCATAGAAATATGAACAATAGAATGAGTATAGTACAATATTTCAATGAAGTGATCAAAAAGATTGGTAAGGAATTTATAATAAAACAAAAGTGGTGGAACCTAATTTCAAAGCATTGCTATTACATAGGTCCCAGTTTAAGATAAGAATAAGAACTATACTTTTGATCTTTTGTTCTTCTACAATGTTTGAAACATTAAAGGTCGATTGTGTTTGAGCCACATAAACTTGATAAGATATGACTGACAGATTAACATTTTGAGGTCAATTTGATAACTTTTTTTTTAAACGAGAACTTCACAAATTCGATACAAACTGAACCCCGCTTGTATGCAGGCGTGTATTGTGTATAATTAAAAGAAATTTGAATTTTATTTGTAATCATGATATCAAATGTTATGTTATCTAGATATCAAAAGGACAAAATGCCTTCGTGTCGTCTGTAAGTTCTCTAGTTAGGCCTTGCTAAGTTTCAACTTAGTCTTACCCTAAAAATAATGTATGGTCTCATATTACGTTCACAAACCAGCGTATCACAACCTGTCTGAGTTTTATCATGTGATATTTTATTTTGGTCCTGACCTCATTTAACTCACGATATGATTTAATGTCTAATTTATTTGTTTAGCTATCAACATTAAGTATAAGAGTACTTGTTGATAATATAGCAACACTATATAATGTCAGCTGATTAGCTGCGGAGGCGTCGCAGGGTCCAACCAAAGCATGCACGGGCGGTTGACAATGCAATCCATGCATGGCATGAATGGGGGAGCGTGTAAAGGGGGAGCGTGTAAAAGGGGTGCTAACATCTTTATTTAGCCGACGTTTTCTTTTCCCCTTCTCCCTTCATCCCTCCCTTCATCTCTCTCTCTCTCTCTCTCTTTCTCTGTCTCTGTCTCTCTGTCTCTCTCTGTCTCTCTCTGTCTCTTCTTGTTTTCATTTTCTTCCCCCCTTTTTTTCAACATTTGATTTTGGGGCATATGCCCACTGTGTCCTCCACTCTATCATCATGATCATGTCTGATGACTTTGGAAGACCAAAATTTTAACAATACCTAATTATACAGATTAGTATTGGACGTCATGGATACCCCATTCTCTGACGTAATATTTTTGAGCGTTTAAGTTCCTGTGTGAAGATGATCATATCTGAACTGCACACACAGGAGGCATATCTATGAATTTTAAAAGAATTTGTTCATCGATGTGGGATTGAATAGTTCTCCAGGCCTTTACTGATTTCAACAAAGGAGGGATTTTATTGCAGTTTTGAAAAATAGTCATTGTTTAGGGACAGCCCCGAAAATAAAAAGTTCGGTCTAAAAATTACATGTTTTATTGTATTTCTCTTTTTCTATCTCCCTCTGTGTCCATTTCGTATTATTCCCTATGTCTATGTCTCTTATCATTCTCTCTCTCTCTCTCTCTCTCTCTCTCTCTCTCTCTCTCTCTCTCTCTCTCTCTCTCTCTCTCTCTCTCTCTCTTATCTATGTATCTGCTTCTTTTCTCTGTAATATTTTCTTCTTCAGTATCTCCCTTTTTTAGCCATTCGTGTTTGAATATTCATTTCAGGCTATTTATCTGCATTAATGATAAAAACATGTAGCCTAATTGGTATTTCTATCACAGAGATTCAAAATATTGGTTATCTGTCATTCAGAGTGTTATTTAAACTGTAAGCTTGATTTTTATGTGTCAACGAAGTTGATATCATTGATATATCACATCATGCAAAAGTAAAGCATTATTAAAGTCTGATTGACGTAAAAGTATTGAATGAAAAGTACTTATTGCCGTTTCGCGTAGACTTACGAGGAGGGTGATGGAGGGATGGGGCTCACTCTCCAAGATAATTACAAAATTATTCCAAAATCATTTGGGCAATCGCCACCTCATTTTCCAGCAGCAAGGTGGTTTATTTGTGATTTTAAATCCTATTTCGTATGGTATAGAAATTACGTTAGCACTTTTCATGCTTTTCTAGGATTCGTACATGTATATAACGAAATGAGGTGTCTCATGAATATTAACATCATTAGTCATGTTTGTCGGGGTCA
>CM057160.1:3933344-3973344 GCA_029962745.1 Echinometra lucunter
CACACACACACACACACACACCCAAATGCACTCACTTCAAAAATTGGGGGGGGGGGTGATACATACCCCACCCCCAGCTATCTACCTCCTGGGCTCACGGAAACAACCCTCCCCTTCGCACTGTCATGCCCTTGGATACACAAAAACACATCAAAGTTAAGATAGTCTTGTGTCCCCCCCCCCCCCCCCCCCCACTTCCTCGTCACATATTTCTTTATTCACCAGTGGGAATGCATGTAATGAATAGACGAAAACTTCAGAAATATATCACATCAAAATACTTTGATACTTGAGTCCAGTGGTTACATTTCGTTATTCCGAAGGTTCGTTTATTCCGAAGGTTCGTTAATCCGAAGATTCGTTATTCCGAAGGTTCGTTTATTCCAAAGGTTCGTTAGTCCGAAAATGAAAAAAGGGTTCGTTACTTCGTAAGTAATGTTCAGACTAGCGAACCTTATTTCATTTTCGGACTAACGAATTAACCTTATTTAATTTTCGGATTAACGAACGTTCGGAATAACGAACCTTCGGAATAACGAACATCACCCGACTCCAGTATATCCTTCCCCTTTTAAAAATGATATCTGGATATGCTTCTGCTGTTACGTACACTTCATGTCATGTTTGATGGAGTCAATCAATGTAATAATGGTTTAATTTTCTTTTCTCTGCCAACCTCAGGCTGCTGGGTTGATCTTGTCTCGAGGGTCCGTGTGCTTAGTGCAAGAAAGATCCTATCCAACATTTATGGAAGCAGTAAGTTACATTTCATCGTGATTTTACTACCGTGTCATATGGTCTTATCACATTGCCTTCCCACAGTTATCATAAAAAGGGCATTTTTAGTTCTCTGATCGAAATCCTATCGGTGCCATGAGTGCGATGAGTATAGTTGTCTTAAGAGAAACATTTAGTCTCATGTCATACCAGTTTAAGACCTGAAAAACGGCAAAGTAAACTCTAATATAATTTCTATTCATACATCAGCAAATAAATAAGTTCAGTTTTTGTGTGGAAAGTATTAATAATACATGCGCACTGTAAGAAAGCGCAATCTAAATTCAATAATTTTTGCTCCATTTTTTTTTTGTTTATATCATGTCGGCCTCACAGAAAACCCCTATTAGAACTTGAGAATGAAAGATAATCATTTCATTTTTATTGTACGGATAAGTGAAATTATGTCAAGTTGCACAAGAAAGGTTTTTGGTACGGATAATGTCATTCTCCAAATTAGGTCATGGATAAAAACGTATTTTCACTGTGGGAAAATCACAATTTCGTCCATTTCTCGTTGGTAGGTTAGAGTCCATCTCTTTCGTCTTCTGGTTCCCCCAATACACAGAATCGTAATTATTTCAAAAGAAATATTATAGCTGACCTCAAAATTCGTCCTCGTGAATTAAATCGCGATTCTAACAAGAAATTGTTTGTTTGTTTGCTTCTTTGTTTCTTGATTTGTCCAGCTTCGAGCAATAGGAGCTACACCCCTGGGAATCAAGATGGAGGATGATGGACCGGATATGACGCACTTCAGAGAGGTCATGTCAGCATGGGATCCTAGCGATAAGGAAAAATGGTAAGGGATGGTTCAGCGCCTCGGCTGTAATGTCGGTGGCGCAAGAGATGTCATGTCAATTGCGCTATTACATGCGCTAATACATGCGCTAATGGAGCCTGTGAGGGCAGTTAGTCGATACGCCTTCAAAGCAACATTTACACTTCACAATTTGCATTCATTTTGTGTCTGATATGACTCTCACCTGACGCGTCAAAGATTTTTGCAGTTTCTGGCGCATGTAATTAATGGCATGACTATTGCCCCATAGCACGGTGTGCCATTGCCGCTGTAGAGAGGTTTGACTGTATATAAAAAATAATATTCGTATTGATATAAGATAGGAAAGGTAAATTTATGTTTTGTAGTAACGGAAGGTAAAACTTATTGACATTTAAAGGCAAGTGATCGTAAACCTCGGGCAATACATGGCACAAAGGGCATACCCTCTGAGACATATGCATAGTTATATAGCGCCATGACATGATTACAATGCAGGTCAACAGGACCTGCAGCTGGTATCGTCCCTTAATATCAAGAAAGCCATGTAGTTCAAAAATTGAACACATAATTTTCATTCCCACTTTAATCACCCTTTAGTTGATGCACTTGACAATTAAACAGTCCAGCTAATTTCTTTACCAATTAACTATCCTTGATTGATGACGGGTTTGGCCGACCTGACATTCATTTCATGGGGATAACATCGTTTTTAAGCAGTGGCGTAGCTAGGATTTCATTTTAGGGGGGCGGTAGTGAGCGCGCGAAGCACGCTCCCGGGGGGGGGGGGGGAGGGTGCAGGAAGCTCCGAAGTTTCTTTGTGATTGTCTTTGTCATTCTCTTTCCTTTTTTCTCGCTCACGCTTTTTTTTTTTTTTTTTCTTCTTTTTTCTTTCTTTGTCCCCCTTTTTTGGTGCCTTTTTACGCGGGGGGGGGGGGGGGGGACCTACGCCGGTGTTTGAAGTAGAATCCACTACAAACAGACATTTTCAAATACTCTTTTTAGAGTTGATTCCAATATCTTGAGTGTGCATTTTCGCTTCATAACGAAGTAATCCTTAAGACGTCTGAAGAAGAAAAACCACTGAGTAACTTTTAATCTGAGCTGCATGGCTCTACATGGCTGGCTATCAGTGTATGTAATAATTGTGTAAATATGAACCATGCGAAATGCACTTCGAAGGCATCATCGTATGCTTCACAAAATGTGCATATATACAAATGACCGGATATGCAGGACCTTTTTTATCCCATAGGCTGCAGTGTTTAAAAAAAGCATATCCAGTTTGTTTTGCAAATGGCGGAATTCAGTGATAGATATCTTGATAATAACATCTTATATTTCAAAACCTTTATATTTCTGGCTGTTTATTTATCCTTCTGAACATCTTGGTACAACACAGATATCAAAATTCAACAATTTATCTAAGCCTCCACAAAGTTACCGGATCCTCTTAAGAAGGAAAAGATGTTGGGATTTTCTTCCTTACAGGGCATCTCGACCCAAGTTGTTCTATCTGGTTCCTAACGGCAACAACCCATCTGGTGAGACTGTCTCCCTTGAGAAGAAACAAGAAATCTATGCTCTAGCTCATCAGTACGACTTCATCATTCTAGAAGACGATGCCTATTACTTCACACAGTATGATGGGGTAATGCACGCATTATTCAGCAGATAAAATCACCCGCAAGGTCTTTATTAAAGAATGTATTTAGAATTAAATTTTCAATACCTTATCAACCGAAAATGTTACTTAAAATTGATATAATGAAATGTATATACCACCAAAGCAATTTCATTCTTGTTGCTCTTATTATTTCCTTACTTCGTTGCTTTTGCTATTCTTGTGACACAACATTATGTTGAGTTCACAAAGAGACAAGCTGCACCTTGAGAGATAATGGAGAAAATCTGAAATTTTGCATGGAGAGTTGCCCCCAAAATTCGAAGCGATATTGCGAATTTTAGGATCGCTATAGAAATTAAATCGAGATTTCAAACTTTCATCCATTTCTCATTTTAGAACCGATTTTGATCTAACTTTTTTTTCTTTCAAATTGCTTCTCTCTGTCGTCTGTTTTCTGACTTGTCTCCATGGTTCCCTTTCCTTTAAAGTTAAGGACTATGGTTGCGATTGGGTTTATGATAGCTTTATGGTTACGTTAAGGGTTAGGGTTAGCGTTTGGTAGTGCTTGTTCCGGTTTGAAGTTCAATATTTGATAAGGGTAGGATGAGTCACACGACCAATTATTTGACAATTATACAGGTAATGTCTTCTGTTTTGTTTTTTTTCATAGCCGTTAATACCATCCTTTCTCTCAATGGACGTAGATGGCAGGGTAATCAGATGCGATTCCTTCGCTAAAATACTCGGCGCTGGGTGAGTTGAAGAAAAGTGTATTGATTAAGAGTTGATTCGTTCGTTCGTTCATTTGTGTATTCATTTGTTAATACCTTATTACTTTATTTATTTATTTATATATATATATATATAATTTATTCATTTATTTATTTATTTGTGTATTTACGTATTTGTTTATTCATTTATTTGTGTATACATCTATTTCTCTATCTATTCAATCCATTTTATTATTTGTTTATCTATTAATTTATCAATTTATCTGTTCTTTCTTTTAGTTGTTTGATTGCTCATACATCTTCGCACTTCAATGATAAATTGAATGATATTGAATGATACATTCAATGTGCTTCACACGCATATGAATGATATGAATGTTAGATGTTCGAAGTTTGTTCAGTATTCGACTGGAATATGTTCCATTTACTGTGAACTATATACTCCCCATTGATTGTTTTTCAGGTATCGTCTTGGCTGGGTGTCAGGTCCTAATGCCTTGGTAACGAGGATGATGTTTGAACTACAGGTTACCTGCCAACATGCCAATCTACTCGCACAAGTAAGTTTTCCGGATAGAAAACCTGTCTCTCTAAAATTCCATCAGTCAAATAATGTACTCTTGCATCATTATTACTATCATTTTAATCTTCTTTATCATCATCATCATCATCATCATCATCATCATCATTTTTATCATCATCATCATTGTCATTATCGTCATCATCATCACCACCACCATCATCCTCCTCATCCTCCTCTTCCTCCATGTCCTCCTCCTCATCATCATTATCATCATCGTCGTCGTCGTCGTCGTCGTCGTCATCACCATTATCATCAAAACCACCACCGCCACCACAATCGTTATTATCGTCACTTCTAATTATTTGTATTTCTGTATGAAGCAAACAAACACCATCGTCATTCACACTCTTCAACATTTCGCAGAATAAAAATCCGGCTTGATGGTCACTAATTGGGAAGTGATTTCAGTAATCTAATTGGAATCACTATTTTTTAAATGTCTTCACAACGAAGAATTTTCCGATAAAATTGCGTTAAGTTCGATTTTCCACATTTTACTTTTTTTTTTCACTAGGTATTATTTAATCGTCAGTTTCAGCAGTTGGGTATTGAAGGGTTCCTCAAGCATACCGATAATGTTCGAGAGTTCTACAAGAGAAGAAGAGACATCACTGTAAAAGCAGCAGAAGAACACCTCGCAGGTATTGCTTTGATGGTGCTCCGGCGATAATAGCTCCAGCTTTATCTATAGTAAAAGACATGAAAGATGAAGAATTAAGGCCATGGTAACACATTTGATTAAAGTTATTGATTATATATTTGCTTATCAGAAATTATTCCGAAATTTATGCCCCTCACCCATTTTTGTGTAAAAAAAAAAATCTTGCATCTGGGATTCAGATAATGACTGAGGGGCCAGTGATGCCTGACCATAATGACAGGATTAACTCTGCTGTCGAAGCAGGACATATTTAGGTTACCTTGGTAATAATCAAATACTTTCAGTACATGCAGCTGACTCAGGGTGACCAGATTTTCGATACTGAAATACGGGACTTTGTTGGGCCTCGACTCCAGAGCACAAGGCACAATATTTAGGGAAATTGCGAGTAAGCGTAGCGAGCGAGCAAAAAACATGAGAATCATCTTCATTGGCGTCCGTCTAAAAGTTGACGCCAAACAAAACTATTCAGCGGAATCCCATTATGAGAAGGATGATTAAATTAGAGGGAGGGGATTCTCGTATTGATTCTAGTTTCTGCCCCTCTTCCCATGGATGAGGTGTTTAATGTAAATCCACAGTCCTGTATTCTTTTCAAACGCATGTGGAGGCCGTGTTCGTTGATAGATTTATGGTTAAGTAATTTTGTAGATATGAAAACAACACCGGATTCGTATTGCAATTTACGCCGGTATACTGAGGTAAGGTTATAAAATTATATTTTCCTCATACTTCTCTGTGAGGTTGGTTGACAGAAAATACATCCTGGGCACTTATAGTTCCAAGGGGCAGATCAGAATTTTCACATCGACAGGAGAGGGAAAGGGTGCAAAATTTCTAGCTGATTATTTCACTTTTTGCTTTTGCCATTCAACGGTTGGCCTCCTCTTGAGAAAAGAGATACTAAATTTGGTACAGTGATGTTAGACTTCGGTGTTTTTCAGATATTTCGTCCCCAACTTTTTCTAATAAAAAAATAAAGGATCGCTTTCAAAATTGTTAAATTGTTCTTATAAGAGGCGCTGAAGATGTCAAGCCATTCATATGGATCTTCTTTGAAGTTGATATCCAGCTCATGAGTCTTTGCTTAGTGAAATATTGCACTTTAATTGTGAATTTCTTCTACCAGTAAAAGCGGGGAGGAGTATTATGTTTGTACAGGTAATGAATAATCAAAACTAAACGAGCGAGCGAAGCGAGCGAGCAAAAAAATATTGAAATTTTCTACTTCTTCATGATCATATCTAATCTTGTAGTCTACTTCTGGCTAAATATTCCATTATTTCAACAGTAAGTTTGAAATACGGGACAAAACGGCGTCCCGGAAGGGTCGTAGGGGACGCGGGACAAATGGATCAAATACGGGACTGTCCCTTAAAATCCGGGACGTCTGGTCACCCTGAGCTGACTATAAAAACGAAAGACTAATTTCAAAATCATTGTTGTCATCATGACACAGGTCTAGCAACATGGTCTGTCCCTCAGGCAGGAATGTTCATGTGGATGAAGCTACTGACGATCCGAGACGCTGAAGAGTTTCTACTAGACCAGGTTCTAAAGAACGACGTCCTTCTCACTCCAGGCGGGATCTTCCTCATGGACCAATCACAGCCCTCGTCTTATATCAGAGTGGCCTTCTCTGTAGGTCCAGAAGAAAATCTGGCAAAGGTATAGTATAGCTCGCTTTTGAAACCACCGAATCACCCTGGCTATGGCTATATTGAGGTGTGCCAAAATTACTGACGGATTGAGAGGTACAGGAGTAAATGTGGCCATTGCCCCCTTTTAACCCATTCGTGACAGGAATTATTTAAAGCCTAATTTGATCAGCGTTTATTCTTCAAATTGGCAACACCAACATTCTTATTTTATTGCTACATTTTTCTTATAAAATGCCATGTATCTGAAATGAATATAAATTGACAGAAATTTTGATTAGAAGTCAAAAAATTGCCAATTTGCAGGGGAAAATGGTGATTTTAAACTTTCTATCACATTGCCAATTTAAGGATTTTAATGCTCATTTTCCTTTAAAAAATTTTCAGCATCAAACAATGAATATTGACGCAACCAAAATGGGCACAGTTTGTGTAGAATTGTTTGCTCTTTCTGCTCATGTATTTGGTATGATTTTTAGGGCTTTGCATCAAAAGTTATTAGGTCAAACCACCTCTGTCACGATGCCCTCCACTCAAAAGGCACAGCATGTAAAGTGCAAGCAGGAGCGCCAAACAAATTATTTCCATTAACTATGCTTACACGTGGGATTATTGTTAGCCTGGGAAGTGAGGGGAAGCTTACGTTCTGAACAGTATTTGCTAAGAAGGTGAATTCACAGTTTGATCACCATTCCCAAACTATTTGGAGGGCCCTCCCTGGTAATTTGTAATTTTGCGAAAATATACTCATTAAGCTTTCTGCTTATCTGTTTAACACTCTCTACAGGGACTGAAAATACTGGCAGACACAATACGAGAATTCAACCAGACATCCAAACCTTCGCAAAATGGCAACGAGAAGAAGGTGTAAGGACATGAACCTTAGCAAATCCATGAAATACTGAGGACACTATATACTTACCTGCTTGATAGATATCTAGGCATTGGCGATCAAGGCTCTTCATCTCCTTCTATCTTTGGTTATTTGTGACATGCCGATGTCATAGCCGATTTGTTCCGGGTTCCGGAGGAACGAAACGAAACGACTAGTCGATTTGTTCCCCAGAACAGCGTTGCCAGGTTCAAAATGCTGTATTATCGTACTAGAGAGTCAAAATGATCGTTTTTTGGAGAAAATTATCGTACACACAGCTGGCTCTGCAGTACATACACTATGCATACGATTAACGGCCCATTAACTTTAGAAAAACTCATTTTGATTGGCTGCAAATTCAATGTAAGGGCCTACAAGACGCATAGTCGGGTTAATTAACTGTTCGGTACGCAAAGTAAGCATGTACTTTGCAGAGAATTTGCAGGTTGAAATGACTATGACTATCGCATCGAATGGACTGAGGCGGATCCAATCGGTGGGTGAACATTCAGGCGATTGGTTCCAAAGGATCCAATCGCCTGCCCGGAACAAATCGTCTATGACACCGGCACCAGCGTGCCAATCAACCTATAGAATGCGTCCATGGAAAGTACTTTTTGATGGTGTATCATGTCATAATTGATTTAGATTTTATGCTTCTCTAGGCTCATGATGCTGAGGGACAGTGGATACTCCCCCCCCCCCCCATCCCTGGAAAAACCAAATATTTTTTCCCCATGTTTATTTTTTTTTAAATTAGATTTCATTCAGAATAAATCATTACATACAAATCAATATAAATGATAAAGATCCTCACTTCGTTTTCATAAAACAATTTGATAAAGTGAATATATTCACAAATCAATGAGCAAGAAAGACGAATATGCCTTACTTTTGCACCCGAGTGGAAATACATCAGGGCCCCGTTTCATAAAACTTGTTATCAATAACAAGTTGCGATAACTGTTATAAGCTACTGAAATCCTTGCATCTGATTGGCTGAGAGCAAATTTGTCATAGAAATGTGGCAGTTGTTACTGATAACAAGTTTTATGAAACAGGGCCCAGAACGTCCTTCATGTATGAAAGGAATCATCGCGTGATGTTGTTCTTGTTTTAACCCATTCGTGACAGAGGTACACATTTTTGTGGTTTAGCCTAATATCTTTTGATGCAAAGCCCTAAAAATCATACCAAATACATGAGCAGAAAGAGCAAAAAATTCTAAACAAACTGTGCCCATTTTGGTTGCGTCAATATTCGTTGTTTGATGCTGAAAATTTTTTAAAGGAAAATAAGCATTAAAATCCTTAAATTGGCAATGTGATAGAAGGTTTAAAATCACCGTCTTCCCCTGCAAATTGGCAACTTTTTGACTTCTCATAATTTCTGTCAATTTATATTCATTTCAGATACATGACGTTTTATAAGAAAAATGTAGCATTGAAATAAAAATGTTGGTGTTGCCAATTTGAAGAATAAAAGCTGATCAAATTAGGCTTTAAATAATTCCTGTCACGAATGGGTTAAATGAGTATAATCATGATCGCTTTTTAATTTTAAAAATGTGTTTCCTGTTCGTACATAAGAGGACAAGGGTGGTATACTCTTATCATGTTGATGATATAGTAGCGTTTCATTTTTTCTTTGTAATTCATGGCGTTTTTTTCACTCTTATTTGGTCTGTAATTGCCCTGAGCCTGATCGGTTTGTCACGGATATTTGACAAATTTTGAAAGTTGGAGGCCAGTAAAAAGTAAGAAATGTAATGTGTTGAGTTATTTTATGTTTCATTGTGAAGAGCATCTATGCATGAGATGAAACTCAATAAAATTTGGTTTCCCTGGTTCCCTCTCTCCCTTTCCATCTCTTTGTCTTTCATCTCTTTACATCCGTATTTTATTTCATTCTCTCTTTGCTATGTTATTAGGGGCAAGTTTCCCCCCCCCCCCACCCCTTTTGCTTTCTCCACTGGTCGTAAGAATAAAAAAAAAACAACAACAGGCGAGCCAGTAAACCTATTAATGAAAAAGATTTTTTATGGTTTTATTTCTCTTCTTTGAGAAGAGGTCAGGGATGAAGAAATATAATTGTCTCAAGATTATTTCCTGATGTTTTTATCATAACATTCCGCATATTAACCTTATATTAATTTGTATTTTTTCAATAGTTAAGACTGTATAAGTTACACAAAAGGAGCGCTTTTATTTAAGAGTGCAAATATTGATAGACATTTCTTATACTCCGCTCAGTGTTCTGGTGCTATAATTTGTTTACACTTTAATCATGTTAATCGTCAATATGACGAAAATGAGAGTCTGATTTCTACGGCATGGTTGTATCATGACACAATTCTCTTAGATATTGAAATTTGTTTTAGTTCGCGATTTATAATTTTAAATAAAACTACGTCTAATTGAAATCATAATTTACATTTTGAAAAGGCCGGTATGCATCAAGGAATTTCAGTATACATGGTAGAGAATAGAATAAACGTATGAATAAAATGTTATATTATTCAACTTATTATGTGATACAGAAAGAAATGAAAAATTGATTCATCTAAGCATTCTGCGAACGTGAAGCTGTGTATTTCATTCATAATTAATTTCTACAATCACAATCAGTTGCTTTGCTGTTTTCTTCTAAATTGCGAAATGATTTTTGAATGGCCTGATGAATATAGATCAATGAATAATGCACTGATTAATAAACATTTCTTTTTTACAAAATGACATGAGCAAGGTTGTTATTTTTCTTTAACAAATAAAAAATACAGTTTTATTCGATCTACCCCCCCCCCCGCCCCCATCTAACTTCAATTTGAAAAATCAGTACAAGTGGCAGTGGGCTGCCCTGATGTATACATCACTGTTTGGGGATTGACCCTCCTGCTTCTCAATTTCAGGAGACGCCACTGCGGAGAGGGCTGTCCAGGTTCCTAATGGGGGGGGGGGGGAGGGTCCTGTAAATTGGAGATAATTGCGGAAGCTGGTAAATCCAGGGATATGCAAAAAAAAAAAAAAAAAAAAAAGAAGAGAGAGAGAGAGAGAAAGAAAGAAAAGGAAATCGCCCACTTTTCCCTCATTCTAAAATATCAATATTTATACTGAGAGTAATGGTGAGCAAAAGTATACTTTCCAAAGCAAACATAAATTTCTAATCACATTCTGTATAAGATGTTTTACATTTGCAAACCAGCCTTTGAAATTTAAGTAAGCTCCTTATTTTCATTGAAATGCTTTTATTGATATCCGAGCTAGATTATTTTGGAGGTCGTTTGAGTAAACCACTTACATTGCCATATAATGGTTAAGAAAAATTGTGAGAGAGTGAGAGAGCAAAATTATCCCCCCCCCCCAAAAAAAAAAAAAGTACTTGAGGAGAATACATATTATGTATTTTAATATTATATTATAATAACTTTCATAAGTATACATAATATATTTCAAAAGCCGGAGACAACATGCAGGAAAGGCTCAGGCTACAAGATCAGAAACAAAGCAAATGAAGTGGGTTGAGGTCAAAACATCAAGGAAACGTTAAAGATGAAGGAAATTATTCTTAAGTGAGTTAGGTAATAAGAACATCCGCTCAGTGAAGCTATGACATTGTCCTCCTCCCCCTCCCCTACTCCTCCCCTGCCCCTCCCGAGGTCCCCCCTCTCTGATCGTACTTGGAGCAGTGCGGGAGACACACCTCCTTCGAGCCTCCGAATGAACCATCCTTGTTTTGCTCAGCCCTCTTCATTCCTCAGTTTACAACCTGTTGAGTAAGCCGTCAGGTTGCCTCACGCCTTAGCGATTAAGTTTTAGCAGGAATTGCTGGTGGAGTCCCCTGTTTTTTATATAAAACTCCGAGTACCGAGAACGAAATATGGCTGAGGGATCATTGGCTACGGCCGACATCGTTATCATCGTTCTCTATTTCGTCTTCGTAATCGTCGTCGGGCTATGGGTGAGTACAAACTTTATTGCTCCCTTCCGTTACACAACCATGCATGATCTTAACTAAATACGTTTAATTACAGATGTAAGGAAAGCCTATTGAAAATATAGACTTGCAATTAAGGCCTGTTATCATAACTACATGTATATGATTCGTATAATAACCGACGGATATGCACAGATTATTCGGTTTGGGATCCTTTTAGTGATGAGCTTATAATCTTCGTCACCAGTTCAATAGTGTCCAATTAACATAATTAGTGTGACCTTTCTTCCCTATCTACAATCTGTTCTGACTTGGTCATAAAACTTCACGCTTTTGTGAGCTTTTAACCAGTTAATTGTTTGTTAAATGTCTATTGTTTAAGTATCGGATTCTTTAGATCCAAATATGATAGAAATGGTTTAAGAAATAGCTTACATCATAACGCATTTTGTATACTATACCTGCAAGGTTTCCTTGTAACTTTTTACAAATTTAGTCAGTATTTTGCATTCCATAAAATAATGAAAAGAAAAATTTGCGCGAAACTTGAATGTGACATTTGGAAGATTTGTGGCATCGGGATGTGTCTGCTATTTACATTAACCTTTGACATCATGTTTACCCTGGGTGTTGTTCACTTGACAAAATGTTGATATTCAACGTAAAATCACAAAAATAAATAGCTAACTACTCAAAATGTCCATTATCTACAATTTACGCCGTCTGATCAGAATGGTAATTAATCGGAAAAAATTCATATCACTGATACAAATAATTTTTCACCACTTTTTTCTGTTTGCAATTTTCCAAGCTACACCTTATTGAGAACACACTTGTCGTTTGCTTCTCGCTCGTACCTTCCCTTTTTGATGTAACTACCCTACCGTGCCCACTGTCCTTTCAACAGATTGTCCGAAGTTACGATCCTCCTGAGTCCTGATCAGTTTTCAGAAAGTTTCTAACGGATCATGATATGAAGATAATTAAGATGGACACGGCAAACGCAAACGACGGAAATTCAGTAGTTCCGTTTCACGGCAGGTGTCCCCGAACAAAACAATGAAATAAGTCACAAACTTGGCAAGGATTTTGGTATTTCCTAGATTTCCATCAACACTAATTGGTGACTGCAACATATTATATCGGAAAATTAAAGCTCTAAATACTTCTTCCCGACTTTCTTGCAACTCGCTGCGCTATGCTATGGATAAACATTGTTATTACGCAGATTGTGCACACGTTTTTTCTGCTTCGTCGGCTCAAAGGAGGGGGGGGGGGGGGGGGGGGGAGGGTGTCGATGTTATTTGACCGATCTTCATGAAATCCGAATCCAAAACATTCGTAGGTTTTTATTTACTCCATAGAAAAACTGAAACCACCCTGGAAACCTATGTTGGCAAATGTGACAACCTTAAACCTATCCCTTTGTTTTTGTTTTTGTTTTTGTTTTTGTTTTTTGGGTTTTTTTTTTGTTTTCGTTTTGTTTTGTTTGTTTTGCTTTTTTCTTTTTTTTGGGGGGGGGGGGGCTTCAAGGAAAATTTATGACTGACACCTCCCATGCGAAATGGTGTCGCGACGCCTTGCGCCAAGTCACCATACATATAAACTGAAAGCGTGTAGGCCTAAAAAATATGGAATAACCCTAGTAATGTACCACGGCACCCATGGTAATGTGATGGTAATTTCATGGTATGCCATCAAGTTACCATGGTTACAGTGGTGGGGAAGTGATGATGCACACCTGTTTCAGAGCTTATGTCCTCTACAAAACAAAAATGCAAAAGTGACTTATAAAAGCAGCATAACACTGCCACGACTATTTTCCCCATTCATCATGCATGTTCATAACACCAAAACAATAATCCCAAAGCAAAATTGTTAAGGTAGCCTTACACCTCGAATATATCAGTAATAAAGCTTGATAAGTGTATATTTATGTTATAACATATAACAGATTTATTGTCTATTTCACTCACCTTTTCGTAGTCTATGTACAAGACCAACAGGAGCAATGCTAGTGGATACTTCCTCGCTGGACGTTCCATGATATGGCTACCGGTAAGTTGAGAAACAGATCGAAAATTTCCAGAATTTCGACCCATTTATTTAAAGAAGAAAAACAAAGTTAAAGAATAAAGACACTCTTGTAACCTTAATTTTAATATGTTACGGATGCAGTCTTATTTCCAAGATGACAGCTGTAATTTGAAATTTATCTTAAGATTATGGAAAATTAAGTTAAGTTAAGAAATTAAATACATCGCCAAGATTTATGTTTCTGTTGAAACATCAGATTTTTTAGTTCTTGGTTTTGTTAACTTGCATTTATACCATCAAACCGTCCACGCCTACAAAAGTTGTTTATCAATAGAACCAAAATCAGATTTTTTTTAGAGGTATAGATTCCCACTTGTCTAGCATGTTGGATTTACACTTCGAACAGGGGAATCCGATATGACACTTTGTAGAGAGGTTATCATTGTTTATTTGGGAGGAAAGAAAATTCACCTTTTGGATTATACTCCTATTTTTTATGATAATTATCTTCGGTCTTTTATATTCGCCTTTATTTAGATCGGAGCATCATTATTTGCGAGTAACATCGGTACTGGCCATTTCATTGGTCTGGCGGGCACTGGAGCTGCAGCCGGTGTAGCGGTAGCTGCCTATGAAATTATGGTAATTATACAAATATACTTCAATTGCAGGAAAAATCTATATAATACTTTAACATAGAAAATTATGCAACAACATTATAATGTCATATTCAAATGGATACGTCAACGTTTTGAATAAGTTTAAACGTATCATTTTATGATTAATTAGCCTATGATTTAATTATGAATATATACTGCCTGAATAATCCACAACATACTAATTCAAGTAGCCTGACATTATATATACATTAGATGACAAATTTCGTTTAACTTAAAAAAAATGTGAGAAAAAAAAGAGAGAGAAGCCGATCTCATAAATTTAGCTTATTATTGAAATCTGTTTGTATAATTAAAAAAAAAAATGAAACCCTTTTGGTTATAATAGTCAAATTGATTGATCGGCATTACAATAAAAACCAACATCAACAACGTTGAATTGAGAAGGGAGTATTATACACATGCCAACTTGCACTTGGTAACGGTGTGAATATCATTTTGTCAATAGTATAGCACTATATTCTCACGTTATTTTCGTATAGTTTTAGAAGGGAACTTGTAATCATTTCTGAACCTGATACATTTCCCTCAGGCTACTGGTAACAGCTTACAATTCTAATCACAGAGGCTTGTTGAATTAAGTTCCATCTGTCCATAAGCTTTGGCATACCCACCTTTGTAAAACTCGGGGGAGGGCAGAATTACTTTCAACCGTAGATCAATCCTTCTTGCAAGAGGGCTGATATAAAAGAGAGATGAAGAAGAAGACAATGGATTTGATCGCATCCTCAGGTAGATGTAGATGTTGTGAGTTATTAAAACAAAACAAAACAAAACAAAAAACGGGTAGAAGCAGCAAAAGGATGGACCTCTAAAAAGGGGCTTCAAATTCTGATTAATTTGTGCTCGACAGATCACTAAAATGGCTATCAAATCTTTGAAATGGAAAATATAAGAAATCATGTAAAAATGTTCACATTTTTATCTCCCAGGCAGCCTTCGCTATTCTGCTCCTCGGCTGGATATTTCTACCGGTCTACGTGTCATCAGGAGTAAGTAGCTTATGAACACTTAAAGTGGCGTAACATAGACACCATGAAGGTGGCGCCGGTGTCGGAGATAGGGGCATAATATTTGCGAGAGAACTAGGCTATCGAGTGACTATAGAGGGTGTGCTTCACCTTCCCATGAGCCTTCCCCATCCCTCTTTCTCCTTCTTCTCCCTACACATCTCCCTCCCTCCCTCCTTCCCCCTTTCCTCCCTCCCTCCCCCTCTCTCCCCCTTCTTTTCCCGCCATCTGATTTTGGGGCATGTGACCACCGTGCAACTCCCATAGACATGCCACTTGCATAATAAAGATTTTTTTTTTTTAATCAACTGTGTTGATTAAATCCCATAAAATTTTCTTACATAAACTTTTGTGAATATCATTATTTCGATTCGAATATCATTACCGCAATGCCTTTGTAATTCATGGTTTTCATGTTGCGATTAAAGATCTTTACCAATAACAACTCGATCAATCTAACGATTCTTTGTGTAGGATTGCAACGTTCAGTGTTCTCAAATGTCTTTCCTTAAACACTATCTAACTTTATGGCTGCATGGCGGCCTTTTAGAGTGTATTCTTGATAAGCTTTGATGCTGTGATCATGTTTGCATGATGACACAAAGTAATTAATTGATTATGAAACGAAGACGACGGCGCAAGAGGTACATGTATTATATATTGGGTTCTCTCTTTAGCTCCTCCTTCTTGTCCTTAAAAGCTTTATCCAGGACAAGTTGTTTTCGAAAAATTGTTCGACCATGCAAATATTGTCCAGATGGTTAACAAAATCATTGAAGTGGGTAGAAGTTTCAGAAGTAGAGTCGTCCGGATGGCACTGTGTGCGGGCAAGCCTGAATCCGATGACCGGGGTAATGATATTTCTGTAAAGCGCTAAGAGACATCGGAGAAATATTAGGCGCTATAACAATCCAGAATATTATAATTATACCAGTTTTATTTAAATTTATTTGATTTCCCTTCTAACCTCTTTTTCTCCTCAGGTCTACACGATGCCTGAATACCTCCGAGTAAGGTTCGGAGGTCAACGCCTTAGGATTTTCATGTCACTTTCAGCCCTATTTCTCTACGTTTTCACCAAAATATCGGTAAGACACCCAACAATGTAATAAAAATGGAATCCAAAGTACAATGAATGTTAAGGAAAAGAATTTCCAATAAACATTAAACACAAATAGCAAAAAAAAAAAAAGTTTTCTCACCTGAAGGACTAAAAATAGAATATTCAAAATGGTGTGCGCTTGTGTTATTATACTTCACTCTAGAAACATCGTGTTCATGCTATTAGATGAAAATTTTGGTAACTGTTTCCATCTCGATGAAAGCTTCTGTGGCCAGGATTCAATGTTTCAAACACGTGATCATTTAATAGCCAATCATTTGTCTTTTTCACAGACACACGTGACTACCCTCTGTCAATTTTTTTTAACGGTTGTAGGTGGATATCTATGCAGGCGCCATCTTCATTCAGCAAGCTTTCAGTTGGAATATCTATGCTTCTATTTTCATTCTTCTGGCTGTTACCGCAGTCTACACAATCACAGGTAAGAACAATATATCGATGATGAATCGTATAATGAATCGTGAATCGTTCGTCTCAGAAGACGTGCGAATAGGATACTATACACGTAGGCTTATAGATAAGCATGGGAAAGGAAAATTGATAGAAACAAATAATAGAAAAGGAAGGAGAAAGTCATGAAGAAGAGGAAAATAAGAGGATTAAGAGGGCTAGGCTGGAAGACGAAAGTGTTTAAGAAAGCGGAAGGGCGGTTAAAGTGATACTCAATAAAAACAGATGGCACTATAAAGAGAATTGAGAGAGACAGATGGAGAAAGAGAGAGAGGGGAAAAGACGTAGGGAGATAAAGTCGATGCCGTGGGCATATAGATAGATATAAAGACAGATAGAAGGGTAGACTAACAGACAGACAGTTAAACAGACAGACAGACAGACAGACAGACAGGCAGATAGATAAACAGACAGCAGATAGACATAAACAGAGCATGAAGAAGGAAATAGACAGGTTTTGAACTGTTGAAACGAAAGGGAAAAGGAAAACACATTATGTTTACTGACAGCATAATCGAATTACATGAGGGAGAAAACATTGTTGAGTGAGACTCTTTTTCATATCTTTACAAACCAGGTGGACTAGCAGCCGTCATCTATACCGATACTCTTCAATCTTTTGTCATGGTGATCGGCGGTATCGCTCTTATGATCATTAGTAAGTTCATCTTCGTTTTTTATTTTTTAATGATCATAACGTTGTATAAATATCACATATCAGAGAATAATACTGGATCCAAATGAATCCGATTATGCCGAAGCAATTTAATACAACGACCAATTTCAAATCGTCACCATCTCCTTTACTTTTAAACAGAAGCTATAACAAGCAGTATAAAGCAAAGACTGTCATTTTCAAAAAGAGAAAGAGATGAACATGAAATGCAAACATATCCATTTCGCAAACGATATGTTATCATAAAATGTTTTTCATAATGTTCTTTCCCATTGAGGTACAATGAATTATATCACGGTTAATATTCATCAGCACCATCATCATCCTCATCGTCATCAATATCACCAATCATCACCACCACCACCACCATCATCATCATCATCATCGTCATCATCATCATCATCATCATCATCATCATCATTATCACCATCATCATTATCACCACCGTTATCACTATCACTACTATCATTATTATCATCATCACCATCATCATCATCATCATCATCATCATCATTATCATCATCATCACCCTGCCAGTGATAACATGAACTCATGAATTGTCTGCTCCAGGTTTCATGGAGATCGGTGGTCTTGAAGGTCTGCAGCTGGAGTACATGCTAGCCATCCCATCATCAGTCCTCAACGATACCAACACCAGCTGTGGTTATCCACGTGAAGACTCCTTCAGTATGATGAGACACCCTATCACCTCGGACCAGCCCTGGCCCGGAACCATCATTGGTATCATGGTGATTGGAGTCTGGTATTGGTGTACTGATCAGGTACATTACTTAGCAAACTTTAATGGTTCACCTTTATACAACAACAACAACAACAACAACAACAACAGCATCAACATCAACAACACCACCCCCCCCCCTCCCCCTTCCCAATAGACATGGTAGCAGAACCTTTCTGCCAAACTCGTGGTGTGCATTCAGTTTTACTCTTTGGTGTGAAAATGTTATCACATTTTCTTGACTAGTAAAAAAGAACGACAACGTGTAATTGGCAAAACTTTAAGGTACCGTTTATACCTGTAGTGTACTGTTCCCCTAACTGTTCCCTAAGAAATTACCTACTGATTCAAGGTGAATGAATGATTAACAGGTTTATTGGATTTGTTCATAGATATGCTTGATAAAAAAAACTGAATGACTTGTTTGTTAATAGTTGACTAAAATCGTCTTGACTGATAATGATGGTTAGGCGAATGAATCTGAAAGGGCAGTTGATTTGTTTATAGACAGACAGATGAAATGATTTATATTAACTGACATGATATTGACTGGAGGATAGATTACTTGGGTGAATGACTGATCGGTTGATTGACTAATTTATCGGTTTGCTGACTGACTAATATATTGAGTAATTGGTTACTTGTCTGAATATTCATGTTAGTTGGTTTATTGATTGGTTGATTGGTTTAATATTTATTGATACATCTATCTATTAAATGACTACTATGCTGATGAATTCAATTTCGGTCCCACACACAGGTTATCGTGCAGCGTTCTCTTGCGGCCAAGAACGTAACTCATGCCAAAGGAGGCTCCTTGGTGGCCGGTTACCTCAAACTACTTCCTCAATTTCTTATCGTCATGCCTGGTATGATAGCTAGAGTTCTATACACAGGTAAGAAAAGAAGACTGATATCTTTGATGTTACAATTGTAGACCTCACCCTCGGCCTAAAATGATCTTTGATGAGTAAAATGCCCCTGACGTAAAATAATAATAATGATAATAATAATAATGATAATGATAATAATGATAATGATAATAATAATGATAATAATAATAATAATGACAATAATAATAATAATAATAAAATTCGGTCGAAATTATCTAATCAAAGGACACGAACACCTGTTCATCCTATCCCCACTAAGTTCATTCTTTTTTACCTTTTCATTTTTTTAAAGTATAAAATTAACCCACGACAATGATAACCGGATGGCTCCTGTACAAATTAAGTCTATAAAATTAACAGAATGCAGAAGGGAACGTGTTAAATAAGTATAATTCAAATTTTACTCCAATCAAGCCCTCTTTTGCGTGTGAATGTACTTGTCAACGACTTTTAGAAGTTGTGCTGCTCCCGCCCCCCCCCCCCCCTTCGGACAGGGAATCCTAGATTTGTCTCGTATCTTTTCACAGCCTGGTAAAAAATGCATGTTACTCAAAGTAATCTTTTTGTTGTTTTATCTCTTTTACCTCTGCAAATTCTAGACGAGGTTGCTTGTGTGGACAGCGAGTCTTGCATGGAATACTGCCAGAATCCTAGCTCGTGTTCTAACATTGCTTATCCTCTTCTTATACTCCGACTTATGCCAACTGGTAAGAGCGTTACTCCTGTCATAATATAATTTTAATTTTCCATAACTAAAAGCATAACTGAAAATACCAGTATACCCATGGATCACTCCACTATCAAAGTAATTTACAAAGCTGATCCTGTTACTTGGTCCCACCAACAAGACCGACAATAGAACGATTAAGACCTTTCAGTATCCCATGGAGGGTGAGATTTTGTCGGTTATCGATCGGTTTCTAGTCGATGCGGAGGTGTAACTGGGTTTTACAATGTTGTTACCAAGATACGTATTCAAGGGATCTTTGAAAGGTGACAAGACAGACTAATTCTTTTAAACAAAGTTACTGGGTAAAGGTTTTGTTCAATGATAGCAATACTTTCAAGGAAATAAGAAATTGTACGACTTATCTTATTCATTCGTGTGTTTTATTTTGCTTCTGTTTGTTTATTTTTATTCAAATCTTTCTAAAAGCATATGAGCGACGGATACTCAGTATTTTTCCTTCTCTCATGTCAGGTGCAAAGGGTCTCATGATGGCTGTTATGATTGCCGCCCTCATGAGTTCTCTTACATCCATTTTCAACAGCGGAAGTACGATCTTCACCATGGATGTGTGGCGCCGCCTACGTCCAGGGGCAAAGAACACTGAGCTGATGATTGTTGGAAGGTATACCCCTTTTTCGTGTCAATAGATTAAAGGGCCGGTCAGACTTCACTAAAAGGGATAATGTCTTTGATGATAACCCCTTTGCACACGTAGTGTAACTGTAACTAAAACCATAAAAGGTAGTCAACGATAGAATTGTAAAGGTTCTTTAAAGGCAAAGTTCACCCGAGAAGTTTCACTATTTCAATAAAAGGAGATGAATTTGAACAGCATTTTAAAAAAGAAATGAGCAAAATCAGTCAAAGAATAAGGAAATAACACTCATTTACATTTTCTAGTAAATTACTCTCGGCCCTGCAAATTGGCAACACCGATGACATCATATGCGAGCAGCTCTCCTTTTGCTTTGTACATAAAATTTCACATTTTCTCTGTTTTCTTGGAACTTCACATTTTCAAACCTCATTGTCGATGTATGTTCAGAAGAATTGCTTTTTACATAACATACTTTGACTATGGGGTGAGAAAATGTGTAACTACCAAGAAAATTGAGGCAGAAAATATGACTAGCGAGCGAAGCGAGCGAGCCAAAAATAAAAGCTTTTCTGGTTTTCTATCGCATTTTCAAATAGAAATTCTAAAATATGATGGTTGTTTGCGACAGATTATCAAAAATTATATTTAAAGGGGGTACCCATTGCTGAAACAATGTTAGTTCATTTTAATAAAAGAGCATGATTGTATTAGCAGAAAATCATCTGCCTAAAGTTTTTTTAAAAGGAAACCCCCAAATGTGGTAAGATTTCAGGATATTTTTGACCCCTCAACTGTGACCCAATTTCAACTAGGTACCCACTTTGACGTCAAAATGACGTCAAAGTGGGTACCTTGTCGCGCAATTCTATCAAAATGCGCGCAAGGTATTGTGCAGTCTAGCGCGCAGCACAACTGCAATGCGCGAAGTTGGGTACCCACGTCATACCTCATATTAAAATTTTTTGGTCAACTCTTGACTTTTTATGAGAAAATTACCCAAAATGCATTGATTTCGATTGAAAATCATCAAATTTGTAATGTTATTCTTCTTAGAATTTTATTCTCGATCATATATCAAAAAATTACCATTGTGTAATCACTTTAAAGATTAATTCAGATATAATTTCTTCCTTAAAAAGTGGGGGATATTTGTACACGCCATCCCCCCCCCCCCCCCCACCGGGATTTACGCAAATGGTGCATACGTCTAGGGGCTGTAGATGAGATTGTTCGAGGTTTAAGTCCCAGTCGCAAGAATGAGTTACATGTACCACTGTTCACCCAGGTGTAGCAAATTGATGCCTTGTAAGAATACTCTCAGCACCTTAGGGCAGTTCTGATACAGCAAGGCCAGTGTTTCTCATGTTTGTGGGCACTTTAACCCAAATCAGGCTGGGCTTTTTGAGCAATCCTATACCTGGGGGGGGGGGGGGGGGCAGATTCCACCCCCTTGAGATATCGGCCGTTAATCGCGCGATCGCGCCGAAAATCGGCACGCACGTCACCCGTGACGTCATCTACCAATTTCCGTAGTTAAAGTTTACGAAATATTTCATTAGGTAATTAATTATGCTAATTTATGCGTAAATCAGACTTTTTGCTATAAATCACTAGATGAAGCTCCAAATAGTCTCACTTTTGTTGTAAATACTCTTTTTGGTGTTGTTAAGAAGTATACATGAAAAAAATTGGAATCGAATTGACTTTCTTATGTATTTCATTGTTTTAAAAATTTTATTTGTTTTTCGACCTTTTGTTTTTTATTGTTTTTTCGACGAAATCCATCGGCAATACTATTTGGATCATAACCAAACTAAAACTAATTGATTTTGATCATTGATAGTAAAAATAATCATACATTTATGAATTTTTGCTGAAAACACAATTTGTATTGGATTTGTACATGAAATCACGTCTTTGAGCAATTTTTTATCCGACATGCGAGTACAAAATATTGCGTAACTTCGGAACTGCGTACCCGGACGTCACAAATTTGGTCTCAAAAGATGCGCGAGATGCTACAGAAAAAAGTCATGCAGCGTCGTGGCGACATCTAAGCGCGTTACGGACATATCGCGCGAAACGTCTGGGGGGTTGAATCCCCCCCCCCCCCCCCCCAGCCTTTTTAGGGTTAAGTATCCCCTGGAATAAATATGTGCGCAAATGTAGCTAACAATAATTGTCCATGAAATTAATGTTGTATTTCATTTCCCCCCTTTATTCATTTTGGACATTTTATAGGGTATTTGTGTTAATCTTGGTGGGTATCAGCATCCTGTGGGTCCCCATTGTTCAGGCTGCTCAGGGTGGTCAACTCTTCCAGTACATCCAATCTCTCCAGTCTTACTTCGCTCCGTCCATCTTCATCTGCTTCGTCATGGGTGTGATCTGGCCAAGGACCAATGAACAGGTTGCTCTCCACACCCCATCTCCCCCCCCCCTCTCTCTCCCCTTCCCTCAGTCTCTCTTTCCCTCTTTCAGTCTCTTTTCTCCCCTCCCCTTTCTCTCTCTACATCTCTGCCATGACTTTTGTTATCTCTATCCCGTTCTAATTCGTTTTCATTCGGTTTTCTTCTGGGTTCTCCTGCCTCCTTCAATCCTGAAGATTCTTGCAGGATTCTTTTCTGTCTTTGAATTTCATCATATTCTATAAATATTCCTATTCCTTCCCCCTTACCATTCCCCCTACCCTTCCTCTCTTTCTCTCTTTTGCACCTCACTGAGAATTTATGTTCCTCCCTCCCTTTCTTTCTTTATTTCTTCATTTTAAACCATGTACATATTACATTAACCTCTGTAATACACTTTTGACCGTGTGTACAAGAAAATAATTTAGATGATAGACATACTAGATGAAAAATAATAAAGCTGATCAAGTCCGCTGTGGTAGCAGTAAAGGTCTTGACGATTCCACATAAAGCCAACTACTTGGTCTCACTTCCTTTTTATCAAATCAGGGTGCTTTCTGGGGATTGGTAGCTGGTGTAGCTCTTGGTCTTACCCGTATGATCTTAGACATCATCTACCCTTCACCAGCCTGTGGTGAGGAGGACACTCGACCAGGGATTGTCAGCGGAGTCCACTTCCTCTACTACAATTGCATCGTAACCCTGGTGTCCTTGGTCGTCACCATTGCTGTCAGCCTCATCACGGAGAAACCTTTGCCAGAACAGGTATGGCTTCAAATGTATCAGTTTACATCTTAAGAAAGAATAGGATCAGTTACCTTTTTTCCAGAATATCAACAAAACCTACCCAATTTCCACTTTTACATAAAAACGCTAACTCCAGTGCAGAATATTGCTCTTTTTGACTATTAAATAATAAGAAAAACCAACGTAAGAGATCCGGAAGTCCGTGATGAAAGCAAAGATATTTTCCCGATTTCGCCCACCTGAACATGTCAAAATAATGGCATCCATGAAAACTACACACATCTTTCAAAATTTTAAACATCACTTTATTGAGTCAGGACTTGCACAACAAAGAGAAGATACAAAGGCCCGGGTCATTCCCAAATTACTGGAAAATGCAGGGCATTAAAAAAAAAGGACAAAATATTGATAATTGAAAATTATGTTTATAATGTAATTATATAACACAGTGTGAATAAAGCAGAGATAGCACCGTATTATGTAATAATTACTACCAAAGTGGTAAAGGTGGATACATGAGATTGTGTAAATTAACGAAACAAACATTTAACTTATTAACGAGGTAATGGGTTTAAAAATTAAACAAGAAAGGGAATGTCTTGTTGAGTCTATAAAATGTATCCGATATTCGGCTGATGTTCTGTAGATCATGGGTAAAACGTACTGGACCCGAGGAATGGACTCCAAAACGGACGAGCCAGCAGGTAATGCCACTGACCCTGAACAGAAACCAGAGGCCGTGGAAATGACCAAGAGCCAAGAGGCAGGCGAGACGCACCAAGACGAAGTGAAGAAGTTACCGGAGAAGAACGTAGAGGGCGCCCCAGAGGCTGACCCTTCTTCGCAAGCTCAAGATGTTGATGAAGGTACACGTGCATGTATTCCTGTGGATAATTCACCGTGGATGGAGTTTCGATAGTAAAATAATCATCTCCCATTTTTCATCTGTTTGTTTGTTTATCTCTTTTGTTATGTGTTTTTTCGGGGGGGGGGGGTGCAAGTTATATAACACACCGCGATTATGTCACAAAAATCTAACCCTTCCTTCCAGGCTCCTGTTAAGAATTTGACATATATGTCAAATGAAATTGACAAAGTTCAAATGAACATTTCTCTCATTTCTTTACCATTCATCAATAATATTCCTAGTACATCATTTTCATGATTGTGATTTATGGAACAACTAATCTTTATCATCACTTTTCTGTATATATTGCTAATGCAGCTAAAGTTTTCATCAAAATAAGTCACAAGTACAGGATATTTAGCTTTTAAGACCTCTTTGTTTAATAATAATTAAAGTCCATCTGACAAGCCATATTCCTAGAACCTACTAATATCGGCAAGAGAAGATGGATAGTTTGTAAAGATACTGATGAACTGATCAAGTAGAATCATGATTGTTCTCAATGAAGAAGCAAGATATATTATTTTCTCATTTCACTTGAACAGAAAACCCAGCCTGGAAGAGATGTGTCTACTGGTTCCTGGGATACAACCCTAAAGATGACCACGAGGTTCCCCAGGAAGCCAGCATGATCAAGAGCATCGATGAGAACCCTCTGTGGCAGAAGTTCACCCTCGTCAACGCCGTCATCCTTTGTGGTGTGTCAATCGGCATGATGGCCTGGTGGTGGTAGTAAGAATCGCCGCTATAAACTCGCCCAAACTCGCCCTGATATCCGCCCGAGCAAGCCAAAGCAGAAGTGGGTACATGCTGCTGTAGGCCATACAGAAAATCAAATGAAAAAATATTTGACTTTTTGTTACATACTTACCCCATTCCGCTCAGATATCCGCCCAACCAATATGAATGAGTTTTGGTCTACTTGTCGCTGTTTTGCCATTCAGAGAATCGACTGAACAAAAAACAAACAAAAAATGACTTGTTTGACTTGTTTTGGATTTGTGAATGCAGCAGCGTATTGAGCTATACCCTTGATTAATTTTCAAAGAATAAAACTTTCTGCTATATGCCACCGTGATAAATATACCTCACATATATACAGCATTTTCTGCCTCGAAGAAGAGAGAGAAAGAGAGATGGGGGTCACAATATTGGAAAAGAGTTCAGTCAAAAGAGGCAGTGGGCCCGTTATGCCCTTTGAATCTATGGAGGGAAAAAAAAAACAATTTTGACACGGCTATGCACTCTTCAAACATATCAAATGAAAAGCAACCTACCTCATCATGTTGTATAACCAATTGTAAAGTGTTTTTCCGCATGGCGGATGTATATTGAATTGTAAATAATGACATTTCAACTGGAAAAACTGGCAAACGAAAGATAAACTTGATGTGTGAAGGCAAGCGTTTCAACAATATCGTATTTAGCGAAAACATTAATTTTGATCGGACATTTTCAGGGAAGCATATAATTATGAAACGATTTTTATGTAAATAGTGTCATGATGGAAAGATTCCTGACTGCATAACTTAAACAGATTATGTTGCTTAGCTATCTCTGAGGGTATCATCGATGTAGCACAATTGTTCACGTATAACTTATGTACCTATCACATTTAAATAGGTCTCCCCCTCTTTCTCTTCCCTTTCTCCCTCTTTCTCTTTCTCGCTCTCTGTTACATCATGATCGTTAAACACATATTTTGAAACATTTTTATTTGGGAGGGGAAAGTTGCCGACATGGTAGCGGAAAATAATCTTAATAAACAACAAAAGGGGGTCCTCATTTTCACATTTGCCGATAAGGGTGAAGAAAACTACTCCTACTTTTGAATACCTCGACGATGGAAGACCTTTTCTATAACTCTGTTTTAAAACTTTCATTGAAGATTTCAATTTGGAAAAAACAAACAAACAAACACAAAACTTTTTTTTTTTTAAATAACTGCGAATTTACCGACATAAAAATTTTGATGGGGCATCACCCCCCCCCCCCCCCCCCCCCCCCCCCACGTGCGACGCTCCATGCGGCAAATTCGTGATTTCAATGACTTCTCCAGTCACCCTTTCCCTATAAGTCGGTGAAATATATCAAAAGGCAACCTCGATACGGGTCAAGAGATGGAAACATATCGTTTTCAAGAGGAAGTTAAGGTGCTTGAGCATGCTTAAGACACTTTGAAATTAGCTCAAGCATGTCAAGTTTGACCAAATACCAGCTCGCCAAAGTTTAGATTTCAAGATTGTCATTTTGTCCAATATGCTGGTTCTTCCTACTACCTCTTCCTCTTTCTTTCTTTCTCTCTTTCTCTCTCTCTCCTCCTTTCACCCTCTTCTCCCTCCCCCTCTCTGTCTCACTCTCACTCACTGACTTGAGCATGCGTATCAACTTGCATGTCAAGTTTGACCAAATACCATGCAGCTCGCCAAAGCTTAGATTTCAAGATTGTAATTTTGTCCAATATGCTGGTTCTTCCCCTACCTCATCCTTTCTTTCTTTCTCTCTCTCTCCCTCTCTTTCTCTCTCCCCTTTCACCCTCGTCTCCCTCTCTCTCTCTCTCTCTCTCTCTTTCTCTCTCTCACTTTCACTGACTCTTTATCGGGCTTTAAATAAGTCTTCGATAGTTGATGCAAATTGTAAAAAAAAAATGAATTACGAATTATTTGATCGTTATCATGGTTATAGAAAGAGAGTGTCCACATTTTTACCCTCTTGCATGCAATTATCTATGTAGATTAGACACGATATGTTGGGCAGGTTAAGTATTATTAGCAGTTAGTTGTTGAGTTGTTTTTTATCTTTGTCAAAATATGTTTTATATATATGTAGAACAATAAACTATCAACGACTGATTGAATTCTGTAAGTGTCCTTCAATGTGTACATATTATATAGTTTACAGTTACTGCTGGGTTAAAACATCATAAAGATCAGTCCATGCATGATAGATTTCATAAAAGAATGAAACTGATATGTGACAGACAAAATTTAGAAAGACATTATTTCTATCCCCATGTGGGGGAATGATCAAGAAAGAAGTCGAAGAGTGTGTGAAGAAAGTGGTCAAAGTAAAGCGAGAAAGGGGGGAGGGGTACATTGAATAATTAAAGGGATACAATTGCTTCAAAAGTGCCCGCCGCGCCGTTACCAAAAAAGGTTTGGGATTAAAACTTGAAAGAAAATATTTACCTGAGAGATCACATCCCACTCCCCCTCCCCCTCCACCCAGTGACGTTGCGCCCTTGACTAGTTTATTAACCAATTACTGATGTAACGTGAGTTGGCATGTTGTAGATATTTTAACAAAATATTTAATCCCATTCTTATTCTGCCCCTTTAATAACCCAATCATGCTAATGATATACTTACTGCATCAACGCAATCATGGCAATAGAGACCTTTTTCTACTTAAAAAGAAAAAAAAATGACATTTTTTATCATTAATACTCAAAACCTATAACTCGCAGCCTGTAAAGTTAAAGGATCTCAAATTTTAGGACTGGATTTTTAAAAAATTTTCATTTATTAATGTTCATGGAATAATGTTCTGAATATATAACAAGATTTTCGATTTCTGAAAAATAAATGTCACAAACTATGTATGCGTCAGGAATTAATTCAGAGGCTGACAAATGCAATTGTACTTTGCAGCTGAAATTCCACTGCACCTCTTTCAACCCAGAGTCATGATGAATCATTAAGCCTGGCGCACACTATACGATCCGACTGCGATCCAATTTTTGAACAAATTGCATTTGCATTAAAATATTTTTAAAAAGCTAGATTAACTTATTTGAAGTTCGGAATAATGATAACAATACTAAAATCGAAATTTTGGTTAACTGCAAGCCTTGTAGTCGGAGTAAAGGCCAAATCGGCTTCAAATCGTAGCCGATCGCAAGATTGCTATGATGTCACTACGATTTGGAATTGAGGTGGCTTTTATCCCCCACAGGGAGGCTCTCATTATCGCCCTGAATTTTGATGTTAGTATTCATACGACTATTCGGAAATAGCGGTTACAGCGGGAAAGTCGTCATTAGATCGGGATAGAGGGGCAGCAGCGGGACCACAGCGGCGTCTATTTTTAGCCCCCATTCCACTATGCCGCTCTAGCTACGATTTGACTTTTTTCAGGTCGGGGAAAATCGGGTAAAAATTGACCGATCTGGACCCAATACTCAGCGATTTTCTCTTGGCACGAATTATTTTTGTTTTGGGGACGGCAACGGAATTCGTGAATGATTCAGCCGATGTGATCTATCGGCGAGAGGGGCATCGCGATCTTGTATAAGTCTGAATAAGCGCAGGAACAGCGTAACTAAAACGGAAATAGCGTAGGTAAAGTGGAAACGGCGTAGTTAAAGCGGGAACGAAACGTATTGAGGGCGTTGTAGGAACCCGTCTTAATTATAGTAAGAGAGGAGAGCGCGTAGTAAGAGCGGATAGAGCGGGATAGTCGTCAACAGATCGGGGTAGAGCGGGGCAGCAGCGGGACCACAACGGCGTCAAGTTTACGTCCCATTCTGGTGCCGCTGTCACAACGATGAGAAAGACCTTACTACGCTCACTCCGCTGTGTTTACGCTGTAGTTACGTTCTTTCCGCTCGCTTTACGATGAATTTTGATCGGGAAGATCGGGATGAAGTTTTGAACACGTTCAAAATTTCTTGCCGATCTGAACAACTGCCCGATTCTTCTGCATTCCCACAACGCTGCCGCCACGATGTTACCGATTAAAAACGACCCTTGTACGCTTTTGCCACTCTCCGCCGATTTGATAGATCGGGAGAGATCGGCATCCAGATCGTGATAGTGGAATGGGACCTTGTCCCGTTCTGGTGCCGCTGTCACAACGCTCACTCCGCTGTATTTACGCTGTAGTTACGTTCTTTCCGCTCGCTTTACGATGAATTTTGATCGGGAAGATCGGGATGAAGTGGAATGTTCATATCAAATGCTATAACATTTTTTTTCAAAATTGGATCGCAGACGGATCGTAGAGTGTGCGCCGGGCTTTAATGACACTGGAGAGCAAATTAAAGGTTGGCAGAAATGATAGGTGCGCTGCACAATTGCGTTCTGTATTAATTACAGACACACGGTGTTTGTGGCCTCAATTTTTCAAAACGTTTATGTAATTATCTTACGAATATTAGAGAAAGAAAATTCACCAAACCTCGTCCAAATAAATTTGACATCCTTCAACTTTACAGTGTAAAAACAATATGCTGATGCTTGTTATGGCTTTTGAGTTATTGATGATCAAAAGTTTCATTTTTAAAAACACCTCATAGAAAGATCCTCTGTAGAAAAATGACAAGACTGAATTTGCACTCTTCACCAGATGTATCTGAAAGACGAAAACAATTGTGTATGAACTTTGCTGTATCCCTTGCCAACAGCCCACTTTGTAACCATTGGCTACCTATGAACAACGATGTTGATTACTCATTGAGGAAAAGACTTAAATATCGTCAGTTTCATTGTAAAACCAAACGTTTCCAAAACAGCCCATTACCTTACTTTATAAATCTATTAAACGCTAACTTGAAATAAGTTTGTGTTCTTTGATACCCGGTTGATATACATAGGTCTACAAACATCTACTGTGCAAGTTGTGTTTTGCTAATATATCGCGCCTAAGACTAATTTGTTATTATTATTAGCTCACAAGCTTCAGATGAAAATTTTACCATCTTTAGAACTTTTTAAACTCAAACACAATTGAATAGGTTTACAGGTTTTTATCAGTCATGATTTTAATGCATGTATTTCACATTGTAACAACTAAGGGAAACAATGTTTTTTATGCCAATATTTTACTCATTTTTATTAAGATTTCTCATGTGGTGGAAGATGTGTTATTTTACAAACTGCGTCATTCTTCAAATTTTAAGTAATCGTTCTCAGGATTGAGCAGGACGGTTTCTTGGGACGGGCGACCACTCACCCCCCCCCCCTTGGTTCTTCTTTTTTTATCTGTATGCTTAGTGAGTGCAAGGTGTGAGGGGTGACTGCTGGGTTGGTGGGTGCAGTTGTTTGATTTAACGTGCTTATGGTTGTTGGATGAATGAGGAGTGTGCTATGAATGTGAATGTTTTTTTTTTTGCAAGAGATTGTTTGTCGGCCCTATTAATGCATAGCTCCAGTGGGGTTGCTGACCCTAAGTTCCGCCTGAGCGATGGATTTGAATAACCAATTCCATTGCCCAGGTTGAATGGTGTTGTTGAGGGATTGGCATTCCCTGGCTGGAGCTGTGCATTGAACTTGACTGCTCGCTCGTCCCCAGACACCCTCCTGTCTTTAGATCCTTCGTTACTTGCTTAAATCTATGTTTTTATTGTTTGAATTTGAGTGGCGATGTTCGTTAATAAGCATTCTTCCGCCACCACCACCTTTCAGTCTTCTATTTGTTCAGTTGTTAAAGTTGCATTATATTCTCTTAATCATTTCAAGTTTTGATGTTTTTAAATCATCTATTTATACATGTATATGCCTGTAAATTGTACACAATTCAGCCTTTTGGCTGCAACGTGCAATGATTTCGAATAAAACCTTTTCAATTTCAATTTCAATTTCAATTTCAATTGACGGCAGTGATCACTCCATTGGGGTGTTTCACAAAGACTAAGAATGACTCAAATCGCTCTTAACTATGGCAGGCCATTCATGCCATTGTATGTTTTCACCATCGGTCTCTCAAGGGATGCGCAAATCATTGCCAAAAATTTGAAGAACTTACATTTTTTGTTTCCTTCATTAATGAACTATAAAAAAATTGTCAATTCTGCAGATTTGTGACCATGAATTTGCAAATCCTTTGAGAGATCCATGGTGAACGAAAACAGTGGCATGAATGGCCAGCCATAGTTAAGTGCGATTTGAGTCAATCTTAGTCTTTGTGAAACACCCCCATAAGTATATTAAAGTAAAGTTCCGTATCAATCAATTTAAGGTGGATTCAAACGAGGAAAAAAAATATATCGGGGTACATTTCTGAAAAAGATCTCTTGCGCAACAAGAACATGAAGATCCAGCGTTAAAAAGACCAGGTTTTTTTTCAATTCAATTCATTTATTTTCCACAACAATATAAAAACAAACATAAAAAATACAAACAAAAGTATGAAGAACAATAATAGGATTAAAAAATAGGACAAAAAGGGGGGAACATGTATATCATTGTGGAGGGAACCAACAAGAAGACAATTTAAAAAAGTCTTAAAAACGCTGGTTCCCAACATATAGCATAATTCGAAACAATATATGTATCAACGTATTTTTAAATGATATAGTGTTTATAGTGTTTAAAACATCATAGCACCTCGTTGAGGCCTCGTTCTGAAAGGCATCTTTTTGTTTGTGGGTTTTCTGACTGTATTCTAAAGTGTACGAGGAAGCAAAAGGCATTTGCTCTTATGTTATGGGTTCCATATTACTTTGCAATATTCATGTAATGGGCTTCAAAAATTCTATTAACCCATTCATGACAGAGGTCCACATTTTGTGGTTTGACCTAATAACTTTTGATGCAAAGCCCTAAAAATCATACCAAATACATGAGCAGAAAGAGCAAAAAATTCTACACAAACTGTGCCCATTTTGGTTGCGTCAATATTCGTTGTTTGATGCTGAAAATTTTTAAAAGAAAAATAAGCATTAAAATCCTTAAATTGGCAATGTGATAGAAAGTCTAAAATCACCGTTTTCCCCTGCAAATTGGCAACTTTTTGACTTCTCATCATAATTTCTGTCAATTTATATTCATTGCAGATACATGACGTTTTATAAGAAAAATGTAGCAATAAAATAAAAATGTTGGTGTTGCCAATTTGAAGAATAAAAGCTGATCAAATTAGGCTTTAAATAATTCCTGTCACGAATGGGTTAAGAGATATTGTGAGTTGACAAGCATGACAAGATAGTGAGAAAACCCACATACAAAAGTCGTGACTTTCAAAACACGGCTTTGCGAAGAGAGGAGGGCTGATGGGAAATTGTGTCACAATGAGCAGTTCCAAACCGCAAGGAAAACAAGCCAATAGTATTTCGGACAAAATGTATCTATCTCAAAGATAACCATTTTCTTTAGAAGACAGAATTTATGAAACGTAATTAATTAAAACCCTAGGCATAATGTAGTAATCTTTGGACACTGGGACTGAAGACAAGATAAACAGACATTGAAGTGCAGCAAACGATTCACTGCGAAAACATCTAATTTATGTTAAGGTTTAACCATTGCTTTGAAGAAACAAAGGACGAACTTTTTTCCGAAAAAGAAAAATAATGCTACAATAACAGTCATCTTCAACTGAAGGTGCCCACATGCTTTGTCCTCAATTCCGGTCCAATAAATGTTTACCTTTCGGGTGACAATAACAGTGAGCTAACTTCTACTCAAGCACGGAGGCGGTTGACGATAGCAGGCGCGGATCGGGGGGGGGGGGGCGCGCGGGCCTTGGCCCCCCCCCCGACACAAAATTTGTGTTTTTCAGCCCATTTTTGACGATTTTGGGTACCTCGGGGCCAACGAAGAAGAAGAAGAACGCAGAATTAGCAAATGTAATGTACAACTTTTTTTTTTTTTTTTTTTTTTTTTTTTTGCTAGTCGCTAAATTTAGATTTTTCTTTTTTGGACCTGTAATAGGATACGCCTACTGCTCCCCTAATAAGGTTTTTACGACACACGCAACTAGTCGCTAGTTTACAAAAAAAAAATCCATGGCCATCGCCCCCCCCCCCCCCCCCCCCCCCCCATCAAATCCTGGATCCGCGGCTGGACAATAGGTGGTATCAAATTAAAGTTCAAGGAGGGAAGCGTCTTCCGAACCTCATTTTTACATGCCTCCATCATTTTTTTTTTCTGAATGATTTTTTCAACGATAACTGGCATGACTGGGGGCTTCAAGTATGCCTAGCAATAGTTGATTTATGCACTGACATATTGCATTCGATGCTCTTCACTACAGTTGCATGACCTATTGAATCATATTTCCTTCTTATTTTGGAAGCTCCCAGTTATGGCTGACGTAAATTACGGTGTTTTAAAACTGAATAAGTACATGTACAAACCTAGTGATGAACTAATTTCATAATTTACCCGATAAAAGTATCGTATTTCAGTAGTCACAATGCACATTGCTTGCACTTGTTAGGTCGTTTGCACCTACTTTAATGCAATCTACATTCTGACTACTGAAATACAATAAAAATCTTAGCGGTGAATGCAGTAGTTTCTATATACATGATATAAGAGTTCAACAAAGAGTCATGCATGAAAGTTGAAAGCAATGAACTATTATCTGTTCCTCTTCTCTTCAACCCCCCCCCCCCCCCCCTCCCTCAAATGAATGAGTTTGCATCACTAAAGTGTGAAAATTATAGTGGCGGTAATAAAATGACTCTGACTAGTGAAATATATTTGCAGCAGCTTTACTGCATCATAAAGAATTTTGCCCACCTTGAATTCAATAGACCCGTTACTAAATATATTTCAAACGTTATGTTTCTCCCCATAATCCCCGATTAATAAGCATTTAATTATCATTATTATCATTTGTTTGGCGTCACATGTGCCTGCATGGGAGGCGAAAAGCGAACTGAAACAATTTGGGTCACCGGCTTTGCATAATTCATCGACTTTGCATTTTGTCCCTCAATACATGGAATTCAATTTTGTACTTGGCCAGCCTCTGGCAAGCTTTTGAGTTGTCAAAAAAAGTATTTTGTTCAGGAATTATGCGTAACTTTAGTTAACAGGTTTGTTGGAATACAGGCCCTTTTAACAGTGAGCTTAATTTAATAGAATTTTCTCACGAGCAAAAATTATCAACACAATTCGGACAGGCACGGTTTCTCCTTTTCTTCTCCTTCTTTTCTGTTTTTTCTTCTTTCTGTTTTTATTTATTTATTTATTTTATTGGGGCCATTAGCTGGTTATGCCTCTCTCACTCCCCCCCCCCCCCTTTCCGGGGAAAAAAAGGCGACACCGATTCAGTTTTAGGTCTAGTCATCGATGCACGATAGGAGTGTAGAGTTCGATCAGATCAGAAGGCATGTCCTCAAGCGTCTCTTTGCGCAATTCAAGCACCGCTACACCCGCACTATTGTCCAATAGGCCGACCCAACCTTGGCAACTAGTGCGAACAGAGGCACTTCTCCGCCACGTTTTACAGCTAAGCATAATCATTTTGTTAAACCTCGTTTGATATTTATCACTTTATATCGTTCTGAACAGGCAGAGTGAGGTGAGGTGAGTGTAAGAGGATTTTATTCATTCGTTTCTTTTTTCTTTGTATTGGTATTGGTTTTCTTGTTGCCTTAGGGTGCGTTTATGCTTACTTTTTCAGCGCAGGATGAGCGTTTTGAAACGCACATCGTAAACGCACATCGTAAACGCGGTTTCACGGGGTACTGTTTATGCTTCTTTTCTAAAGGCAAAGGGCAAGTCAACTTGGGTCTCGAGCTATTCGTAAGTTTGGAGTTACTGTATGTATTATGTAGGCTAATAGGGAAACATAGAAAGAGGAAATTATATGAACATGGCGGACAAAGAAAGAGAACAAAATAACCTCTCATTCTACCCTTCACAATGGTTCTGGTAGTCAAAAGAACATCCCTTCACAGCTATTATGTTTAATCATGTAGTTCCAGGTGAATATGCATGTGGCACCTGTTCCACATTATTTTAGACAATAGCCGTGAAGGGATGTTCTTTTGACTACCAGAACCATTGTGAAGGGTAAAATGAAGGGTTGTTTATTTTGTCTGCTTTCTTTGTCCGTCATGTTCATAGTGGCTATAATTTCTCACACAATCAAATAAGAAGTAATGATATTGTTTCAGTTACAATAGAAACTTTTTACGAATGTATTCAAATTTATGCATGTTTCTCTTCAGAACCATTGGTTCCCAACTATTCAGTTCACCTGTTATGCATAATGGCATCTGAATAAATGGAATCCAGTCTGCATAAATTAGTGGTTGCTATGTCGGACAAGCCTCTGGCAAGCTTCTTAGCTGTCAAGGGAAACTTTTATTCAACAAGTATGCATAAAATTAGTAAACATGTCTATTGCAGATCTTATGTGTTAATCTTTCTGGGCCCGGTACCTCTTATTCAAAGGGACAATTGGTGACCGGAAAACTATTGAAATTTATTATCACCGGTTATTTCTAGTTATCTGTATAGTCAGAATAGGAATTCAATGCATTGTTTGTAATATCAAACAGACGAATCCTTGGGAAAACATCATAACCATGATTAGTTGATTACCGTTACCACTGATTACTGTGATGATATAATATGATGTTCCACTCAACTAAAAAGGAAGTCCGAGTGCCTTTTTTCGACGGAACTCGAGAAATAGTTTCATTGTCATTTTCAATTCATTTTTTTTTTTCAGTTTTCAACTTCAAGTAACATATTTATATCAGAAATAATAACATCATCAACAGAATGAACAAACAATGGAATTTTCATAATTAAATACATAAATAAATGTTGAAAGACGTTGAAAATAGAGGGGAATGCTACAAAGCTAAGCTTGTATTTTGCAAACCCCTCAAAAAAAAAAGTCGTTTTGTACAATTTGTGGTTTCTTGCAATGGGTTCCAAAAGTTGCCTTTTATGGTGGTGTTTTTGTAATTTCGCACTGCAGTAGGCAGGTTGTACATGTATATACACCCCTTTCTCTTATTGTTATTTTTTGTCAACGTAGTGACCTTTTTCTTTCCAATTCATTCATCAAAATTATGATATTTCAATGGATCTCCGTGAATTTGAATTGCACGTCATGTAGCTGTACTCGTCCGACTCGTCAGATCTCGAGGCCGCCGGTGTGGCAGAGGGGGCTAACGAGTCGGACATCGCCCGAACATAAAATGAAGAACTGAAAGAGTACAGCATGCCCTGTATTTTCGAACCAAAATACAACACTTAGATTACCAACGACAATAAATTGTCATTATGAAGTTATAGTCTATATTGTTTACCGGGGGTCAGTTTCTCGAAACCGTCTGAAGTCTGACTCCTTGAACATCCCACTGAAACATGTGTGTTGTAGAATTAGCACGCGTTTCAATGGGATGTCCATGAACTTAGACTTGCGACAATTTCGAGAAACGCAGCCCAAATAACCAATCAACATGACGATCTAGAAAATTCCACATATTTTCATATTTTTGAAATTTTATCACATATTTCTCAAGTTATATTAAAAAGTAGGCCTACATGGACGAACTTTGGGGATTATGTATATTTCCTGCATGTATTTTATCGATTTTTATGAGCAAATAGAATTGAATTTAATTATGCTGGTCATATGTATTTCGGGAGAACCACGTAATTGATTGCAAACCAGAACGCTCAGTGAGTGTTTACAGATCTAGCATAATGATAAGTTTGAAGATAGTCAGATCGCTTAATCATAATGAATACAGTTGATTCCATGAGATTACATACAGCAGGGCCCCGTTGCATAAAACTTACCAATGATGGTAACTTTGCCATCAATGGTAACTTCCAAGGAAGCCTTGAATTTGATTGGCTGTTGAGCAGTGTTACCATGGTAGTTGCCATTGATGGCAGAGTTACCATTAATGGTAAGTTTTATGCAACGGGGCCCAAAAGGTTTTCATATTTTCATAACTTATCATATTTTTTATTATTTCAAATCATATACTTGTGATTTAAAAATTGTTTTATTTGATTTACTAAATATTTACTAAATACGAGGATTTTTTTTTTCTACCAGGTGTATGTTACTTTTGGGTCCATGCTATGGAAAAGTGAACTGCGGGGATAAACCAGCTTAATTCTAGTTTTGCGTGTTTCTAAAAAGGACACTGAGAGGGAAGAAATATTCAGTTCATTTTTTTTTTGTTCTTCTTGTTGCTGTTGTTGGTGTGATGAAAGCTTCTACATCTTCGACTGATCCGGTTACGAGTGCCTAACGTCCGGACAGCTAGATTGGGGAATTTTTCTTCTTCTTCTTCTTCTTCTTCTTCTTCTTCTTCTTCTTCTTCTCCTCCTCCTCCTCCTCCTCCTCCTCCTCCTCCTCCTCCTTCTCCTACTCCTCTTCCTCCTCTTCCCTTTCCTTCTTTGGAGTTGATGTAATCAACATGAATCAACATACAAGCCTCGGTGTAATACCAGCCGACCAAAGAATCACCCTGTCGTGGAGCAACATCAATGTGGCCTTTACACCTAGCAGAGGGTTGTTGGACAAGTTCAGAGGGCGCTCTCCGCCTCCATCAACACATATTTTGACAGAGGGTAGGTATACTGGAGAGACATATTAGTATGCCCACGATGATTCGGCTAAGCAAATGCTTGAAATGCCGTAATTACTGATACGATGAAACGTGTTTCATACCAGTTCATTGAGGAAAAATGAATTAGTACAGTCATAGCGCTTTAATTTCTAGATCATTGTGATAACAATGATAAGTTTATGTTTGATAGTTTCTGAGGAGCCTACGTAATTTTAAGTATTTATTACAGACAACTGGATCGAATTAGTTTTCTCCTATTTCGTTTTTTCATTCTTCTGGTAGTTTCTGGTGTTGCTAAACCGGGAAGGCTAATGGCCTTGATGGGTGCAAGGTAAGGGTTTTCTTTCCCCCGTTTTTTCTCTATCTGATTTATTCTTTCTTCCTTTCTCTTTACTCTATTCCCCTTCTCATCTTTTGTATTCACTTCCTTCTGTCAGCTTTATCTGTTTTTGCATCTTTTTTTCCTTCTACTGACATAAAATCGTTTTCGAAAAGTGTTTTTTTTGTGTGTAGATTTGATTAATTTCAATTGGTATATACTAAATTTTGTTTGTGATTTGTATGAACTTCGAATCCATGTATTATTTGAATTTACACTATGAAATCGAATTCTTTCAGCCCTCGGGCTGCATGTTCGATGTTTTTATTACAATAAACCGATTCAATTCAATTCAATTCAATTTTAACGCCACGTGTGACAGTTTCTCGTAATAAAAGTAGGCTCAAATTAACGCAGAATGATCTTTGCCAACACTGCGATGATTTACTGGCGTAAGAACTTTGCCTTTACCATGTTCACCGGCTCAATTTCCAGATTTAATTACGGGATCGAAATGATTGAGCGATGGGAATAATAGATTTGTAACTTTTATATCTTTATTCAGTGGGGCAGGAAAAACAACGTTGCTGAACGTTCTGACCAATCGAGGTATATCTGGTCTAGAAGTCACAGGGAACGTACTTCTAAACGGGCAACCCATGAGTGAGCTAGGCCCAACATTGAACGAATTGATCGGCTACGTTCAACAGAACGATATACTCCCACCTACCCTAACAGTCAGGGAGTATCTCATGTTCACGGTGCGTGTTTGAACTTTCAGCTGGAAAAGGAATAACTATTTGACCTTTCATTTAATGAAATAATCCTCAAAAAATCCTACGCCCGTTGGATGGTTATAGTATGATATTTCGCTTTCTAACAACTACAACAGACCTTTTCATTGATGTATTTAAATTTATGCACTTTTTTTCAGAACCTTTAGTTAAACCAACTATTCAATTCACCTTTTTATGCAGTATGGCATCTGAAAAGATGGAATCCAGTTTGCACACATTAGTTGTTGCCAGGTCAGACACATGTCTGGCATGCTTTTTAGCTGTCGAGGAGAATTTTCGTTCGAGAAGTATGCATAAAATTATCAAAAAGGTCTGTTATGGAAATTTAACAAATTTTTGTGGCGGGCATTTTGGTGTTTAACGCTAAATTTTTATTCAAAAAAAGAAGGAAACAAATCATGAAAGTTCTTATATTTGCAATATTTCGAAAGGTTCAAAACTAATGTTTTCTTTCATTCATATCCAAATTTTTTATGTCTTGACTTGTGTTTTCCTGTTGCTGTCAGAAGAAGCATGAAAGGTTTGTGAGAAAAAATTACACCAGGGGGTGTTTCATAAAGCGGTTCGTAAAGTTACGAATGACTTTACGAACGACTGGTATATGTCAAGCCAAATGGGATTCTCAATGATTACAAATCACATCAGCTAAATGTGAAATATACTGACGTAGATGAGCGTTACTATTGTTTACAAAAAGATTTGTTGCGAAGTATATTTTTTTGCAACAATTTGACTGAGATTACGGGAAATGCAGTAATACTTTGTTAAAACATCAGGAAAAACTTTGGGCATCCCATGAAGTCGTGCGTAACTTTACGAACAGCTTTATGAAACACTCCCCAGGTTGCCAATTCGAAGTAGGAATGTTTATCAGTTTTTCCCCCAATTGAATTCATAACCTGGATGGTTTTAATTCTTAATAAAAATCTTCTTTGACTGGTTGTATTCAGGGTACGATGATCATGTATAAACGACTGTCAGCCGA
>CM057160.1:3978344-4037037 GCA_029962745.1 Echinometra lucunter
TTTTTTTTTTTTTGCTTGTGTGCAAGGCCAATTTTTGGTCACTTATAAAAGGTTAATTTTAATACGACACCTCTGAAATCACATATAATGAAAGTATATTTCTGAATACATTCTTGGTATCTATGTTAACTAACATTCAAAACCATACTACATAAAAAAAGGCACTATTGTTCAAGGAATTCTAGCCTTCCTGAACATCATTATCCTTACAGTAATTTGTTCAGATATTGATCACTTTCTAATGAGTCTCGATTACCTCTTCTATGGCAGGGTATAGCCAGTGCCTTTGGGAAGAGTAACATGATGCAAACTGTAGAGGCTCTCTTGAAAGATGAATATCTACGCGTTGCGCATGATGAGGTAGGATAAGAAAACGAATGTTTGAATGATTGAGTGATTAAGTTGTTGATTATTCAAATAAATAATTGATTGGAATATTGAATGAATGATTGATTGATTGATTGAAATTCATGTTTACGTCCATTTTCTTTTACCTTTGATAGACATATGAGTAAAGCCGAAGCTTGAGAAAAAATATAAGGGGGGGGGGGGGCGAAAACTCGGAATGCAAAGCTTGCTGGGCTTCAAGGGTGTCAACCGGTTCTGAGAAGTGGGGGATCATTGGATCATTGTCTACTTCAATACTTCTGATCCCAAAAAAGTGTGTGGGGGGGGGGGGCAAATGATATGATGTCTCTCCCCCCCCCCCCGTTCCCCGCCAGTTGACGCCCATGCTGGGCGCGCTCCGAATAAATTAAAAACAAAATACATTTACTGTAGAACACGATTTATGCCATTACGAATAATTTGTTTAATTGCATCTAAATCAGAAAATTGAAGCCAATAGAAGAACTGCAGTCTTCCATAAAACATTTCTCTCTCTCTCTCTCTTTCCGTTCTCTTTCTCTCTCTCTTCTTTCATTCATTTATAACTGTCATAATTATGAAATTTAAATGTGTTTATGTTCCTGGTATAGCTTTCTAAGTACATGATTATCCCTATTCTATTTTTATTTTCATTTTACAGAGCATTTTGTTAGAGAGCAGTGTTTCTCAGAGGTAAATAAAGGGTTCATCATGATAGTGATAACAATGATAATATCATTATAATTATAGTTATGATGATGATAATAATATTGATAATAAACATTCAATTCCGAAGAGAAATAGTAATAATGAAGTATAACTAAAAATAATTTGTTAAATCAGTTATGAATTATTGTAAACTACAAATTATACATTAATTTTAAATAGAATTTAGTAACACGGAGTAAAAAAGCCAAATACAAATTGATATAAGCGGAGTGAAACGGTACCGCAATGGTAACAATAACAACAATAATGATAATGATAATGATAATGATTATTAACAATAGGAATGATAACAGTAATGATAATCATTCGTGAGGGAACTATTATTGTTACAACATTGGCAGGTGCTCCTGAACAAAACAATGTCTAAACTGTGTAAATTGTCATGATTATGTAATCCTTTAATTTTTTAATCAACGCGATGGCTATGAATTCCAATCATTCTAACAATCATGTGCAGTTTTACTTCGTTTTTATTTATTCATTTATTATTTTTTTTTTACTATTTGTCATATTCCAGTAAGCAGGCGCCGTGGGTAACTCAATTCATCTACCTATTTTGGAGGTGTTCTGCCGGACTCTGGCGCTATCCTATTCTTATTCTACTCCGGTTTTTACTCATCACCGTAAGCATTTCAATAGTACCATGAGATTTAAAAAAAAAATGATATTCTATACTGAGAACTGAGAACGGATTAACGTGGATTTCTATGAGTGGTTATATATGTTGTTAATACAGCTCTGGTAGTAATTCCAGTGAAGTAGCTTTTCAAGTGGTATTACATATCCGCATCACGCCTCCTATGTAGATAGAATGTCGTTTGCGTGCAGGTAATAATAATAATAATAATCATAATAATAACTCTTATTTACCCAGGGTAGCCACTTCAGCTATCAACTGATCTTCCAGCGGGCCCTGTATAACATAATATGCTATTATTACCCTTCTCCTTTCTTATATGCCGAGCGCCTGGCTAGAAGGCAGAAGGTCCCATTTTTGTAAGTCTTTGGTATGACTCGGCCGGGGATCGAACCCACGACCTCCCGTTCATGAGGCGGACGCTCTATCAATTGAGCCATCATGCCCGGTGATATGATTTTTTTTTAAATGATATATCACCATGCCCGGTGATATGATTTATTTTTAAGCCAATGGTTGAAATGCAAGAAAAAATATTGTTATATAAGAAAAATTGTAATATTTTAAATAGCTAAAAGCGAACCCACGAGGAAGCTTGATTTTCTCAGACTTATTATTCATAGTCAATCAGTCAAGCCGTGTCTCGAAAATTTGACAATCAGGCTTCCCCCCTCCCCTCTTGTAAGAGTCGGCAAATCATAGATTTCCAAGCAAAATACATTATCAATCACAAATCACTGATAAAATGATAGTGGTGGGACCATGGAAGCAGAAAACAGGCTTGTTGAAAATAACCCCCGAGGAGTAAAAAATGCGTGTCCCTTTTATATTTACAATATTGCATGATATTGTCTCTGTCTTTCTCCTTACCTTCCAGTGCGCATGCGTATTGTTGATGGTGATCTATGTCCATCCTGATGATACATACACCGAGTCACGTGCTAATGGAATCCAGGGACTACTATTCTTTATGTCCTCCTTCTTCATCATCTTCAACTCCCTCCTCCTTCTCTCGGTAATTCATAAAATTCACATTTTATATCTAATTTCTTATACCAATGTTGCATGCAGTTAATTACTTGTTTGTGAACCCCTCATACTAATTTGGAAGAAAATACCTGCAAAATTTGGCCCTCTACTGTTTTGTATATTGTTCTTAGGTCAATTTCTTAACACCCACATCCCATTCTGTGTTATTAAAATAACTACCCGTATGTCTATGATTTTAAAATGCAACAGTAAGAAACATTCTTGACCATTAGTAGCCCCTCAGCGGTTATTAGCATCCATCTTTCTCGATGACATGTTGATACTTGTATATAATAAGCATGCTTCATCTCTAAACATAATGTTTGATATGATATTTCACAACAGTGACCTTTTAATTTCATTTGATAACTGTCTGAACAATTTATCATCTTTTTTTCTTTTCATATCTTCTTCCTTTCATCATCCAAAGAATATGCTTTAACACTACAACTACCATTGACTACCTACTTTTAAGGGAAATTATATACTCGATGAGAGAGGGCGCTGTATGGAAACTCTTCAGGAAAACTGAAAATTATTTCTTCATTGTTGATATTTTCTTCTCTAAGCAAAATGCGACTATAATAAAGATAACGTTAGGGGTAGTATTATCATTTTTCATGAACGTTATTTGAGTTGCTTTTTGTTACGGTTTATTGAATTTCTATTTCCCCCCCCCCCCCCCTCCATTTTCTTGCTAGGTATTGCCAGGAGATCTGCCATTGGTTGTACGTGAACACCGAGATGGTCTCTATCATCTTAGCTCGTATTACATAACCACTTTTCTTGTCCAGGTAAAGTGTCGACCTTTTGTGAAGTTTTCAACACGTTACACTCTCAGAAAAAAAATTTGGTTGGTTGAAATATGAACCTACCAATTGTTGGTTAAAAGAATATCCCATATGTTTTACATACAAATTTGTTTTAACTAACAGTTTAAGGTTCATGTTTTAACCAACCTGAAAATTTTTAACCAACTTTTCTGAGAGTGTAGTACAAGGCCCTTGCGTCAGTTCCAAACAAGCTTAAGAATAAACGTTTGTAAGCTTAACCTTTATAGCAAGTTGCTCTGAAATAAGGTTAGAGAATAAAAAAAGCAGATTAGATTGAATGAAATCGGATAAACAATCCGAATAAAAGAAGACTTTTTGAACATTGTGATTCCAGTCGTGGTCATCATCACTTTCTTCATCAATGCAAAAGCTTGCTCTTTGTGTGAAATCATCAGAAATGTTGTTTACGTTTATCATATCAAGGGTCAGATTTCATCAAAACATTCAACCCATTCATGACAGAGGGTCCACATTATGTGGTTTGGATTAATAACTTTTGATGCAGAGCCCTAAAAATCATACTAAATACATGAGCAGAAAGAACAAAAAAAAATTCTACACTTACTCTGCCCATTTTCATTGCATCAGTATTTGTTGTTTGATGCTGAATTTTTTAAAAGGAAAATAAGCATTAAAATCCTTAAAATTGGCGATGCAATTAAAATGTTAAATTTACCACTTTTCCCTTAAATTGGCAACTTTATGACTTCTCATCATACATTCAGTCAATTTATATTTATTTTAGATACATGATGTTTTATAAGAAGAATGTAACAATACAAGAAAAATGTTGGTGTTGCCAATTTGAAGAATAAAAGCTGATCAAATTAGGCTTTAAATAATTCCTGTCACGAATGGGTTAATATGCACTTAGTTTAACAGCATGCTGAAGAGAAACAGAAGGGTGAATTACCGCTTGGTCTACAACCAGTTTGTCTAATGAATTTTTGCTCTAATTGTCACTTCGCCTATTTACCATTTTGTCTAATTCTCATTTTGTCTAATGCCCATTTCGTCTAATGTCCACTTGGTCTAACACCACTTAGTCTATTACCTGTAATAAACCAGTAATGGATCAAATATTCATTTGGGAATTAGACGAAAATGCAGTTAGACAATTTGGTTATTAGACGAATTGGCAATTAGGCCAAGTGGTCATTAGACCAAATGAGAATTAAACCAAACGGCAATTAGACCAATATGATAGTAGTCCAAATGGGTTTAGCCTATGTGGTATTAGACAATCAGATATTTAGACCTGCTGGTGGATATAAACCGAAAGAAGTAGGTCATGTGGGTCGAAAAGATTCATGCCGCATCTTTGATTGACAGGTTGCATATAACACAGGACATAAATGAAGTGAAATTTAAACAGGCAGGTGTGAAATTTACACAAAATGGAATCCAACAATAGCAAGGGTGTTAATTACAGGAGGGGAGAAATCTTCAAGAAATTACGGAGGGTTTATTTCCGGGCCACAATTTGTAAACAAGGAGGAATGTAATTTACAATGAATCCGTGAAGGCTGATGGGAAGATGCTGAAGTTCAAAAGTTCATATCTCTTCATTTTTTTTTTAATCTTCCTCCCATGTCCAATGTTATGTTGGTTGCATCGATCGGTACCGTTTGAAGCGCTGAATGAAGTCCTCTTTGATTTGATAATGTTTAATTAAAGAGTTTCACATTATCAGGTGCAAGGGGGAGAGTCTAAATTTTCAGTGGGTGTTACGAATTATACAATTATACCTGCGCCTCTGCCCGAAAAAAATATTTACCAAACAAACAAGAATACGTATTTTACCCAATGACTATAATTGCCGTATTTCCGTGCCAAATATTAACTTATAAGTGTATGTTATTACATGGTAATTGTATAGTAACGGAATGACACAAAACGCCCTACATGTATTTGAAGTTGCTTATCAGAAATATAAGATCGCTCAAACAAATAGCTTGATCGAACATCTTTTTTATAAGTTATGAAAGATTTGCGGCCATTTTCGTGACAGTTTTTTATGAATTTCCGATTCATTTCTCTTTATCAGAGCATTATCGGTTCATGCTTCATGATCGCATCCACTTGCGCTGTCTACTTCGTAGTCGGTCTCAAAAAAGACCCTGGAACATTCTTCAGTGCAATGGGTATTCTCATCATCATCTTCCTTATCAACGTCGGATTCGGTAAGATCTTCGAGGTGGAAGAAAGGGGAGAGAGATGGAGAGAGAGAGAGAGAGAGAGAGAGAGAGATAGCTCCCTCTTGAGTGAGAACTTATCAAGTCAGAGCAAGCACTTTTGACCTCGTTATTAATGTATAGTTATGGCAACTAATTGTGAACTTTGATAGTCACCATTGAAATTGTAACTTTGTACTTTGATACTGTCGGCAAAAGAAATATTCATCGAGATTTTGTCTAAAGAAAAGAGTTGTTCTTTAAAATACCAGATGTAAATCATTGTAGGCCTGCAGACTCGCCTGTATCAAGCGAAATACCTGCTCGAAGTTCATATTTCATTTTGCAATTTGACATTTCTTCCATTTCAGCGCTAAAGAGCCATGGGTATGTTCGTTTCTTGTGATAATACTTAGTTGTAAAGAAATGGCAAATATTGTATCGTTGAATTGCCTCTTTGACAGAATGATGTATGCTGGTCTATAAATACAAAATCCAAGCCCCCCCCCCCCCCCGATTAAAATCCGGCCTGGAATATCAAAAGTTATCATGGAGTTTTAAAAAAAATACAAAGAAATGTACCCCTCCCCCTATTTTCATTTTCTTGTCACTTTTGGGAGGAATCATTTCTGTCCCCCTCCCGTACACCGTCCCGAGAATCCTCAGTCAGCCACTAAACCGAATCATCTATAATCATAATCTATTACTGTTATGTATTTTGTATTTTCATGTAGAATGATGTTTGTTATTACTGCAGGGCGCCTTTGGAAAGCAGTTTTACAAAACTGGACAAGCCAACCTTGCAGTATGAAATGAATAAAACAAAATCAATATTAATAAATCTTTTTGATTGTGCCTATCTCGTTTTCGTACCTGTTTTCACTACATACAGCTGCTTTAGTATCATCCATTTACGAGACTGCTGGGAAGACAGTATCACAAGCCATTCCTCTTGTCTTCCTCTCCAACGTTCTCGGTGGTTACTTCTGTCTCCTAGGGTAGGTCATCAAGTCTTCACATATTTTTTGCTTAATTTATTCAAACATACTATTATTGAAGAGATGCAGCCCAGCGAACTTACTTCTCATAAGACAGACAGCTACGTGACAAGCTTGTCGGTTTCCCGGTCATTCTAACATTTTATGCTCGAGTTACATATTGGAAAGGCAAACAAAAGCACAGGAAATTCAAAACGATTTCAAGATTTATTTCAATCATCATTCATTAAACCTGATGAAAACACTGCTACGACCCTTCGCTCTTATTTATTTATCTATTCATTTATTTATTCATGCATGTTCATAATGTCATAATACACATACAGCAGATACAGGATATATTACACAGAGCCAAATTATACATAATGAACACACAAAGTTGCTGCAATTAACATAAGCTTATAAAGCTTGGGTCGTGGCAACATCTAGGCCTAGGCCTACATTAATCACATCTCATGGATTAGTTTTTCGAGTTTTAAAAAAATATGTAGAGAAGATTATCTGTTTTTCGTATTTTTTTTTATTACCTCAGGTCCATCCCACATTTTCTTGATCCTCTGCTGTACATCAATTGGTTGCCATGGGGATATGAGATGCTATCCATTAACCAATGGCGGGGAATTGAACTTGGTAAGAACCCTCCCCCCGCTCCCCCCCCCTCTCTCTCTCTCTCTCTCTCTCTCTCTCCTCTCTCTCTCTCCTCTCTCTCTCTCTTTCTCTTTCTCTCTCTCTCTCTCTCTCTCATGTTCCTGTCAACTTGAAAATGAGTAAATGAAAATAAATTATAATCAGGTTACGGCTATTTGGGCAATTTGGGCAGCTGCGCACGAAAGATGGCTCCTGTATTCATAAAATGATAATCTATTCCTCATGCTCCAATATACTATGCTTTCACTATGTTGCACAAGGGTATTTGTAGTATGCCGCCCTCTCTTCACCTAATTTAACTGCATATCACAGAACCAATGGAGAGTTTTGAATGGACAAAGTATTACCGATTACGGTCAGTTTTCTATCTCAGTAAGTGATTCGATATACATTCGTATTGAAAAATATAAGGCATGCACTCATCTACCCCTCTCTTTCTCGCTTTCGTTCTCTCTTTCTCTCTTTCCGTCAACATAAAATGTAGAACCGATGTAGAAGCATGTGCACTCGAAGACTGAAGATTATGTCTTATTGTAGTACTGTTTAAATATTATTACTGTAAGCGTAGTGACACCATTGATTTTGTATGTTTTGATTTTTGTTTCTATTTATTATCATTAATTTTTGTCTTTATGTGTGTTTATTAGCATTAATATTTTTCTCTTTATGTGTATTCTTTTATCTGTTATTTTGTTTTCTGACCAGATTGTAAGAATGCTACATGTTTGACAGGGGACGATGTGCTCTATAGATGGGGACTAAACAAGGTAGAACCAACACCCTGTCTCTCTCATTTGCCGTCTCTCCCACCACCACCACCACCACCTCTTCCCCCCCCCCTCTCTTTCTCTCTCTCATCGACAACCCCCTCCCTCTCTCACTTACTCTGCCTCTTTTCCTCATTCTATCCCACTCTCATAACCTTACAAAACCCCCTTCTCTCTCCTTCACCCCCTCCCTTTCCCTTCTCTCTCTCTCTCACTCTCTCTCTCTCTCTCTCTTTACCCCTCTCTCCCTCTCGATGTATGGCCCTCTCTACCTTTCTCTTTAGTGTCTCTATCCCTCCCCTATTCTATCTCTTAACATTCTATATTTCAAAGCCATATCCAGAATATTATTACCAGCTCTCTTTTCTATCTTTCAAATTCTCTCGCGTTCTCTCTCTCTCTCTCTCTCTCTCCCTCTCTTTTCAACTCTCTCGCTCTCACTCATGTTTTCTCCCTTTTTATTTTACCCTGTCCCTCTTCTTCTCTCCCTTACATATAAATCCACCTGTCTCTTTATCTATCTTCTCTTTCGTTTTCCATGCTTTCTTTGTTCTCTTTTATCATTTCCTAAAAGGTATTCACGCTCACCATAGTATAATTAACAGGTTAAACGCAGTAAATTACCATGTTTTAAGTCTGTAAATAGTGAATGCTCGGAAAATATCATCTGACCAGTTCACTGATACATTCAAATGTATTCACATTTACAAACGCTTCTAACTCTGTTTCTCTGTATGTTAAACTTCCGCCATTCTTCTGTTCTTGAGGATAGTGACCAGTAACTATTTTTTTCTAGATACGCCCTGGAATTTGAATGAATTTCGTCATTTTCGTGATCTGACTGTGACAAAGAGACACAGAAGATTTGCAATCATTAGGCCATTTCACACTAGGACATGCAATTATTATACTGCTTACTCCTAAACAAAAAAATGACGATTTAATATACAGTGTTTCATGATTTTAAGGCACGATTTTTTTTGGGTCTGTTCTTTTCAGGACGCATTCACTAAAGATTTCATCCTGATTATGGTGCAACTTGCTGGATATCACATCGCTGCCTTTACTATACTATTTTTAAAAATGAAGTTCAAATGGTCGGGTTAAATGAGTGTGTAATTTCAAATCATAGAACTTGCAAGTGCCAATATTGTTTTTGCGGAGTTTTCTTATGAGATATATGAATATAATTATTAGGATAATAATTTATTTTTAAGCCTTGATTGGACTATCTTGTGTTTTGTTCATCCGTGTAATATGTTTCTTTAGATTACAATGCAGCTACTTGTATTTAAACTAACGTTGTATATACATGAACATTATTATGAAAACCTCCAGGGGCAAGTTTTCTATTTTCACTGGGATTGCAATAGAAGATGTGCCGCTCCAGTAATGGATCCAGGGGTCTATGATGGGGATTGGGAAGGGGTAGGTGGATATTAGCTGACGATTCTCTTACAAGAAGAAGGGGGATGATAGAAGAATAAGAAGAAGGAGGATAGAAGAATAAGAAGAAGAAGAAAGAGAAGAAAGAAGAAGAAGTAATAGAAGAAGGAGGAGGAAGAGGAGGAGGAGAAGAAGAAGAAGAAGAAGAAGAGAAAGGGGGGGGGGGGCACCCCGGGGGAAAAGGAAGGAAAGAGAGCTCTAGATACAGTTTTAGAGATTCGGCAAGTGAGGTAACCAAATATATAATTTAGATATCTATAGCCCATCATGTATTTCGATGAAGAATTATCACTTCTACGATGAAAAAGAGTATAAATATCTTTTCCTCGCTCGCTGCGCTTGCTCGTATAATAGGATGGTCTTTGAAAACGAATAAATTAGGCAAGAGAGGTGACCAAATATATAAAGATAGATAACTTAAAGGCCCATCGTGTATTCTGATGAAGAATTATCACTTCTACCATGAAAAAGAGTATTTTTCCTCGCTCGCTACGCTCGCTCGTATTATATTAAGATACAAGATGGATTGGAAAAGCAAACACATTCGGCAAGTGAGGTGACCAAAATTAATGTACATGTGTAAATTGGGTATCTTATAGTTCCATCATGTATTTTGATGAAGAATTATCACTTCTACCATAAAAAGAGTAAATATATTTTTTTCTTCGCTCGCTGTGCTCGCTTGTGTAATATTTAGATACAGGATAGTCTTTGAAAGCGAATGAATTGGGCAAGAGAGGTGACCAAATATATAATTTAGATATCTTATAGGCCCATCATGTATTTTGATGAAGAATTATCACTTCTACCATAAAAAGAGTATTTCTCCTCGCTCGCTGCGCTCGCTCGTATTACAATTAGATACAAGCTGGTTTGGGTAAGCAAAGCGAGGTGACCAAATGTACATGTATAAGTTAGATATCTCATACTTAATTCCATCGTATATTTTGATGAAGAATTATCACTTCTACCATGAAAAGAGTATATATATTTTCCCTCCCTCGCTGCGCTCGCTCGTATAATATTAAGATAGGATGGTCTTTGAAAGCGAATGAATTCGGCAAGAGCGGTGACCAAATAATATAATTTAGATATCTTATAAGTCCATCGTGTATTATGATGAAGAATTATCACTTCTACCGCGATGAGCAGTATCTATATTCTTCCTCGTTCGCGGCGCTCGTTCGTATAATATTCAGATATCTAGGCCAATCTTGTATTTTGATAAAGAATCATCACTTCTACCATGAAAAGGTAAACAAAAGCCTATATTTTTTTCCTCGCTCGCTGCGCTCGATCGTATAATATTTAGATACAGGATAGTTTGGGAAAGCGAATGAATTCTGCAAGCGAGGTGACCAAATATATATCGTATATGCCCATCAGGTATTTTGATGAAGAATTATTACTTCTAAAATGAAAAAGAGTATATATATATTTTCATGGCTCGCTGCGCTCGCTCATATAAATGTCACCAAATCTGGTTGAAATCGACTGAAATGTGTAGGAAAGACGAAGGAAAATATGATAGAGGCGCACAATTGAACATGCCTAGTGGGCTTTATACGTTTGAATTTCTAGACGTTGGTAGTCGGTAATCGGTGGCATTGTTTGTCGGCAATCGGTGACCTCTACACCCCCCCCCCCCCCCCCCCCCCTCACTGAAAAAGGTATAGCGACGCCCCTGTGTGTAATCACAAGACAGGATCTTACAAGGAATTTTATATCAAATTTAGCCAGTAATTTATTATGTTTGAAAGATTTTTGCTAAACCCTATTGCCAAACAGCTGGGTATGTCTGAAGTTAATTAGTCCATATTAATAGAATCTTGTTTTCTACTACAATTTATGATGCAATAGTACTTCCATTGATTACCTGTTTAGCAGTATGGGGGACTGTTTATCTTTTAACTGCTGGGGCTTTTACGCGGATTACTTCTTGGTCAATATAATCTATTGCATTTTTTCCTGTTACCTGCAATAAATTATGTTTCCTAAAATAATGGCACATAAATTGCGTAATGGATTGTTGTAGTTGTATACACTTCTCATTTTCTGTTAGAAACGTATACGATACGTAACGAACTTATCATGTATCATGTATACTTCATCTTTTTCTCTCTTTCCCTCCAAAGCTCACTCACTCTCTTCCTCATCATCTTTATCCATCCCCTGCTCATTCTCTCTCTCTCTCTCTCTCTCTCTCTCTCTCTCTGTTCCATTCTTCACCTTTCCCCTAGCCTTTGGGCAAGGCCTCGCGCGCTGCTTGTCTGCCAAGCAGGGTCTGAAAAATAGACTAAACAGTGTGAATTTATGGTAGTGATGACGAACATGCACGGATCACAGTTGTCGTGCGATTAGTCTATGTATCCAGGCGCATTTAGGGAAATAACAGCACAAAGTGCCTTGGCTAAAGGCTACCTTTCCCCTTGCTCTTCATCATTTTTCTACCATCTCTCTCACCTTCGTTTCCTTTGATTTCTCCATCTTTCTCTTTTTTTTTAACTGTTATTATCTACTCCAACCCTTCCCTTCTCTTTTTTCCTTTTTATCTCTTTCGTCTCATTCATGTATCTATTCATATTATCTTGATATTTTATTCTCTCCCTTTTCTCATTTCTCATCTATTTCTCTATTGGCCTTCTCATCTCTCTAAGTCTCTTCCTTAATTCTCTTTTTCTCTCTCCTTGTATCACGCTTGGGCTGTTTGATCTGTCCTATAATAAACAGTATTCTCTTTCATAAACCAGACTTAATCTTTTTAATCTAGTTTGGACACCAGCAAATCTTTTCTTGACATACACACATACTTTTATTGGCAAAAATGTCACTTTAAATTTTATACAAAATGTCATCAATGTAAGGCACAATTTGGTAGGAAGATCTAAATGTACAAAACGCCTAGGACAGGCATACCGCCAATATACCCATGAGTTGTATTAAAGAACATCACTTATATATACATGAAAATATAATATTCTGATGATAACATTAAAAAGTACTAAATCATTGAAGAATACACATTACAACTGAATTACAATCTCTCTCATCATCGACAATAAATAAATGAATACTAAAATTCAAACCAAGCGAGATTTGTTAAGAGTATTAAGTGATATCAACATCAAGAACTGATTAATATATCCTCACGACGGCAAGGTAATAATAAGGCACTGAATTTTGTGCATTGTTCATGGAACTGGAAAAAAGAATGAGTTACAAAAATTATTTGAACCCCCTTAGCTGTTTTGGCACTATATATCAAAGGGGTTTTGTAATGTTTTAACTAACATACTGTATAAATGCCATGGTGTAATGTCCTGATACTCTGAACAGAACAAGTACTTGGCGAAAGACAATTCTGATTGCTTGTGACGTTTTTGAAAGACATTCCTTCTGTTAAAATTATTAAGCACTAGTTGAATATGGTAATCATTTCACTCTTCACAAAACATTCCGACATCACATCATGATATTACTATTAATTCTCCACCCCAAAAGACATAGCAACAGCTTCTGCTTCTGTACACCATCCCATACATGGTATCAGTAAAACATAAAGATGCTGTTTTAAGGTTTGAAAGACAACGAAATATTTTAAATCTTTCAAGATGTAAGTTGAATACAGAACAATTGGTTCAATGCTGGTAAAGCCGGTATAGAAGTATTCAAATCGATTCACATACTCTGCTAAATGATATCGATTTACATTTACTAGTTCACAGTCAGAGCATGAATAAGAATTTGAATTGAATTATTACTATCCTTTTACGCCCTGATCATTACAGTTTACTAAATTTTAAAAACTGTTAATAACTAGGCAGAGTATGGCACAAATGCATTATTGGCCACATTAGTTTAATATTCGGCTAATATTGGCATTACGATTTCAGTTTGATTAGTACTTATTCTTATACCTGTAGAACAAATGAAACATTCAATAAATAAAAAAAATTTGACCTTGGAACGTTTTTTGAAATTAAGTAATGCGGGCTTGGTGGTTATCAATTTTTCATTGTTTCCAAGCTGATGACTCATTTAAAGCTCAACTCACTCTTTATTCAGTTATGATCCCCAAGCCAATTTTCATGACCTCATCATCTTCATGCATGTTGGCAAATACATGCAGACCATTAACCAGCCAAAGCTATCTAAAGACCCAGAACAAAGTCCAATCTTTTGACTGCAGAAATAGCTCATGATTCAGTTATGCCTTGTTGGTGCGATTCAGGATCTTCTGAACAACATTCTCCAGTTTGAGGGCAGGATTTGATTTGGACAGCTTGCTTCTTGATCCAAACTCCAGGTCAGGGTGTAATCTCTTGGTTGGGAAACTTTCAGTTGCTGATGCTTCAGGCTGTTCCTCCATTGGCGAGGGAGAAGTAGTTTTGTTCCCAATCTCGAAGGCTGCTTCTGCTGCTGGTTGGACTTGATCAGTGGTTTCCATTGCATCTTCTGCGTCATTGGACTCGATGGCTCCGGTCGATGGGGGATTTGAGAATTCTGGAGAAGCTTCTTCCATGGCATCAGAAGCAAAGAGATAACCTGCAGGTGAAGAGTCCAGTGATCTTCCACCTTCTTGAATGATAAGCTTGTCTTCGTCGTCTCCATCATCATCCAGATGAACTTGATCACTCGGCGCAGAAACAGCCTTCCCAAAGTAGTCAGTGACTTCCGTACTAGCCAAGTGTTCATGGTGACCAGTGATGTCAGACCCGACAGGGCTTGGTGTATCAGCATCGTCGCTGAAGTCCATGAAGAGGTTGGCATTGCCTTCAAGATGTGCTTTCTTGTGAAGCTTTAGATGGACTTGTTGGTTGAACTTTGCTGGACATTCCCTGCAGTTGAACGGTTTGTCACCATTGTGGAGGCGCATGTGGGTCTTGAGGTTGCTGGTGCTGCTGAAGCGCTTATCACAGACATGGCAGCAATGAGGCTTCTCTCCTGTATGGACTAGGTGGTGTTTCTGAAGATGAGCAAACTGTGTGAAACCTTTCCCACACAGTTCACATGAAAATGGCTTCTCACCAGTGTGTACACGGAGATGGACCTTCAGGTTTGACAGCTGCCCGAATTCCCTCTTGCAAACATTGCATTCATAGACGATCTTGCCATTGCGGCGAGGAAGCTCATAACCAAGAGCACGATGGCCATAGTTAGGGTTGCTGCTACGCCTGGATCTCCGGGAAACATCTTGCTTCAGGCTGGGTTCAGGGGACATGTTTGGAAGATAGCCATTGGAATCAGAACTTGGTTGATTTGGAAGAGGCTTAGGCTGTATGTGGCGATTCTTGGTCAGCTCAATGGAACGAGAGTCCACCACTCTGCTGGACGGCATGGAGTAGATAGGCTGTGAGGCAAGCAAAGTGAGACCACCAGCAGTACTGATGTAGTTAGGAGAGAGGCCATACAGTGGTACAGGTACAACAACTGGAGGAGCTCCACTGGTTTGATACATCCTTGAGACAGGAATAGCAGGTTGGGTAGGCAATAAGGTTGAACTGCTCATGGAGGAAGTGGATGTTGGGCTTGGTGGCTCTTGTTTGATATCTGCACCAGGAGGGCTGCATCCGACTCGATGTCCTACTGCAAAGGTAGGTGGAAGGCTAGGATATAAGGTCTTGCTGACTCCGGCCTCAGCAGCCAGATGATCCGAGGGTGCTCCAGCAAGACTTGAAGACATGGGAAAGGAAGACTCGACTTCATTGACTGTGGAAGACATCTGACGTGGTCGACGACTAAAGTCAATGACATCCTCTGAGGGAGCAGAGGCAGGAATGACTGGTTCTGCAAACAAAACAAATAAAAAAGAAACACAATGACAATATTTGTAAAATATTATGTTTCCACATCTAGTTATACATAATTATATATATTTTTTAAATTATTCAAAAAGATATTACATGTACACATTTCATAATTTGCTACATTCTGCACGAATTAGTATTTTTTTCTTTCCTTTCACAAATTCAACATACTAGTAGGTCCTATCCCACATACTTTCTACTCAAGTGAGAAAGTGAAAGAATGAAAGAAATATACAAGTGTTGCCCATATAAAAAAGATGAAAAATTTGACCTTTCTGCCCCCCCCCCAAAAAAAAAAAAAAAAAGATAGAGGATTTTTTTTAATAGGGGAAAGGAAAAACTGTTTGTAATCCATTTAAAAAACAGGCATCAAATTCTTCTTACCTTTTTTCATGACGGGACTAGCTCTGGATGCCACTGGTTTCTCTAGGCGCTGAGCAAACTCGGTGCAGTACCAGACAAAGAGTTCCTGGCCTGGCTCCACTGGCTTGATGGTGTAGAAGAAGATATCGGTCTTGTACTGACAGGCAACCAGGTTCTGTTCGGCCGAAGCTCCGGCGGGGCTCACGTACTGCATCCAGTTACTCCGCTTCTTGTCGAACCCATCAATGTAGTGGACAAACTTCTGAACGTTGTAGATCTATAGATTGTAATAGAAAATGAATTTAAAAACATAATTTGAATACGGACATACTGAAGCTTTTTCAAAGCTATCCTAATTATACTTCAATGGAGGAATGATTTAGTTACCTTGATGATTTGAACCATTGGGCTTTTGTGAAATATACACACACAGGCAAAAATCTGTTTTGAGGTTTTTTTTTTTCATCTATTCTTTTAATATCTCAAATACAGAATATTTAGACAATACTCACCCTCCAAAAATATTTCTTATTTGCATCTTCCGGTACTTCCTCTTCCCTGTAAATCTTTCCGGCCAGGGGTCCGAACCTCGTACCTTTGGGTATGTACTGGTCTGCTAAAACACCAACCACCTGTGCGTGGACATGAAGGGGGGGGGGGGAAACAGGATTAGTATAACAAATTAAACAGTGAATACTCTCAATCTATACACTTCCCCCTTTTTAAAAAAATAAAAAATACCCACAATTGTAGCAAACCAAAGTCCTGTGTACAGACGATAAATCATCAAATGCCAAATGCCGTATTTTTTTATCAATCATGAAAGGGTATTATCTAGTCTTTACAAAGATAGTATTCAAACTTTCAAACACACGGGGGGGGGGGGCTTCCTTCCTTGCAAGTAGATCAATGGTTAGAAACGTAGTGAATAGTAATGCATAGAACAGAACGGGAAAAAACTGAGAGTGAGAGAGAGAGAGAGAGAGAAACAGAGAAATATAGAGAGAGCAGGTGAGGGAGATGAAAGAGACAGAAAGAGACAGAAAGAGAGAAAATGAGAGGGGGAGAAAGTAGTGATCTGAGGAGGAAGAGAGAGAGGCAGAGAGAGACCGCACAATTACTAATTTTACTAATAAAAATATTTTTAATCATAAAACACAGTGACCCACTGTTAAAGGTCATTCGAATCTCAAAGAATTGCAATTTACCTGTATAGTTATAAGAGAAAACTGCATTGAACATGAAAATACTACTATTCTGATGTATCTAATGATTTCTTTGAAAGTAGTTCCTCAAACTTGAGGAACCTGTAAAACAACTTGTTGTCTCGTACCTGTTCATTTCTGTACTTGAAGCGAAGGTTCCCTGGTAGTGACGTCACCGACCTCGGCTCTGCGCTTTTCGGGTCCCCGTCCTGATCCTTGACCTCGTAAATGCATTTCTTCTGGTAGTCAATCTCCGTCATATCTGACGTCACGGCGTTATCGTTGCACCCCATGACCAGGCGGTGACGGTAGTCGTCGAAGACCTGAGAGAAGAAAGAGAGAGAGAGAGAGAAAGAAATCATGAGAATGATAAGTTCGTATTGTTACGAGGATTGCGCTTGTTACCTCAATTCCCGATGTCTGAGTTTAAACAGATCCCAGCACAGAAAGAAAATAGATAATTAAATAATGAATCAACAAATAAATTGATAACTATATAAATCGGAAAAAAAGAAATTAAATCCCAAACATTTGCTTTATATATCATTCAAGCCGTTTTCACTTTGTATATTCCTTTCCAAAAAGTGTAAACAGAAAGATTATTCCAATCATATTTCATGTCGTTACCTTTTCCAATGAGATCAATAAAAATGTTAATGGTGTTGAAACAATTAACGGTGTTCAAATAATACCGAAGTATGTATGAAATTATTTGCAAAACAAGGAAGCCCAATATTGCAAACATAACTGATACCTTTTCCGTGATAGTGATTACATTAAAAAATGTAAAATAATGCTAATACTTTAATGAATATTGGAATATTATCATTATTAGCACGAGGGTGTATATTATATCATATTATATATATATATATATATATATATATATATATATATATATATATATATATATATATATATATATATATATATATATATATATATATATATATATATATATATATATATATATATTGAGAGAATAATAGCGTAGCATGAATCAAAGTTCCCCAGAGCTGTCCTACCATTTTGGAAATTTTGCAAAGGTTGAAAAAATGTCTCCGCCGGGAATCGAACCCGGGCCTTTGGCTATGTACGCCAATGCCTTAACCACTAGACCATGGAGACGGGCCAGTGGTTTCGGCGACTCCAAATTCGCTTAACCGACAGATTGACAAATCTTCAACCCTCACTAATAAATTCATTTGTTGGTGGCAGATGAGTTTCGAACAATGACCTGCCGCACACCTCAGCTGGATCCGAGCGAATGCTTTAGGATACATGTATATGTTGGAATAATTAACATTTGTGATCAGGTAACATATACAACAGCTTTGGCAACTCTCATGGAAATAAATACATGTGAGACAATTGAGAGAATAATAGCGTAGCATGAATCAATGTTCCCCAGAGCTGTCCTACCATATTGGAAATTTTGCAAAGGTTGAAATATATATATATATATATATATATATATATATATATATATATATATATATATATATATATATATAATTTACACGTACATACATTGCAAAAACTACAAAGATAGGAGGGAAATAAAATAAAGGCAGATAAAGAGAATGGTCTTTATTCCAACAGTCGAGTTGAAAAACTTTGGACAAACACTTCACAGAAATGACGTCACAATGAAGGTTATTCTGCGAAGCTATCTTATCACTGAGGTTCCGTTTGACATTCACCTATGTATATTAGCTTAATGCACCCATAGAAAACGACATGGAACCGCAGTTTGCTACACGAGGTTGTTGACCCCAATACTAGGACACTATAAGTAAAAATTGTTCATTCATTTTCATAATTCCCTTGAAATGTGAAGGAAATCATTTTAATCCTGTAACACCAGCTCTCCAGCATTTTCATAATATTTCCGTTCTCATCAACCTTCCCAGGGTTAATGTATCACGCAACCGAAGCGAAAAAACCGGAACTTATTCACACGTGCACTCGGAAGCAATTCAAATCCCGAACTTTTTCTTTTAACTAGATGACTAAACGTTAACCCCGTCGAACCAATATCCGTTGTCAAAATTGTTTATCAATCACTACTGCGTCATTGCTATTAAGTGAAAGGACAGTACATTGTTATTTCCTATCCACCAAGTTGTGGATTTGTTGATTTGTTTTCTTTTGGATCACGCAAAAAACATCCGAATCCAAAGTCCACAGACATTTCCCACATAGACACAATGAGATGGACCCACGGACAGTACAACAACAGAAACATTATAAGTGGTCACGGAGATGGTTGGTTAAAAATAAAGCTCATTTTTATGTAAAAGTTCACAGTTCTTACGACAACGACATAAAATAGCAAACAAAACAAAACAAAACAGACAAGGATGCTCTTTAACTCATTTTATCAATGATTTTCTGTTACTTGTAATTTTGTTTGCCCCCCCCCCTTCACTTGTGCGCCTTGAGCATCTCTTACGAGATGGATATGGCGCCTAAAAAATTGCATATATTATTATTATTATCATTATACACCACTAGTATCACAGACCTGCAGAGATAGTGGGTAGACGTGGTTCAATACGAGTATTGTTCAGAAGAGCATCTCATAGTGACGAGTTTCTTAAAGCTTTCTTTCAAAGTTTATGAAAATGGAAGAAAAAAAAAACAATGTTCATTGTGGCAGATTTTTCCCCTTTTTACTTTTTTCATTATTATCATCTCTATCACTGACATTATTATTATCATTATTATCATAATCATTATCATTGTTGTTGTTGTTATCATCATCATAACTAATGCCACATCAAAAACACCAATAATTTTATTATTTTCTTTTCTAAAAAGAAAAGTAGGATATTTCTCAAATCATGATTTACCTTTTGCATTACATTAGATAAACAGATGTGTACAAAAGTGCGTAAAAAGAAATAACAAGCACTTCTTAGTATGTCTTGGTATCATTTAAAGTTAAGAAGGTATTCGTAATTGCCTGATTATGGAGGTGACTCATCTTGCTCACAGTAACTCTACGTAGTAAAGTTCACTTTTTCGATTTTGCCCCGTAATGGCTTGTACCAACAATCTGGAATGTCAGAGAGCAAATATCCTGGAGTCATTGATCGACAGTATTGTTGAACTTTGATCACAGGTTTTCATCATAATAGCAGTCACCTTTTCATTTTTGGAATATGATGTGATGATAGTCCGATGAATACTTTCTTCTAGAACAATCAGATGCACTGATCCATTTTCGCTTAAAAGCTTTACAATCAAGCATTGTTTCTTTTCTTTTGGAACTAATGAAATGTCAAAAGACAAAGTATTGGGAACAAAGATAATTTCATGTTCCGCTTTTTTGAAGAATCGCAAATTTTCCAGACAGAATAACTATTTAAACCCTTGAACAGGAAGAACAGACATTAGTTTTGACAAGGTTTACAAAGTATACTCTTCCAGCAAATTAATGAATTAACTTGAAAAGGCAAAAATAAGAAGTCGACGTCAAATACTGAAAAGTAAAACCAATACCCTACAAGGTCCAAGAAATAAATGGCTTCAGACAATTCTAAATTTTATCGGCTGCGCTATATTTAACCAATGGTATGCACTCACAACCCTGTGCTATTTCATGCTATAAGACACATGAAAAATCGCATTCGTTAGTTAGATTTTTAATTAGTTTTAACTAAATATGCTCAATATCACGAAGCCAATAATTCCACGTCTTGTCAGTAACTCCCTTCCGTTTATAAACTTTTCATTTCTGAGAAAGGATTATTATGATTTCCTGTTTACAGTAGTGTCATTTCGAGATGTTTCGGAACTATTGTAAAAAAAAATAAACACTTCCCGATTGCGAAAATATTAATTTGATGGGGGAAATCGACAAATTATGGTTACTTCATACTTCTCTGGCTATTACCTAATGCAAAGAAAATTGGCCATGCATTCACTTTCTGAGTGAATTACTTAAGTAACAAACTTACTTGTAATCAATATTACCACAGATGAATACAGTGTACTAAAGGTATACAGTGAAATTTCTTTGAATCGATATGCAACTGAGCATTATATATATCACTGTGATACTGATTCACCATTTTAAAGTAATAGGCCTATACAAGTGTCATAGAGAAAATCTCTGGGTCTATATATACCAGAGAGGTGCATTTCATTTCGTTCCGGTGTTTTTACTCAAATTTGTTATTTAGTTGTCTTAGTAAAAATTATATCAGTTAGGCCAGTCGTTCTATCCACCCTCGTATGGTCACACTTTAAAACCAAAAAAAAAACAGAATCAGTCTACGTTTAGTCGCTCTATCCACCCTTATATGGTCACATTTTAAAACCAACAGAATTAGTCTATGTTTAGTCGTTCTATCCACCCTCTTATGGTCACATTTAAAAGCAACAAACAGAAAAGGACTTCAGACAATGCTAAGGAAGTCATTGTGACATCACTTTGGACTAACAATACCCATGACTTTTGCTTCTTTTGGCAACGTTTTACTTGAGAGTATTTTTCTAAAGGAAGGAAAGCCAATCAAGGTAAAATATTTAGAAAAAAAACTTTTGCATTCAGTTTCAGACTTCAATGTATATGCTGACTCACTGTTTATTTCATAATGTAACTATGATTTGTCTCTTGAATAAAGAAATAAGCTTAGATGAATCTAAAGTCAAACGATATAGGTTTTCTGTCCCCTTACTTGGTTTCTGACATTGTGTCGTTCACCACTCCCCCCCCCCCCCCCTCCGAAAAAGACCCATCAGCAACCGAGATAATCTATCGTAATCAATCATAATTCCCAGTCATTTAAATGTCAATTTTGCTATAGAATATAGCAATTTTTTTGTATTGTTTTTTTTTTTTTTTTTTTTTTGGGGGGGGGGGTTCACCATCACCCCGCCCTCTCTCTCTCTCTTTATTCACAATATGCATACACTTAAAAATTTCAACTGTAGCACATTAAAGATGAACCTCTGTACATAACTTTCCACTTTCTCAGAGTGAACTAAATGTTTTCTATTCAAACGCTGTACTTAAACTGTCTAGCCGAGCATTGCATGGGGAGATTAACTAAGCTATTGCCCCCATTAGGATTAAGAGCGGCTTTCTCCGGTAACAATTAGGAGGAGGGTCATCACCATTCTAAGGGGTACCTGCTTTTATCTCATTGTCCAAACCCGCCATAACAGACACGACAATCGGACAATCCCACCAGCTGTAGCCTGAAAGCGTGCACACTTCTTTGATTTCAAATTAATAAAAGTCAGGGATTTGGGGATTAAAGAAATATAAGTAAAAAAGGAGGATGAAGAAGGGGCAGGGGAACAAAAAGAAGAGGGAAGAAGAGGGTGTGGGAAGCAGAAGGACAAACAATGAAAGATGGGGGCCATTAAAAAGTAACAGGAAATGTGAATTTTCGAAAGTGACGCCATTATGGTGCACGGTGCTTTCTTGGAAAGCACAAAAGTTCAAATGCATGGGAGAAAGCAAAATGATAGAGCGGGTGTTCTTGGAAAATGAAAATTTACGTGTGAAAAAGGCAGAAAGAAATATGCGAATAATATGGTGAGATTTGGAGATCATAAAGACGGGGGAGGAGAAAGTTGTTGGTATAATGACACAGGAAGACAAGTCATGATTTGTGGAGACGTTCACGTTTAACTATTTGATAATGAGTTTAATAGAGTTGAATGGGATAGCTGCATGTATCTCTCTCTAAAAAAAAAAAAGTGAATGCGTTCACTCTGTTAGGGGTGAATTTCAGAAGAGAGTGTTTAGAGTGAATTAAGAGTGAATTGAGAGTAAAAATTGTGATATTCACTCTTTATTCACTCTTTGAGGGGCGACCTCAGGGATCACTCAAGGATCCCTGTATTACCGGGTATCAGAAATTAAAAGCCATTTAGAAACTGATTATTAAGAACCCAATTCGCGGTACAACACAAGAAGGCACCTTTCGTCGGATTTGAAAATAAAATCTTTCTAAAAGGTGACGTTAGAAAAAAGATCAAGTGAAAGTCATTACAGTTCGATAATCATAAATTCCCCCCCCCCTTCTCATCTCTCCCCTCTATCTAACCATCACTCACAAAAAGCTGCATTAAATATACTATTCCAAAATCTAACTCCTAACGACAACACAAAATTATTAAAAATCAATTACTTCGCAAACTTCTGCCCGTGACATGTAAGATTTAATTATAGTTCCGATAATTGATAACAGTGACAGGGCGAGATATTTCACAGCTATACATATATTGTTTACTTTGAAGAAATAGGAAATTCTTTTCAGCTGATTTCACATAATTCAGGCCATTTTCCAGACACATGATTTTTAATCATTCTGGTCAACAAATTAAAGCAATTAAAGGCATCCTCTCCCCCAAATAAACCTTAACTTGAGATGCAAAATGCCAAAAATTTATTTTGACCAGACAATCCAGCATCAACGTTCAAAAAAGGTAAATGAGCATCATTAACAACATTTCATTCATACCACATCATGCACACAGTCATAACATACAACGTGGAGGGAAGCATTTCTATCGAAATATTGTCCTAGCCATGTGATGAAATATCAAATTCTGTTATATTGAACAAAACAGTAGCATTCAAAGTTCTCAGATGAGAGTAAGAAACAACGAAGTTCGAAGTGGTAAGGAGAACACGCAAGCTGCTTGTCTCACCTGACGTTGAGGTTTAGGCACGGGGAAGCTCGGGCACATCGCCCGTCGAGCCGCCGCTAGGTAGTAAAGATCTCGCATAGCCAGCGAGTGAGGGTGTTCGACTATCACCATGCCGCCCTTTCGCTGGAGAATCACAACTCAGAAACACAACAAAACTATGCGGGGGAGTACTGGCAGAGAAAGTAAGAGAGTGTCCGCTATCTTCGAGAGTCAGAACGTGTACTATGACCTGATCGATATTGGTGGGCTATTTGTAGCGGCGGAGAGCATGAACGAGCAACGGATACTCTCTCGCCTTTTAGAACGGCGGAACAATGCACTCACTGAATTTGTGGGTTGGAGATCCGCTATTGAATAGGTGGTGTAAAGTACACTGATTTATTCAGGGAACAAAACATGTGAGCGATTACTAGACTTAGCACTTGTCGCGGCATAACACTAACAAATTAACCAAACATTGGGACTGTGTATGATACAAACTCGCTCTTCTTAGTTTTTGTTTCTCATTGAGATTGAAAAGAAAGGCGGAGATAAGGCGGCGCCCTTTCATCTTCATCAAGATGCTCTTCAAGAATAGACAAACTTTTTTTTTCTTCAAGTATAGGGCCTTTAACGATTTTAGATGTTGGTAGAAGTCATTTCGTAAAGCAGGAAAGACAATGCTGCTAGATACATGGAAGGTTCAAGTAAAAACTATGAACTTTGAAATAAAAGAAAAAACAAAGGAAAGCAGCATTTTTAAAATAAAATGAGTACGTGTTCCAACACATGGGTATCAGGCTAGGGGTAGGATGGGGGAGTGGAGGCAAAACAGGAAAGGGTGCGGCTTACTGAAAGGTCTAAAATTCAAAAATAGTGATTTTCGTTTAAATCAAGTTTAAGAAATATCAAATGAAAGGAAAAGAAAGTAAAGTTGTTGTTTTTTCAATTCGTTTTGCGTAAGATAGGAGAGAAAGGCAAGACTTTTTAAACTATATTTGGTGCACATTAGACATATTGACTCAAATACCCTTTTTTTTTGGTGAGTGTGTCATTTGTTTCGATTCTTTTGTTTTTCTTTTTTTTAATTCTATACTTTGGCCGTCGGGTGTGTTGCTATGTACTTCCTCAGCGAAACAATTCTTGCATTCATCGAAACTTACGAAATTCAGGAATAACAATTAGATGGAATTATAATGAAATAATCTTTGCACACTCTTTTTACAAATGTTTGTCTCATTTTTAGTTTTGTTCATTTCACGTCGTACATGACTCTTTGTGAAAAATTGGAGATTAGTACCATCACTGATATTTGACGAATACAAATACTGTAAAAGAAATTCTGAAATGTCTTCACACACATATTTCATGGGAATCTTGTACTGATCTTATATCAAGAAGGATAGACATCTTTGGGGTTCTCTCTCTCTCTCTCTCTCTCTCTCTCTCTCTCTCTCTCATTCTTTTTCATTAGATTCTGTCACATTTGTCATCTTACTATATGAGCATGATGAATAATTTTGAGGCTTTCTCCACGAAATTTATTAACGAACTCACAATTACTGCAAATGCATGCATTACACTGCATATATTTGGATGTGATTAAAGGCAGGAATATCCTATATTTCCATTACAATGAATGATTCCCACAAAGAAAGAAAAAAAAATGACTAAGGTTTATTATGGAGATATGGACATAATACATCCATATTTTTTATTTCTGTTCGAATAACTTTTCCGCTCTTGTGTCTATCCAACAGGAAAGTGACGTCACTAAATTCCAAGAGTCCTTAAACGTACAGAAAAATATTTATCACCCGATTTACCCCCAAACCGCTGAAAGTATTTCCACAGCGCTTGAGCTGAGAAATCGAATTGCGGGTGAGATGGGAAGAGGGATTGGGGGGGGGGGGATTTAGTGGTACTTCTGGGCATTTGGTAAATTTAATAAACATAATAAAACGCTGTTAATGACATCGATGCGCAATGTTTTAATTGACTTAGATGTACTGAACGTTGAACATGAATCTACATTGTTGCTTTTTTTTTTATATATATCCTTACTTTATGCATCGTCATTGCTTCAGATAAAGATGGATAACCACTGGTACTGGCTAGGGCACTCCTTTTGGCCTCTCTTTCCCCGGATGGGCTCTTCTAATTATGCATGACGTCACCTATACCTTAGTTTCGTTTTCGTCACTTTCTTTGGAATATTTGTCTCAGCGGTTTTCTGCATGTCCGAGATAAAGAACAAGACGGTCCAAAGTACGACACGTCTTTCTCAGAAAGCGAAAGTGTCCCAGCTCTCAACCGCAGATCGAATGCTTCCGGAGGTTTGTAACGGGACGCCAAATACCGTTGCCATGGTAACGCAAGGTAAGGCCTTTGACAGCAACACATCCAGTATAGTTTTTAAAGAAAGACAACATTTTGAGATAAAGAAACATCTCTGCTGAGAACACAGACATGCTGATTCTTCTACAAACAAGGGATTTAGCAAGTACACCAAGGAACTGTTCAAATAAGGAACGACATACGTCACCAAAATTAATATCGTTGGTATACTAATATGTTATTTAACACAATAATGTAATAATAACAATGATAATAATAATAATCATCATCATCATCATCATCATCATCATCATCATCATCATCATATGTCTTGTTTACCCAGGGTAGCCTCTTCAGTACTATGTACTGTTCTCCCAGAGGGCCCTGCAAGAATATTATTACCCTGGCTTTAGCTCGAGCAACCGTAGCGCTTGGTGCATTCAAGGAATAAATCCTGCCAGGTACCCATTTACTGTGGCAAATGTGTGGCAGATGTAGATTAATGTCTTGCCAAAGGACATTAGTGCTGCGGCAGGGATTCGAACCCCGTACCTTGTGGTTCAAAGCCCGGAGACTTATCCACTGGACCACGAAAAATTTCGGACGTGATTTCACGGAAAGCATAGACAACAGAAGATGTGTCAACATGACATATAGCAAATTCATGTTTTACACAAAGTAATAGAGGCACATTCATTCTAAATTGAAGAATCTCATCCAATCTATCGTTTTCACGTCACCCTTTCGAGTCCTCTACAGATATGAATTGTTGTTTGTTTGTTTGTTTGCTTGTTGTGTTTGTGGTTCATGTTTAGGTTCCTGTGACCACTCGTTGTTGTTCTTAGTCAAATGTGAGTAAGCATAATTAATGATGTCTATAATTAGCCAACAAGTTAAGGAAATCCTATGCCCCAATTACCAGATCACTGTACGAATAACCACCAGGCAATGCCAGGGATTCTATGAAAACTCCATGTGAAAAATATTTAGCCATGTTTAATTACAGGCAAGTGTTTTTACTTCCTATATAAAGTGGAAAAAGGAAGTTCAAAACAATACTTTGGGTTTGTACAGAAATGTTTACACATACGCTTTGATGACTTTCGGATTTCTTTTCATTGTCTTTCTTATAAAGTGAATAACATTCAGAAAGCACCTTCAAAATATCTTATCAAGCTGCATAAATATTGTTGTTTCTATAACGACGAAAACGTTTCGGTTTCTCCCTTTCTCTTCAGAGGTGTATTTCCTTCTGTTCTAATGAATCATGACTTAATTCAAATACACTAACAAAACAAACAAACTAATAACGGAAGAGATTAGGACTTGCAACTCGGAGAGAGCGGACTGTTGAGCATGAAGTGGTAATGAAGATCGTGATTGCGAGAGCCGTGGTCATGGTGGTGTATACAGCTTTGGCGCCATTTTGTAAAAACCGCATGGATTTTTGACGTTTTTTCTAACCTATAAACAATATCATGAGAAAGTGAGAAATGAACGACCTCCTCAGAGGCTCTAAAAAGATGGAAAGCTTTTTTTTTTCAAACATTTGTACATTCACAGGTACATATGTGAATGACGTTTTTCAAATAAATTCAAAATTCAATAACAAGCTACGTGATATGGAGTAAAGCTCGCACTGGATTTCTTTTTTTTTTGGGGGGGGGGGGGAGTATATTTTTCTTCTTTCCTGATCTTTTCTTCTTCCTCTGTCCTATCCGTAGCTAAGAATATAATTTGATGTCTTTTGCATATAACGTATTTGTAATTCTGTATATTTTGGGTAATTATCACAGACAAGCCTATGGCTTTTTATGATTTCCCCATAGCCTTCATGTATTTATTTTGTATTATGAAATGTTACTTTTTTTTAAAGGAGTGAAATAAATGAAATGAAATGAAATGAGATATTCCAAACCATCATTCGTCCTTTACAATATTCTTATTAGTGCTGTCATTGTTTCATTATCAGAATATTAGAATGGGACGAGCACCGGCGTAAATTCGTTTTGAGTGGGGGGGGGGGGAGGATGGGGATGATCGACATTTTTTTCGAAATTTCTTGCTTCAGTGTACTTCAGTATATACACACACACACACACGCACACACACACACCCTTACTCACCCGAGCAGACCTCCACACATATAATTCTTTCATTTTGCGAGAGAGCAAAGTGAGCGAGCGAAAAATAACCAATTTTTTGGTTTTTAAGAGCATTTCAAATGAAAATTCCACTATATGACCTTTTTATGGAAAATTTCACCAACTGATTAATTACAATATCATTTTTCCTTAAAATGAGGAGGTATTTGTACACGCCAACCCCCCCCCCCCCCCCCCACTCTCGAAAAAGTGGGGGGATATATCCCCCCATCCCCCGGGATTTACGCCAACGGGGACCAGCGATCAGCCAATACCTGTAGACCTGTATATTTGAGGAAAAACCTTTTAAACATCACTTTATCGACTGAACTTGAACAACCAAGGAGAAAATAATACAAAAGCCCAGGGCACATCCAAATTACTGGAAAATATAAGGCATTATTAGGCGCAAAATGGAGTTTTAAAATCTAATTATACAACATACTAATGGGGAATTATAGGTATTCCTAACTAAGAATGAAATAAAAGGGGCTAGAAATATTTCAGTTTCAGTCATGTGGTTTGGAAAACTGGAGGATGACTACAAATATAGCCATTTATTTTGTCATTATATTTTCCGCGACTCAAGGTGACTGGACGATAATTGCTCCAAGAACATTTCACCCAGGAAGTTATTTCGTCACTGAAAAAAAGACACACACATGAGGTTTGGGCTTGCGATTAGGAGTTAGGGATAGGGTTAGGGTTAGAGTTAGCTATTACGTTCTGTTTAGGAATTGTTCAGTGAAGGATATTGACCCCGAAGCTATAATTGTCGCCAGAGAGTATGTCGTATAACCTTTGGTGGTTTTATTCATGAATTACAATGTCATTATGTGCACGAAGGCTAAAGTGGCCTTTGCCCGATAGAGAGAAAGGGAAATACCTGACATTGGTTTGTGGCAAAGTGAAACGACTGAGTAAAAGCACGCCCGGATGTTTTTAAATTTGCCCAAAGCATGCAAAGTGAGATCATTGTCAGCCCATCATTAGCGTATTGCCATGGCAACACTTCCACTTTAAGCTACGGATGTAAAATGAAATACATGCCAGTAGGCTATACACACAGTGAACCTACGTTCTGAATCGGAATTAAATAAGCATATATAATCTAATGACTACGAATTCTAACAATGCCCATAGGTTTATTATAAGGACCACAAGTTCCCAGAAGGCAATGGATTATTAAGATTTCTCATCTCAAGCAATACCATAGAAGAAAAGCAGATAAAACTGAATATTTTGTTTATTTGCTTGTTTGTTTTATTTTTCACATGCAATATAATCATTTAAAAATAATAAAATATCAATAAGTTACTAGGAAATATGCATATAGCAAAAGAACAGTGCATTAACAAAGATAGTTTGAAGCGCAGGGTATAGCAGAACTGATAATTACAGGCTTATTCGTACTTACAAGGGTAAGAAAAGAATACAGGGGAAAAAAGAAAGGTAAAAAAATACCCTATATCTTATACAATCATAGTTTTGTAATACAAACGTTTCGGTCATATAAACACTTTATAGAATTCCCGGGCAGACTTGAGATTACTTTGTGCAAAGTAAACATTAAATTTCTAACTTCACGATAAAAGAAAAATTAAAAATACATCACTTGCGAAAAAATGCATTACAAGTTTTATTTGAAGACCATGGATAAGCCAATGAACAAACTCGATGAATGGGGTTAATACAAGCAAGGGCCCATATTTCATTTTTTGTTGCTGTTGTTGTTAAATGAGAGTTACTAATTTGTTTTTGATTGGCAATATGTTCTATAAACTTATGGTATCTCAATGGAAATAAGCTAATACCAGTAATATTCATTAAATTCCCTCTTTATAATGTTCAAAATCGAAAATTTGCTTTCGACAAGAGATGAAAGGGTATCATCCTGAAATATCGACGCTACAAGAAAAACAAAGAACTATATCTGTATATGATTGCTGATTATTCATGAATGCAAATAATAAGAAGTTTTAGCCTTGGAAGAGTAATAACACATGTCTACAGTGCTTGCAATTTTTTCCCATACGGTTTCTTCCAACAGCAATAAAGAGACGTTCTGAGGGTAACAAGCCGCAAGCGATATTCGAAAATTGATTCACATATTTTGTCCTCGTTACATGTGAATGTGTGCATATAGTATGAGTAACATATCATTCGATTCCTGCGTCAACTTAGTCTTGCTGTGCATATCTAAAGACTCCATTGCTGGGGATTTTTAAGATTACCAAAGCCTTTTTAAAAAACACATTTTCAACAATTTAGTCAATTCTATTCGGCTGATTGATGTTACACATGAGTATATTGTATACATCGTCATCGTCATCATCAAAATCATACGCCCTCTCTTCCTCCCACCACTGGTATATACTAATACCACCGACGCTACTACTACTACTACTGCCACTACAAGTACCACTATTACTTCTACTGCTACTACAGCAACAAAAACAACAACTACTACTACTTCTACTGCGACTGCTACTGTATATACGACTACGACTGCTACTACTGGTACTACTACTACTACTACTACTACTACTACTACTACTACTACTACTACAACAAAAGAAGTTAAAGAACTACTACACTACTACTCCTACTAATTCTACTACAACTCCTCCTCCTACTACTACTACAACAAAGCTGCTTCTGCTACAACTACGACTACTGTTGCCACTACTACCACTACCACTACTACTACCAATACGACGACGACTGCTGCTACTACTACCACTGCTACTACCACTACTACCGCTACCACTACTACTACTACTACTACTACTACTACTACTACTACTACTACTACTACTACTACTACTACTACTACTACTATCATCGTCATTGTTTGATTCACATTCATTAAGAGCTGGATGTTGATAGGGAAGAGGACATTGTCTGTTTGTATGTCACTGAAAGCGAAACAATAAGCCCCCTCCACGAGACTTCATGAAAATTTCATCGAAGACTATCAAAAACAGCACGAAATTAGGGCAGGTGCATAGAATGAAAACTCTCGTGAAAGAAGCGTATTATCCCCCCCCCCCCTCCCCCCTTCCCTCACGTTCCCCCCCCCCCCCTCTCTCTCTCTCTCTCTCTCTCTCTCATAGGTAGAAATTGAGGGGAAGTCCCAACTCAATGCTATGCCAATATTTGTTTGCTTTTAGTATAGTTGTTTGACGCTTAAGTTATATTCCTTTCCTGGATTTGATTCTACATCAGAACCAGGTGCTATTTTCTCTGGCATCACTGAAAATTCTGCCTTCTTCTATTCGTTGGCACTGATGATCACATATTCGAGCTTCGAGTCCCAACTCTGGCGCTATATTTGGCAAGACATGAATCTCCATTCGCCACTCTCCACCCGAGTTTAGTAATGGTTACCCGGTAGCAAGTTTTTCCATGGATGCCTTCAGCGTCTAAGGACAGCTGGGCTCGGCGGCGAAGGTGATAGTAGTTCTGTATTTCTTCGACACCAGTCGCAAAGGATAATGTGCATAGTTATGACTGCACTTGGTGTGTACATTGTCAATTAAAATCTTCAATTTTTAGTTCTGACATTCATTTCTCGCCCTAACTCCTTTCGTTTGTTCGACAGTCAAAGGTCAATCCTAATCCAAAGATATAACATTTCGTAAGCGATAAAATTATATCGCACTTTCAAATTTTGAGTATAGCAGAAAGTGCAATCACTTTCTTAAATATCACTCTCCTCTCTCTTCAGCCTTTCCCCAACCATCAGTTTTCCTCGCCTTTTGTTTCTACCACTTAAAAGTTTAGGGTGGTCGCTTTAAAGTCGTATTAGTAATATCCCACCCAAAATAACGGAAAATGAGAGGAAAATTTTAGACAAAAGGACAAAAAGTGATGTTTACAGACAATCCTGGCGGCCTTTCAAAGGTCATGGAGTTGACTGGATAATCATACAACTCATGTTTGCTCGAGGACTTCGTTGATTTTATCCTTGAACCGTGTTTAAAGTCGGGCGATTTTGATTTGCGATGTACTAGTATCCTTATAACATGCGTGCAATATGAAAGTTAGACAAGTATTTTTTTTTAAAGTACGGTAATGCGGAGTTGTAGAAAGCAGTGGAAATCATCGAGTTACAATTTATTTATTTTTATTTTTGTTGATTGAATTCGCAAAGTAATGAATAATCACTGCGAGTCCGCAACTTTACATCTGAAAAGGAATGAATGTTGGTTTCGCATGAATCATAATTAACTTTCCGAAGGTTAACAAGTTGTTTGGTATCTCCCCTTTAGTTTTCTTTCTTGAAGATTAAACAACTCACTCCTTAACATTTCATTTTGCGCCCAAAAGCAGCAGGGGGGGGGGTACCCCCTTATCAAAATCCCGGAGTAAATAAATTTCAATCTTGCATGATGCTGTGAATCCCTTTCAAGAAATTTGTCTTTAATTAGCGAAGTCATCGACTCAAACAATAATTAACCGGGCATGTCGGCAGGCATCAAAGACTGATAGGTCAGACATAGTTCTTCACATCGACTAATCTGTGACACACTTCATGTAAAGAATAACATGAGTCATTATGCAAGATAGTACATCTCGATCTTTATCTATCGATAAATTGTATCGATACATAACTGGTCAGGTCGTCTGTTTACGCAGTGGCTAAAACATGAAATGAGAAAATAGGTGGTGTCGGATTTGGAGGTAAAACCAAACACCCATAGACCTTCATCCAACTCGAATCTTTTGTCCAAGCACAATACAAATCCGATATTTAAAGAGGTCGGTAACAAATTAACTGGTGTGTTGTTAACACAAGGGATTGAATAGGAGCAAGGGCGAAGCGAGGCCGGCCCTTTGAACGGGCGGGTGGCGGTATTGTTCGCCTCGAGTTTCGGCTCCTGAGAAGTGGTCAAGTCCGATGTTCGCTCATAACAGGATCGCTTTACTAAGCCGTGTTTGAGGAAAGTGTTAGCGCCTATTTTCATCAGAGCTTGAACACGCAGTTTAAGTAGCCTGCTTTTTGAAGTCTTTCAATTTCTTGCGATTATTGCTGAGTTATATTTACTATCCTCTTCAAGGGTCCTGCCCTCGGGTCTTACGACTCACGCTTATCAAAGAGTCGATGTACTTTATTGCACTGACTTATGGTGCGTATAAAATAAAAGAGAGAAACGTATAGTGGACCACAAAATCCTGCATGAAATAGGCAATATATCATTCGAAAAAGTACAGAATAAACATGAAGGTAAATGTTCTTGACATCTAAGTGGCTTTAACAATTAAAATATCTAGGAAAATGTAGTCAAGGCATCGGGCATTGGTTTTAATCTGAGACGTAAAAAACAAATATGCAAAAAAAACCCAAACAAGCAAACAAACAAACAACCCCGAATTCGTCTGGGCAAAATGATCAATTGAGAAAAGAATATATCGAAACAAAGCTATAAACACATACATTGTCAGCTATGTTGCAATACCAATCATGATTAGCAAATTAATTGTAAAATACTCATTTCCATTGCATTTGTCATGCAAATCGTTCCAAAGGGCTAGAAGAGCCGAATTTAATCGTGAAAAGAGAAGGGGAAAACTTTTTTTTTCTTTATTGTTCGTTTTTGTTTTTTCTTCTTCATAAAAAATAGAGAATGTGCAGTAAACATAATTGTACATAATGACACTTAATCAACATAATGTCTCATTCGCTCTTTCTTCTCTTGCTCTTCCAACCCTCTCCCTCATGTACTCTATCTTTCTGTGTACATAGTCTTCCATTCCCACCCCTAGCCTTAATACCCCTCCTCACTTTTTAGGGAGGTGCGGAAAGGCGTTTTTTTTTTTCCTTTTTTCGTTTAGTTCTGGCTTGCATAAAATTTTTCTTTGGTTCCCCTTTTTGTACATACTATCATGATTATGTAACAAATCAATTTCTATGCCTAAGTGAACGGCACTAATTTTCATCCACATTTTCTCCTATAATTTCTGTTATGGAGGATTATAATTTTGAAAGACGCCTTTAGATATTATGTCACCCCATGAAAATCATCTCGTTGGGGTGCAAAATATCGTGCATATCTGCATATCGCAAAATAACTTTCCGTATTCGTTTATTGAAGGTACTTGACCCGGAACCAAATCAAAGGGTGACTGATCTACAAGCATCAGCGAACAATCTGGAACTAGTTCACAAAATGTGATCTGTTTCCATCGCATCAATTTCGTTCTTTTATTCTGTTTAATTTGTAATGGGAGCATTTTAGCTCTGTACCAAAACTGACATGATATTTCATCATTAACCTATCATGAAAGCAGGCTCAAAGATTGAAAGGGGGTGCGCATGATGCTATTATTTTTTTGCATTTCCGTCTGTCAATATTCTCTTCTGACTGTTTTTCTTTCTGTCTTTCTCTCCCTCTCGGCCTGTATCCCCTATACTTTTCTCTCTCTCTCTCTCTCTTTTCCAAACAGCTTCTATACCATGTCTGTCCCCTTCCTTCACTTTCTCTTTCCACCTCTCCCCTTATTCTAAATTTGTTTCTCTACATTGCGATACACCATTCTTTCTTGCTTTCTCTCTCTCCCTTTCTCGTCCCCCTTCACAATGCTGAAAAGTAAAAAGTGTGACTCGATCGACTCGATCAAGCAAACCCTGAACAGCAAACCAAGAAACCCGTCACGCATCTCAATCGTCATACAGCTTCGCTTTCATATCTCTTTTCATAACCATATCATCAATTCATCCAACGTTTCAAAGTCCACCCCCTCTTTACGAAAGTATAAACAATCATGGAGAGCGGGGCTTTCGGGGGTCAAAAATCAGGGCAATAATAGAGGCTCTCTTTTCACATTCATTGCTCATCAGAGAATCGAAAGTCGCTTGTTCAATGGGGAAAAAAGGCGAACTACAAGTACACAGCGCACAAGATAGATATGACCTTAATTTGAGTAGTTCTCTCTCGTCTTTCGATTCGCTAGACATGCTAAAGGCGAGACTAGGGAAGAAATGAAATGAGTTTCTATACGAAGTGAATGCACCTGCGCAATGTTTGTTCAAATTTGTTATCGAAAAGTTCCACCTACAGACTTGACTTTCGAAGCCTATCATAATTATTGTATTTAGTCTTCAGTTTCCATTGCAGCTATTTGAAAGTAAGTTTAGTTAATTAAACATACTTGAAAACGGTCATATCTGAACTTATTTGATGCATTATTTTTTAAACCAAAGATACTTCCCGTTTCTGTTACGAATGATGATGGATAATGGAATTGGTTAGTTTTCTTTGCCCGTATAATGTATATGGAATCATCAAAGTAAGAAATGAAAAAGTCATTTTCTTCATTATGGAGTAGCTTATAATAGTTAAAAGCTAATTTTTCCATTTTGTAATTATGTCCTTCTGTCTGTCTCTCTGTCTGTCTGTCTCACTCTCTCTCTCTCTCTCTCTCTCTGCCCCTCTCCGCTCTACCTCTCTTTCACTATCTCTCTTTCTACCAAGCAAGAAACTCCTGAGTCTATACACGTACAGTGAAACCTGTGTATAGGAGACAGGAAAAGCAGTCTTTATGAACAGGTGGTCTTTATGCACAAGTCCCCCTCCCCTCCATCCCCCCCCCCCTCTCTCTCTCTCGTTTATATTTTAATACAATATACTGATTGAGATCAGTGTACCATCAAACATGGTGGCTGTCTGTACACAAGAGTGGCAAAAGGTCTTTACTGCACGCCGAGATAGTGTCAATAGCAAATCTTTTCATGAAATTCTCAGAATTTGACAAACCATTGAACAAAGCATGTTATTTGGAGACACACGAAAATATGGAAAGCAATACATGAATTTGGCTATCAAATGCAAATGAAATGCGAAGATGCATGACCACATCACCATACGGGGTTAGCAGGAGAATTTAGCACGCTATCTAAGATGAAAAGTATAATGATTTCTTAAGTGTCGAGTTTTCTGCTTATGCATATGACCTTGTACTTAACAAGCGCATCGAAGTATGATGATTTATTGAATAGTAGCATTAGCAAATAATGTATTGCTCTCTGTTTTATCTCTTTTCGTGTTATTTAATTTCATTTGAGTCTCTGAACGACCATCATGTTGTCTGTTGAAATTCATTTCCTTGTCATATCTAAATCTGAGAAATTCAAGAAATTACTTTCATAAATCTTCATAAACCAACTTTCTCTGAAACTCAAAGTGACAGAGTGGTAAAGTCAATACACCTTTAACAACTTATGCTACTAATAATTTGTTGCATTTTTAATGTGCGGCGCATTAAACGTGAATATGATCCGCACTTTATATTGTTGATACAGCTACAGCTATAACATCGATATTACTGAAAAATATTAGTTATTGGATATGACAGAGAAAATGAACATATGATTCTGCTAAATATTATCCTATTGTTCGCTCAATATATCGTTCACAAGGTGTATATGTTTGAGAAATTTGACATCTACCAGTAAACGGTAGCATTGGCGTAAATCCCGGGCGATGGGGGGGGGGGAGGGGGGATATATCCCCCATTTTTTTGAGAGGGGGGATGGCGTGTACAAATATCCCCCCACTTTTTAAGGTTTTAAGGAAGAAATGATATTTGAATTAATCTGTGAATATAATTTTTAATAATCTGTCGTAAACAACCATCATATTTTAGAACTTCTATTTGAAAATGCGATTGAAAACCAGAAAAGCGGTTATTTTTGGCTTGCTAGCTTCGCTCGCTTGTCATATTTTCGAATTTTCATTTGAAAATGCGATTGAAAACCAGAAAAGTGGTTATTTTGGGCTCGCTCGCTCGCTTCGCTCGCTCATCATATTTTAGAATTTCCATTTGAAAATGTGATTGAAAACCAGAAAAATATGATTTTTGGCTCGTTCGCTCGCAAATAACAGTTAAAATGTGTGTAAGGGGGTCTGTGCAGGTGGATGAGGGCGTGTGTTTATACTTAAGTGTGAGTTCGACAGAAAAAAAAATGGGCAAAAAAGTCGATCATCCACCCCCCCCCCCATAACGGTAGTTATGTTTCTTGAATTTAAAAGAGATCCCTTAGAAAATGTGAAATAACTCATAGAGAAAAAAAAAATAAATTTTCTGAGGAAAAGTATGCGAAATTAACAAAATTTGAAGAAGGTTAAATTTACAAAATTTGAAGACATGTATTATCGTATATAGTTCATGAATTTGTTCAGTTATATAAACTATGTAATATTGAGTTATTTCTAAATAATAAATTCCTCGTCCCGGAAAAAAATACTGTTGCTACAGAGTACGTATCAAAAAAGTATACCCAGCTTAAGTTTCTGATTTTAAAAAATCAGTTAATCAGAGAGTTAATTAGTTACTCTTACACATTTAAATAAGAAGCTGTTAAAGTTGGGTATCCTTTTTATACGCACTGTATATATTTATTATTGCCCCTGATCACTTGGTCTCTAGCCCGTACACATGACTCGTGCACCATCTCCACTCCTTAGGGAGCATTGTTACCACTTTGCACTTTTCTTCAGCATGCATGCAGTGCCATATAAGGCACGTCACATTGGCATTCGATAATCCCCACAGGTGTCTATGTGCTCCTGGGTGGAGAGTGGCATATCTTGCCAAAAGACGTTCCAACTGCGAACCATATGCTATTATACAGTCCGGTGATATCTTCAAATACTACCACTTAATTGCTGTCTTGTTTCTGATTCAGAGCATAGTCACCAGTGTCAGGTGAGCGTTTGAATTTACTCCAAAAATAAAGAGAGAGATGGGGAGGGGGTACGAAAGGGCAAATGTAAATTAATCTCTTGTAAGAAAAAAAAAAGAATATCAAACATAATGTAGCTTGTATAGACGCCCTTTTCCGCTGTTGGGAGATGAATGCACGAGACCCAAATTTGCATCACGCTAGGCTCCCCAGATTAGCCCCCCCCCCCCACACACACACTTGTAATCATCACCACTCCATCTCCAGTACCACCATCACACTCACCACCACCACCACCACCACTACAAAGACCCCCATTACCACAACCACCACCAAACTCACCACCATCATTACCACAACCACATCATCAGCAGGAGCAGCAGCACCGCCACCACTGCTACCACCACCGCCATCACGATATTACTATCACCACCACACCCACCACCACCACCACCACCACACAGACCCCCCCCCCTCCCCATTACCACCATCACCACCATCACCACCATCACCATCACGACATTATGATCATCTCCACCCAGTGCCGTCATCATCATCCCCACCATCACTATTACCACATCCAACACCAATACCACCACCATTACAACAGTATTATCATCACCACCCACCACCTTCGCCGTCATCACCACTACCACCAACACCACCATACCCACCACCAACACCACCATTATCACCACCACCACCACCACACCAACCACTACCATCAGCACCACAACCACAACCACACCCACCATCATCACCATCATCATCATCATCGTCATCATCATCACATATTCCTCCCCTTGTCCTCCTCCTCCTCCTCCTCCTCCTCCTCCTCCTCAATATTGCCGTTTCCTCTTTAAATGTGTTTAATGCTGCGGGATAGTTTCCGCATGCATCAAACAATTCTCGTTCTCTATAGATCTCAAATCTATGGATTTTTTTTTCCATCTTGCCGCGGTGTGCTCCTTTCATTACCTGTCGATCTGCTCCAAAAGCCCGGGGTTTTCCCATCTTTTTATTTGAGGACAAAACATAACTTATCACGGTTCCGTGAGTTTGAATAGAAAAAGGAGAATGTTTGTCACGAGATAGTGAAGTTCAAATCGCAAAGGATAGCATGGGTAGTGAGCTGATTGGTCCAGAATGGTTATACCCGTCTTCACCTGGAAGGTTCATCTTTGGGGCCCTATGGGGGGGGGGGGGGTGTCAAGTTATTAAGTGATCATGAAAAAAAAGGGTCTGGTGCCTCTCTTTACGTGGCGTTAAGTGACGAGGAAGCAGTCCCTAGCTAGCTAAATGCTGTAGGCCTAGCCGTCGACCTACAACTAGTAGTACATGTAGTTGCAAACCGCACTGTTTTTCTCTGGCGGTGAAAGACTTCATAACGTGGGATGGGGCGGGCATGGCGGGAGGTGGGTATATAATTTGTTTGGGTTTTTTTTAATGTTGCTTTGGGGTTTTTCCCTATTAGGTAATCACTTGACAAATTTTTTAAAGGAATTTTCAAACGAATGACTGCGTCCATAGATTACACTACTCAGAGTATGCCACAAAATTTGATGATAAAGGAATGGATTGCTGCTATATGATGGCTTGACTAAGGCGGGGGGGGGGGGGCGTCTGTGGCACTTTTTATAACTCTATATTCCTGTATATAAGCTTTTGCATTTGGTGATGGAACCGATCTAATTACTTTAGGGATTTGTTCATTAATGAGTAAAATGGAAAGATACCAATCCTAGCTATTTAATCAGTCAATGATTAACTGAGCAATCAGATAAGTGGAAGAATTGAAAATGGGATCGGATTATGAGATAAGGAAAAGAAAGGATACTTCGTATAATATTGTGTGAGCTCAGCAAAATGAAATTCCCGTCAACAACATTCCTTTAATAAAGAATAAAGATGTGAAGATTTTGATTATAAAAAGAGACCTATATATTGCCATGAGTTACAGTGAATCACAAGTAGGATGGACACAGAGGGAATATTCAGAAAGACCTATGTTTTCTGAATTTGAAAATACGTACAACATGTACAATGTATCATTTTGTACAATGTATCATTTTGTATAATGTATCATTTTTTACAATGTATCATTTTGGTGGAGAGATGTATAGTGTGAGATTCTAGAATATAGGCTTATATGAATGAAAACTAAACCGAAACATCGAGAGGGGTACCATCCTACCCATCCCGCCTTCGCTCCCTTCCCCTCATCCCCCCCCCCCACGCTCTCTCTCTCTCTCTCTCCCTCCCTTTTCTCTTTCTCCCCCATTTCTTTCTTTTCTCTATATCTACCTCTGTCTAATTCTGTCTCTTCCTCTTATTACTTCAAGTTTCTTTTACCCTTTCGCCTTCTATTTGATCCTCCTCCTACCCCCCTCCTGCCCCATGCCATGTCTCTCTGCCCCCTCTCCCTTCCCTTTCGCTCACTTTCTCTCTGTTTATCTCATTTTTCTAATTTTCCTCCATGTCTGCTATAGTCGTGATAGTTCTGTTCTTTCATCTCATAATCTTTACATGTCTTTCACTCTTTTCCTCTCGGCATTTTCTGTCTACCTCCTCCTCTTCTCCATGTTCGTGTCTCTATGCCCCCTTCCCTTCTCTCTTGCTCTCTTCCTCTCTGTAAGTCTAATAACTATTTTATTTCCTCATTTCCCTTCATGTAAAGTAAGTTTCCACTGTATCGTTTCGTAATCACCTTCCCAAAATCACGAACTACCTCAATGTGCTGAAGGGTGGGGGAATTCCCAATTTCATTGCAGTCACATTCCAAAGCCATTATCGCTTTTAAAATACATTCTAATCAAACATTTCCTATCAATGAAGCACTTCATAACTTCGTTACCCCCCCCCCCACACACACACACATATTCCATTGGTAAGTTGACATAGTTCTGGTCCAAAGAAAGCACACACTAATCGATTACAGATCCATTGTTTAATACCAATCGAGTTGACCACAGAAATAGTTTTTCTGTATTTCATTTCGGTTCTTAATGAGAATTGAAATAAACGCAGATATCTGACGATGATGTCCGTGTTTGATATGGTTTTGACAAAAAACTTGAAGGCATTAAATAATGGAAAATGATACTGTCCAAATTCGAACATCTTGCAAATAATTATCATTCCTTGAATCTGTCTAAAAGCGAAGCAGTGGATCACGGAAAGTCTTTGTTCAAAATGATGGTGTACTTTTCAATACGGAAATAACATCATTTGTCTTTAATTTCATTATGGAGACTTAACCAGGGCCGTACGCAGAAATTTTTTCCTGGGGGGGGGCAAGACGCATAAAAATTTTCGAAGAAACTCGAAAGCGAGGGAGCGAAGTGACCGAGCTTGTCATGGGGACGCTTTTGAATTTTTAAAAGTGAAATTGAAGGATTTGGTGCACACTTTTGTCGAAATTGGTGAAAATTTTCAGTAAAAAAAATGTAAGTTTTCAAAATTTCGGGGGGAGGGGGCAACAGCCCCCTGCCCCCCCCCCCGGCTGCGTATGGCCATGGATTTAACTTATTTAAAAAGAGAACAATAGGAAAAGAGAGTATTTTAATTCTCTTCTACGAATATCCAAAATTTGTTCCTGTAAATATCCACAATGCAAGATGCCTTAAACTAACAAGTTCACATATCAATGTAAAGTTATTCAGCAACTGGAAAAAAAAAAACTTCTTTTATGCTCTTTGGTATAAGGCACTGACTTTGTAGTTGTTTATAAGAACAAGTACTGAAATGATTTCGTAGAAATTGAAGTGGATTTGAAAAAAAAAGATGTTCCGTCGTAAGACAGAAGTAGTGGATTGATAATACCATCCCTCGATTATCAAGAGCGTTATGTAAAACGAATTTTAGGTTTCCTTTCTTTAAGAAAGAGAAAGGAATAGGCATAAGTGATTGAAACAATTAATAGGCAGTTTTATAACATTCACTGGCAATCTTAAGTTGTACTCTGTTTCCTTGGTTGTTGCCGAATGAAATGATGTTGATGATAGTAGAAGTATTATTATTATCATTATTATTATTAGTAGTAGTAGTAGTAATGATGATAATGATGATGATGATGATGACGATGATAATAGTAATAGTAATAATAATTATGATGATAAAATAATAATAATGATAATAATAATAATAATAATAATAATAATAATAATAATAATAATAATAATATAAATAACAATGATAACATCAAGTCACATTCCCTCTTGTCATGCTTGTACAACATCGACCTTACATCGTCTAATAAATCAGTTGACTCCCATTCAAAAGTCTTTTGAACCTTTGCCCTCCACTCAAATAACAAAACTAGGAAACAATTCAGTTAAAATACATTAATTATCAAAACATTCATTTCAAATTCTCTCGTAAAGACGAACAAGAGAGAATAAAAAAATATCTGAACACAATTTAAAAGTATGAAATTAAATGATGACACTATTTTCAAAAGCAATGATAATAATATTCAGCTATAACCCCATCAATTCTCTTCATATGAAAATCTCGCTTTTAACTTAAGAAGAACAATTTAAGTCAAGTTCACTTTCAGAACCCACACATACACACCCCGTTCCACCACTCTCTGCATTATACTTTCTCACAAGGGTACATGGACGAACTTGACTGAACACACACGCAGATACCAATACTTTAACCCAGACTACCTTACACAAATATGGCCTTACCTATTGGATCCTAATGTACACGGTGATACACGGCGCAGAAATACGCCTTCAGCGAATGCCGACTCCTGTCCCGCGTTTAACTACAGAAAAAAAACTTTCACCCCCAAACTCTGTAAGAAGTTAAAATCTACCCCAGATGAAAGTTTCGGATTAACTTTCTCTCCTCCCGGCGAGCTGAGTGCGCCACATCGACAGGACTGGAACGACGGCGAGGACTGTGTAATATGACTCCACGATTAAGTGAAGTTTTTTGAGGAAGCGATTTGTAACCAGCAAAAGTAAAAATGATGAAAAAAAAATTGCACACCGCTTTCTATTTGTTCCCCCAGCACAATAGGCCACTATACGTTTCATACACACACACACATATTCCATATGCATTACAAACACACGGAATACACACACACACACACACGAGCAGATACTGGGGTTTGGGGGATGAATAGAAGAGATTCGTTATAAATAGAAAGAAAGGGATTTATATTTGTATGAATACATTTTTTTCCAGTATAATAAGTGATACTAGACCTACCTCTCTCGTGCGTAGAAAATAGCGTGCGGTTTCGATCGGGGAATTTCTTTGGACTAGTTTCCCTCTTCTCTCGTTTTTTTTTTCTGTTCGGTGCCAGCAAGTGCTTTCCGACCTCAAAGATATTTTTGGCGGGTGTAAGAAAATGGCGACCGCTCACCTGTGCTGTAGTGTAAGCAGATAAGTGAAATCAACTCGTGTCGTCTGCATTCGCATAAATCGCTCTAAAGTCTGCGTACGGTAATTTCTACCCTTCCTTTCTCTCTCTCTGTCTGTCTGTCTCTCTCTCTCTCCTTTTCGTGTCTTCTCGGATTAGATATAAATAGATAAGAAACGAAGAAAAAGGAGCGTCATTAACTGACTTTTTATACATGTTCACGTGCTCATTTTATCCTTGTGTACATTAAGGAGAGATAGCGGTACAAGGCTGTGGGATCGTAAGCGATTTAATGCAAGTGTTTATTGAATGGTTAACCATCAACTTCGCTTTCTGGACGGCCGCCTGAATGCCTAGAGATTGTTTTGCAACTCTTTTTTTTTTATTTTTTTTTCTCTCTCTCTCTCCCTAATTTTTCATGGGGATAAAGTCCAAGCAGTAATCACTCGCCCTAAGTCACGACATCAGATTTACTGAGAGCTCTGATAAGAAAGTTATCGGAAAACCAGATCTCAAATATGCGGTTCGTTGGAAGGTTTTGTTGGCGCAGTCTACCCCTAAAAACCCAACAACAACAAATCTTTAGTCATTCCTTTATAAATTGTCTATGATATTTATGGTGACATCAGTTGTCGTGATCGTCGTCGTCGTAATCCTTTTCCTCATAATACGACTTATGGTGTTTTTTCTTAATCTAGAATAAGACAGCTCAATTTAGATTTTTGTTTTCTCCTTTTCATCATTAATCTTTACACATTCAGAAAAATTACTGCTACATTACTTGATGATCTATCTACAGACACCATCGGATGTACAGCAATGTTTAAGGTGCCCTATGGTTTAAAAATTTCATGCACGGTCTTCTATCCGTTTGTCCCCTTCTCCCCCCCCCCCCCCCCATATTCAGAAAATGATATGGTTTGTTGTTGAGATTTGTTATTTTTGCAGACAAACATCATTTTAAACGTCTATTGCTGATAAACTTCAAACTGCTATCTATTTACAAGTAAAGGCAAACGTGAAAGTATGAGAATTAATTAATTCAAGCTAAATGGCGTTGAGAAAATCGTGACAAACTACTATCATCTTCAGTGAGTTATTTTTGGAAGTTTTCTTTTGCAAGAATCAGTTTCTAGTTCTTTTATTTCTTTATTTGTAGCCCTCCAAAAGTTATTGTATTAGTACCATGCATAACATACTTCTGATTTGGGTTTACTCCATATTTCTTTTTGCTTTTAAATTGAAATTAAAAGTGATGCCAATAAATAAGTAATGTTCTTACGCTTCAGATTTATTTTAATTTAATTCTCATCCTCATACCATTATTTTTTTTCTTCATACTATTATTGCTATTATTTGGTTTGGCGTCACCTTTCATTTTTCTGTCAGTAATTGTGGCTTTTAATCAACTTCATGATTTATTCAAAGTATCGACACATCGAAATGCGTCAAGTTCCGTGTTTTGTTTATTCCTCTATAAGTACATGTCTCCTTTTTGAGCAGTTAATGTACTTTAATTATTGACGAATGCTTTGAAAATTTTCTGGCAAAAAAATCCTAATCGAGCATACCAACTATAATCTAGATTCTTAATTTCCATCTTATGATTTCATTCTTCAAAGGAATAATCATCGTCACTTTTTCCAAAAGGGTTGAGGGCGGGGCTTTCAAGCTTACAGTCTTACAGAAAACTAATTAAGAGGCAAAACGAAGGAGTTTTAGCTCGCTGTGGTTGCCATGCATGTATCTGATTTTATTGGTGTCATTATGGAGATCACGTAATAAGTTTTCTGGAATAGAAAGCGATTTTTATGAGCCCAATTTAAGAAGAGAGGGGTTGTAAAAAGTGGTTAGAGGGTTATTTGCAGATCATATACAATGATTCCTGTTCCTCCAATGTTGGTAGGAGACATCGCTTAGTTTAGTTACAACCGTGAAACCTGGGCTCCGTCGCATAAAACTTACCATTGATGGTAACTTTGCCATCGATGGTAACTTCCTTGGAAACCTTGAATTTGATTGGCTGTTCAACAATGTCGCCATGGTAGTTACCATTGTTGAAAAGAGTTACCATTAATGCAAAGTCTTATGCAACGGGGCCTAGGAACATTATGGTTTGCTGCAAAGTTTCATGGAAAATATCTTTTTCAAACAATATTTTGAAAAAATAAATTTTCTGCGTTTTTTTTTTTTCTCTCTCTCTTTCGAATCCTTCAGCTCTTACGTTTTGGCTTTAACAGATAATGCTCTACACTCTAAGAATATTGGGTAAAAAATGTGCCTTGAGGGTAATTATTTTGTCCAGCCAACTTCGAGCATTTCTTTGAGTATTTCTTTTTATACAATTTGATGGAAATTTTGCCAATTCTAAAGAATTACTGCTTATTTACACGTCATTGCCTATTGTCATGTACATAACCATGTAATGATTTAAACTTCAATTTATGTATTGTCTGTTGGGAGCCGGGGGGGGGGTGCTAACTCGGTTTAAAGAACATGTTTTGGCATCCTACTGGCTCTCAACAGAGTGTGTTATGTTGAAAGTTATTTGTAAATATTTGTTTATGATATGTTTTTGTATTGTGAATTGCAAATGTGAGACCGTAAAATGATTTTTATGCCTTTTTATTTGCGCATGACAAGAAATAAATTCAATTCAATTCAATTCAATTCTAATCTATTCTATTTTTACCCTAACTGGACGCTTCCCGCATTGGGTAAAATATTGCCCAAAGTTCGTTAGACGTATTATAATCACCCTCGTGTTGGTTAAAATTTTACCCAATATTTTTTTACAGTGTATATCTCAGGAGCGTCAATCCAAATTGGGGAGGGGGCGTTGGCTTCTTGCCCACCTTTATACATTTTTTTTTTTTATAAATCCCATGTATGTTAAGAAACGTTCGAGTGAAGCATTAACCATCCCGTTCCTGCTTACCCCCGTTCCTAACTAAATTTTTTCGTCGCCTCTCTCCAACCTCACTCCCGTTCCAGCCTATATATTTCACTCTATCAGACTTTTCGTTCTTGCCCCCCCCCCCTCGGCTTTCTTCTCTCTCTCCCAGGCACCCTCTATCTTTTCTTTCTTTCTCTCTCTCTCTCTCTCTTGCTCCCTTCCTCTCTCTTTCACTCTTTCTGTCTATCTCCCTCTCTGTCATCCTCTCCCTCTCTCTATCCATCTCTCATCCATCCTCTTCACTGCTCTCTTCCCCTCTTTTCTCTCATCATGCTCATTGTAATCACGGTTGGGTAACGAACAATATTTAAACTTGCCCTATGTGTTTCGTTGTCTCCCAATCAATGCCGTGGGTGTTTTTTCCTTCCTTCTGTCTACCCCTCTTACTCTTTATCTAGAATCATTATCAGTTTCGCAATGGCAAATTATAGCCTCATAAGCACACGATTTGCCACCGACCTTTGGACTAGAAAACTGATAATAGGAACGGAGTTGAATTGTGATGGGAAGACTTTCACAATGAAAGGGTCTGAATTCTCGTGCACCTGCGTGCCTTGTTTCGATGCATGCGGGTTTAGTCTGTAAGGGAAGGGCAGGTGTAAATCCAAAATTATATTCTGAACATGATAGCTAGCTTGGTTAAAAAGACGATTTGTACTGTTAATTATTTTTTAAATAGGAAGCTGTATTGTGGAAGTGAAATCGATACTTGATGATTATTATGTAGTCATGGATGAGGACGTAATTACCAAGAAATCGTGCATGAAAAATGGTGACACGCGCAAAAACAGGAGGTAAGGGTAATAGTCCATTCAAAATTTCTGCTTGGTTTCTAAAGCTTTCGGGGTGGGGTGGGGGGGGGGGGGGGAGGGGTGGGGTGTATCCAACACAAAATCCTTCCTATACGGGATCTTATGTCCCTCCCCTTATAGGTAACGACCATGATAATGACCATACATTTTGAATGAGAATCAAAGAATTTGAATTCTTGGTAAATTTGCGAAATGAATTACCAGAAAAAGATAAAAGTTACTGTGATTTGGGGGATAAGAGAGAATAATTCAGTGATCACCCGAAGACTGCTTCAACTTGACAGTGATCCATCCGGTGAATTGTCACTTGATCTACACCCACTTTGTCTAATGCCCGTTTGGTCTCGTCCCACATTGTCTAATCCCATTTCTTCTAATCAGTTTGTCTAATAACTGTTTGGTCCAATTGCCACTTAGTCCATTTACCATGTTGTCTTATTTCCAGTCAGGCTATGCCCATTTCGTCTAATGCCCACTTGGTCTAACACCTGGATTAACTCGTAATAGACCAAATAGTCATTAGACGGAACGAGGAAAACTAAGTAGACGAAGTGGCAATTAGACTATTTGATGAATAGACAAAATGACAATTAGCAATTAGCCCAAGTGGGTATTAAGCCAAGTGATGATTGGACCAAACGGCAATTAGACCAAAATGATAGTTGACCAAATGGGTTTAGCCATGGTGGTGTTAGACGATCTGGCAATTATACCAACTGGTAGAAGACCACTTGGCTATAAACCATCCATTCCAGTTCTTTTGCAAAGCATTAATACACGTCTGCCACTCAGTATCCATGCGAGTAATGGGTCATCTTGGAAAACGCCACATAATTCCCTCTTCTCGATCTGCTATCCGGCCATCGGAGATGGTGCACACATTGCATTTTTTTTTTTAAACTGACCGACCTGAATAATGAAGAGATTTGTAAAGTAAAGAGATTTGATATGCACATCTTACATGGATGGCACTGATTTAGTCCTGCTTGCGCACTGTTGATCATACATTTAAATAGCCGCTTCTGTATTAAACTATAGGTTTGAATCGTAGGGTTATGGTTAGGGTCGGAGATAGGGTTACACTAAAGTTGATTCCTAACCCCCAAGTTGAGCATAACCCACCGTAACGGAACCATGGTGGCCTGTGGAAATGAGAGCATTCATTATTCATAGCTGGTTGAATAATACATAATTATTCATCATTATACAGGAGAAATTGTGGAAGAATGGGATATTTTCTATACATGTATCATGATTGTGCATTATTTTTCAAAAATAAACAGGATGTTTGTTTATTTGTATGTTTAGTTTTGTTTTATTACTATATTTAGCCATTTCGAAATTAAAAACAACAAAAACAACTCATGACACATACATGTATAATCATTCTCAGTCCTACCCAGGGTCATCATTACACAGTAATAATGACCATAATGATGACTCCTCCAATGATTTACTAGTATAGGGATATTACTACCACCATTAGAACGAATCTTTTCACTAGTTCTAGAAAGTTCGTCATCTAGTTTACAACTTGTCTGGGAAAAGCGGAGTCTTTATCGAAGTGTCACAAAGGTCGTTCATTATTACATCAGTAAAATTGCTACACACCACGTTCATGCATCGTGCACTGACTTGTATACGAGTTTACAGCCAAACGAGCGAAATTCATTTGGCCCGTTTTCAGAAAGCGGGGAAAGAAAAGTAAATAAAATTATCTTTCTCTGTTGACTCGTTATCCTTTCGAGGCTTAATTAGCTTTGTCAGCGAGAAGTAATAACTAACTGAATCTAATTCCTTAATGACGCAAATAAGAGCCTTTCCTTTCTTTAATCAGTAGGCGTATCCAGTAAGGGGCGAAGCCGTGATTGCCCCCCCCCCCCCCACCTCACCTCCCTTAAGCAGGTTTGCAGGCGCACAAAATAATGAGGACAGAAAAAAAAAATCGGGATAATATTAATCCTAGAAATTTCCAATATGTATGCAAAAGCACCCCCGTTGTTTTACATGATGGTATAATCTACATTTCACCAGTCCTCTCCTGTCATCCTTTATTCCTCAACATCTGGAGACGCCACTGCTTCAATATAAAAGACTATGCAGCATCATATAATTGTTCTGTACCAGCCTGTATCAGGTTCGGTTTTTATAATTCACAATTATTTTGAAGGATGGGGCTGATATTCACTCATTTTCATTTCATACAGTGCATGCGTCTTGAAAAAAATGCCCCCGAAAACAAGAATGTGAAGAAATCTAAGGGGATCGAGCAAGCAATCTTTAACACAGCAGGGAGAAGTTGGTGCGAAAATGCAAGGGAAAGAAGTCGTTGATTTCTCTTCTTTTTTTCTCTCTTGCGTGTGACAGAAAAGAGTTTAAAAATAAAAAAAAAATGAAAAAAAGAACGAGGACAAATTTAACATTTTCATGGCTTTAGAAATCAATTTGTGTCAATATGGGTGAAAGTAAAACCTGTATAGGGCCGTTGAGCATCCGAACCCCATCTCATAGAACAATTATTCTAACGCGATAACCATGATAACAATATTCAGACAAGTACATCAGCTTAAAACAACAACAAAAACAAACAAACAAAAAAAACAGTGACAAAACAAGTGCATCCTTGATTTTAAATTTAAAAATGCACCACTTTCAAGAAACTTTGTGCGATTATTGAATTAAATTTTAAAAGAATGATTAATGTCATGAATTTAGTCATGAACTCATAGTTTGTTGTTTCTTGGATAGCGATTGGTCCTTTCATAAGGGATGGGAGTAGCACTAGAATACTATTCCATGGGCGCATGGAAAGCCCCATCAAAAATGAATTGTTGTGGATAACTGACTTTTATTTCCAGTCTGATTTTCATTTTTCATTAGCTGGAGAGATTTTTTTCACATTTGTTTTACTGTTTTAGGAATGTAGAAATAAGCATTGACATAGCTTCATTTGTTTTCGAGCTTTGAATTTCTAGACTTCGTTATGTCGTATTATTACTATTATTATTATTATTATTATTATCATTATCGTTATTATTATTATTACTATTATTATTATCATCATTATTATTATTATTATTATTATTATTATTATTATTATTATCATTATTATTATTATTATTATTATCATCATTATTATTATTATTATTATTATTATCATTATTATTATTATCATCATTATTATTATTATTATTATTATCATTATTATTATTATTATTATTATCATCATTATTATTATTATTATTATTATTATCATTATTATTATTATCATCATTATTATTATTATTATCATTATCATTATTATTATTGTCCGTCAATTTTCCTTCACATGCAGTTTTCCCTTTCTTTCTGTCTTGTTTTTTTTTTCAATACCACAAGCTTTGTTCCTGAAGAACTTACATGATGTATACACTTGGAGTAAGCGATGTGAGCGCCAGAGTTGGCGTCATTATTATTATACTTGTTTTGTTTAATTTTTACTATTTTATTGTTATTAATTTATACGTAAACCTACTTCCCTTTAATCTCCTTCTGGTATTATCAACTGCCCTATTTTACCATTTTTGTTTCCCATTCCTTAAAACATTCCATTTTCCATTTTCCCTCTTTCTTTCTTCCGTTCGATCTCCTTCTCGCGATCGTCATCAACTTCTTTGTCTCCTTCTTCGTGTCATTCTTTGTCATAATTAATTTTTTTCTATTTATTAATTAATTGATTAATTAACTAACCAACTAATTCATCTATTAACTATTTTATTTATTCATTTATTCATTCTTTTATTTATTTATTTATTTATTTATCCAATTATCTATTACGTTTTATTCAGAAACAGGATAGTGTTTTTTTGTTAATAAGGTTTAGGTATAAATTATCAACAACAACAGCAACAACAAAACAGGATGTTTAAAGACGAGGCACAGGTCAATGCACTCCCGGTCAAGAAGTATGTTGTTCACTAATGAAAAGACCGCGACACAAAAGCACAAAAGGACCGCTATAGCTCACTCTACTCCAGCCGTATAATGTGAGGCGATACTAAGCTTCTTTTTTTTTTTTTTAAATTAATAAGCCCCTTTTAATAGCCCCCAATAAAACGCCCCTTAACTCTTCATGGTACTCTCATTAATCCGCCGTACTTTATGACTTTCGCACTGCAATGAAAAACCCGAGAAGAAGAAAGCTAAGCAAGTATTTGAACAGAATAACGACTTGTTAGGTTGTCTTGTACACGCTTTCACAAACAATATCTTCGAAAAGTGTCTATCCTGTGTTTAGATTTTAAGATCATTGAGTCAGGAATATAGGAAAAGAAGAGATTTCTTCTGGTTGGAGAATTTGTCATCACCTTTCATGAAAAGGATTGTTCTGATTTTTATTTCATTCTGTTAATCCCACTCCCAGTGAGTCATCGTGAGGGGTATCCCCAGTGATTATATGAGTTTTATTTTGCCAGTATAGAGCCTTCTTTTATTCCCGATCCTTGATTTCCGTCTTTGTTCATCCTTCCTATGACTTCTGTTGCTGATTGGTTAATTATCTCGTTGAGACATCTATGATTGGTCAGTGGTGATAATGAATATTCACTTTTGTCGATGAATCATTCAGGATTCAGAGGTTGAGACATCTATGATTGGTCAGTGAGGATAATCATGATAATGAATATTCATTTCTGTCATTGGTGTAAATCCCAATGGTGTGTGTGGGAGGGGGGGGGGATATATCCCCCACACTTTTTCGAGAGAGAGAGAGGGGGGGGGGGGGAGGTGGCGTGTACAAATATCCCCCCACTTTTTAAGGAAGAAATTATATTTCGATTAATCAGTTAATAAGATTTTTGATGATCTGTAATAAACAACTATCATATTTTAGAATTTCTATTTGAAAATGCAATTAAAAACCAGAAAAGTGGTTATATTTGGCTCGATCGCAAAATCAAAATCAAAATATGTGTAAGGGGTCTGTGTGCGCGGGTGAAGGTGTGTGTTTATACTTAAGTGTGAGTTCGACTGAAAACAAAAATCGGGAAAAAAGTCCATCATCCCCCCCCCCCCCCCCAACTCCTCAAAGTGGATTTACGCCGGTGATTTTTGTTGATGAGTTATTCAAGATTCAAAATTGAGACATTTATGATTGATCAATGAAGAAATTTTAGTGTATAACACAATCATACCCTACTTCTGCTCCTCCAACCTTTATTAATTAATTAATGATTCAAGATTAAAGTGAAACAAGAGTGAATGTTGTCAATTTTCTAAACACTACTTGTAAGCAGAACCCCACAAGTTGCATTATACACGCCTATTTCAAGTGAAAACTCTTCTGATTTATTCTTCTATATATCGAGAGGTTCAGGGTTCGAATCACGGCTCGGTGCATGCATGCTTTCTTTATACATAGCGCTCATACAATAAGTGCAAGAATGCAATTATTTTCAAAGTTCTGGGTTAACATTAATTAAATGTAAACATTTTTGTCCGATTTCTGGTATTCATCTATGAAGTTCAACGAAAATAGTTATTTTGCCATAGGCATAAAATTTCCACAATCTGCTGGGTCGCCTCATCTCAAACAACAAACTCTTTTACCGAACTTTATTCTGAGTTTGGGTTGTATTTGACAATGAACTTTTCTCAGTGTAACCGTTCGTCGATAAGAGCTGCCAAAGCTAAAATAACTGCAAACGTTCCCGAGTGTATTCAATATTATGATTAAAATGATATTTTCTCATCGCGTTTTATGGAAATTGAATAAATATATACATAAACATAAACATATGTTGTCCAATGCATGTCATTATCATCATGATGATCACATTCGCTAATTATATTTTGAAAACAGGCTTAAAAGAGATATCGATTTTCGATTAGTAAATGCTATTTCCAAACAGATCCAGTTTCTGTTTTAGATTAAGCCACATCCTTAATAGTATTTTCTCTCGTTTTAACCATTTATTTCGCTGTAAACACAACAATATCTCTTAAGATCACAACTATATTTGGTTTAATAATACACATTTGAAGTACGGTCAGAAAAAAAAAACCCCAGGTGTAAATAACCTTTCAAAATTCCATACTTTAATCATTTCAAGAGAATTTGTTTGAATCCCTTTTCATACCTATACCCCGGTTACACCGACGAGACCACATCAGATCGATAAGACCGAACAAAAAATTACATGACATCGAATGAAAAGATTTTTTATCGAATATCGCTCGATTTGGTATGGATTTGGCAATGTGACTGGGGTTACATGCACTGGTCATCATCGGCCTGCATGGACGAATATACATTCCTCTATCTGAATGGCTCTGGACAAAAGCAAATCTTTGGCGGTCAAGGATGATCACGAATGACCCTTCATCAATTCTGTCTGGTTGATTCTACAGTAGACAAAATGGTCCGGACGATAAAACTTTCCAAACCCATCTTCCTTTGACCTAGTTTTTTCTTATAAAAAATGAATGTATATTTGTCTACCCGCACAAAAAGCTGTGTATATAACATTTAAAAGTAAATGCACGTCATAGTCTAGAGAGGTCAACAAATTTCTCATTTCATTTTTACCCCTGTGGTGTATATAATATATGACCTCTTATCTTTCTCTCTGTTAACCCATTCGTGACAGAGGTCCACATTTTGTGGTTTGGCCTAATATCTTTTGATGCAAAGCCCTAAAAATCATACCAAATACATAAGCAGAAAGAGCGAAAAATTCTACACAAACTGTGCCCATTTTAATTGCGTCAATATTCGTTGTTTGATGCTGAAAAATTTTTAAAGGAAAATAAGCATTAAAATCCTTAAATTGGCAATGTGATAGAAAGTGTAAAATCACCGTTTTCCCCTGCAAATCGGCAACTTTTTGACTTCTCATCATTATTTCTGTCAATTTATATTCATTTCAGATACATGACGTTTTATAAGAAAAATGTAGCAATAAAATAAAAATGTTGGTGTTGCCAATTTGAAGAATAAAAGTTGAAAAAATTAGGCTTTAAATAATTCCTGTCACGAATGGGTTAAAAGTGATGTAGAAGAATGGAAGTATCACTTGGGCACTCCCTGCCCTCCCTGCCCTCCCTGCCCCGCCCCAATGCATTGAAAGGTATGAACTCTTTGAGGAATATGTCAGTTAGAACCCCCCCCCTTTTTTTTTGGTCCCGTATTTAGATCCTTCAGAAATAGGGTGCTATAGAGGGTTATTCTTTATATTTTTCAGAACCCCAGAAGGTTCCTTGTACAACCAATAATGGTTCTAAAGACCCATTTAGAACCCTTTAGAGAACCTTTATAGGGTATTAGTGGTTCTTTGAAGAACCTTTAAAGGTTCCAAATGTGGGACAAGAAAGATGCAAACCAAAAAATATACAAGTGGGAGGACCGTTACCAACGCCGGACCTGTGGACCCCTCGTGAAATACATTAAAAAAACCCAAAACAACAACAAAAAAGAAACCCGCACGTAGATGGCGTCAATATTCGGTACACGAATCGAACGCCAAAAAACGGAACGAACAACAACAACACAACAAGAAAGGTTCTTATTAGAAACACTTCTTAAAGTACATGAACTATCATGCACAGCGCTGTTTGGAAGAAACCTGAACTAATGTCATGAAAGCAGTTCTGGTTTCTTCCAAACCGCACTGTCGGACAGTAAACTTTCCGGGAAAAAGAAGTCAACCTTTGTACTATTTGAGCATAGATGTGAAATAACATTGACATTAATTATTATCGTGGAAGTTTGTGATGCAAAAACAGAGTTCGTGTCAACACAAGGTCAAACGCAGAAAAACTTTCATAAAAGTATTTCCTTTCATTCTTGATCGTGATCATTTTTCCAAGAATTCCAAATCCTGTTGACTAATTTTTGTCATCCCCATTCATAATTTCACCATAGATGTTTAATCACCACTGCAGAAAAAACAGAATAAAGGAATGCCATATATTTCTCAATGGGTCGAATCCAGGTCTTCAAATTATGATTTATAGAATTATTCCGGCCCATTTGACACTTACATTTTCTTTGTCTTCGAGCTATTTATGTTTATAATCATTTGTTTTGTTTTGTCATTCAAAAAGCCGCTCCTTTTCGTGGAAGCTAAATATTTATCTATCTATTTATTTATTTAGTTATTCATTTCGTTATTCCTTTATTCATTTATCTATCAACTTATCTATATATTTATTTATTCATTTATTTATTTACGTTTTCTTTATTAAAAGCAGAGTGGTCCAACTTAGAGCCGCAGAGGGCCTGCTATACAAGGGAGCTCTGCTTTAGAACAAATAGAACAAATACAAGATAAAAAATGATATGGTATAGTGATAGCAACATAACATCTAACAGAACAAAAGAATTGAAAATTTAAATATAACATATTAGGATACAATGAAAATAACAACAAAATGTTAAAAGAAACACAAAAAATGATTTGAAATAAATATAATAAGAACAGATTTTAAAAAATACATTCAGTAAGTTAAAGTGGGATGGTTACAGAAGCATTACAACAATTCAGGAGGTGGTCTGATATTGTCTAATGCATTTTTTAAAGTTAGGGCAGAAGAGGATGTTTGAATGTAAATATGCTGTTTTAATAACTTCAAAAGGGCACAATTTCTTAACTTCCCCCTAATAGGAGCAAAATGAGAAGGGAAAGGGTCACTTAAAAAAATACAAAGGGGCACTGTGCCCCTGCCTCCCCCTCCCCCTTAACATCGAGTTAGCGTCAGCAGTATTGGCTCGAAGCAAGTGGACATACAATCTTGATAGGATGTTAGAAAGTATGATTGCAATGTAACAAAAACACGTCACTCAACACTGTTACAATGAAGAAGTGAATGGTAATCATAACCGAAATGACTCAAATTGAATAGGGATTGGTGTTCTGAACAACTTACAACTCTTTCCTCATAAGATGGCGCAATTCATAAACTCTAAAAATGCCAAATAGCAAGCCAGCTAGCTATCGGAGTATCATGCATGCATTTTTGCATTTTATTCATTTATTTATTTTTTATTTTTTGATATGACAGGTTCTCAATGTGTTTATTTTATTGCATTTACACGAATCTTCAGGAATTATGTCTATTTTTTAAAAGTACCTTCTAAAACGGAACTGTATTGCATCTATCCCTATTTAATATAATGGGAATGGAAGTGTTCTGAGGGTATGAAAGTGTGAGTTATTAGTGTAAGAACATGAAATTTCTTGTGCTAACAATTAGTCAAAAACTTTTGGGGGCTTGATATTCATTACTAGGAAGAAATCAATATTTTGTGTTTGTTTGAGTTTTTCCCCTTCGCTCTTCTCGAAGATTATTTTATTTCCAAGCCTGATTGACTCAAGCCTAGCGTCCACTAGATGTGGAATGATTAGGAAAATCCAAATGTATAAAGGAGTAAATGGATGAGTTAACATTCGAGAACCTGTCATGATGTCCACATCACATCTTTTAAAGAGGAATCAGAGATTCATGACATTTATTACTTGTCTTAAAATTATGTAATGACATTGGTGAAAATTGTATTATAATTATTTGACAATAATATCGATTATGAAACGAAATGCACTTGCCCCAAACTTTATGCCTTGAGGAGTTGCCATCCATTTCGTTCTGATGCAAACTCAAATTTTTTGTATGTATTTTTAATTTTTTATGTCATTTTAAAGTGTCAACTGGAATAACTCAAATAGTTTCATTTCTGAGAAAGGTTGAAATTGACATCAGGCTTTAGAGGAAATGTGTCTACAGGCTGTCTGTACTTCCCAAAATAATGATTTAACAGTACTGTGCACTTAATACTTTATGCAGGTAGGGGGGGGGGGGTGTAAATCTAACAGGAGGAATTCCCACCTTCCTTCCTTCCTTCCCTCTCTCTCTCTCTCTCTCTCTCTCTCACACACACAAAATCCCTCCTCACTCTCTCTCTCTCTCTCTCTCCCTCTCACTCTCTCTCTCTCTCTCACACACACACACACACACACACACACACACACAATTTCTTCCCTTCTCAGTAACCTCCAAACAACACATTTTCCCTCTTGCTTTGTGTCTTTGCATAATCCAAGTTTCTGGATAATTTCTTAAACTTTTTCCATCGCCTTTCCTTATGCACGTTCTGTCACTCATTACCATCTTACTACCATCAGCTGAGAGCCAGAAGGATACTAATAGCACTCAACATGGAGTTAATGCCTTCTACCTCTGCCACAGGGAGAAATTTCTGAAAACACTCAATAGCATCTCAAAGAGTAGCTATTTGCATATCTATAATTGTTAACCCATTCGTGACAGAGGTCCACATTTTGTGGTCTGACCTAATAACTTTTGATGCAAAGCCCTAAAAATCATACCAAATACATGAGCAGAAAGAGCAAAAAATTCTACGCAAACTGGGCCCATTTTGGTTGCGTCAATATTCGTTGTATGATGCTGAAGATTTTTTAAAGGAAAATAAGCATTAAAATCCTTAAATTGGCAATGTGATAGAAAGTTTAAAATCACCGTTATCCCCTGCAAATTGGCAACTTTTTGACTTCTCATCATAATTTCTGTCAATTCATATTCATTTCAGATACATGACGTTTCATAAGAAAAATGTAGCAATAAAATAAAAACGTTGGTGTTGCCAATTTGAAGAATAAAAGCTGATCAAATTAGGCTTTAAATAATTCCTGTCACGAATGGGTTAAATCGTTGTGCTTTTGAACTGAAAGTAAACCAACTAAATAAGAACAGCACCAACCTAAAATAAAGAGCATTTATACAAATCTTTATTGAAATTTTATGTCTTTGATCTTTATAAAAATGTTTTGTTCTAATCGTCAATAATTTTGTTCATCAATACAAAACAATATTTGTTTGTTGTTATATGATAACACAAGCAAAAAAGTGGAACATTACAAACCGTCTTGGATGAACACAACATGAACAGAGAAATAGGTCAGTAACAAAGACAGGTAATATGCATAACTTTTTATCATATTGTACTGCTTTTCATAATAATAATAACATAAATTTGGCATATATGTGCACATAAAGGATATGTGTTCAGCTACATTTATCAATGTATTGATAATCACAAAACACCCTTCCCCCTCACCACTTTTAAAGTTCTGATGAGAAATCCCCACCATTTAATGAACCTCTATTTCCTTCAAAAAATCTGTTAGCAAATTCAACAAAAATCTGAGGTATCACATGTTACTGTTTGTCTGCTACTTTGACAATCTAGAGGACACTTTTTTCTTCTACATTTGTCCTCTGACAAAAAGGAAATGTTAGGCTAACTTGTCGCAAAATTTAATCCGAAATTTAGAGATATACTGAAAAAGTAACTTTCACCATCAAATCTTTAATTTGTTGGTCAAGTGCTGTGATATAGTTATCATGACAAAAAAACTCGGACAAAATATGTACAAATACCTGTGTGAATTGATGTATCACAGTAAATGAAGTATATTCTTGCTAAATATTCATACATATACATGCAATGACCATTCCTGTTAAAAAAAATAGTGTATGCCCTTATGCAGCTCAAATGGAATCATCAAAATAAATACCGACACCAAATTTACATAAGAATAGATTCAGAGACCTAGGAAAGGACAATTCAATTTTCATTTGCGATTTCGTAATTTTCTCCACCTTCCTAGAGTGCTTTCATTAACTTTCGTTGTTTGGGTTTTTTCAAATGAATGCCAATAATCAAA
>CM057160.1:4037537-4126700 GCA_029962745.1 Echinometra lucunter
CCTCTATGGGTTAATATGGTAGTACAGCATTGAATGTACAAGAATGGTACATGAAGTAGTTATTCCTAAACTATAGAGTTAGAATATTAACTCTTTGAAAACTACATGATCGAAAATGCATGGGGAGATTTGTATACGACATACTGGTATCTAATGATTTGTATGTCAAATTTCTGCAGGTGATTAAATCCTAACAGTTTACTGATGCACATGTAAATCAGATGAGGACCTTGCATTTTCTATTTTAAAACAGTTTCTAAAAGGTACATTGAAAATATGTAATCAAGTTAAGATAAAACAATTTAACAGCTTTGTTGCAGTTATGCATTGAAAATACATGACACAAGTTGATATAAAGACTTGTAACCCTAACAGACGGCTCAAAAACTCAGAGGCAAGTGGAAGGCAAATAAACTATATCAACTTCTATAACTTTTTCTCTTGTTATCATTGCATTGTGAACTTTGTCAACTTATAAACAATACAAAACATTATTAACTGCATATTGAGTTGATGAACTTGAATTTCACATAATTTAATATGGTATTCATACTTGATTGCTGGAACATATTCAATTTACTTCTTAACAGATGATTCATTTTCATTATATTTTACTGAAATTATCGTAATCCTGATACAAAATTTGAAATATTTTCAACACAAAAAATTAATAAAACACAAAATGATAACAAAACAGTTGGAACACACAACAAGGAGTTGTTAAACAAGGATTTCAAGTAGGCTTCTGTAAAACACTGATTTACTGTTTGCACAATTATCAATATATTGTTTATAAAATCATTATAATCATGATTTACATTCACTGCATTTCCATCTTGCAGGAAGAAATAAAATGTTTCATGTCAATTGTTCCTGACTTGAACAAAGATCAAAATCCAACAAATATAATTTCAAACTTCAATAATACCTTCATTAAGCACCATTCTGATTTTCATCTTAAAAATCATACATATATCAAAAAATAATAATAAAATCAGCCAATCAGCCCTTTTTCTACTCTCAATTGCTCTTCAATATCTATGTCAGCATCATACAAAAGATATAATCTTAACAATATGGTCTTGTGAAGAATCATTTCAAAATTCAACCATGAACCACAACATACAAGGCTTTTGCTACAACTAAAAAAGTACAGGTATGGTATATGATTGCCTAGTTTCTTGATCACCCATCAAAGTACAAGTCTTCCAAACTGATGTCGGGATGATGGCACCCTTAACCCTCTCCAAGAGATGGGTTTAATTTCAGTCATATAATAGTCTCTTCATATTCTTCCAAAAGATCATTCAACTGGCCTTTTTGAAGGGCATTGGCAAGTGCCTTAGTGGCCACATAAGCCCTTTGAGCTTTGACTGGAACACTTCGGACAGTCCTAAATGGATGGATCTCTGCTGCAGGCTTCCATCCGTCCTATTCCTGGACACCATCTCTGGTTTGGAAGAAGTGGAGGTGTTTGAGGACTGTTGTGAGGATTGCTGGAAGGTACGAGGCTGAGTGGTTGCTCCTGGTAAGGATAGAGGATGGAGAGGAACAGTGGAAGGGTTGGGAGATGGAGAGACCTGGTTATGAGATGGGGGACGAGAGAGGGAATGGGAGGAGTTGGTTGGGTCGTTGGGATTGGGAGGAGGTGAGGGCTGACGGTGAAGAACGAACAGGTTGCAACAGGTCGAGGACGTTTAGGATACTGATTGTTTTGATGGGCATCTCGATTCATTTCTCGATCTGCCTGAAAGCTCCTGGAATAGGGTGATGATGATGAATGGGAGAAGGAAGTGTGAGGAGGAGGAGGGGATTGGTATGATGCTGGTCCAGAGATGCGGGCCAGAAGATCTGCCCTTGCCCTCCTTGGAGAAACAGCATTGGAAGAACTGGTAGGAGAGGAGGTGGATGATGGGACCGAGGGTTGTCTGGATGATGTCAGTGTCACGGATGATGCTGATGATGATGGTGATGTTGGGTATTGTTGAGATGATGCTGATGGTGAAGAATGCTGGTTTGGAGACAGAGGCGAGGGATGCCTTATCGATGAAGTTGATGATGGAGGAGAATAGCTAGTGATGAGGATAATGATAGTCTAGGTAAGGAATGAGATACTGTTGGCTGAGGATGATCACGGAATGTGCTTACTCTCCTGTCGTACCTCTCATTTTCCCCAACAAACGCTGTCCCTCCTGAGTCCCTATAATTCCTTTGTTCATTCTGCACACTAACTTCACTCTCTGAGGAAGTTTCCACATATCCCACTCTATCTGAAAGCTCTGTCATTTCCCTCACAGCAGAACCTGGGATTGGTCTATCTGAGGGTTCTCCAGCCTCAGAGTGTCTAGGACCTGCTCCAGTCCTGTAAGGTTCCTCCCTGCTGGCACTCCTCTGAGGTGACCGTGGATGACCCTGGTAAGGCGGGAGGTGGCGATGTCAGGTTCTGTCTCCTTGCATAGTTTGGAAGTGATCTGTTCCTTGGTTTATAAGGAGGAGGGGCATATGCTGGTATCCTCCTGCCTGCATACGATGGGGGCTGTCTCCCGGCAAGAGTTCTACCATCCCTCTCCGATGCCACTCCCTCACCCCTATCATGTGCCGACTGTTCTCTGACACTGTTCCGATGTCCTACAACATCTGGGAGCCCTCGCTCTTGGCTTGCAACCTTCATCCCAACTTCTACTCCCAGCCCTACCCCTAACAGTCCTCTCCTGTTCTCCTCTCCAATGCCCTCTCCCCTCTACCTCATTTGAACCCAACCTATAACCAGTTTCCCCATAATCTTCCACAAATTGATTCCTGCCATCAGCTGCAATAGTACTATATCTTGACGCATCACTTTCAAACTGTCTTTGTCTTTCAGGTGAACTGCTCTGATCTTCATGTGATGGGGAGGATTGGAGAGATGGAATAGATTCATAGATGGACTCTTCCACCAACTCAGGTCTCCAGTTACTAGGCAAAGTTCTTGATTCATGTATGTCTGCTTGAACATCTACTCTATTCTCCAAATGAGTTGCGTCAGTCCTTGCTGAATTCTCCTGCTCTCTGGAGGGTGCATCACGAAAACTCTCGTTTCTTTCAGGGTATACAGCATCAGATGTTCTACATCCTGTGTTTGAATGAGTCCTAACAACGTTATGCCTACCTTCATAAGGCGGCGGAAGTGTCTGTCTCCTGCTGGGAGAATCTTGTGTGCAATCAGATGATGAAGGATTCTGAAACGCATCATTCACTCTCTGATATGACACAACAGATTCTGTATGATCTATAGTACCATCATCAACATTTATTGCAAATTCTGTGGACCTGTCCTCACTCTGAGACTGAGTTTGGGGCTGATTTTGGAACTGAGTTGTATCTTGCGGCAGTCTGGACCTCTGACGGTTACGAGCATTCCTACTCAACAGTGTAGGATCAGAGAGGCTATACCTATGTCCACTTCTCCTAATCTGATCCCTGTACAACTCTGGCGGAAGGCTGTTTGGATCATCCTCGCTACTCAGAGTTGATTCTAACCGTCTCGATCTATCCTCCCCAATTTGCCGCTGATGCGAAGAACGAGAACTCCATTCAGCACTCTGCTCGGAGTTTAGCCTCAATGACTGATGGATTGTTCGGGTCCCTCAGTCCCGTCTGATGCTGGAATACCCCGCTGATTGGAGTGGTATAACCCTGACCACTGCGTCTACTTCCACGGCCGTCATTGTCTCTTATCACCACAGCCTGTGAGAGTTCTGTCTCCTGGTTTGGCACTGGACTCAGATTCCCTGATACAGTGTTCTGCACTGACAATGCACCTGCTCCTGCTGAAGGGGTGGTGTTTGAGGAGCTTCCAACAAAGCTTCTCCCAACAACAGGTGTAGATTGTAGACTGGGAGCAAACAAGGTGTAGGGTGGTGGTGGCTCCAAGGGTAGACCACCAGGTCCTAGAGCAGCAGCTAGAGGGGTAACACCTCCAGGCATCTCATCTGAAAATCACACAAAGCCAAAGTTGTTATAAATACAGTTTAGCAACATACATATAAAATACCTTTTGTCCTCCAAAAAATATACATGTACTTTAAACTTGATTCCTGGAAAACATTTTTTTCTGTGCACTATTCTTTGTCTTATTTTTTTTCTAAATCAAAGTGAGCTCTTATTTTCAACTTTGTGTAACCTGTATACCTAGTTTTGTGGTACACTTCAAAATATACATGTTAATTTTATGCTGCAATGGCTAAAGCATTTACTGCCAGAAAAGAACAGGTCTTGTGCAAGCCAGAACTAAGAAAATAATTCTGGAAATTATCTTTAACCCATTCGTGACAGAGGTCCACATTTTGTGGTTTGGCCTAATATCTTTTGATGCAAAGCCCTAAAAATCATACCAAATACATGAGCAGAAAGAGCAAAAAATTCTACACATACTGTCCCCATTTTGGTTGCGTCAATATTCGTTGTTTGGTGCTGAAATTTTTTTAAAAGGAAAATAAGCATTAAAATCCTTAAATTGGCAATGTGATAGAAAGTTTAAAACCACCATTTTCCCCTGCAAATTGGCAACTTTCTTACTTCTCATAATTTCTGTCAATTTATATTCATTTCAGATACATGATGTTTCATAAGAAAAATGTAGCAATAAAATAAAAATGTTGGTGTTTCAAATTTGAAGAATAAAAGCTGATCAAATTAGGCTTTAAATAATTCCTGTCACGAATGGGTTAAATTGTTTATGTAGCACATGTATTTGTGCATTATGTGTTGCTAATCCATTATGCCTACATCTGTATGTGTATATTTATTCATGGAGTGTGGTTTTTCAGAAAGCTTTCAAAATGCATTATGAAATTTGATGTTCAAACATCCGCACAATGCATGAGCAATTTTCATGTACATGTACATGTAATACATGTTTATGCTCAGCATTAAATAAAAAAAACTCCAGGGGTGGTATTATGAGGCTGTTTTAACTCTGTTTTAAGTATGTTGTAGCAAATCCGTATTCTTTTGCCCCAGGAAGATCTCACTGGTTGAATTATCTGAGATGATAAATCTAGCAACTTTTCCTATTGGATATCATTTCTGTGGTGGGTGTGGCTTAGATGACCTACAACACCGTCAAAACATAATTTACAACAGAGTTAAAAACAGTGTTCAGAAGACCACTCCAGAATTTCTCTTGTGCAGGTATAGGGCTGGGGTTTCAGTTGCCTTTGATGGCCTAGTGCTGAAGTTTGCTTATGAATTCTCTAGTTCCCATAGGCTTCATACATAGATCACTTGGTTCCCATAACCATTGATTAAGAACCCAGATGGTGCAGAACAACGACCACAGAGCACGACCATTCCCTACAACAGCACTGAATACCTACCAGTAACAAGACCATGTTTGTGTAGGACGGAGGTTCAAATCCCCCTGTAGAGTTGACGAAGAACGAGCCCTCATGGAACGGGAGGCAGGGTAATGATGGTGCTCTTCGTACGTTGGTAGCTCTAGATTAGCAGGAATTTCCTCTGCTGAGTTGGTGTTAGATGCCTGTAAAGAAATCAAAGTCACATCCTTTAATATCTTCTCTGTTTCAAATGAGGTACAGGAATTACAAGAGTCTTAAAGTACACATTCAAAGAAAATAAAAAATATGGCAAATAATGTATCACTAAAAACTGCGAAGTTAACAGATAGCAATCGTATCAGTTTAGCATCAGCTACGTATCAGGTAATTACAAATTAAAACAAATAAAACCACCTCCCAGCATCTGTGATATACAAGCGATTAGCCAGAAAAATAACGATGTTTCAATGACGTCACAAAATGGGCCAATCCTGTACAAGCAGACGATGTCCTATAAAGAATGAACATAACTGCAATGCAATTATTTCTCAAAATATGAGAATTTAGCGTATTCAAACGTGCCCATATTTCACACCATTAAAAGGGAAGTAAAACCGATTCCGATTACTGAATCTTTTGTTTGTAAATATACAGGATAAGGGTTAATGAACAATCAAAGAAACCACACTTTCAAATTGAAAAGCCCGCTGAGTGATTGCAAGGGACGGTATTTATCCCTCTTGAAATGCCTAACATACAGTAGTGTATGCAGCTGCAAATGCAATGGCGTCTATTTTGTTTACAAGAAATGAGTGAAGAGAAGATGACAAAACAGCCATTGAAAATGTGTGAAATGTTATGAGACATCGTATGCTTGTACAATTAACGTCCTACCTGTGATGTCACACATCTTAGCGGCGTTCGGAGAGCTTTTTCAGGCGCTATGTCGGGGCTGGGTTTTAGCATTTTTAATTGATAATAATCATTACGTCAAATTTTTCCAATCGTTGCATTTTGACAAACTTGTACGATCTAAGCTTCACCAACGCAATAATGAAAATTAAGTCAGTTTTCAAAATCAATGAATATCTGCTTTAATCTTTTTTACACCACTCGAGTTTGGAAATTGTGAGAAGTGAACTTTCAAGTGAAAACTTTTGACTCAGAATGCTCTATTTCATTGGTATATTGGGCAAAATATATCCCAAACTAGATTTGTAATGCACACTGCAGAATACCGTTTCCAATTTTAGAAGGAATATGTAGACCCTTCCCAGTCTATACACACATCATTCACTAGCAGGATTAGCAGCACATGGAAAGGAAATAATCAAAAATTTTCATGAATCAGTAGAAATTTTGATAAATATAAGTGGCAAACACTGTCATCTACTGTGACATAGACTTAAGCCATTCCTGGTTAGCTCATGTCTGTCCCAAATGACCTCAAATATCCACAGATATTTTAAACATGGAGAGGTTTCTTTTTGTGCATTTAGAATAGTCACTCCCAAAGTGACAGAGGTGCCTCATGAATAGCTGTTACTTCCCCTTTTAAAAAGAATGCTTCCACCTGGGTATCATGGAATGCACCATGGGTGCATAATTATTAGCACATATTCAAGTGTGGTAAATTTGGGGATTAACCTTGACAGGCCAATGGCCTTTGTTAATCCCCCACATCCTCCACACTCCATCTTTCTTTTATCTTTTATCTTTTATAATGCCATGTATATGTATGTCATTTTCATATGTTGTATTATGTAATATTCATATTGATTTGTAAATTTGATGTCAAATATTTTCTGATGTGTTTTTTAAAGAGATGTGAAATAAAATTAAAAAAAAAAAAAAAGTATTCGTGTCAGTGGATTTTAGATTTTTTTCCCACATGATCTTTATCTGCTTGTGCTCAGATTGCATCCATGAATTGGCTTATTACTTTTCAAGTCAACTATATGTATGTAAAACCAGACGAAATTGCTAGAGGCAGTTTCTACAAATGGCAAACTTGGCCTTTTTGCAGTTTTAACCTATCACAAATTGCTGATCTGAACTTAAACTGCTTCTCTGGTTGTCATTCAAATTCCAGGCATAGTACCAAGTATAGGATCAACAGATTTTGACCTAGAATCTCACATGGAATTATCTTGGACCTGCCTCAGTCCTTGGTCCTCATTCACTGGTGCTCATTCAGGAGTGAGTCCAGGATCTACAAAACATAATCTGGAATAGGACGTAATCTTACCCTAGACCTGGCCCTCTGGTCTTCATTAACCCATTCGTGACAGGAATTATTTAAAGCCTAATTTGATCAGCTTTTATTCTTCAAATTGGCAACACCAACATTTTTATTTTATGGCTACATTTTTCTTATAAAACATCATGTATCTGAAATGAATATAAATTGACAGAAATTATGATGAAAAGTCAAAAAGTTGCCAATTTGCAGGGGAAAACGGTGATTTTAAACTTTCTATCACATTGCCAATTTAAGGATTTTAATGCTTATTTTCCTTCAAAAAATTTTCAGCATCAAACAACGAATATTGATGCAACCAAAATGGGCACAGTTTGTGTAGAATTTTTTGCTCTTTCTGCTCATGTATTTGGTATGATTTTTAGGGCTTTGCATCAAAAGATATTAGGCCAAACCACAAAATGTGGACCTCTGTCATGAATGGGTTAAGGGTAATAGCACAGAACCCAGCACAGGACCAATGGAAATAACTTAAATCTGGACTATGATCTATACTTACCCTAGTCCTGGTTCTCTGGTCCTCATTCTGGGTCCTGGCACAACATCCATAGCACATGAACATAAACATGACTTGGGTCACAACGATAACACCAGTACCGATAACGACAGTCGTCAGCTCAATTGTAAATCGGGCACCCTGTAATCAGGAAAAATGAAACAATTTTTTAAAAAATCATATATTAACTGATAATGCACAAAGGTATAGAGGTTTGCAAATCACAATTACCATTAATACTTGGTTTTACTTACATATATCAATACTTGGTTTTATGAAAATCTCTTGAAAAAGTACTAGGTATTTTGTTAACTTGAAAAAGCAAGTATTTTGTTTACTTACTCCTCTCCAGGAGTAGGAACTGGAAACCTGATGGGATAAACAACTCTACTAAAAAAAGGATAGTGGCACTATAAAAGGCAAAAGTTTTTTCATCATACACATTTTTTAGGAGCAATTTGGTGACTTGTCCATATATCTTCACAATGCATCCCCCAGGGACTCCAGTTGTACATAATGTCCATGAAGAAATCACTGAATGTAGTATAATTTCTCCCATCTAGTCTGTTGGGGCCTTTTTTTTCATATTTGACACCCTTATCACTCATTTCACATGCCTCAACCCTTAAATGCTAACTTTTTACACTTCTTCTTGGCAACATGTGTGTACAGCAATATATTGGACTGCCACCCCCCCCCCCCCCTCGAAGTTTCAAATTCAACCATGTACCAGCATTATACACAGCTCTATCCACAAACCCAAACGTAACCTGCACCCTCAAGGCCCATTCAGATATATATCGCCAAATCCCCGGAAAACCCCTGCATTTTTTTTTTTTTACAGTGCCACTTACCATAATGAGATGAACATGTCAATTGTTCATGATCAAATGTTTTGCCAAAAGTTGTGCAGATGAACATGTGACACAGTATTTTGCACTAATTTTATAAGAATTTGATTGGTTCACACTTTTTGCCACCATGAGGCAAAAGAAATGCCCTTTGCCTCATTTTTTTTTGTGTGTTGCCTCTGCCATAAACCACTTCTTTACATGCCCCCAAAACAGGGGCTTTACCACAGGGGTTTGATGCTTTATATGTGAACAAGCCATTGCATCATTGCATGATATAAATCCTGGGCCCTGTTTCATAAAACTTATCAATAACAAATTGCAATGACTGTTATAAGCTACTGAAATCCTTGCATCTGATTGGCTGACAGCAAATTTGTCATTGAAATGTGGCAGTTGTTACTGATAACAAGTTTTATGAAATGGAGCCAGGGAGCATAATATGTCACCCAAGGAAATGCTGGATCACCATCTCCTTACCCGACCAACGTTGCAGCGAGCGAAAACACCAGGCAATAGTACACACTCATAATTCTGTTCCATAGTTGCTCCTATGATGCTGAAAACCACCAAGGCCAAACCAGCCAAAGAACCAAGGAGGCATCCCGCAAAGTACGTCTTGATCTGAGAAATGAAAGAAACAAGAACAAGTTAGTGATATATTTCAAAGTGATGGTTAACCCATTTGGTATGATGTGATTTCAGTATAACTCATGATTTCCACAGACCCTTGCCCGAGTTATCTCGGGCTTAGTGTTCAACTGGATAAACTTTAGAGTACATGATCTGAAGACATTGATTCAGTATGAAGATGTCCAGGGCCATACCAGCAAGGAAAGCAAAGAGGTATCCTGCAAAAACACCTTGACCTGGAAAAGGAAAGATGCTGCAAGAACGGTAAGTGATTATTTCTTGATATAAAGTTGCTGAAACATTAGGGTATTTGAGAATATTAGTTCAGCCTGCTTTTAAAAAAAATTATTTTACATATATTTATTCATTTTTCACACATGGGCTGGATTGCCCTACGCGGCCAAAGGCTGTTCTTCTGAGCGGTACAAGGATGTTATTTACAGCCATGATCAACATAACAAAACAAACAGAGACATCTGATAGGGCATATTTTGATCTTGGAATAGATAACAAAGGGAGAACTATTATGTGATTCAAATTCAATTCAGATTCAAATTTATTTTCCACATTTCCATAAAAACGACAACAAAATATAACATGACAAAGTAAACAAATGCATCCAGAAGGTCATAAAAAAATTCTAAAATCGCTAACAACAATGTAAGAGAGAGAGAGAGAGAAGAAAAAGAAACAATCAAAGACAGAGATGTGAATATGAAGCAATAATACATATATGAAAAAGATGACATGAAACCTAAGCCTATTTTTGACAATAGCAGTGTCTATAGCAAGGATGAATTACTAGTCAGAATCAGACTGTGTGTATAGACCTCCAAAATATATTTAGGCAGAAACATACACAGGAGATAAATTGCCCCTCGCCCTTTTTCAAAACAAAAGGCTACAGAGCTGCTATAAGTTATGCTATCAAGGAATGATGGGCTCCCATAGTTTCCAGATATTTGTCTTTCCCCCCTCTGTCAGTTTCCTGGATCAACCTTTGTATATGAGATGGGCAGATGGTTCTGAGTTAGTTGATAATCTTGGAAGAAACTGAACATTAAAAGTTATAGCGACATAAATCTGAAATTGACACCACAGTGGTCATGCAGAATAGAACTCAAAACGACGTTTTAACCGAAAATGTTTGTAACCTGAGCAGTAATGTTCAAGGAGTTAGGAACTATAATGTGCAGATGGGATTTTAACTACAGAGTACTTGATATAATCCTCTAGAGCATTTAATATGTGCTGGAACATTATCAAACTAAAGAAAATTCGGATTCACCAGCTTCTATGTCTCTATTAAAATAACAGTGCACATCTTTCTATCTAAAGAATGCAGTAGTAGACATATTACATCCTTCTCCTTCAAAATAAAACATAAATAATATACCCTACAAAGTACTGTCTATCCTATATTTTCTTACCAGGCATTTCTTGTGTGGTCTCTTTATTGCAGTATATCCCATAATTCCAACAAATAGTTCCTGTCAAAGATGAATAAAAATAATAATTAATGCATATGATACTGATAGAAATATCATATAAATACATTTAGGTTTAAACTAGTATAATGGGTCAGTGACAATGGCACGCAAGAAATCTCTTCAGGGAGGATGATTTTGAAAATGATTCCCTACATTTATACTAACATCATGTCTACACATAATCTAGGGAGTAAATCAGTTGGCTAGTGTAGGACAGATGCTGTTTGTGTGTAGCAAGGCAAAGTTATTACCAAACAGTTTCTACTGACCAATGATCTCACATTAGCAATTCAAGATCAGTGTAAATATTCTACCTAATTAAACAGCAAATTATTGGAGCTAACAGAGAAGAGAGTTGCAGTTGACCAAAACTTTAAGCTTTGCTATGTACAGTACGGCCTAATGAGCCAATTCTGAAAGGTGTCTTCACACAACTTACCAATGCACCCACGATGACAGGGATACACATGTAAGCCATCCAGCAGTGGAAGGCCACACTAAGGATCCCCAGCACAGCACATATACAGCTCAAGATCACCTGTATGATGACGAACCTCGACGCCGATGACGGTAGCCGCAGCTGGTTGAGCTTGAAGGCTCCATGTCGGATCTGGAACCCTCTGCTCTGAGGGTTGGGCGGTGATCGTCTCCTACGTTGGTGGGATCCATTATTGGTGGCAGTGGTGGGATCGCTGGGGATGGGAGTGTCGATGGCTGTGGCCGAGGCTAGCTGCTCCTGTCTCTGGGGATGGTAGATGGTACTGATGTCTGTCATCCTGGTGGGAGGCATTGATCAGGATGTGTTGAGGGATCCTAGCACTCAAGGAAATGGCCAGATATACTTCCGTTTCATGAAGAGATCCTTTTATTTGTGGACCTGTATCAACAAATCAACAGTGCAAGAAATCCATTACAAATATGAAGGTGTAGGACCATAGGACACAAGAACCTAACTAGATATATTTCTGTTTCATGCAGAGTGGAGTGTCCCTCTTGTTTCAAGACCTGAATGAAATCATAAAGCCAATGACAAAGAAATCTAATAAAGCATAAGTTGTTAGAGATCCTATAACTTGACAAGCTGGCTCAGTATACTTCCATTTCATGAAGTATCCTTTGTCTATGGACCTGTATCGAGGCATAAATGAAAAAGTACAGTTTTCAGACTAAATATTATGCAGTGAAAATGTATTATCCACTAAAACTGACAAAACTAAAGGCATATTGAAGAAAGCCCTCAAGGTATCACTTCAAACAACATTAACTAAAGATCAACCCCGACTTGAAAATGACTCAGACTGAATGTGTCTGGGAAATGCGTGACTAACACAGCCAAAGCGGGTTACATGGAAATACGCAAGGAAGGGCTTTATAGAGGCTCTGTGGCATAAGCCACATTAATGTTCACATCTGACATTTTACAAGAAGTTTGAGTTCTGGGAAAGGTGAAGAATATTGTGACCTTTCCCTCATAAAAAATATCATGGTACCCATCGTAATTTGATCAAATTATCACCAAATAAAGCAAAATACCACCAAATTAACGAGGGTACTGTGGTAAACTTTACAAGATTCTCATTCTCTTTATGTCAGTTGGAAGAAAATCATAGTAGAAAGGATCCCGGGAAAGGATTGCTCTTTAAAGGGAAAGTCCACCCCAGAAGTTTCACTGTCTTAATAAAAGGAGTTAATTTTGAACAGTATTTTAAAAAAAGAAATGAGCAAAATTGGTCAAAGAATAAGAAAATTACACTCATTTACATTTTCTAGTAAAGTACTCTCGGCTCTGCAAATTGGCAAAACTGATGACATCATAAGAGAGCAGCTCTCCATTCACTTTGTACATGAAATTTCACATTTTCTCAATTTTCTTGGAAGTTACACATTTTCTCACCCCCACAGTTAAAGTATGTTATGTACAAAGCAATTCTTCTGAACATAATTGACTAATGGGGTGAGAAAATGTGTAACTTCCAAGAAAATTGAGAAAATGTGAAATTTCATGTACAAAGTGAATGGAGAGCTGCTCGCATATGACGTCATCAGTGTTGCCAATTTGCAGAGCCGAGAGTAATTTACTAGAAAATATAAATGAATGTAATTTTCCTATTCTTTGACCGATTTTGCTCATTTCTTTTTTAAAATGCTGTTCAAATTTAACTCCTTTTATTGAAACAGTGAAACTTCTGGTGTGGACTTTCCCTTTAAATGTGAATGGTGCAAAACTAGCTCAGGGTGTTACAGGCAGATAGCTGGGTAACTGAACAAACATTTGGTGACATTTCTCCTCCCAAATAAAGTAGGCAACACTTTCAGCAAATTCCATATCATGATGTATTTTTGCACTTTATGTCAGCCTACTTAATTTCAATCACAGTGACCTTTCATTCAGTTCTTATTAGATGTTATCACTGATATTAGCCCATATTAATGAAAGTGGCTTGCAGTTAAATCTGGCTTAACTTAATTAGTCCACGATGTATGGAAGGCCAAGTGTCAACTTTCATGTTACATAGAAAATACTCCTACTGTGATGATGAAATAAACAAAATAAATGAAATGAAATACAAATTCTAAATAAATCAACTTCTGAAAGAAATGTTCTTGTCTAATTTCCGAAAAAATTAAGGGGATCTGTATAGGATTAAGATGTTACATACCTTAATTTGGTCATATTCAGTTACAAGCATTATGATTTTCCCTCAATTACCTGAAAACGTCAGAGGAACCTTAGCATGTATTTAAGTTTATTCCTATTCTTATTGAAAATAATCAGCTATGCTTTCACTTAATCCATTCACTACTAAATTCCCTAATTCACATAGGCTTAATAAAGGGGCCATTGGTTTCATGAAGGTAACTGGTTCATACATACATTTTTAATGCATTAGTTAAATGCACCTTAAGCACTCCAGAGAGTGGATTTACTGCTATATAAGTTACATTTATTATCATTATTATTATCAAACATATGGGATACTATCCCTTTAACCTACTGCAGACAGTTTCACTTAAGATACTTTCCCATCCATTTAATCTCAAATATTCTAGTGCTCTGAAATACTATTCCCTGTCACATGCTATACAGTATTATTCAGGAAAACTGCTAGATTACTGATGTCAACTTAAATGCTAAATATAGCTCATTTGAATTAGATGAAGCTAATGAAATTCACTGTGTGTTCCAGCACTCATCACATACAAAATCAGACAAGGCATAAATAAAGACTGCATCAATCACCATGATCTCATTATTATGTTGCAAGTGAAGAAAAAGTTTATTTTTTAAAAAATATAGAAGAAGGGGAATAACTTGTATTGCCTAGCTGTCTGTCTGTTTCAGAGACATATTGATATTTATAATATAAAAGGATTTGCTATTATAAATTTGTAAGCGTATATCAAAATAAAAATTGAAAAAATATTCTTTCATTATTATCAGAAAATGTGTAACTTTTCATAATCTACTTTCTTCAAGATCATATTAATTATAACTGCAATAATTTCTAAAACTGAAATATTCATAAATGATAACAATCTACTCTAACATTGAAAACATAATAATTGCAATTATCACAATAATGAAATCTATATTTGCTTATTTCATAATCATGAATATACCAGGAAGTCATGATCACTATGAGTACTAAGTTTTGTACATCTATCATTGAATATTGTATTAATTTGTGATTCAAATCAAAGATGAATATTAAGTTTTTCATCTACATTCAAGAATAAATTCAGTTTTCAATGAATAATAGAATAAATGCAGGCATCAAACGTTTATGACAGGAGCCCAAATCAAATGAATTTTGTATGAATATCAAAATCTAGCAATCTCTTTAAACATATCAAAGGTGGAAATATATATTGTAAATCTTGTTGTTATCACTTAGGATTTTGTAGAAAAAAATGCTCATTTGAGAAACAGAAAGACGATAAATCTATTGTCCTAATGGTAAATGCTCTTTGGGCCTCAATAAATGAAACTATCAGATTAATTGAAATACAACTAATCCTTTTCTAGATATCTAATTTTTGTAAAGCAATTATATAAATCAGATACAATTTCTTGCAATATACCTCAGTATTAGAAGACTGCCTAAACAGCTGCAAATGAATACATTCCACTATAATTAAATCCAAGATATGTCACTGTTGCTGGACACTCCACCAGAGGCTTAATGATCGTAGAACAGCATCATTTCAGCGTTGAGATGATCAAAATAAAATTCCTTCATTCAAATATGTACAGTATCACTCTCTCGCAAAAGTATAGCAATAATCCTAGGACACACTTGGTTCTTCCTTAGGTCCAATGTCAGAGTTGATCAGGAGCACATGAGGGTAGAATCCTTTTCAATCAGCATCTAGCCAGAGACCACTCTCCTTGCCACACTCCTCCAATTATACCCTCCTCCTTCTCCTTCGTCTCATCAACCCCCTCTATCCTTCCCTCTTTAAAGCATGCCACCTCCCTCCATGAGCTCCTTGACTGGTCTGTCACTTGCCACACGACTCCCAGTGGCTTTTATAGCGCCTACCAGCAGCGAGCACTTCCTACGGACAGACACACCAGTGACTCGCTCCTCGCGTGGGGAAAGTGCTGGCAAGCAGAGTCAATTATTGGATAGTGATTTTCTACTTCCCCTCCCCCCTCCTGCTTAGCTGCATCTAGTTAACAGGACTAACGGCCTGTGTCCTAGACAGGCCACATGTGTGTATGGAGGACAGATATGGTGGTGTTTAGAATGCATAAACATATGGTGATATCTTTGGGTGAATGGCCCTGCCTTAGGTATCATTATCAGATGAATCATATCAAAAAGGGATTCCTTACAAAATGATGTAAAGGTTGAACCATGTAATATACTTCTCATTAGAGTTGACGATAAGACACTAATATCTCTTAATGAAAGGCTATAGTCATGTTCTATTTAAATATTTAACTCAAATATAAATCACTTTAAAAAAAACCCAATAAAATATCCATTTTCTAACAAAACAGAATAGAATATTTTTTATGAATATCTCTATATAATTTATATATGAATTCCTATTCTTACATGCTTTAGAATATACAGGTGTATATTCAAGTTTAATAAAGAGTTACCACAGACAACTCAAAAAATGATATTAGCATGTATATATTGAAAACAGTTCATAATGAATCAATGGAAAAGGATAAATGATAGGCTAAATATTACCATGCCATTTGCTTATTTTGCAGCTGATAAAGATTTAAAAAGCACTACATGCTGAAATAATTTGTTCAAACATATATCCAAAGAATTTCACAAATACAAATGCTTAATGTTTAGGAGCCTACACTTGAAATACTAACAAGTTTGTCAAAACATGCTAAAAATGGTTGGTAGATCAACGCTGAGTCAAATGAACTTAGCACACCTCCAAATTTAGACAATGAGCCCAAAGAGAATTCAAATTGATTCTGTCATCAAAGTATTTATTCACAACTCAAAGAGGGAGGGAGAGAGAGAGAGAGAGAAAAAAAAAAACTCTGGTGATGGGTTTAAGTTTCAGGATGATCTTGAGCCAGACAAATCCTTTGTTTTCAGGCATGCAGGGAAGATACAAGTTCAACCTGATCATCAATGAACAATCGACCACAGGAAGTTAATGTTTAACCCATGTGTGACTGTTTTTTGGAGTTAAAAGGAGATTTCCTCTCATCTCTCATTAATCTTATATCCCTCAGCTTGCCAGGTACTTCCTTATCTCACTTTCACCTCCTTAAATCAAAGATTTAAAAATATTCTACAAAAGAGATAATGATGTCAATCAAAATAATACTGTATAAAAATTGAGATATACCAAAATGATTAATGTGCATTTGGTGGATTGGAGAGAGAGAGGGAGAGAGAGAGAGAGAGAGAGAGAGAGAGAGAGAGGGAGAGAGAGAGAGGGAGAGAGAAAAAGAGAGAGAGGGGAGAGAGAGAGAGAGTGAGAGAGAAAGAAAGAAAGGGGGAAGTGAGTGGGAGAATGAGAGATTCAGAATGTTAGCCAGGGATATGTGAGGGTACTTTCAGACACACCGAGTTATCATATATTCATACGACATACTGACATAAGACCATTCAGACACAATGTTATACGATAATCGAATGGCAGCTTTCAGACAATGTGTATGTTTCTCGGGTAGGTCATGAAAATATACGAGTCTCTCCCTTGCGCATTATGAACTTTGCGAGGGCTCTGCGCATTGTGTTTATACTTTGCGTAGCATTGGCAGAGAATCCGAAAGTAGAGGTCAGGTCAAATAAGTGCGCACTGCGAATAAATCTCACCTAATTTTATGATGTACAGATATGAGAGCATTCTGACACAAATACATGTCTTATAAATATACAATATTTGAACAAAATGATGATCGAACCATCGTTTCGATATATGACATATCAACACCGGTATATGGGTATTCAGATACATGAAAACGTCCTGTCTAAATGTCGTATTGATATACGTTGCATATTCACACATAAACTTTCTCGTCTGAAGGTGGGATGAGACATATAAACATATACTAGAGGGGGAAGAAATGAGAGGAAAATAGAACAGGACAGAGAGAAAGAGATAGATAGAAAGGAAATCAGTTTGTTTATCTCTTCCTGACATTCCTGAAAAATACAATCAAATCTTATTTACAACAAAATGATCACTTCCTTTCAGATTTTGGTGACCTCTTTCATTGAAATCTTTTTCAACCTACATCCACAGTAACAAGCAAAAAGAAGTCCTACTGCTCCTTATCTATGAAAATTAATATTTCCTACTCATGATGAGCTTCCTCAAGATCTTGATAAAAATGCAAAAACAGCTCTGGGCATCCATTCCTTCATCTACATCAATATATTTACATAGTAAAACATCAAGAGGAAATGACTAGGACCACAACCAAGTATTTCATCTCTGACGTGTTAAATAATCACATACAATAATTTTCCTCAAGATAAAAAACGATGAATTCTGATCTACTAGCAAAGTGATATAAACATTTTAGCCATCTTTTTTTGCGATGAACCAGGATCCTATTTCATAAAACCTGTTATCAGTATCAACTGCCACATTTGTATGACAAATTTGCTCTCAGCCACTCAGATGCAAAGATTTCAGTAGCTTATAACAGTTATTGCAACTTGTTATTGATAGCAAGTTTTAAGAAACGGGGCTCAGATCTTGATGCACAGGTCAGGGAGAGTACTTAATCTCTTAATATCATTGTCAGCCTCTGAACGGAAGTATAATCACCAAGATGCAGTTTTTAGTCTATTTTCTATCCTGCAAAATACAATCATTTTAGTCTGAAAATATCCTTCAATGTCACGACCTGACCAAATTCTTGGTCTGTGATGAAAAATTTCTTCACGGTGCATTACAAAATTAAAAGTTCACCATTCTCCAGATGGAATTTTGTTTTCTTAACAATATTCAATATGAAAACAGAGGTCAATGAACTGCCCATTTGCACAGAGATCAGACTGATTTTATATTAAACTGTAAGAAATGGAAATTAAATTATATCACAGAGTATCACAACAATCAAAGAGCAATACTTTATATCCATTATAATTTTACAAAATTCCATAAAAACATTAAAAAGTACTTTAATCTGGTAAATCAATCGCATGGATTGTAACCCTTGTGTAAGGATACCATTCATTGAAAACAAAAAAATCAAACATAACAGACAAGGGGAGCTTTATAATTTCAAATGTTTGTTAGGTGTCCATATCTCTCTCTCTCTCTCTCTCTTTCTCTCTCTCTCTCTCTCTCTCTCTCTCTCTCTCTCTCTCTCTCTCTCATCATCTTTTCTCTTTCCCTTACTTTTTACAATACCAAAGTTCAAATCATTAAAAGAGGGAAGGACAGAAAATCAGAAAGAGCTGATTTTATGAATGGAGCTGAATATCAATCTTTACGTTTATCAGCTAGAGCAATAAAGATGCTCACACAAATCAATAAGCTCATGCCTTCCTCCTCCTCCTCATCTTCTTCTTTTTCTTCTCCTCCTCCTCCTCCTCTTTCTCCTCCTTCTCCTTCTCCTTCTTCTTCTTCTTCTTCTTCTTCTTCTTCTTCTTCTTCTTCTTCTTCTTCTTCTTCTTCTTCTTCTTCTTCTTCTTCTTCTTCTTCTTCTTCTTCTTCTTCTTCTTCTTCTTCTTCCTCCTCCTTCTCCTCCTTCTCCTCCTCCTACTTCTTCTTCCTTTCTTTCTTTATTCCTTTCTTTTGTTTTATCATTCCATCCAAGTTTCTGCAAGGTTACCATTACATTTGGGGAATTTATAACTCCTGCTTTTGAATGCTACCAGCATGTCAAAGATTACATAACTTTCCCCTCTTATAACTACACCCTTAGAAAGTAAAAAGCACTTGAGTATCAATTTAATGGTACTAGCACCATTATGATATACCTGTACATGTAGTGTTGAGTTGCATGGTCAACTTTTCTTTATTGCAGGTTTAAAAAATGGTACATGCAGTATACTCTTGATGAGTGCATTTAAAGAAAGCTTTAGCATTACATGAGTGTATTCCATACTATTCTCCAATATTCTGCAATGCCAAATATCGTCTTCATTAAATGGTACTACATGTAATACCATTTATCATTATGTCATCTAAGACCATGACTGTGAGAAGTTCTTACATGTAGTACAGCCGATGGAATCAATATTATTTCAAGGGTAATATAACCAAGGAGTGCTCTTTTCCAACTCCCTGATATAACCTTTGTAACAAGTTGAATTGTCTGAACAAAGAAAATTCAAAGAAACATTTGGTGAAGCTATGAAATAAATATAGACAAATATAGAAAGAAATAGGAATGATTACAAACTGAGATCACTGTCTATGTGAAACTGATGTGATAGGGATGTGAGACTGTAATGAATAACAAGCATTGAGGATTCTCCATAGACATACTCCAAGCAGTGGTCAGTGGTTATTTATCTCGTTATCCTCTCACTGTCCGATGTCTTCCTCTCCGTCCACTACTCAGGAAGTCCACTAGAGCCCAATTTAGGAGGAAATTAAAACAAAATGGGGAGCATTTCCTTGTCTTGTTAGGAAGAATAAAGAGTTCCCTGCTAACAATGAACTAATGTGTGGGAAACCTGTATGGACCTTAATCAATGTCATAATTAATGACATACTGAATGAAAAACAAGCTAATTTGTAGTTGTACCACACTATAAGTCTTCATGCCCTAGTTCTTTGCTTCACTTTGTCTGCTCCTTCCTCTAATACCTTGAAACTCACCCATCTATCCATTCCATCTCTTCATCATTCTTTCAGTCATCTTTTCTATTTCAATTATAGACCACTATGTCTGTGAGAACAAACCAAGATTGTTGTGTGTTCAAAAGGAATATCCTCTCATACATGTATTTATATGAATGATCATACTCTTCAACCTATTCAACACAATTTGATTTTGGTATAATGCGCATTTTCCATAGACCCAAGCCCGAATTACCTCAGGGTGCCGTTGCATAAAACTTGCTACCATAGTAACTTTGCCATCAATGGTAACTTTCATGGAATACTGGATTTTGATTGGCTGTTGAGCAACATTACCATGGTAGTTACCATAGACGGCAAAGTTACTATAATAGCAAGTTTTTATGCAATGTCACCCTGGTGTACAATTCAACAGGTTAGGAGAAATAATGAATAAATCTATGAACATACACGCAGGCCTTATACTATGTTTCAATTTTGAATGCATAAACACATCATAGATGTCTACATGAGTATTTCATTAGCTCTTGACTGATAGTGCAGACAAGGTGAAAAGATGTCATTAATCTTTATCACTCATCCTTCCTGTTGTTGATGGTAGTTGTTGAGATAAAGACACATCCTGGAATGAAAGTGATGAATTAATGCCTGTAATTCATCACAGATGAAGAAAAAGATGGGTACTCACACAATGCATGGGAAAGCTGACTTGATTCTCAACATGTGGGATCTTCTCACTAGTGTTACTTGTCCTAAAACATAGATGCCGGATGGGAGCCTAGTGAGAACAGCTCTTATATCATTCAAGCAGTTTTTAACCCGATCAGCTGGCGTTGGTGGACCAATATAGAAGCATGCAGGGAATAGCTACAGTCATCTTTTGGCACATAACATTACTTATCTAAATATATGAAATGGATATATCCATGCTCCATAAAATGTGGCAATCCATGAGGAACAGAGTGAAAATACTGTGTAATTGTATGTGCAATACAAGTGAAAATAATTTCAAAAGGATAATTAGATTGGAGGATGACATACTCATGGGCCCTGCATTGATTTGTTTTACACAGGACCACCTGGTGACAGAAATACAGCACAATAAATACTACCATGGGTGTTTTTTTTTTTAAAGAAAGGAATACAGAAAGCCTCAATTGTTAATTTCATGGCAGCTATGCCAGGAAAATTCTTTCAAAATGTGCTAAACACTTCTATTTGAAAAAAAAATGTATTTAGCACTTGCCCAACAAAGCAACAAAACATAAAAGCATTTGTCTTTACACTACTTTCATGTGTTCTCCTGAAACTCCTGCCAATACATTTTATACAAAATTATAAGCTCACTACAAGACTCTGCTTTTTCTTTGACTTCAGCTACATGTACATGACACATTTATTTTCAGTCCATATATTTTGAATCATGCACAGTGACTGGTAATACACCATTTCTTCATCCTCTCCCAAACAAAATGAAAAAGCTGAAACAGTTCATGCATAAATTTCACATTTCTGCCCTCCTGCATGGCATACAACCAAAAGAGCTATACTTTGCTTTCCAGTATTTTACCCTTTTTTTTTTACTTGGGAGCCCCTGAAGCACTCCGGTATGCATGATACAATCGTAATGGAAAAGCCAACTGCCTGCTGTGCTCTTCTCTAATGGGTTGTAATGAAGATGCACTCAGTATGGAATTGTCCATAATACACCATGCAAATAATGCACAAGTTGTTTTTATGGTATCATTCCAGTAGACATACATTCTGCAATTATGTGGTAGAGTATATCTACACTGTTTCCAACCACAGACATGCCTATGAGAACAATTATTTTGGCGTCTAAAGTTTGTTTGCACTACTGAAACAAGAAATGTGAAGTTCATCCTCATTTGGCAGCTACTGACTATGCTGTCTGTCCATTACCACAATGAGGTCCAGCGGACTTTGGACCACAAGGTACGGGGTTCAAATCTCTGCTGCAGCACTAATGTCCTTTGGCAAGACATTTATCTTCATTTGCCACACTCGACCCAGGTGTAAAGTGGGTACTCGGTAGGATGCGAAAGTCATTGTGATTTGTTTAGCATTTTGAGTGTCTGCAAAAGACACCTAGCTGGAATGCTACCCAGGGAGTGGAGAAGGTGCATACATTGTGTGCTGGCAAGCCTGAATCCGATGACTGGGGTAATAATATTTCTGTAAAGCGCTTAGAGACATCTGAGATGTGTTAAGATCTATATAAATCTAGAATACATGTATTACCATTATTATAAGAGAACACATTAAATGAAAGAAGTCAATAACATCAGCAGCGGGGAGTATGCATCTTCATGAAATATTCAATACCTACTAGTATTATAACTTCACAAATTCTTTTCAAAGAATTAAAAAGTAGTCTGCTTCCACTCAATTAATGTTGGTATTGCTGCTGCTGTTTGTCTGTCTATTGTTTTTGTCTGTTTTTATTTGGTATAATGTCTCTGTTTTTGTTTTGTTTTGCTGCATAGGAGCAAAGGAAATATAATAATAATAATAAGTGAAACAGTAATTTCACTTTTCCCCCTAACATTACATGTATGCAACAAACTGGCATGACAGAACCCATTCTGAGTAAACAAAGACACAATGCACAGATTATAAGCATATTTCCCCCAAACACAAACAGAACTATCATTATGCTGATTGCAAATAAATACTTCATATGTTACTGATCATCAAATGACCTTAGAGTAATGGAAACAAAATGCATTCCAAAGTAAATGTAAAGGAGGCAAACTAAATCTCATCCCATAATTCATCGAATAAGCACACATTTGTCTCTGTCCTTATATCATATTCTCCACAAACAGAACAAAAATCACATTCTAGACATCTTTTGTAAAATCCTAGCATTGCTCATCCATGAGAGCAGTCATGCACTCCTATTCCCACATGCCAATCAGGAAACCAGAGTCCCACCCATCTATATCCATGTCATTGTCAATGCCACAATCAAACATTGCATTTGTGATTCATCACATTGCTTTGGGGGTCTAAGGATTACACTGCCATTTATTATACATGTCATACTCCTTTGTATGCCCCAAAACAGGCAAGATAATCCCCCCCCCCCCCCGAAAAGTAGCATCTGGAGGTCCAATTACTTAATCGCGAGCAGACAGACAGTTCTGAAGAAAAAAAATCATATACATGTATCTCCTTTCATACGGTATGGAGAAATACAATCACTGAGTGTACAAATATTTCATTTGATCCATGAATATATCATTTCAATCGCATTATTTCTGCAAATGCTATTCATTTGAGATATTGATACTCATATAACAACCAGTTATCTTCTCTTACTCTCTCTCTCCCTTTCTCTCAGTGTGAACTTTCCATGTTATTTTCTTTCCTATAGATCTAAAGAATATTTTCTAACATTCATATACAAAACATCTCGTAATCTTTAAAAGAATGCAATTGTGTTCAAAAAGCATTTTGCACAATGATGTTACATCCGCAAGCCATTATTACTTGTTTTCCAAAGCACTCCACATGTGAAAGGAACCAGAAATACACCAATGAAGCTTAGATCGTGTCATTATGATTCACCTTTCATGGAAAATCACCAAAATGCAACACCAGAGATGGAAATTTCATTGGAGCATTAACCTGTGAAAACACCAAAAGGGTCCAAGAAAATTTCATCTTTGATCATGAATAAAGTGATGTTTTGATACTGAAATATGTGTGAAAATCCTTTCACTGGATGAAGGAAAGTTTCAGCTTGTTTCATAATGAAAAAGTGATATTTTTATATTGAAATATGTGGAAAATCTTCCATAGTAGAAAGGATTAATCTTGCATCACGAGAAAGTCTTCTGTTGAGGGCCAACTAGGCATTAAATCTGTGTTAAAAGAATATGAATTAATGCCCTTCTGCGTCTGAGAGGACAAGGTGATGTTTTGATATTGAAATATGTGTGAGAATCCATTCAGTAAAGGAGAATAGAGGAATAATGTCAAAGCAAAAGAGAGCCGCCCAGGCGTTTTTTCTGCCTCAACTCACGTCAAGTGATGCAGCAAAGAGGGGTAATAAAGGAGATGCAGAATGGATGTTGCCTTGGATTCTGTTAGAATCAATACCGGTATCAAGAGGATAAATATCCCCTAGACTAGAGAAAGGTGTTAAAAGTTGAACGGAAAGTACAGTGACGGTGGAAAGCATTCCATGAGTATGTTTTAACATCTGAAAATAAAAATGCAGAAAAGGTAAAAAGGAAGGCGATATACTATTCGCTCCTATGACATTTTCTGTGGGCTTCATTTTGTCGAATATATAGAGTAACTGGGTTACTTTTAGGGTTGCAATTGGATTTTAGGTTGAGGTTTATGCTTAGAGTTAGGGCTAGGTATGGTATGGTGTTTTGTTCATAGTTGAAGTTAGGGATTGAAGTACAAATAGTATAGGACATGGATTGTGGAATGATTGTCATTGCAGCATGAATTATTCTACCAATAAAGCAGTCCAGAAGGTAACTGGAAATCAATGAATGTTACGGATGATCACTAGGGACAGTGGTATTCAATCTACATTAATTCTAAAGATATGATGAAGATTGGAAATATGAGATAATCTGGTATACAACAGACTGTAAAGAATGGATTAATATAAGCAATAATACATCCTTAATATTACCATTCAAGATATTTGATTTACCTACTTGCAGTATTTATGAAATATCCTGTTAATGCTACTTTTAAGAGCTTCATATCCTACTTAGATTTAAATGAAAAAGATATAGTTACACATAAACCCTATATATCATCTTATCATTAAAGAATGATATGACCTTCAAATAAGCCTCGTTTTACTCTTCAGCCATTTATCAATTTCTTCTGCCTTCATCTCTATTTCTGCATATACCATTGAATTTTCCCCCTCTTAGTTTGAACCCATCTTCCCCAAAGGACAGTCTTTCTGCCAAAAGAGCCAATATAAAAAAAATCCTCCTTTAATCTCAAAGTGGAGAATTTACTTAAAAACCATGCAGCCTGGGGCAACGATCTGCATAAGCTAGAAGCAGTTAAGTCACCAAGCAATTAACTTTAAGTGAAGACCACGTTCTCAATTTAGGCACCCATCGCTCTGTCTCTTCGGTCTTTAAACATGTCTTTGAGGGAGTATATTCCTGGGTTCCGAAAGCAGAAAATTGGCGGCCGTTTCTCTTGATTGAATTATCTTTTGTGGCGTAATCCTCCCAAGAAAATCGGACCATGAAATCAACTGTATATTTGAGGGCATGATCAAAGAAGACTGATAGTGATTTATCTTGTGTTCATTTTCAAGTACAGTGATTTCATATTTTGCCTCTAGCAACATTCAGAGGGTTTTTTCTGAGAATGAAATTGGTCCAGCAGTAGAAAAAATATCAAAATTCTCTCAAAAAGCTCACAGGCTTGCTATTTCTCTTCAATCTAACACCATTTACTCAATTTAAGAGTTTTCCACAAACAATTTAAAACAGACATCTGCCATTAAGGTTTCATAGAACACTGTGATGATTTATGAAAGAAATTTCAACCCTATTGCAAGGTGTATTGACATAAAATGGGAATGTAATTACATGCTTTATGTCATTTTCAAATGATTTTGCATGGTCAATGCATAATGGCAATGAGAAAATGGTAGGACATATGCCATTTAAGAGACAATACAAGTCACAGGAACAAAGAAGATATATCCTTTTGAAAGCAGTATGACAAATTGATATTCCATACGCACAACATTCGCAAAAAGTTTTAGAATCCAGCTAAATATAGGCAGTAAGAGGAAAACACCAACTCTAAATAAATGCAAAATACTGTTCAAAAATATCATCAACTACATGCAATACCCACAACTTCATTTAGATATCAAATATTATCTCAAATTGGGTCCTTCCAGAATTCTGCTCATCAGGGTTTGGTTTTGAAGAAATTATTTCAAATTTTCTCAAACCAATGCATGACATTTCATTCCATATATATATATATATATATATATATAATTTTCACTTATATATATATATTGAAACATTTGTTATATCTGTTGAATAGGATAACAAATTAAATAATAACTAGATGAATCTTCGACCACGCGTGGTCGAACTTTATGCCTCCGCCATTACCAGATCAGAAATAAATTACACTTCATGTTGCTTTATTTTCATTTATACAATGACATCTTTGACCCTGACCTTTGCCCTTGTGACCTCCAAATCTAATGAGAGCATTGCCCTTTCCATATGCATACATGAGCCAAGCTTGTTGAACCATCAAATGGTTACTGAGTTATCACAAGAACGAACCATTTCTATGTACATAATGACCTCTATGACCTTTGACCTTTGACCTTGAGACTCCAAAATCTAATCAGATGATTGTCCCTCCCATATGCATACCTGTGCCAAGTTTGAGGTTGATCGGTCAAATGGTTGTTGAGTTATGGTGAAAACAAACCATTTCTATGTACATAATGACCTCTGTGACCTTTGACCTTTGACCTTGTGACCCCAAAATCTAATCAGATCATTGTACTTTCCATGTGCATACATGAGCCAAGTTTGACGCCAATCTGTCAAATGGTTCCTAAGTTATCGCGAGAACGAGCCATTTTTATGTGTATTATTACTTCTATGACCTTGACCTTTGACCTTGAGTCCCCAAAATCTAATCAGATCATTGTCCCTCCCATATGCATACATGAGCCAAGTTTGAAGTTGATCCGTCAAACGGTTCTTAAGTTATCGCGAGAACGAAAACGGGACGGACGGACGGACGTACAGACGGACGGACGGACGGACGGACGGACAGCCGGACGGACGGACGACCCGAAAACATAATGCCTCCGGCAACCACCTACGGTGGGCGGAGGCATAAAAACTGATAGTCCATATGACACTGGTATAGAATTTAGAAAGACCTACAATTTTTCAGCGAACAGAACAGAGTTTGTAATACAGAGATTTTGCATTTGCAGGGGTGGGAGAAAGGAGGTGGATGGGCTATTAACCCATTCGTGACAGGAATTATTTGAAGCCTAATTTGATCAGCTTTTATTCTTCAAATTGGCAACACCAACATTTTTATTTTATTGCTACATTTTTCTTATAAAATGTCATGTATCTGAAATGAATATGAATTGACAGAAATTATGATGAGAAGTCAAAAAGTTGCCAATTTGCAGGGGAAAACAGTGATTTTAAACTTTCTATCACATTGCCAATTTAAGGATTTTAATGCTTATTTTCCTTTAAAAAATTTTCAGCATCAAACAACAAATATTGACGCAACCAAAATGGGCACAGTTTGTGTAGAATATTTTGCTCTTTCTGCTCATGTATTTGGTATGATTTTTAGGGCTTTGCATCAAAAGATATTAGACCAAACCACAAAATGTGGACCTCTGTCACGAATGGGTTAAACTAAAACTCCCTTTTCTCTTGAAATGTACACTGACAAATCATTCCTGATGAAGCATGGTTGGATATTAAGAAATAATCTTAATCACAACAGGATATCCACCTCTAATTCATGCACTGGGTATTCGAGGAGATCATAATTGGTTACACACCAATTGTCATGCGTAATCTAATACATATTAACTCCCATGCAATCATCGCTGGAATCACAGACCAAATAAAACTCCTGAGGCTTAATGAATCAGGTCTTTAATTACTGGCTTGATCTATTCCAATTGATCTTGATGGTTTTGTTTTAAGTGGTGGAGATAGAAAGAGAGAGAAGGAGGTGGGAAGGGAGGATATGAGAGGAAGCGAAAATGAGAGAGAAAAAAAAAAGATTGGGGGATAGAGAGCAAATGAGATAGATGTTTGTTGATAAGAGATGGGAGAGATAGACAATTCAATGGTCACAGTTGATGAAAAAAGGGATAGCACACAACTGACATGAAATAGATAAAGAGATAAGAAAATGCTAGAGCGAGAGAGAGAGAGAGGGAGAGAGAGAGAGAGAGGGGGAGAGAGAGAGAGAGAGAGCTAGGAGGGAGAGAGAGGAGGAGGGTAGAGATGTAGAGCGATAACAGGGAGCAAGGGTTGAGAGTACGGGGGAAAGAGAGAAAGAGAGAGAGCGAGACTAGGAATCTGTTCACAGATATTACATCATCAAAACTCCTTTGGAACAAAACCAATTTGTATGTAAGAATATATTTCAAAAATAAAAAGGAACAAATTCTATCTAATGCCCATCCCTTTTTAAAAAAAGCATCTTCCACTTTTAATTCAACCAAAGACAAGTGTAGAGATGTGCACAAAGGATAAAGACAAAAATCTACTGCATGCATATATGATTTTACCATCTTGTCCAGGTCCTGCTCTACTGAATATGATAGCCCCTTACAGACTAAAGAGGCTCTCGGGCAAAACCCACTACAAAAGAGTGTGCCATTTGCAGGAGTTGGTCATCAACACATTTAGCTGTCCAAGCTCTGGTGAACACGTCAGTGAAACACAAAAAGAACTTCTATGATTTGAATTATTGCTGTGAGAGCACAAATGGGAATAAGTCATTTTAACACAATGCCTTTCTGACTTTTAGCAGAATGATGTACCTAGCAGAAGGGCGCTAACAAAAATACTTGTTCGATTTCTAAACTGATTACTACCGAATGCTATGAAGAGCAAACAGTTTAATGTACGAACGGCAAGTCTTGTGCTGCTTTGGGCAGATTTAGTTTTTTTACCTACAGGAAGAACAGAGGCATTTTAACCCATTCGTGACAGGAATTATTTAAAGCCTAATTTGATCAGCTTTTATTCTTCAAATTGGCAACACCAACATTTTTATTTCATTGCTACATTTTTCTTATAAAATGTCATGTATCTGAAATGAATATAAATTGACAGAAATTATGATGAGAAGTCAAAAAGTTGCCTATTTGCAGGGGAAAATGGTGATTTTATCTATCACATTGCCAATTTAAGGATTTTAATGCTTATTTTCCTTTAAAAAATTTTCAGCATCAATCAACGAATATTGACGCAACCAAAATGGGCACAGTTTGTGTAGAATTTTTTGCTCTTTCTGCTCATGTATTTGGTATGATTTTTAGGGCTTTGCATCAAAAGATATTAGGCCAAACCACAAAATGTGGACCTCTGTCACGAATGGGTTAACAATGCCTCTAAATAGAGCTCTCTGGCTGCATTTTTCTCTTCAACTTTGGTTTACACATTTGTTTTATACTTGTATCCTATATTCCTATGTCTTTTAATACAGAAAATAAACCAAACAAACCAAACCAAACCAAGCCAAAGGGAATGCAGCAGCATAAATACTGAAAAGTTCATCAATTTGTCAGGCAAGCCTAAACACCACTCTTAGTTCCAAGAAAAAAAAACCAAAACATGTACAAAGCCCAAACTGGAAATTTCTGAGATAAACATCAATTCTGTAATAACTTGCCATTAAAGTAAAAACATTTTTTGTTCATAAGGAAAAGGTTCCCCTTCTAGTGAAACATATCTGTTAAGGAATCATGAAGGTAATGCTCAGAAGCAACCCCCATCCCCCCCCCCAAAAAAAAAACCACACCAAAGACTGGCAGTTCAACATTGCTCTATTTCAGGGGTGGAATCTTCTGGAACTCAAAGGATTTTTATTGGATCTTTAAAAAATAAGGAATGATGTTGAAGCAGATGTGCTCTCCATCTCCAGTCCCACATACCCAGCTGTGTGAAAGTATCACCTATCACCAGGATGAGACAGGGAGGATGCCAAGAAGATGGAAGGACGAGGATGAGAGAGAGACTGCGGTGGTGTCTTGTCATTTTCATCACTCTCACTTGTCATATCAATCAGATCAGTGTTGTTCCTTTGTTTCAGATCGGTCTCGATCGAGGCCAGACATCTTTATCTGTTCAGTGCCAGAAAGATGTTATCAAGCGAGAGCTTTATGTGGAGTTACTTAAGGTCCTTCTGCCTCTCAACAAAAGACTTGAAAGACTGAAAGGTTACAAACAATAACCTCCTTGTTTTATGCGTTGAAGATGATATGGTATTGACTTTCACTCTGTCAATCTTGATATCATTTTCCTTTCTAAAGAGTACTTAACATCTCTGTTAGACTCTGATAAGATACACAACACCAACAAAGATGGGTTAAAGGAAAAAAAAATAGAAAGAGACAGAGACAGAGAAAGAATTTAATCCTCTAAGTATGATTTGATTTAAGTATAATACACATAATTTCCATAGACCCTAGCCCCAGTCATCTCAGGCTTAGTATTCAATGAGTTAACCCATTCATGACAGAGGTCCACATTTTGTGGTTTGGCCTAATATCTTTTGATGCAAAGCCCTAAAAATCATACGAAATACATGAGCAGAAAGAGCAAAAAATTCTACACAAATTGTGCCCATTTTGGTTGCGTCAATATTTGTTGTGTGATGCTGAAATTTCTTTGAAGGAAAATAAGCATTAAAATCCTTAAATTGGCAATGTGATAGAAAGTTTAAAATCACCGTTTTCCCCTGCAAATTGGCAACTTTTTGACTTCTCATAATTTCTGTCAATTTATATTCATTTCTGATACATGACGTTTTATAAATAAAATGTAGCAATAAAATAAAAATGTTGGTGTTGCCAATTTGAAGAATAAAAGCTGATCAAATTAGGCTTTAAATAATTCCTGTCACGAATGGGTTAATAGGATACAAAAAAGGAGTAATCAAAAACCATTATGGGGATGATGATAATAGAAAGAGAAAGGGAGAGAGGGAGAGAGAAAGAGACGGAAATGGGAATGAGGGAAAATGACTGGGAGAGAGAGAGAGACAGACAGACAGAGAGAGAGAGAGACAGAGAGAGAGACAGACAGACAGACAGGGAGAGAGAGAGACAGAGAGAGAGAGAGACAGACAGACAGAAAGGGAGAGACAGACAGACAGACAGAGAGAGAGAGAGAGAGAGAGAGAGCGTATGGTGAGAGCAAAATGAGAAAGAATGAGCGATAAAGAGAATGAGAAAGAATGGGAAAGAAAGTGAAAGAGAAGGAAAGAGAAAAGAAGACCATAACATTATCTCTCACTCTGAATCATACATGCAATTTATTGGCTGCCAAAAACTGCTTTATTACCTCTACCTGACTGAAACTATGAGACATCAGTTCAATACAGAAGGATGGCATTACACTCTTTCTAAAATCTGATGATATTTGGCTATTACCATATTTCCACTGCACCAGCATAACGTAATTCCACATTACCCTTTTTGGAAGCACGGCAAACATTGTGGCAGTTTACAAATTCCCAGAATGTTTTCATGAGCACAATCATGTTAAAGCTTTCAAGCATTTAAATCAAGTTGCAACTATGTCTCCAACGCTCAAGCAAAGATCCAATAACATCATATTACATTCTAATACACCCAAGCCATCGATAAATTGCTATATGAAAAAGCATCATATTCTATCCACACATTGAGAGCAACTTAGCAGGTATCCCAGCACGGACTCGTAGCATCTCCCTGAACGACCAACTGGAACGACCAACCCACACCTCAGTCGACTCCATCAAACACCTGAACAGAGGTGTCAAATGTGATTATCAGCAAGGCGAGATGTTGTTGATGATAAGGGCATGGAGATAGTAGAGTAGACATATGATGAACAGACGCTTGGTTGTGAAGGTAATTGGAAGGGGATTCCTTAATGAGTCGAACTCTCACCCCATATCTGGAACACCCCTATTTTCAGCAGAGTCATGTTGTTCAGTTTAACACTTCTAACTCTGTGGTTCATTATGAAACACATTCTGTTTTCACAGTCTCGTGAAAACAATCTGTCATGTGCCTGTAATAAATGCATGCATTATGGCTAACCAGTTTGCATACATACGTCACGAAAATCTATTACATTTATAGATTCTGCTTGCTTATGAAGTCAGAAGTCAATAATCATATCTACACGGTGGTATAAATTCACACATGCTTCCCTTTTCTATATATTTCTGTGTATTAACCACAAACATACGGCTCACGAGTTGCATTCACTACCACAAGAAAATCATTAATGCTTGGAGCATTGCAAGATTTGCAAATACATTCCATCTCGAAGGCATGCCTACAAAAAACTAGGATGGGATAACAGGGAATATATGCTCCCTGGGTAGTTCAGACCAAAAAGAGAAATGAGCAAAAATAGGGAGACAAAGAAAGGAAGAAATAAAAGGAGAAAGACGAAAAGAAATGGGGATACAGTGTACAAGCTCTTCAAAATACTATCTCCCTAAATACTTGTGTTTTCTGGTCTGTCATCCACCTCATAATAAGAATGCCCCCCCCCCCCACATGTAGGGTCCTTCCATGGCAAAAGTTACCACATGCTTCATCAAATGCCACTTGATGTATTTTAACTGTTTTCCCCCCTAAATCCAAAGTGAATCATTCGCATTTTCACTGTTTGCACTTCACAAATATTATTGTTTCCTCAACCCAAATACTTACTTCAACAGCAATCTTCCTGCCAACTTTTGTAACCCCGACATGTATCACCATGACATCAATCTATCAAGTAACATTAAAAAAGTCATCTATAATATTTGATTGGACCAGTACAGGACCATACCTAACTGCATGTCCATTCATTCCGTGTTGTAACATTGTACTGACAATGACTAACATTGTGTATCATCCCCACTTGATTTATTCTCCATATTGCTATCACCACCAACTGAATCTATTCTCTGCCAAGCTACAAATTTAACATACATACATACATCATCTTCATCATCATATATTTCGTTCCACTCCACTCCCCCTCCCACGACATCATTCTAAAGTCATAGAGGATATGCTTGGCCGCATCCCATCCCATCTTCCCCACACTATTCTGTTTTCTCAGTCACGCACCTTAATCACATCTGGGATCATCTCGGCAGATATATTGGCCACCAAGGTCACCTGGATGACAAGAGGATGCAATAACCTCACACCTCTTCCCTACAACCTTCACAGAGGCTACATCAATCCATGCACATCATAGGATCCAGACATGAAGGGGCATGGTGGGCACCATGGGGGAGGGGGATATTGGCCAAGATGGTCACCCATGAGTAATTATCAACTCCCTACTGCCTTCAGAGAGAGGCTACATTCATATATCAAGCTAAATGGCATAGAATAGGGTCTAGATATTGAGGGGGTATGGAAGGCAACATGGGGGAGGGGTGATATTGGCCAAGATGGTCACCTACATGACAAGAAGATGCAATAACCTCATACCTCCTCCCTGCAACCTTCACAGAGGCTACATCCATCCACACATAGCATAGGATCCAGACATGAAGGGGCATAGTGGGCATCATGGGGAGGGGGATATTGGTGAGGATGCAATAACCCCTCACCTCCTCCTTACAACCTTCACAAAGGCTACATCAATCCATACACCAAGCTAAATTCACCTGCATAGCTAAGATTTCAGTTGAGGAGGACGGTAGTGACTAGTGAGCATGTGAAGTGTGCAAATTACAAATTGAACATGTGAGGTGCATGCCCTGCGAGAGGGGGGGGGGGGATGCAGGGGGGGAGTTTCCCCTCCCATCCCCTCCTATGTGTAGTACAGAAGTCTGGACATTTCTCTGTCATCATTCCTTGTCTCTTGTCTTCCTACGTCCTCTCAACTTTTTCTCTGTTTGGTGTCGTATGGTGGGTAACATGGGGGAGGTGAACATTGGCCATCATGGTCACCTGTATGATAAGAGGATGTAATCTCCCACCTCTTCTCTGCAGCCTCCAGAGAGGCTAAATACATACACCAAGCCTTGATCAAGGCACAGCATAGGGCCCAATTATGAGGGGGGCATTGTGGGCATCGGGGAAGGGGGGGTATTGGCCATCAAGGCCACTGATATGACATGAGCACGCAATAGCCTCACACCTCCTCATTATAGCCTTCATAGATATACATCCACAGAAAAAGCTGAATGGTGTACATTTAGTATAAAGGATCCAGATATTGTGAGGGCACAGTGGACATTGTAGAAAGGGGAAGTCAGTCTTACATGAAATGCCACATGGCTATCATTCAGGGAAAGGGTACTGCATGGATTTGTAGTATCTTCTATTCATGTTTCCTTCAACCCCCCCCCCCATCTCCAATTATGAACACTAACCCTAATGCTTAACCCAACATAAAACCCTATCAACCAATTATGATACACATTTACACTTAAAAACACACATATATGACCTCTTATAAGTCTATAAAAACTAACCATCTTTAAAAGTTAGTATGGAACCAAACAGAATTTTTGGAGATACATTTTCTAGAATATCAATACCATTATATTTATCCAAATGCATATGTTTGAATGTTACTACACAGGACTGATCGTCAATAGAATCATATCATATTACCAATGCCTAGCTGGCGACAATACTGCCTACATGTTCATGTAAGCTCAAATAAACCAGAATATTGCTGACATCACGAAGTATTCACTCTGTACCATTCAAGAATGATGCGGAGATGATCAAATGTCAATATTGGAGATCTATATATTTACTCCCAAGGTTGACGCATCCGTCTTTTCAATCTGAATTCTGCTGGAATTCTAGACTTTCACAGAAAACGCCAGTGGCAAGTTGGCAACAAACACACAAGAGCCGGAGAAGAAGATGGAGATGGGTAATGATTTTGTGCAGTTTCTGTTGTGTACTTGGCATCCATATATACGCCGCACATGCAGTCATCGTGCAAGGATATACCTATAAACAACTGATTCTTTATACATATACTGGAATGAAGATGGAAAACCAAAGTGCTGTGACCCACTAGGGCACTTTTTCCTCCAAGGCACTTTACTAACAGACTGGTGACGAATATACTGAGATAGAGACAGGCCAATTACACAGCAAACCTGCAGGCTAATAGATTCTGAAGAAGGGTGACAGTCTCCTCCTCATCCAGAAGTATTTTTAACATCTAGTACGGGGAAAATGTCATCAAGTTTTGATGAAATTGGTGTCTTTCTGAAAAGAGATAGCTCTCTTGGAGGAATTATTCCCATCTAAACGAGAGATGCCTGGTCCTTGGCAACCAGAAAGATGCGGAGGAGCCGACAGGAAAAGGGAATTATGGGAGACGAATTTGTCTGCATCAAGTAATGATAGGCAGAAATTGGGATAATCGTATTTCACTTTGCATTGCTGATTATGAGTGGGCAGTAATAAAAGTGCCAGGACCAGCCAATTTAGTGATCTACTCAGAGATGCCCACTGAATGTTAGAAATCTATTTGGCATGAACAAGTCACTGTATTTGAATGATGGAAAGGAGAAAAAGTACAAGAGCATTTGATTCTTTCATTGACAATGATGATGATGATGATGATGATGATGGTGATGATGATGGTGATGATGATGGTGATGATGATGGTGATGATGATGGTGGTAATGACTATTGTGGTGGTGGTGGTGATGATGATGACGATAATGATGATTGTCGCGGTGAAAATGATAATGATGATGATGATGATATCATGGTGATACAGTGGAAACTCGGTATAAAGAGATCTGATATAACAATATTCCTGATATAACAACGTAATATTCCGGTCCCAGCTCTTTATATTCTATTGTTTTTTTAACCCTGATAAAACGAGATTCTGCTATAACAAGGTAATTTTGATGGTCCTAAGGACCTTGTTATGCTGAGTTTCCACTGTAATTGTGGTGGTGGTGATAATAACGATAATAGTGATGTGGTGGTGAAGGTATTCCATTATAATCAACTGCTCAGAGTCACTAACATGTAAATCACCAGTCAAGGGATTACATTTTTTTATTTCATCCAAAGATCTTGATAACTAAGAAACAATGCCTTATTATCAAACAGCCATAAATGCATCATCTTGATTTCAAACCCAGGACCTTCCATTTCTAAAGCCCAGCGCACACTGCATGATCTGACTGCGATCTAATTTTGGAAAAATTTGTTATAGCATTTGATATGAACATTCAAACATGAAAAACCTTCATGATCAAACTTCAGAATAGTCGTATGAACACTAAAATCGAGCTTCCCTGTAGGAATAAAAGCAAAGTCAATTTTGAATCATAGTGATGTCATAGCATTCATGTGATTGGCTAAGATTTGAAGCTGATTTGGCTTGCATTTAAAGGCATTGGCTAACATTGTTATGATTTTAAAAAAATCTCATTTTGTTACTTTAAAATGGGATAAACATTAGGGTTATAGTGTAAAAATACCAGTGTGAAAGTTTCAGAGCATAATATCCACGGGAAGTATTTTTAAATATTAGAAATGTGAACCAATGTTTGAAAAATATACGAGAGTCGGTTGCATAGACCCAACGTAAGGAGTGCGCATGCGCACATGACTCAACGGACCGCACTGTGTGTATTGACGTATCACGCGGCGGAAGGCAAGTAACGGTATTTTTGAATTCGTCCAAACGGTCCTCTTAGTTCAGTGTCTCTCGAGACGAAAGCTAATAAAATCGCGGTTTGCGTCTAATTTATAGCTTTTCCTTCCAAATTATGGTTGGTTTCAGGGTTTTTGAGTATAAATACAAGTACTCATACACATGTTTCATCTTAGTTTGAGAATTTTTTAAATCAGCTGCTCACAAAGTTAGCCAATGCCTTTAACCAAAATTTCGAGTTAGGTATTTGTATCATTATTCCAAAATTTAAATAAGATATTTATACTCGTTTAAACTTTAAATGCCATTTGTTCGAATATCGGGTCGTAGTCAGATGGTACTGCAATGCGCAAAGCTGGGTACCCACTTTCACGTCATACCTCATACTCAAATATTTTGGTCAACTCTTGACTTTTTATGAGAAAATTAGCCAAAATGCATTGATTTCGATTGAAAAATCATCAAATTTTTAATGTTATTCTTCTTAGAATTCTATTCTCGATCATATATAAAAAAAAACTTTTACCATTGTGTAATCACTTTAAGATGTTAACTACCTGTGAACTCATTCCATACATCAATTTAGCTGCATAGAAGAGTACATTACCTGGCCATTACAGATGCAAACCACTCCATTTTATTGAACAGTGCTGAAAATTTGTTTGGATTCTCAATCAGTAAGAACAATATACCTCAGGCTGGAAAATGAAATGGAATAAATAAATAAATAAAATAAAAACACAGGCCTGACGAGCAGAATTAGCTATCGACTGCTGCAGGCACTTCATACGGAGAATATTTGAGTATGGTTGAAGTGAAAGTAGATTGTGTTGTATGGAATGTACAAAAATATTATCCCTCTAATTGCGTAATGGATGGGCTCATAGATTCCTTGCAACATACACAGTACATTTCAAATCAGTTTTACTTCTGAGAATGAATCACTGAATTAATGATGCCATTTTACACCTGTCATACAAAAATAGTTTTTATTATATCACAGAAATATGTTTTATTTGCCTAGAGCAATTATTCTGTTGACTTCTTAAATTTATTTGCACAAAGGACAAATAAAAACACATGAAATATGTCATTAAACTATAATGACATTGTAAATTCCCAAAAGGAGGTTGCAAGAACTTGAACGACACATTGTGAAATTCCAGGAGCTCTCCTCTCGATCATGCTTGTGTTCTATGTCTTTTTATTACGTAAAAAGGCCCAGTTAAAAAGCAAGGTCATGGGCTTACAGCAGCTTTGGAAGGCTTCTATACAGCTGGTTACAAAGCACTAAAGAAGATCATCCACATCAAATCCTGCTCTGACACCCATCAAATGGCTCCCAGTTCAAGTGCATATCACTTTACAAAAATGTTATTTTTTGAACAAGTCAGGCACTAAGTCTTTTAAGCTCCTGAATGTATCTTGCCTCTTATTACTTCCTTTTTTACCACTAGTTCCGATTTCATTTATCTCCGAATAATATCCAAGGACTTCAGGGGAGAAAGTTAGAGGCGGCTTCCACTCAAGGAAGTCGTGGGATACGGCCAAGGCAACAGCAGTTCATTCTTGATAAAATGCCCCAACCTTTACATCTATTCATAAAGAGCTCTGCACATACATTCAATGTGAGAGAACATAGCTAGTTAGAATAAAAGCCAATGAAGTGACAAGTCTGAGGTATGTCACACATATCACCAAGTATTATTCAAATTATTCAATTAAAATAAATTGCCATAGAATAAATGCATTATTTTTGTCTGTTTCAAGCCCTGGTAGGGTCAAAAGCTTGGTTAAGTCATATAAAATACTAAAATCTCCTTGGTAGGTGCTAGGACAAATAGGTGTAACTTGGACTTGCTCAATTACGCATTCAGGAGCCATTTGAGTGATCGCCAAAATGCCTAAGAAACTGGGCCACAATGCGGGGCCCAGTTTCTTTACACAAACCCCAAGCACCGCAGACTGGCCTGCTTCTTACCTCTGATTCGGAGACGTCTCGCTCGATATCCATCTCATCAACACGCTCTGCAGATACCAAGACATCATACCTCGTCCCAACACATTATGCCCATCGGAGACAGGCGAGGGAGCTTCTTGATTAGACCAATAAATTGATGAATCTATCTGGAGTTAGTTTGTTGGTGGACGGGAGTGTCTGGATGCGGGAATGAAGACGTAATTTATCTCCGCTTTGGGATGATGAGTCCTGGATGACAGGAGGGATTGGTGAGTTTAATGCAGCATTTCATATCCAAGGCCAGATCTAGAGAAGATTAAGAAACAAAACATATAAAGATTGATGAGATGAAAAATGAGAGATGCATTCAAAATTACTTTTGGTCAATCTTCACAATCTAGTAAATATATAATGATATTTGTTTTTGTCTTTAAGATGTTTCAAATCATTTATTCAGTCTCCATGTTTACATATTTCTCTTTCACTTATATTCCTTCTCTCTTTCTTTATTTCTATCTTTATCTCTCTTTTTTAATTTCTACTTTGCTCTCTCTCTCCCCAAACCGATTTACTTCTAGCTGTCTGGGCTAAACTATATCTGTTCCTTCTCTCCCCAATCCTTCCATACTCTCTCTCTTTCTCTCTCTCTCTATCTTTCTTCCACTCCCTTTCTTTTTTTTTCTATGGTACCATTACTGCCTCATACTCCTTCCATCCTTCTATCCCCGTTTCTCTCTCCCCTCCTCCCCTCTCTTGAGCTCTCTCTTTCTCTCTCTCTCTTTCTACATATCAACATAAATAATTGCTGTATATCATCCTCAGCTCTCTAATACCACTTTCAGATCCATTTCAATATTTCCTTCCTTCAAAATCCACTCCAACATCATTCCTACAGACAGCCGATTTCATGAAACGGAAGAACTTTTCCCCCGTTTTACCCACCATTAATTACAACCTGGATATATTGATAGCGGGTGCATGTGAAGCTGATTTCCTTTTTTAAACACTTCCACATTTACCCAATTCCTATCAAATCTGATCATCACTGTGATAAAACATCCTTGGCTTTGCTTCATGGGCCCTTCCTACACTTACGCTTCCCCCAAATGCTTCTGGTTTCTATACTAGTTTCGTTACTTTCACTAAAAGAAATCAAACATGTGACATCCCTATTTCAAGCATTTCTAACATAACCATTAGTATGTCAATATTGTCCTATATAAGCAAAGGATCAGGTGCAAATTGCAACTTTCTATGATCATGTTTTATATTTATGTTACTACTCCTCTCCCCATCTAACATCTCAGATTTTTATACCCTTGACAGGGATTTTATTCAAGGATTACATTATCACCTCTGAATTTGATATCTTTTTTCTTCAATTCTGCTGTTTTAGAGATACCTTTAAAGTGTAAAATCTGTTATGTGCCTCATGCTGAAAAAATTACTTTTTTACATGCTTTCATGCATGTGGATGATGTGCAAGCCTCAATGAGACATGCCCCCCCCCCCTCCCGGATGCTTCCTTTAACTTAAAATTTGACTTTCTCTCCTTAAAGACATGCTGCATGGATTTACAGTATCATGTATTACATGTATCACCAGTTTGTTTTCTACTTTTCTCAAATAGAGATACATCAACAACCTACATCTATGCTCTTACACTACATTAACCCATTGAATATTGAATTCTTTCATTCCCTTAGACTTAATACAGGGAAGACCCTATTCCAGTCGCAGAGGGGTTAAAGTTTTTTAATAATCAAAACTGTGAATCAAGACTGTGAATGTTTACATAAACTTTTTACTATGAATCATCATAAATGCATAAACTCAGCGTACAAGGGCAAGGTGAAGTTCCATCATTGACCTTGTAACTCTTTCTATTTGCCCATTATTCTTGAGATAGCACTTCTATTCAACTCTGTACATATTTGCACATAAACTGGCTCCAGCGTGACTTTTTAATAAAATACCATCACTGGGGCCAAGCTCAAAAACGTGTGGACTTTCCAAAGGGGGAGTATATACAGTAGGGGGCTCGGCATTTGAGCCATGCCGGAATGCCAGCAGAGGCTAAATTGTTTTCTCCGAGTATTGAATTTCCCCCTTAATCCAATCCACACGAAAGCCAGGATTTGGAAGATAGATGAACTAAAGGCCTGAATAAGTCGATAAGTACACCGGTCAGAAACGACTGCAATGGAGAGACCAGAAAAAAAAAACAGATAAAGGGCAGAGGAAAGTGAATGCAGAGAAAGGGAGCCGGCAAGGAGAGAGGGAGAAATTTATTGAAAGAAATCAATTTTACTCGTTCCCCTTGAATGACCTCTGAATAGAATATTGGAATCTCGGCAGCCACTAATTCATTTATCGAATCCAAAATGGATGTACATGGGGAGAACCAATCCAATTGCGGTGTTTACGTTTGCGCTTACACAGTAGAGAATGTGCTCATCTTGTGGAAATTAGGAGAGATTTCCAAACAGTGGGTTGCTCCATCTGTTCGCACGATTAACAGTTTATCTTTTAGCGCTACAAACACAATGTCAATTCGCACGTGGGTAATTACTAAGACTGCATGCTCTGGAATAGAAGCTCGGTGGTTTACAGAACTTAATCTATCCCATTGATTGCAATGTAAACTTATGGGGATGGGTTTTGTATAGAGAATATGGTGGAAATAAGAACTGCTGGTATACGTGGAGAGTGATGTGGTATCATGGTGAAAAATGAGATTGAAATAAAGACATTTGCATAGCCCAGGCTACCAATACCATTACAAAATGAAATCAAAGTCATTTGGTTGTAAGTGAATCTTGTGAGTGAAAAGGAATCCAAAAGAAATAAATTTTGTTCTTATTTCACCAAAAATTTTGGAGTACCAGCTTATCAAATGAACCTAGCCTGCCCCCCACAAATTATACCCTTCCCTTCTTGCTCAAGATTCTGGAGTACCAGTACAACATAACTATTCCAGCCCCTACAAATTTTAAGCCCTCCCAAAGTACCCAAATGATACACTTACCCCTACTGGTGACTGCTGTCAAAAGAGGGGTTAATAAGGTTGGGGGGGGGGGAGGCTTATTGTTTTTAATACCATAGGCCTCCCTGTTAATTCATATATACAGCTTAGCTGTCTCATGCACAATTTTTACAATGAAGGTCACTATCACTCCTTGACCCAGTTACAGAGAGTTTGTTTCTATTTTCACTGAATTACTATTAAATTGTTTGAAAGTAGAAAATGAATAGACAGGCTACAATTACCATAATTATTTACAATAAGAATATGAGTATCGACAGAGGAACATATAAGCATTTTTTTAGTACATCATTTGTCAGTTGAATGAAAATTTTCAAGATGAAAGTAATGAGGTGAAGTGCCAAGCTCCCTTGTTTCTTGTTATTTAAGAACTGAGTCTTGAATCCCATCGATTTGATTAACTCAGTTTCCGATTAGGCCCACTCAAAATTACTTTAGCTCTTTGTCTAAAAAAAATAATAAGATCCTTAAGAGAGTAGTTAAGAAACTACTGGTCAATGATGATTTTAAAAATGAATTAGAAGTTAAAGTTTAGCATCCAGAGAAACAAAGTAATTACAGAAACAAAGATGTCTTTCATCATAATGGATTAGTCAATTCTGTGGGAATTCATGAAACGTTCAATAACTGCATACATGTAGGTGTATCACCACTGGCCCATGTTGCAAACTCAACACTGATATGTGCTTCTTGAGAAACTTATCAAATGTTGTAGTTTCCTATCCACGAGATGGTGATGCCTACGGCATTTATTTCAGAGCATGCAAAGTATATTCATTAGAATATGGATTTTTAAAAATGTTTTGGTAGTGTATGTACACTGGTACTGTATGGCAGAATAAGCAAATAGTCTTTATGCATCTTGAAAGCAAATTATCTACAATAAGCCCACATTTGGCAAATAGTGGGCTTTTTATGTTTTTATTTTGCATTTCCCCCTTTTTCCATAATTTTTTTGTTTGTTTGTTGTTATTTTTTTTGTGAATGGAGGAAAAACTTCACAAAACATGACTTGGGATATTACAGCTCAAGAGTTTTCTACAAGCACAAGGATGTCTGCAGCTGGAAATTTTCTGATGGGGATAATAATTTCCCATATTTTAAATATTGGGCTAATGAGAACAAGCCTTGGCCTTTTGTAAGTGGCTCCATCTTTAATAAATACGATATTCTGTTTGTCTAATTCTTTTGTTCAAAAATGTCGTGACAAGATATTGGTTACGAAAACCCAGAAACACAACCCATCAGGACTCATCGCTGGCTGTTTCACTTCCTCATACAAGAGAGCTCTCTGTGTACCTGATGATAGGTCAGGACTAAAAGAGATGGGAGAAGGTTGGAATAAATGAAACTAGATAGATTTCGGGGAGAAAGACAAACAAATTAGAGTAACCTACTTCAAGAGCTAGAGGGTCATCTATTTCCATGGATAATAAGATATCGGAAGGCATCACTCTCCTCCGTCATTCTCCTTCCCATCAGCCATAGAACATTTCCATAATATTATGCAACTACCTCACAAGTAAGCCTTGTTCAGACTACCCAAATTCATTGTATAAGTACTTGAAAACCATATTATAGCTATACAATTAGTGATTACACTTTCACTGTCCAAACATCATATCAACTGGGCATGTTGGCTCAATCGACAGATAGAGCATCTGCCTCATGAACATGGGTTCGATGGATCATGGGTTCAATTCCCGGCCGAGTCATACCAAAGACTTAAAAATGGGACCTTCTGCCTTCTAGCCAGGCCCTCAGCATATAAGAATGGAGAAGGGTAATAATAACATACTATGTTATGCAGGGCCTGCTGGAAGATCAGCTGATAAAAGCTGAAGTGGCTGCCCTGAGTAAATAAGACATTATTATCATAAAGAAATGTTGCATAACAAACCATTTTATGTTTCAGCAGTTTCAAGTGGACAGGGCTTATTGGTGTGCGTATAACCAATCAGCTGTCCTTCTGTATATGTAGTTCCAGCACTGACCTTGACGCAACCTGATATGGTGTCAGATGGCCTCCGCGCAAATCATTTTTCTTTATACAACACATTCTTAACCCATTCGTGACAGGAATTATTTAAAGCCTAATTTGATCAGCTTTTATTCTTCAAATTGGCAACACCAACATTTTTCTTTTATTGCTACATTTTTCTTATAAAACATCATGTATCTGAAATAAATATAAATTGACAGAATGTATGATGAGAAGTCATAAAGTTGCCAGTTTGCAGGAAAAACGGTAATTTTAACATTTTCATCGCATTGCCAATTTAAGGATTTTAATGATTATTTTCCTTCAAAAAAATTTCAGCATCAAACAACAAATATTGATGCAACAAATATGGGCACAGTATGTGTAGATTATGCAAGTGTGCATGCCCCTTCAGTTATATGATGTCTCTCTATGTTTCTTCATATAAATTGTATATTTGCATTTCCTACAGTCTGAACAGGTAATAGGCCCTCACAATGGATTGTGCATCTTTCAGATGTTTACTTTCAGAGGATAAGTAGTACATACATGTATATGTGAAATCCAAATGTAAATGAAGTTTGACAAATACATCTAGCATGCAGAATTACAGATGAACAAATCAATTCAAAGTTCAAAATAGCATGTTTCTCTGGACATTGATCATAAATGAGGGGTCATTAGCATGTTCTTACTTTGTGTCTCGAAGCTCATGTTGACTACATAAAAGGAGAACTGGGCCCCGTTTCATAAAACTTATTATCAGTAACAACTGCCACATTTCCATGACAAACTTGTTCTCAGCCAATCAGATGCAAGGATTTCATTAGTTTATAACTACACAGTTATTGCAACTTGTTATCGATGACAAGTTTTATGACACGGGGCCCTGGCGAACTACAGCCTATTCTTGCTAAAAGAAATTCCTAGAAATTCCCCATCCAAGTTGTTACATAAGCTAGACCATTCCAAGGACCTTTAACAATAGTAATATTGGAAATATTCATTTTTAGTTCTCAGTATTTCACTTCCAATCTTCTTGCAGTACCTTTTCTGAGAAAAGGTGAAAGTGCAAACAGCATTCCCAAGACCCAAACTATTTCTTCCAGCCCCTCACTTAACACAAGTCAACACAGACAGAATAAATACATGTATATTCCCAAAGCTCCAATCGTTTCTTCAAACCACTTCCAAGCCCTTTGAGGTTTGAGAAACTGGCACTGAAAAAATGTTGACGTTTCCGGTAAGTATGGTGCAATGTTAAACACAGGGGCATCCAGGAATAAATCTCTTGTTTATTATTCACTGATGTTTTGAAATAGCATGATGTTATTTTATTATCTGAATGATTTCATTTTCATACATTGAAAATATTGAGTCTATGATCAGAGCTATCATTTCAACTTTGACATCCACTCTATTTCTATAAAGTAGTGAAAAATGGCAAATACACCCTTTCTTTTGCATATATAAACTTTAATAAGGCCTATTCATTGTCCGAGACCTGATGTACTCAGTAGAGTAACTCATGACCTTATGAGGACACCCCCTTCCCAATGCTTTACATCCGTCTGTCTTTGTTTGTTTTACTTTCCATATTATCCCCTCATTAGAATCCCTCTTGGGACTTCTAATGCCTTTCACATATGAGGGGCTCAGACAAAAACAGAAAACACTTTCTTCCTTCCCTCTCTCCTTCTTTGCAGATCCCTCTCTCTTTGTACCCCCCCCCCCCCCCATCTATGTCTTCAACTGTCTTGGATCCAATTTCATTGTCTTCAGCATCATTCTTTTCTCTTTTTTAAACAATGATATATTTCACTTCACAATAATATTATGGTCCATTACAGTATATACTGACATGAAGATACATGTATGCAACTCCAATGAATTTTTAACACATCTCTCTCTCTCTCTCTCTCTCACTCTCTCTCGCTCACTTTACTCTTGATCTATTATGTCAATAAAACAACTTTCCATTTTCTATTTTGTATCTCTCTCTTTCTCTCTCTCTCTCTCTCTCTCTCTCTACCCATCCCTCAAATATCCAACTGCTAAAGTCATTTCACCATTGCATGCATGTCACATACCATTCCTAACATCACATATACCCACCTCTCTCTCTCTGTCGCTTCGCACATCATATGGAAAAATGAAAACAACGTTTCTGTGGTGAGGTGGCGGGGTGTTTTTTAACCTGAACAAAATATAATCTTCCCTTAAGCCTAGGCTATAAGGCTGTTGACATACAAGCTAAATTGACATTCTATGCAAGCTTTGAAGTGATACACTGTAGATGCACCATTATGAAAGCCCCTGTCTCTTGTCTGGAGTGTTTCCTGCACTTTGCACAAACAAAATACTGTTATTCATTAATAATTACCGTGTAGGAACCAAAATGATTTGTATGAGTACTTCATCAAATATAATGTAAACTACTAATTGCACTTTGCTTTACCATCCACCAACACTACCTGACCGTCTTGTATTATCATGTGATATTCCACCTAGAGTGAATCAAAAACTAGAAAATGGAGTTTTATGAATTATTCAGGATGTCCGAAGGGAGAGAAAAATTCATTAGTACCCCAGTTTCTCCGCCAAGAGTGAAGCCAGCTTGTCAATAGATCAAACAAAATAATTACATTGAAATCAAGATCTTGGTATGGTGGTGAAGTCGGTAAGAGCGCAGTCATGAGTTTGAGTCCCACTGATGCCTGGCTCCTTATGTCCTTCAGCAAGACATTGAATCCACCTTTGCTGCACTCTACCCAGGTGTATAAATGGGTACCTGTCCCTGCTGGGGTAATAACAATGTTTACGATAATTCATTGTAAGCGCATCAAGCACCCTTTTGGGTGGATATGTTGTGCAGTATGAATATTTTCATTATTATTACTGCAGTATTACTATTGGTCACTATTGATCAATTTGGCAGTTGGTTTGCCAACAAGATGGGGGGTATAGAAATGTAAGCTTTCTTGTAACTTAGTCTGCTTACACTAATAAGATGAATAAAATTAAAAGTCCTGTACACCCTTACACTCCTTCTCCCCTCCCTCCCCCCTCCCCAACCCTTCCAAGAAAGAGTCTGTAAACCAATACCCCAATAAATATCAATCCCTAAAATAATTCTTCACTCAAACTTCAATCGGAGTGACCCCTTGGGACCCGGGAGGTGGAGGAGCCATATAAAGAGATGCAATCACTTAAGGTCCTCAGTATCGTCCCCGAAGGTACTCTATTACCAGAGAACCTGATATGGAGCGGTACAAGTTCGTGAGGTGCTTGGTTACCTTGCCCTCAAATATTTACGATTTGCGATTCCCTGGGCATTCGTCGCCCTCTCACTTTACTGCCAGAGTTCGGCCTGATGCAGAAATATATGGTTGGCCTTTTCAGACGAGGGTGTTAGTACTTTTGCTTTAGGATAATAGATAATAATGTATCATGATATATCATTTAAAGACATTAATCAATTCAATGTAAATTCCTTGTGAGAAGTTGCATTAGTGCATAATACATCATGCATGATATTGGATGCTCTAAACCCTCACATAACCAATGAATTCTGTTTAAATCAGTAAGGTGTATTCAGGAAAAAATAGTGATCTAGGAAAGGAAAAACATCTTAAGATATATTCTGGGAACATTAAGTAATCTTTTCAATAAAATTTGAAACATAACTGGAAAAAAATGTATTTCTGTTTCCCATTTGATCAACTGATCAATCCACACAGATGACTTCTTATTCTTATTACAGCAAATATATTGATCTCTTCAGTAGAGGAGCTCCATAATGAAATTATCATTAATCATCAATTAGTGTTTACTCTCATAAATTACACTGATACCAATGTTTCCTTTACAACTACTCTTACAATAATTCACCAAGTGTGAACTCATCTCCACTATCATATGAAGTCACTTGGGATGATGAGGGAAAAAAAAAATTAGGATGCACAAAATACTTGTCAGTCTGGACTGATCGAATTATGCAATTGCTCCGGTAGAACCCGATCCTACCAATAAGGAATGGTGTGGTGTAGACTTACAGCTGAACTTCTACTCTCGACCTTCTCACCAAGTTTGGAGATGATTTTCTTCTTCTATTAGACGCTGGGTGCCTTCATATTTGGAAGAAATGAAAGTGAGGTGAAAGGGGTATTTCCTGAGTGAATAGCCCAATGTATTGTGTAATATTACAGGTACCCACTGGGTTGAGTGTGACAAATGCAGCTTAAAGGCATTGGCTAACTTTGTGAGCAGCCGATTTAAAAAATTCTCAAACTAAGATGAAACATGTGTAGGAGTACTGGTATTTGTACTCAAAACCCCTGAAACCAACCACAATTTGGAATGAAAAACTGTTAGTAAGACGCAAATTGCGATTTTATTAGGTGGTCTGTCATCTATGACAGATCACCTCTTAATTTCGCTGGAATTTTCTTTATTCTTTTTATTCTTTTTATTTTTTATACCCACTTTTTTGTGTAGTCGTAATCTCAGAACTGGCTCAGTCATTTTTTGTCAAATTTTCATGACTTATGAGTCGTCACGAGATCTCAGTTTTTTAGTCATTTTGAAGTTCATCGGGTCATCGTGACTTCATCCAGGCGCCATTTTGTAAATATCATGTCTTGATCATATCTTCATAACTGAATGTCATTTCTTATTCATATTTGGCACGATGAATATTCATATCAATCTGAACAATTCCAACTTTTTAGACGCGCGCGTACGCGTACGTCTGCGCGTCAGTGCGCGCGTAAAATTTAAAAATGCTCAAAATCACTCATGGATCAAACCAAAATCCATTTCAGGCCATTTTAAGCATTTCAAAAATTTCCGCGCGTAAGCGCCTTCGCGCGCGTATTGCGCGTTCGCAACTCGTAAATAACCTAAAAACGCTGTTTTTTCACTTGATTTGCAATCCTTATACTTTTCTTGATCATTTCCATCAATTTAGAATCGATTTCAACTGACCATAAGGCCGCACGCGCGCGTCGAACTTATACTTCAAAACTTTCAGACTGGTATTTTTGCACTATAACCCTTATGTTTATCCCATTTTCAAGTAGCAAAATGAACTTTTAAAAAATTATAATAATGTTAACGAATGCCTTTAATGTTTTGCCAAAGGACATTAGTGCTATGGCAGGGTTTTAAAGCCTGTACCTTGTGGTTCACAGTCCAGAGACCTATCCACTGGTTGGACTATTTCCTTCTTTACAAAAGGTGAAAGGGAATCTTCTTTGTTCAAGTTTTTTTTAAATTCAACTTTAAACTAGAGTAGAGCTGCCCTGTTATTTCCTTTTCAAAGATATACATTCACATAGTATAGAATGTGAAAATAGAGTATGCAAAGATAAATCTACCCTGAAATCGAGATGATTTATGTAACGTATGAGCAAACCATGACCACAACAAAGTCTGCAAATGGATTTCATTAATTTCACATGACTACCAGTGGAAAGATATACAGTTACATGTTCATGTTTTAGAGATCACAAATAAATGTTTATTGGTAAACACAGATGCAACAGACTACCATCCTTTTTGCATAACAAAGCGAGTGCATGATGAAAGTAAGGGTCGCATTAAATACTTCAAGAGCCATTGCTGATGGATTATACACATGCATGATTAAAACATTTCAAAAGTTAAGTTCAGTATTATAAGAAATTGGCTTAAATATTTTACTACATGTATGAACAGTTTTTCCCTACCCCCCCCCATTCTCTTTCTCTCTCTCTCTCTCTCTCTCTCTCTTTCTCTCTTCTCACTAGCAGTAAACTAGTTATTTTTTTGTCTGTCCTGCCTTGTTTACTGAGTACACAAATAATTCATTTGCCTCACATGGATTTTCATCAAAATAATTTATGAAAAATCAATCAAACATTAATGAAGTAATATTCCTATTTATAGTGTAATTCATTAATAATTTGGATACAGTTTATTCCTATTAACCAGTTGAATACTCAGGCTAGGGGCTATGGAAATTGCATGTTATCATGAAATCAATTCTTACTCAACAGGTTAGAGCCGTATGTTTCTTAAAACCTTTTCAATTATGTAACGTAAAATAAACGTGCTCATCCAAGGCAACTGGTCGTAAATCTGACAAAGAATCGAGACTGTTAATTTCAGTCAACCTCAAGTCATTAATTACATGAAGTCATGAAATTGTACATGTATACAGGTAGCAAGGTTAGACGTCCACATTTATACTGGGTCCATATGATCTGTATGGGGCCAAGAGGGGGCTAACTATGTATAAAATGATACAACTTAACGCCCTTCTGGATATAAACAGACAATATGCCTTACTAGTCCTTTAAAGGTTAGGTACAGTTTTGGTAGGCCCTCAAAAACTTCTCGACAGATTTTTTTTGCTTTTAGCCAGTCAGTAGCAAGACTTAACCCATTCATGACAGAGGTCCACATTATGTGGTTTGGCCTAATATCTTTTAATGCAAAGCCCTAAAAATCATACCAAATACATGAGCAGAAAGAGCAAAAAATTCTACACAAACTGTGCCCATTTTGGTTGCATCAATATTTGTTGTTTGATGCTGAATTTTTTTAAAAGGAAAATAAGCATTAAAATCCTTAAATTGGAAATGCGATGAAAATGTTAAAATTACCGTTTTTGCCTGCAAATTGGCAACTTTATGACTTCTCATCATACATTGTCAATTTATATTTATTTCAGATACATGATGTTTTATAAGAAAAATGTAGCAATAAAAGAAAAATGTTGGTGTTGCCAATTTGAAGAATAAAAGCTGATCAAATTAGATTTTAAATAATTCCTGTCACGAATGGGTTAATAATGCTTTGAAGTTATTTCCTCCTCAAGGTGAATATTAAACAAAAGAATTTCGAAAAAAAATGTTGGTCTTGGGTCAGCAACGCAAAATCATAGTGTCTGCACACATATAGAACCAATGAGCTTCTGTTTATATTCTACGTGTAATGAAGTGCCGTAATCGTGCAGGGAGCGGTCAGCAAACAGGGGTATTAAAGGCAGAGTGTAGCCATTGCATTTTGTTCATTTCAAATATTTACTCTAGAAAAGTCATGAAAGGTGGACAAATTAAGGCTATACATGTACATGTATTTAATCAGTTTCATACCAATTTTCTTTTTGCTTCCAAAACTGTAAATGAGGTTTAAATGAAATAAATTATAATCTACAGCCATGAATTTTGTAAATTCAATGCACTTTCTACATGAATTATAAATCTTTCAGAATCACAGACAAATAAAAGAAGGTTAATCTTACTTTAGACTTGCGGGCAGAACAAAAAGCAAAATCGTTTTAATGATTGTTTGCAACCTGGATACTGTATTAAAGCTATATATACTCCAGGAAACAGCATTAAGTTCAATAAAACTTTATTATACCCTGTGAAAGCAAAGATAGTTTAATACTCCACCGTGACTCATGCCAGTATTTTTAATCTCGATAAATCATTTTCATTTTTTCTTAATCGTACTGGCTGCAGATTAGTTTATGAGAGTTCAATATCCTTCAAAAGCACTTTGTATGTATACATTACACAGTGATAAACCAAAATCTCTTTATTATCACAAGAAAATATAATAAATTAATCTCTTTCCCATCTTGGCAATCACTCCATCAACAAAGGGAATATGAGTATCAACCACCAGCCAAACTAACTTTCTGCAAAGATCATTACCAAACAGGTCTCTCCCAAAAATTTGCCAGCATGATTCGGAAAAATTGAAAGCACAGCCTAGGTATTGTTCACCCTGGCCTTTGCTGTTCCATCCAATTCAATAGTATGTGAGAACCACGGAGACTCCAAGCTTTCCCATAATTGCATATCATCAACAACATGTATCGATGGCTAACTTATGCTTTCACTTTCGCAAACAAAGAATTCAGAATCCAGATCAAACTTGTCATCGCAGTCTCCCAACCAAATTAGAAGGAAGCATGCTGGAAAATTTGGTGACAAACTTTTCCAGATTTTTCACAAACATGCTATTCTCATCACAGAGGTTGGGAATACAAGCGCATGTTTGTTTCTAAGACCCTAACACTCTGGCAATGTGTTACAGAGATTATAGGTATTACCAAAACCACTTTTCAAGATATATTCACATATCTTTTTATTTCAAACAAAATTTTAAAAAATTGAATAAAATTGCTAGTGAATCTGGTATAATCATCATATTAAACTATTCAGTCCAACTACTGCTTTACAGACTCTACATGTACATTAATTTATACAAGATTTCTTTGTATTAAAAATATACTGCAAATAAACATATTTCAATTCAATCACTTTAATCAAAATTACCATTTTTCCTTGAACCTATGCAATCATTATCTTTACCACATATTCTGCACCTTGTCACAGAGGACAGTCACAACGAAACCAAATTTCTGCCAGGGCTCCACACTAACATTTTTGGGAGAGGGTCGAAATTGAAATTAAGGGCTCTCTATGTATTGAGCTCTGTGTTAAAATTGTTCAGTTTGGGGGGTTCAGGACCTAAATTTGGGGGGCCCATGTCTGGGGCACCTGTTAATGATGAGCTCTGCATAAGCTGTCTACTGAATTTCATGAATGTGTTTAAGACTTAGCAGAATAGAATTCCTAGGCACAATCATTTTAGGCCGATGCTTCATTCAAGAGCATGTCATATGACTGTAGAGCTCCAAATATCTTTCACCACATTGGCTTACAATAAAAGAATGGTACCTTCTTTTCTGTCATGCATCAGTGCACCCTAAATATGTTGTCACATTCTTTATACTCTGTCTGTAATATACAGTGTGGGATATACATGTACAAATAATCAGCAAAAATAAAAACCACTCTAAATTCATTCCATTGTCTCAATCTGATTGACAGAATAAATTCAATTCAAAATTCTTTTCCCCCAATATTTCACAAAGAAAAAAAGAGCCCTTTTTATCAAAAGAAGGCCATGTGAGACAGGCCTTCCTATAACATACTATCTGCAAAATCAGACTGTTAAGGTTGACTGTATTTTGGAATTTATTGTTTTCTTTTAAATGTCAAATCAAAATACAGTCAACTAAAATGTTTACTCACATGTGAGCTAAAATGTAAGCTGAAATGGCACATTCCAAACTCACAAACTATTTGTAATGTGCAGACCTACACTGTCAGTGTAAGGGGGGGGGGGGTGGGGAATCTGATAAACCAGCACAAAAAATATAGGAGCACTGAGCAATGTAACTCCTAAGAAGTTCTGAAATACAAAACTCTGGTAATGAAAAAAAAAATGTTTTGGTACTCCTGTGCCCCCCCCCCTAAAAATACCACAAAATACTCAAAGGGAATCTTATTTCCTTAACATAAAAATTCAAAAAGAGCTCTCATTAACAAAAAATATCTAAACTTTATTGCAGCATGCATTATAGAGTACTTCATACTGGATGAAAGCAGATGATTACAGGCTGAATATGGAATAAGGCACACCTGAAATATTCATAATTTCATTCCGAGACGAATGCATCGCCATACTACAGCTAAAGCAGCCAGTAAATATCTAATGCATTTACCACGTGAATCCCTGTGGAGAGTAGGTTTGAAATATTCAACCTTTCTCTGAAATAATCATAGACTCATTATCTTGGGTAATATACTTATACCCTGGAGAGGAGTAACCTTCTTTCAGACTGAACTCTCATTTAAATATAGCATTGTGGACTACTTCGTGTCACTTCCATCTTTTCAACCTAATCTTTTCAACCTATCTGCATCTGTATTCAATCTTTGCACATTTTTTTCTTTTTTTCTTTTTTTTTGTCTGTAGAAAAAAAGAGCCTTCTCATCCAATGGGAAACCAGTACAATACAAAGCAATTTGAAACCACATGATAAGACAGAATACAAGCATTTATTAACTCACTGACTACTTAAGGCCGTATCTCACCAACGGAGATGTCGCCGCGACGTCTCCATTTTTTGTCGCAAATATATCTCCAAGATGTCTCCGTGACAAAAAATGGTTTGCGCTCTCACCAAGGCGCAACTTCTAGGAGACTAATCGGAGACGTCTCCAAGCCAGATGTCAATCACTTTGCTTGGAATTCGCGGAGACATCTCCACGACGTCTCTAAGACATCTCCTCAGTCGCGGCGACCTCTCTGAGACGTCTCCTCAGTCACGGCGGCCTCTCTGAGATGTCTCCTCAGTCACAGCGTCTCTGAGACATCTCCTATAGTTGCAGCAAAGTTTCCGCGACCTCGCAGAAACAAATAATCTAAGCAACTGATGGAGACGTCTTCGAGATCTCGCGGAGACTGGAAAAAGTCTCCAAAAAATCGAACATGTTCGAATTTCGTGCGGCTCCTCGGAGACTTCATAATTTTCAGGAGACGTCTCGAAGACGTCGCGGAGACGTCTCTGCAACTAACAAAATCTGGAGTCGCAAACTAGTCGCGAACTAGTTTCAAGCCCAGTGAGATACCCCCTTAAATACTCACATTCCTTATAGGTTTAACATAGGAAACACCTGGTTCCAGTACACAACAGGTTAAAGAAAAGGTTGAGTTGAGGGAAAGGTTAAAAAATAATCAACAATAATTAGCTTTCTCTTTGCTTTTCAGCTTGGAAAAATATTTTGGCAGCAAATTGCTTTGAAGGAATGCTGTTAAAATGACTTAATACCTAAAAAAAAGGTTTAAATTTCAAACCAGATTTCATATTATAAGTGTATTATAGTCCCATGTACACATTTTTGTGTACAGTTCATGTGACCTCATCCAAAACTCACTTCATTTAAAAGATTCCAATATCTGACAGTGCAAACCTTCTTACATGTACATGTATGTACTCTGACCACCATTTCCGAAATGCTTCCATATAGGTTTTTTTTTCTCAATGTAATCTCATGACCAGAACACAATTTCATCTTTATCTTTGAGACTGAAATGAGCCTATGCAATCGCATCAGCGGAGCAGGTGATTCTAGTAATCATGTGACTATTAAAGCAGAAGATACTGAATCCGTTGAACCACAAAGAGAAGAGATTTGACATAAAACTGACAGAGTCTTTCTCCCAAACCTTCATTAAAGTTTCAGGTGCCCTCACAGGGGGCCTAAATTTTGACAGGATACCATGTGGGGTGTGTTTGATCGATTGTTGATTCAGCGTCGTTTACCTCTGTGAGCTAAAATTTCATTTCAGTTGAAATATTCAGCCGCAATCATAAATTCAACATTTTGCGAGAGACTATTCAACATACATGTATCTACTATACAAATCTAGAAATGGAAGTTAATGCATCCATTGCCATAAAACACAAAGTTTTGAAAATTGAAAGCGTGCTTCTATCTTTCAGCTTTACTGTCACCTAAACTTCTTTTTAACCTGCCAAAAGGAAAATGACTAAATTACATTTTGAAAAGAATTTATTTGATCAATTTAAATAAGTGGAAAAACCTTATAATGTTGGAGATCAGTTTAAATCAGTGAAAACTTATACAGAAGACAATAATCATGAAGTTCGACCATTTGCACGAACAGTTGTGCAATCATGTAATTGTGAATCTATTGAAAAATACACACAACCTATATGGAACATTTTGAAGTGTATATTGAGAATGTATGTATGTATTATGTATGTATAAGAATGCCTACTATTTCACAGCAAAGGGATGCAAATCACCGCACTTGACAATAAACATCTTACTATTCAAATCATCGAACAGATGTGACCCCCCCCCCCCCCCAAAAAAAAAGCAAGTAAAAATCACTTCCAGTCAATAATAACCAGTATTCTTTCCAGGCTTGAATCAATATCACCATTGCAACCCCTTGAAAAGGTTACATTAAAGTTTTTGCCTGCTTGTTCTCTTGAGGGTACAACAGAGAGGCTCATCCACTTGCCAAATCAGTCCACATCTTCCTAAGATGTCATTGACGTGAGTGAAGTGTGTATGCCCTCAAGGATTGTACATTGAGGCAGGATGCACCACTCTACTAGTGGATGACTGACAAGTGATTACAAGTGATATGTTTACAAGGCTTCTCAATGCACTTCTATGAAATATGAGGCAGTAAATGCCCTGGAAGATTATACACTCGGAATCGGACTATAAGCCATAAACAATTTCTGCTTCCACAATCAACACTCTAACATGAGAAGATAATTTAAACAATGCTATGAAGAAACACACCAGAAGATGAATGTATAGTGGAAGGGGCATACACTCATGCTGGTTGGTTGTTTCATTTAACCTGACTGCTAAGAAAGAATGTGTATACTGGTAGGCACATCATGCTATAAGTTCTCTCTGATGGACTTGTATAAATGAGAATTAATGCCTAAAGCATAGTTTAAGTTTTCATCCTGGGCAAGTGAACATTCTGTGTAGGATGCGAATGTAAAACAAAATTGCAAAATCTAACATTTGCATTTTATGCGCGGAAAGTTCACCAAACTTGCAAGAAGGTTCGGAAGGGTCGTCAATTGTTCGCAAGATGTGGGAAACGTTTGTAAGAAATTTCAAACTTTTTAAAAATTGTGCCAAACTAAAAAGAACGATTGCCGATGCTTCCAAACCCCCTCGCAAGTTTGGCGAACTTTTGGAGCATAAAACGTGAATGTTGGACTTTTCCATTTTTTAGACATTCGCATCCTTCACAAAACATTCGCATCCCCGTAAAAAATATGCTTTATCAAAGAGCACAACGCATCCACTTGGTTTTGAATCTGAATACTCCTAGTAAGTAAAGATATAGATTGTAAAGTAGTTGTACAGTTAACCAAGTGACACAAACTACTATTGTAATAAATAAAGGCTACATGTACACAGTATGTGTACGAGAACAAACAATGAAAGGCTCGGCATACAAGTAACTTGTTTTTCATACATATGCACACTATGCATAGACACTGATGGCACTTCAAATGCTAATACCCTTGCAGCTAAATCACTCATGATTAGCCTAATGCTTTTTAAGTGCTTGCCTGAACATGACATAAACATTCTCTCTATCTGTCTCATTCCATATCAATAGGAGTGATGTATATTTTGCCAGGTGTGCATATGCAGACTGCATAACATCAATGCAATGCCCTGAACAATGTAGCAGACATTATGCTGCATTAAAGGTAGAGTCACAGATATATGGAAAGTTAAAATATTGTTGTTGTTGTTGTTGTTGTTGTTCAAAATAGCTCCTGTTTCTTTATAACTGATGGTGAAAGTGAGATTCACCCGGGGGACACCATTCTTCTGTTTAAAGCTGTATCAAAAATCACATAAGCATGTGCAGATTAAAAAGTTACTTGTTTTGTTCAAAGGAGCTGAATTTTATGTTTTCCTTGTAAAGGATTTTATTAACAAGAGTTTTTTCCTGAGCTCTCCATTGGTAAATCAATGGCTCACTGCATGCATGAATTAATTTCAAATCTGAGGTAAACATAGAGTAATGATAACATACCCCACTTCAATACAGGACTATCAAAATGTATTTACCTCATCATCCAAGTGTTTGTCAATTGACATAAAAATGTAATTTGACAATCGATGCTTTGAACAAGATATGCAACTCATCATTCTTCTAGTATATCTATTAACAGCTTTCAAAATTCCATTGTCTAGAATAAGGTGCTAAGCCACAATGGATATTCCAATATTAATACTTGTCTATTTTACGTGGTAACTTGGCAAATCACTTGACACTATCTTTAAACAGTAGAGGCAGCATCGCCTGCAACCGTACTGAGGTGGCGACATCATGTGGGTGTGATGTAAGTGCATTCACATCGTGTGGTTAGCATACTAAGACCAAGAGATGTTGTGATAGGGAGCAGGGAGCAGGGAGGGGTATGATACCAAGGGGAGAACTGTGGTATACGGAGACCTAGAGGTGATGTGATAGGGTGAGGAGAGGCGTGGAGAGAGGGGTAAAGGACCCTAAGGAATGGATAAAAACTGGGGTACAGCTTTCAGGAAGGTGGTAAACCAGAACAGACAGGCCTTGTGATAAGATGGGGGGAGGGGATACGCTGCATAATGGGGAGAGGTGCACTTGGGCGTACACCTCGCAGGGTGGTATATCGAGATCTAGAGGCAGTGTGATGGGGTTTTGGGAGGGGCATGATACCCAAGGGGAGATGTGTAGATTTGAAGTACAGTCAGCAAGCTGGTATCCAGAGACAAAGACCCAAAAAGCAGAATTGAGATTGCAATCAAGAATGGTTTGGAAGGTATTCAATTCAATTCAATTTATTTACCACTTGTGGGATGGAACACCGTATCAGCATATGCTGTTTTTCGTAGGGGTCCATGAAGGCAGAATACTGGTAGCAAGAAGAGGTTTTTTGTGGTTAATGATGCAAAAGGGAAGAGATTCATAACGTTCTAGTTTATAAAGTGGTATACCAGCATAAAAGAAGTGTGATTGATTTGGAAGGGTGCATATCCTAAACATGGCAAGATCCCGGACAATCCATGATCAGTAGTAGATAGTAAGTTAGTACAATCAAGCTCAGTTTTATTAGTGGTTTGGATGACTACACTATAGGGTGCAACAGGGAGTGATACCATGAACATGCGGTCCCTGCAGATAATAATGAAAGGAAATATGGTATCATCTTAATTGATGGGATATTTCAGGTGTGGTGGGGGATATGACACCCTATGGAGCCAGTTTGTAAACTGTTTTAGTTTGCAAGGCAGATTACCAGACTGAGTGATGTGGTTTTGGAGGGGTGTAATAGTAATACCCAGGGGGTATCCACAGAGGGTGTGGTGCGGTTTGGAGCATAGGATGGGACGTACCCCTTGGGAGGACGAGGGGTGTGACATGAGTGCACTGACACAATTACCAAAACACTCAACACAGCAAAGCTACATGGATGCTTATACAAAAAAATAATAAGTACAGAAAGTTTTTCACAGCTTTAAGAAACATTAAATGTCTTCTTATTTTTGCTATCTTTAAGATAGCAAAAACAATTATTGATGAGCTGTACAAGGATTGCTTGAAAAACTTCAAAGATAGCAGAAAACATTCAAGACTGCTGGTTTTCTGCTATCTTTGAGGTTCAATGCAATCATTATACAGCTCATCAAGTATATCACTTTACAGAGGTTGTTCAAAAGTCAATCTTCTATGTCCAGAAGATTTACAGGTTATCTGACACTTGCTGATATAGCACAGGCCCTTTCTAAAACAAACCTTTATGGCATAAATATGCATATACTTCTGTATTAATGATTAGGCTAGAAGCAGTAAAGGATATGATTTATGAGAATGTAGCCAGGGGAAATAAATCACAAGAATCGAAAAAGGAAATGATACTTGAGACAATCTCCTCTTGTCTTGTCTGGGTACCAGAATTCATGAATGCTGATTACGGGATAACTATGACAAATCAACAAATATTATATCAAGCCATACATAATTATCATTATTCATTATTTGTTATTCCATTATGAAGGTCAAAGTGAATATTGTATATAGTTGCACTGGAGCCTCAAGTTAAAGACACAACTAAAAATCGACTGTTTGAATTTATTCCAAATCCGGACTTGATGACCATCCCATTCTGAACATCTCATCAGTGATACAAACCATGAAGACAGGAAAATGGATTTAGAGATAGACAGACATACAGGGACAGAGGGTGACAGAGAAGGAGATAGACAGATGGAAAGGAATTAGAAAAATGAGAGGGAAAATAATTCATAGATAATAAGCAATGGTGATATATAAAAAAAAAAACAGAAGGGAGAGAGGGAGAGAGATGAAGAGACATAAGTAAAAGGACAAAGAAATACTGCTAAACAAATGTATTGTACAGTAACCAGGGAGAGACAGATAGATGAAGATGGGAAGGGGAAAAAGATACAGAAAGATAAATATGGAAGGAGGTAAGAAATTAGATAAAAAACACAGAAAACGCAGAGAAATAAAAGAAAAAAAAGAATAAAAAGATGTGAATGGGAAAGATGGTGAAGAGACTGGGAAGTGGAGAGGGAGAGACAGAGAGAGAGAGAGAGAGAAGGAAGCAGGAGATACATGCATATAAATATATGGAAATAGAGAAAGAGAAGAGAAAACAAAGATGCAAGAAACGGATATACATGTAGATACAGAGATGAAACACGATTGTTAAAGGCAAACAGAGAGAGAGAGAGAGAGAGAGAGAGAGAGAGAGAGAGAGAGTGAGAGAGAGCAAGCAAAGGAATCTTTATTAGCTTTGTAACTCCCACGCTATTGGACCGAACCAATTTCAGAGATACGCGGTGATCTTCTGATAGTCGAACCCTTTGTAGACTGACCTTGCTATCGATCGTGAGATTGTAGTGTCAAGAAAGGGGCACCTTGCGCCCGAGGTGTATTGATAGTGCTGGAACGGCCAGTAGCCACGGGGGTAACACCATCTCGTGGTATTGGAGCTACCACCTGCCAGAGAGGCGATGCCAATGAAAAAGGGGGAAATTTGGTCCAAATATTTGATTGTGCAGTGAAGGTAAATGTAATCAATAGATTTGAAGCTGCTTTAGAGAATAAAATCAGGTCTTGTTTTGATATTTCTAAATAGATCTATACTGTACTTACAGGGCTTCCATACCTATACATCATTTCTTATCACAAGACAGGCAATATGAACCACTAACTTCTTTTCAATAGAATTTTAAATCTAGACATTCATACCAATAAAGAATAATCGCAAGATTCTGTCTATGTGCTTTTTCTTTTCTTTTTGTTAATTAAAAAATGAATCACTTGTGTTATAAAGAAAGAAATCGCTTTGTCCATACCTCTGAGTGATGTGGTCACTGATTTCCTTTTTGTTGTATAGAACATTATATTTTAATTTTAATTCCACTGATTGTATGCCATCAGGGGTTGCAAATAAAATAATGCACTTTGAAGATGCACAAAAGTGGCAATGCTGACTTTAATGTTTAGAAATTGTTAACACTTCTACAAGACTCAAGTAAACCAATAAGATTGTGAGCTGAAAAAACAATATTCTGTCTATGCATCTTCAACTGATAAAACAAGCTAGTAAGTACAGGGAAGAGGGGGTCAATTTGGTTTCCCAGACGTGTCCCCCTGAAAGCTTGATCGCCCTCATCTAATTACCCCTCTTTATTGACAGCTAAGCAAGGTTTGTGGCATTTTCTTTCCCCGATCAAATGAACGTACAAAAACCAGGTGCAAGTCAGGAAATTCCGCCAATACGCTCAATCAAAATAAGACAAATTAATTAAAAACCAAGGTAAGAAAAGGACGCTTGCTAGGACATCTGTAAACATTAGCGGAAACACGACTGATTAGACGGGGAATGGAAACACCACACGCACAGCTACGGTGGCGCGTCAATAACGACCTAGAATAGCAAGACAGCAGAGAGCAGATGATGCTCACCGTTATATTAACTCTGCTCCTTAATATATACAGTGGATTCGTGTAATGACTTTTAATCTTGTACGCATTGATCATGCCTTAGGCCAACTAATTGCATGCATTGAGGTACAGGGAAAGACAAACTCTGTTGTCTCTGATTTCGCATCTAAGGATTCCTGGACACGGAACCGTCGTGTCAAACGCTACTTTCTGTGAACTATCAATAGTTCATGTAAACATGGGAGAAAAGTGGAATAATATTGCACGAAAGAGAGAAAATAGTGAGAGAAAGAAAGAAATCCTACTTTGGGGCATTTATCTAACTTACTGCTAACCTTTATTGCAAAATCAAAATACTTCCAGTTATCGATTCATTCTGATGATTATTACAATCAATTTCAGTACCAGAATGAATTACATCTTAATATTAATTTTCACTCTATGAGTCTCTGACTCCCTGTAGCCTAATAATACACTGCAGTGGTGGATCGGGGGGGGGGGGATTGCCTCCCCCCCCCCTCCTTCGAAGCCCAGTACCTTTTTTTTTTTCGTATTAGCAAGTTTTAGGAGTAAAATAGACACCTAAAAATTATAGAGGACCTTTTTTTCTTCCTTTTCAGCAAATTTTTCTGGGAAAACAGACACCTGAAAGAGCTGATGCCCCCCCCCCCCCCTTTTGAAAAATTCTGGATCTGCCCCTGCACTGTAAACTAATTCAGTCTTGTACAAAAATGACCCATAAAGAATTTATTTGATGGATGTACAAGTTTCAGGGCGTTTGAACGACATGAGCATTCAGTTTCAAACTCAGAAGTTTTGTTTGACTAGTTTGGACAGCTACGACCTTCCACTTTCAATCTTACTGAAGATGGTTCAGCTAATATCGGGTAACCAAATATTAGGCCTGACTACTGAAATGCAAATACACTGACATTAACTGTGCATTTCAATAAAACAAAATGCTCATATCAGAGTCTCAGAGACTCATCTTAAAGTCTACACCATCCTCTTATGTGTTTACTCTTTACGTGGCACGATTGATGTTTCAAGAAATCCCAGCTGGCAATCTCACTTCAACATTCATGTCACTGATTTTTATCTTATATTATTAACCCACTGAATACTAAGCCCAAGATAACTCGGGCTTTGGTCTGCGAAAAATGTGTGTTATACTGAAATCAAATGGTACTCAACATGTTAAAGAACGTGCAAATGGTGCTCATGCACAGCTCAAACTACATTTTGTATTCTGCATTCCAAAACGCAGTTTGTTTCGCTCTAACAGATACGCATTAGCAAGACTGCCTACATCCCAAAATGGGAGCCTAGAGAGTACTAAATCTTTACCAAATGTGAAAGACTCTCCTCTTTTCTCCAGTTAATGGTCACAGACAAAACTATGATCTGCGTGTATTCATACTCACCCAGAAAACTAATAATGTAATGCATGACAGTGCTCTCTAACTAAAATGTGTGTGAACAGATACCAACCCACTCACAAAGACGTTCTGCGAAGTAACATTTTGCATTGAGATTTATGTGTAGCAACATCTATAGATTAAAAAAAAATAATAATACTGCTATGCATTGTACTATGATTGACAGGAGGTTCCCTGGAAAGGATTTTTCTGCAAATCTCTATTCAAATATTTAAGAATTTTATGAAAGGTAATAAAACAATGCACAGAAGTAGAGAGCTATTATACTTGGGAAAACTCAATAAAATCTCTATTTCAAATTTAAAAACATCACTACATAGAAATGGCACTTTTTAAATTCAAGTTTTAAAAAAAAAAATCCAAAGAATCCAAAAAAGACTTTACGCTGTTTTAATGAGAGTGTTAACACATGATTTTCTGCAAAACACTTGTTCAGAATTTTACAGATTTAAGGCTTGTATGAACAAACGTCCACTGGGAGATCCATCCTATGGATTCTGGCAGGAAGTCAGAGACTGTACGCCAAGACTGTCCGGTGAGACACTGACAGGAAAGCAAACTCACAGTCAAGACACGAACGAATGATTGATTGGCCATTTTCCTTCCATGTTCTACAATTTACTCTTGGTATTTGCCAAACAGGCTTAAGATTCGATGTTAACGAAGATGAAACAGGAGAGAAAGCGAAGGGCAGTGTATTCTCTCACTTTGACCATGAAGAGGATCTTACAGCTAAAATCTAGGAATGGACAACTGCGTGAAAGGGGCAGAGCTATAAAATCATGAACTCATGCCAAACTTCAAAGTATGCATAATTTTTTCATAAAGTGTACTCTGCAAGAAGCTTCTATGTACCTGTCAAACAACATACAAAACTGCATTTTTTAAATCTATAAGATGAAAATTCATCTCTTCACCATTAAAAAAAAACCCCAAGTCTCTTCAATGAAACAAACTTATTTCATGCTGGTGCTTGACAATTTGAATTTAATACAATGCACTGGTAGCCTCAAGCATATTTTTGTATTTCATAATAGACATGAGAATGCAAGTGATCGCTAGCCCACAAAAGAGATTTCAAAAACATCTGCTTGTGACGTATGTATATATCGTAGCTTGATTTAGCATTCTTATGTCAGTCATCATTAAATCCTGCTTTAGTATTTTGTAGATTCAGTCTTGCAGAAAGGCTATTAGGTGGAGGATTTCCTTGCATTAGGATGCACACAGAAACAGCTGCATCGGATTCAGAATAGGTACAGGATGTGATACTTCTCCTCCAGCAATGAGCTTCCTAAGAATTCAAGGAGAATTACATCATCTAACTTATGAGAGATGAATGCATTTTTGGAAAAGTGAATAAGTATTCACTTTTGTAAAATGAGGTAGTATTCAGGTTGAGTGATGGATTCAAGTCTCACTGCTCCATGATATTTTCTTTTTTTAATATTTTCAGATCCCTCATCTAGGAAACTGCTTCTATTGCAGACAATAATTTGTCGGTTGCCCGGCAGAAGGGAATGAGTGCCCTTGACCGGCAAAAGGGAACTAAGAGACATGCAGTCAAATATTGAGATATTTAAGATATCTATGAATAATTACTTCAAGAAATTCATACCAGATCTAGGGGGTGTTTCATAAAGCTGTTCGTAAAGTTACGCATGACTTTACGAACAACTGGAATATGAAGTGCCAAATGGGATACCCAAAATTTTTCCTGATATCTTAAAAAAGTGTGATTGCATTTCCCATAATCTCAATTAAATTGTGGCAAAACATGCACTTCCCAGTGAAAATGTTTTTAAACAACAGTAATGTTAATCTACGTCTGCATATTTCACCATAAGCTGATGCGATTTTTGATGACTTAGAACCCCGTTTGGCTTGCCATATTCAAGTCGTTCGTAAGATCATTCATAACTTTACGAACAGCTTTGTGAAACGCCCCCCCCCCCCTATTCTGAAATGTTCTTGAAGTAATTATTCAAAGATTTCTTAAAACATCTCAATATTTGACAGCATGTTTCTTCGTTCCCTTTTGCCAATCAAGGGCGCTAGTTCCCTTCAGCCGGGCAGCTGACGAATTCTGTTTAAACATAAGAATATAACTTTTAATTCAATGATTTATTTCATTTTCCTTTTAAGTGCATAGGGACATGCTTTCCTGCAATGTGGTATGCACATTAAAAGAACTGAGTCTTCTTCTTCTTCCTCTTCTTCTTTCTTCTTCTTCTTCTTCTTCTTCTTCTTCTTCTTCTTCTTCTTCTTCTTCTTCTTCTTCTTCTTCTTCTTCTTCTTCTTCTTCTTCTTCTTCTTCTTCTTCTTCTTCTTCTTTATTCTTCTTCTTCTTCTTCTTCTTCTTCTTCTTCTCCCTCTCCCTCTTCCTCTTCCTCTTCTTCCTCCTCTTCTTTCTTCTTCTTCTTCATTTAGAATCAAAGGACTGCAATCAAAGTCAAGGAAAAGGTAAGCTCCTTTATAAACTGACTTTTTCAAAGAATTCACTCCATTTGATTTTTACATAATGAGCATTTAACATTTACAGTTTGGGAGGCATAATTTATAATTTGATTTGGATGAGCATCAACTAAATAGAGGAAAGTAAATAATATGTGGTATAGGACAGACAAAATATGTAAAAAAATGTATCTACCAACTATAAAAATCATAGAAACTGTAGAATTCATGTGATTTTACTTTGATGAGAGCATGTTGAAAAGCTTCAGTATGTCCGTGTTCAATGCTATTTTCCGAAACTGTAGAATAAAAAAAAAAAGTATTAGTACGGATTGAAAATGGTAATGTTTATCTGAATCTTCGAGATCTTTTGACCCGGTGCCTCCTGGAAATGGGTAGTCCATGCATCAAACTTATGAAAATTGGAGAATGCAGCACGAGGGTTAAAGATTAGCATCAAGCCCAAGAAAACTCAGGCTGGAGTCTGTACGGAAACTGTGTGCTATCAAATTGTATCTAACGGAGTAAGTATTCATTCACAAAATGGCATACAATGAACTGCATTTAAAATTTTTCATTCAGCTTTTTGAAATTTAACCTTTCCGTAATACACTAAAACTGAAACACTTTCATCTCTTTCCTCTTTGAATTCTGTGGCTAAGAAGCCTATAGCTCTCTACCTCAAATGATGCATTAGGATGCATCAGCAAGGTTTAACTCTGAGACATCTGCCACAGCCGCATCATCTATCACCGACATCCAAATCCCCTCAAATCATTAAATTCTACAACTCATTAACCAACCGGTCACCACTGGCTGACACGAACTTGATTTACGCATGGACACGGTCGAAAACAAAAAGCCAAGGTTGCATTAGGAAGCTTCCACAGGAAAGACCTTGGCAGAATGGTTTTAATTGAGAAAGGAACCAGTAAACTGGTTAAGTTGCGTGCCTTGCACTTGGATAACTCTAATGGTGAATGACAAACAAAACCTGACTGGCGGCATTGCGTGTCACTCACTTAGCAGGGTGTTGACTAGACTACGCGTAAGTCTAATTTAACACATATATTTCCATGAGATTTTGAACTGAACACACTCCCAAATAAATCATCATCATGGTTAACATTTGACTATGTTGCACATTCTTTACAATAATTAAAGTCTCCTGAATCGGCCGTTAAAACCAAAATATTAAAGAAAGATTAAGATTGTGAATTCGACCACGGCAGCCCCTGAAAGTTCACATGCAAATTTGAATTAACTGTAACTGAATAAAGATTTACTTCAAGAATCAAGATGTGAACAGCTACAGTGCCATATCATATAAAGCTTTCAATACAGAGAGTTTAATTATACAAGGGAATGAAGAGACATTTCAAAATGAGCTGCTGATATTGCAATTTAGGCTACATGTTGAAATACCGTAATTAACGTTGTATAAACCGCACTTTTTTCCCCGCGGGGAAGAGTGAAAAGTCGGGGGTGCGGTTAATACACAATGACAGGTCTGGGCCAGAATTCGCCAGGAATAACAAGAGTCAGTCATCCATACAGACAAGTTATTTAGCGGGTATAAGGTCCCGGTAACGTTCGGCAAGTAAGAACTTACAGTTTACAGAAGTATACAGGTTGAAATTCTTGTTTTGAAAAGTTCATTTCACGTTGCAATTAGCAGCATGATATTTCCTGTGCCGACACTCACGAGAGTGTGGACTGTTGTGTGCATGGTGCGTCGTGTATCTTGCAAGGGAATTCAACTTGCATGGACATGTCCCTCACGCAGCCGCGGACTTTCAAAATGTCTCATGACTAAAATGACGTCATCTGACAAAAGCCCAGCCTCGTCTGCATTGCCAAAAAGCAATGCCAGCTACGAGCGTTGCGTCTGGGATGCGTGTGTCTTGCAAGGGAATTCAACTTGCATGGACATGTCCTTGCGCATCCGGGGACTTTCATAATGTCTCATGACTAAAATGACGTCATCTGACAAAAGCCCAGCCTCGTCTGCATTGCCAAAAAGCAATGCCAGCTACGAGCGTTGCGTCTGGGATGCGTGTGTCTTGCAAGGGAATTCAACTTGCATGGACATGTCCCTCACGCAGCCGCGGACTTTCAAAATGTCTCATGACTAAAATGACGTCATCTGACAAAAGCCCAGCCTCGTCTGCATTGCCAAAAAGCAATGCCAGCTACGAGCGTTGCGTCTGGGATGCGTGTGTCTTGCAAGGGAATTCAACTTGCATGGACATGTCCTTGCGCATCCGGGGACTTTCATAATGTCTCATGACTAAAATGACGTCATCTGACAAAAGCCCAGCCTCGTCTGCATTGCCAAAAAGCAATGCCAGCTACGAGCGTTGCATCTGGGATGCGTGTGTCTTGCAAGGGAATTCAACGTTCCACTTACGCATCCGGGGACCTTCAAAATGTCACATGACTAAAGCTTCGTCACCTGACTAAAGCTTTGTCACCTGATTAAAGCCAGCCTCGTCTGCATTGCAAAAGTACAGTGCGTGCGAGATGAGCATCATCGGTGTATCATACATAATGCGTGTGTTTGAGTGTGTATAGATCGCCAACTATAACGGGATTCGGTGGCTATATGATGGTGGAAAGTTGGATATAAGAGCAGCTGTCGCCGGGACAATCGGAATGTGGATTGAACTACTCTTCCTTTTCTTTTTTAAACTGGTATTTAGTTTACTGAATCCTTTCATTTCATGTCTGATTTTCCATTCTGTTTGGAAATACGAAATGTTGTTCAGAGTGAGAGAAGAAGGGTTTATGTGTGTATTTTTTTTTTTGTCACCAGAGGGGGTCCAAAATTGGGGGTGCGGTTAATACACGTGTGCGGTTTATAGAACGTTAATTACGGTACAAGTGCAGAACTCTGAAAACACCCCATACATGTACATGTAGGCAGGACTTTATGCAAACATCCAAGAGTGAATGATCCTCTTTCATTTAGTGACCCCCTTAAGAAACAGCAATTATTTATCAAAGGATACTGCAGGACTCCCCAATTCTTCATAATATCTTTGAAATGACCTTATTACATTAAAGTTGGAAGGGAGCATCCATTAGGCCATTAACCCACTGAATATGGAACTCTTTGATTACCATAGGCTTAATGCAGGAGCCACCCAGTTCCAGCAGCCAATGGCTTAACAACAATAATCTGACTGCAAGGAACTCATTTTGGATTTTATAGCATCACTATCCCCCTGTTCAGACACAAAACGTTTATACCAAAACTGGATAAAGAAACGTCATATAAAATCATCATCGTATCGCCTACAGACCATTCAGACATACATCCCAAACTCTCAGAAGAAACATCGTATAGATGTGCATTTTTCTACTGCGCATGTTGCCATGGCAAGGTCACATCTCCTTCGACAACACACAAGTTAAACCCTGCCTAGTTATACCGTTGTATGGTCACCATACGTTCACACACACGCGGCCATGATTCTTTATTGAGTTCTAGTTCAAAACGATGCTCAGACCCTAGTTTCGTTATACAACATTCCTTTATACATCGCTTCGTTAGTCAGTGTTCAGACACACAAATCCATCGTATAGGACTATAGCTATACCATTTCAGTATAGCTATACAGTTTTGGTATAGTTATATGACAAATTTTCTGTGTCTGAACACGGGGTGGGTCCCTACACAGAGTTAATTGTCCATTCCTCTTACATGTAGCTATCAAATTTGTGAAATGTCAAAGGTCAGGATTTTAAACTTGAAGAGTAAACTCCTAAAGTAAATAGAATTAATTTCATTAGAGATGTACTTCAGGGCTCCCAATTTTTCATTTCAGACATATATTTGAAAATGTTGGTATGAATGTAGGGTACATCTGACTGCAAGAAACTTGAAGAGTAAACTCCTAAAGTAAATGGCAATTATTTCATTAGAGATGTACTTCCAGGCCCCTAATTTTTCATTTCAGACACATTTAAAAATGCTGGTAAGAATGTAGGGTACATCCATATGTTCTGACTACAACTTGCAAGAAAATTTGCAAACCATTGTGGATTACATATCATCATGTACAAAGGAAGAGATGATTGCCTATTCCTCTCAGCTATCTAATTTTGATAGTCTATGAAATGAAAATATTCAGTCAGGCCATGGGGCAAGGGAGGGGGGGTCAGGAAGAAATAAGAATATGGTCCGACACCTTTCACCCTGCCTGGAATATGAATGGAATAAATCTTGAATAGTCCACGCTGAATGAGAACTCCAAATGTCTTCTGCAGGCCACTGGTGTGGCCAATTTGTGGTGACGGGACCTCAAGGGTATTGCTAAATGATGCAATTTGCATGTGAAATCGTGCATACGGTTAATGAACCAGCGGCACGAGCCTCTGCACATTGATAGAAGGGGTGGCAGGGTGGTGGAGAGTTGGAGATAATTAAGAACCACACAGCCTTCATAACTGTAGAGAAAGATCCTCTTCTCCCCAAAGCATACTGCCCTCGTCTGGCATATGCTTCATAAATCCACATTCGCAGACAAAATTAGCGTCTTGGGAGATGTGGGGATAAATAAACCTTGGCTTTAACGAAAATATGCCCGAGATCTCCTTGGTCGAGATAATATTCGGGCAATTATGGAAGCCCATTTGGCTTTCTCAATTACAAATCCTAAATTGATGCAATTAGGTGTGCATGCAACTGTGAACGGAATACTCAGATCGATATGTCTCATGTATCTGATGAGAGATGGGTAAAATAATAAATAGAGAAGTTTTTCCATTTGCTTTTTTAAATTTGTGCCTGAAGTGGTGAGGGTTTCTGATTCATGTCATACCTTAGAAGAGGACTGATGCACATGATATTAGTTTCACCTTCAGAACAAGAAAAAAGAAAATATTTTTTGTGCACCTTTTTTGGCCCTTAGAGGACACTGCATTAAAATCATGAAATTCAAATTTTTCTAATAAATTATATTTTTTTATCCACTTATTATCTTTATCCCTTTTATCATGTTTCTTTTTTCTCTCTAGCTTTCTTTCCCCTCCCCTTCACACACACACACACCCACACACCCACATACACACACACACACTCTCTCTCTCTCTCTCTCTCTCTCTCTCTCTCTTTTATCTATCTATCAAAAAAAAAAATTTAAAAGAACCTTTCATGTATACCTTTGATATTTCTGTACCAATGATTTATGTATTTATTCATATTTGTTTGGGTTTTTTAAAATAAAACTTAACTTGAACTTGAACTTATCTAGAGCTCTCACTCACTCACAGTATGATCCTCTTGATGAACACAAGTTTCTATATTTCCAATCATTTCCATCTTCTAATTTTGCAGAGTAATTTTTCACTTGATTGTGATTATCACTTGCCTTTCATTTGCATTTCAATGTACATCTAAGCAATCTGGTAATGTAAAGGCAGGTACAATATTCATAATATGCATAAATAAGATTTTTAAGTGTTTTTCAATCTTTCAAATGGATACAAACTATGCATGTGCATGAATACATAAATCTATTTTCTCTGCATGCTATGTCCTCCTCTCTCAACCTCAACACCCATTTCAAATTATCATCTGCTGACCACTGAAAAGAAGCCTCCCAATCATGGCATCCTCCTGTCCTCATCAATCATGCCCACCAAAAAATGGAAGCTACACATTGCCAAAATACTAGTAAATCTCATCTACGCATAGAAATCTCTGACGTGATTTTAATGTTCCAGGAGTAAGCTACGTGTCCTCAACATTATGTATACAGGACGATCTTCTACATCCATGCCTCCCTATTTAGGGAATCTTGCATTCTTGCATGGTATAGTTCAATTAGGTTCTTCTATTTCTGAATCTACACCACACCCATCAAATTTGGCCCACTCAACCCATCCCTCCCCTCTGTCTGTCTGTCTGTCTGTCTCTCTCTCTCTCTCTCTAATATTTTTTTCATTCCAAAATTGTATAAAAAACATATTTTTTCACATCCAGCTGCAAATTGAGAGTTTTTGTAAATGGCCGAAAATATAATAATGCAACATGCTTGACGTTGTTTAACTTAAGTGTATTGCAAATTAGAAATGAACAATACAGGCACATCTTGTATTATGATGATATATGACCTACCATTACCCCTCAGCCCAATTTCAACCTACTAGCTGACCAGACCCCTACCTCATGTTGTTTGCATCTCCTGTATTAATCCATCATATTTCTGACATTAATGTCAATGTTGAATAAACAGAAGTCAGGGAGTGGACATAAATCTACATGCTCCTCTTTGAAACAAGTTTCAAGGCCTGTCTGCAAAATTCAAAAGATTCCTCACATCTACACGTAACACTTGCCTTCACACAAGATGTGTTAGATGTACATCCACTGGCATAGAGGGATGTACAAGGGAATCCCTTCCATCCCCCCCCCCCACCTTTTCTCCATTTATCTTGTTCTTGTCATGAAGACTAAATGTTACCCCAATAGAGCTTGTCTAAGAATGCACATCCATCTAAAACTTCATCAGGAAGGACTTCCAAGGCCTGTCCTCATTTTTCACGGTACCAGGAAGATTCCCTCCCAAATCAGCTCCATGTCAGGAAATCTTGCAAAATCCACACTGGCCAAGACAAGACTTCCCACCACACCCATGTAATGCCTCCTCCCACATTTCTTTCCATCTTTCTCTCCTTCTCTCTTTCTCTCTCTCTCTCTCTCTCCCTCTCTCTTTCTCTCCTTTATTCTATATCTTTATCCTTTTCTTTATCTCTCCTCCCTCTCTCCAATCTCCTTTATTCTTTCATCTCTCTCTATCCCTCTTTTTCTGTCTCTCTCTTTCTCCATCTCTCTCTCTCTCTCTCTCTCTCTCTATTATATACATGTACATGTATCTCTCTCTCTTTCTCTCTCTTTTAAACGGTCCATTCTACAGGAGATGGCCCATGAGGACAGTCCCCCCTGACACACTTAATCCTGGACCATCTACCCCAGACTAAACAACTCTGACATGTCATAGAATGATAGACTTCTCCCCGGACTTGGATGAGCTTTATTTATTACACATGACTTGTGATTTTCCATATTATGTCACTACTACTGCACTCCAATCCTATACAATTTTTCCACTTCTGTTGAAATTTGCCGGTAAGCAACACTTAAAATGTCCCAGTGAGGACAGTTCACCTGACACACATAATCCTGTACCAGCTACCTCAGACTAAATAATGGCAACATGTGATAGAATGATGAACTGCTTCTAGACTTTGATAAGATCTCTGTATCTTTATAAGGGTGGATTTATGGCTCGATTTTTAAAGCCATTTTGAAGCACAATACTGAAATGTCGTTTTTGAAATGCTGTTCCATGTACTTCTTTCATGGAAAACAATATTTTGAAATGCACATCTTTTGTGACTTTTACAAACAAAGCACTCCAGACATGGTAAAATCATATGATCACTTTTTTGTCTGCAAATTAGCAATTTTTCTATTAACCATTAAGCAAGATCTGATATCAATAAAAACATGTATTTTCTACTGACCCTATAGCCACAGTTATTTCAGGCTTAGTATTCAAAGTTTACAGTTGTTATTCATTCTGGCTCATGTGACATACCAGAACATTTTTTTTTTTTCAAACTATATAGGAGCAGAAAATAATATTTACTAGTGTCGATTTGAGGAGGAAAAAATGATTCATTTTAAAAACTCTGTACATATACTGCTATAGGTTAAAATGAATATCAAATAATACATCAAACTCTACAGGTTGATATACAGCACTATCAAATATGAACTTTCATCATGTCAGGAACTGGAGTAGAAACTCTCTTGCCAATTTCTTCTATACTTGAATTTTCTGGTTATTGCTTCTATCTTTCCTCTTCTAAGATACCATTGACCTTTCCCCTCGTCCTCCTCATCGGGACTGAGAGGCAGCAAGATGGCACTCGGGGAAAAGTCTGTTCATACTTGCAACAAATCAAGGCTCCCATCAAAAAGTTCAGATGCCATTCAAACTTTAAATATCAAATTGTCACATTCTGTTGATTGTTGCAGATATATAGCAAGATGATAGCAGTGCTTGGCTGTAATACATATACAGTACTTATTCTCTCCCCCACCCCCCCCTCTCTCTCTCTCTCTCTCTCTCCCTCTCCATCATAAAGTGTGACCTGTCAACTGTGTGCTATTAACCCATTCATGACCGAGGTCCACATTTTGTGGTTTGGCCTAATATCTTTTGATGCAAAGCCCTAAAAATCATACCAAATACAAGAGCAGAAAGAGCAAAAAAATCTACACAAACTGTGCCCATTTTGGTTGCGTCAATATTTGTTGTTTGATGCTGAAAATTTGTAAAAGGAAAATAAGCATTAAAATCCTTAAATTGGCAATGTGATAGAAAGTTTAAAATCACCGTTTTCCCCTGCAAATTGGCAACTTTTTGACTTCTCATCATAATTTCTGTCAATTCATATTCATTTCAGATACATGACGTTTTATAAGAAAAAGGTAGTAATAAAATAAAAATGTTGATGTTGCCAATTTGAAGAATAAAAGCTGATCAAATTAGGCTTCAAATAATTCCTGTCATGAATGGGTTAAACAAGTGACACTGAGGTAAATCATTTAGGGCTTATGCAGTTCATTCACTTGACACTAAATCAGAAGATTGAGGGTTCTAATCCCTGTCCAGACTTAATGTACATCCCTTCACAAGGCATCAGTGTAAATTTGCCACTCTCCACCCAGGTATTAATGAGCGCCCTATATGCAAGAGCACTAAATAATTATTTGATCTTTTGGCCATGAGGCCATCAATCAACAATTCAGTGCGTGAGCTGCACCTCATATAACTCTCAAACCGAAGGTCTCATTCAATCAAGATAACAATTCACACTTGGTAAATGATACCTACATGAATAAAAGAATGACATGTAAACTGTACCCTGCATGACTGTTCTAAACTTCTAACCATTCTACTGACAGTATACATGTATCCATGTTTTAAGGTCTCTTCAAAGTGGCCATTCCTACTTAGTAAACAACATCCCTAAAACGTTACACAAGGAAAGTATGAACAGTGCCTTAGATGACTCTCGAACCCAAGGTCTCATTCAAGGTGACAATTCATACTTGGTAAATAACATCCCTAAAACTTTACAACAGCAAAGTATGAACAGTGCCTTAGATGACTCTCAAATCCAAGGTCTCCTTCAAGGTGACAATTCATACTTGGTAAATGACACCCCTAGAATCCACAAGGTTAGACCTCTCAAGTCAGCCATGACAGGAATAGTACTACCAAGGAGACTATCCTCAGGCTTGATTTACGATAACTGAAAAGAAAGTGAGACTTCCATGCCTAACTTGTCAATTTGCACCTGGGCTCTCTTGCATAAAATGTTGCATTCAAATGCAACTAAAAAATATTAAAAGGAACTTAATTTTCAACCAATCAGGATTGAGAATTTGGGACTTGTGCTCAATTTTTGGACATCTTTTTAACCCGGACTACCTGGCTGTGGATGCGCTAGGGTAAGGCAGTAATCCTAATCCTAATAACCAAGGGTGATTTCAGACACACCAAGTTATCGTATATTCATATGATGTATGGATATACACCTATGACATAGTGATATGGGACCATTCAGAACAATGTCTCGTTATACGATAATCATATGGCAGCATTCAGACCTCGCGGCTCGCGCACTGTCATGTTTCATGGGAAGCTCGTGAATATTTACAAGTTATTCTCTTGCACATTGAAACCTCTGAGCGGGCTATGTGCATTGTGTTTATACATTGCGTTGAATTCATCTGGTAGTTGGCGTTATTTGAATTGTTTTAAACAGTGTACATTCTACGCAAAACTGAACTTTAACACAGTAACTGCAACAAGATTCATATTGGTACATGTAAATTCTATTTGGCACCCGTCATGCCCTGGACTAGTCACAACGAACATTGAAAACATTTGTATACATACATGTACATTTGTATATACCAGTATAGAATCTGGAAGCAGAGGTCGGGTCAACTAAGCGCTCACTGTGAATAAGCCCTGCCTACTTTTACGATGTACAGATATGAGAGCATTAAGACATAAATATACATCGTATGAATAATTGAACGAAAAATGATAAAAACCATTTTGATATACATGTACAATGACATGACATATTCCAGCATACCTACAACTTGGCTACAAGCACATACATGTATATTCTCTTATCAGTCAGGTAAAATAAACAACCATTCAACCAGTTGAGTACATTTAAAGGCATTGGTTAACATTGTTATGATTTTAAAAAATCTTGTTTTGTTACTTGAAAATGGGATAAACATAAGGGTTATAGTGTAAAAATACCAGTCTGAAAGTTTCAAAGTATGATATCCACAGGAAGGAATTTTAAATATCAAAAATGTGAACCAATGTTTGAAAAATATATGAAGGTCGGTTGCACAGAATAGACATAAGGAGTGCACATGCTCGTATGACTCACCTTACCGTACTGTGTGTATTGGCGTATCACGCGGCGGGAGGCACATAACGGCATTTTCAAATTCAAGCAAAGTGGTCCTCTTAGTGATTGTCTTGTGAGACGAAGGTTAATAAAATCGCCGTTTGCGTCTAACTTACACTTTTTCATTTCAAATTATGGTTGGTTTCAGGGTTTTTGAGTACAAATACAAGTACTCATACACATTTTTCATCTTAGTTTGAGAATTTTTTAAATCAGCTACTCACAAAGTTAGCCAATGCCTTTAACCATTCAACTTTAAAGAAAGAAAACAAAAAATCCTAGCTTGTTTTCCATTAAAAGATCTTCATAATTTTTACTCACCATTATTACTACCAAAAACCCTTGTCAGTTAAGGTTGCAGGCTTGTGTTCTGGGCTGTAGCTTCTGACAATGTTTTGTTGATTTAAGCATTTCTTTTGACTGAACATCTTCGTATTGTTTACTTGGTTACTTGTTTCTCATCATAAACCCTTGTGAGTCAATGTCAGAGACTAGTGTTTTCTACTGAAGGCACTGATGTCTATCTGTAGTTGTTTTAAACTTTGCATCAATCATGTAGTTAGCTAGAGGATAAACTACTACATGTAAGCTCTATAGCCTAGACTCTTTTCAAGGAGGAACCAATTTGATTGAAATTACATACATGTGTATGTAAAACACACATCGCATGCCAAATACACATTGCATGCGTTTCTATTTGACGTCTCTAAGCTTCACAATACAGAGAATGTACTGAAAAGAAATGCAACGACATGGAAGATAATCACCGATATACATAGTTCCTCATTTTTTCCATAATCCACATTCCATAATCATACCTGGTATAAATAATGGTATGGAATGTGCCTGAATACATTCATTCCATTATCATTTCCCATAAATTCTGAACTTATAACCTTTAACAGAGTCACATGATCTCACTTGTCATAATATGACAATGCAATGACAGCCAGAACTCAATCCTCACTAAGCAACCTGAAAAACACAGCAAAAAAAAAAAAAAAGGAAAAAAAAAGAAAAGAAACTAAAGTATTGACAATAAAAGAGCCCGGTTTGTTCATTCAACTTTATGACAATGCTCCAGGCAGAACTATATGTATAATATGAATTTGCATGAAAAGGGTGTACCTTGATTGAGAAGATGACCCATAAATTGGCACACGGGGGCAAGCGTGTGCCGCTCAGCTTGCATCTAATGGCAAACAATAAGGGTGGGGAGTCTCTTTTTCTCTTGACCTAAACAATAAATGCAATATCAAAGTCTAATATTCAATACTGCAGGGAGAATCTACATGTACATGTCATGTACTGCAAGCTAACCTTGCTTTTCTACACCAACAGAACACTGCAGGCACAGTTTTTTTTTCAAGACAGTCTATACACCCACATGTAATAAGGGAAAGTTTTAGACTTGATTCTTATTTCTCATAAATTTCTAGTGTACTAGGGAACTGTAACAGAAACAAATTCATTTGATGCAGTTGTTTACCAGAGTACAATCTTCTTAGCCTAAAACAGTTCCGTATTTCTGTTGATGTAACAAACTGTGCAATTTCTTAATAATATACTACAGGACTCAAATCGCATAGAGTGTATTTAGTGCTGACCATAACGCAACTGTCAATTGTTTCTAAACATCCATACACTTCAAAACCAATTTAAAAGGGTATTAACTGTCTGACATATAATCCATCAATATACAGAGTCTTCTGGACAATTAAGCTTCATTCTGATTCCATTCGCAGCTACTTCAGCTATTAATCTTCATAAGACACTATCCATCTCGTGGATGACATCACAGATATCTCAAAGAGAGTGAGGCAGAGAAAGAGAGAAAGAGAGCTTGTTTAGATGTAGAGGGTTGAAGAGAAAGGGAAATTGGGAGAGGGGGGGGGTTGAAATGAGTGGTAAAGAGAAATATGGAAAGAGGATGAAAAACGGAAGAAACGGGGGGGGGGGGGGGGGCAATGATGAGAGAGGGAAGGAGATGACAAAAGGAGTAGGGAGAGAGAAAGGCACAAGTGAAGATACTAGTACATGTAAAAGTAAAGAGGAACAATAGCGGGAAAGAGAGAGAGAGATAAATGGAGAAATAGTGATTTTTAGAAATAATAATAAAAATAATGATGCATTCATATAGCGCATTTTCCATATAACATGTTCAAATGCGCTTTACGATGAAATTATTAATGAAACAAGTGAGTTTTAAATGTTTTTTGAAGACATTGAGGGATTGCTGGTAAGAGAGATAAAGGAAATAATGGTCACAAAGATATGAGAGACAGACAGAGACAGAGAGACAAATACAGAGAGAGAGAGAGCAAGATTTGAAAGAAAAAGACAAGAGAGAGAGAGACAAGTGGGAAAACATGGACAGAGGGGGTGAAAGAGAATTGTGGAGGAAGAAGGGGATTCCGAAACAGAGCAAGGGCATGGATAAGAGAGAGAGAGAGAGAGAGAGAGAGAGAGGGGGGAAGAGGAATATATGAGAGTGAGAGGATATTGACAAGACTTGCGTAGGCACTATTTATTTGAGGACCGATTAATTCTAAAACTCAAATCCGCTATCTATCACAATCAATCTGCAAAGCTAAGGGATACAGGAACCAATACAGAAAAGTGGAAAGGTTAGAAATCCCAAGGAAAATACTCCTAAAAGTCAGCATGGGTGATTCTTTATGTGCTGCCTTGTAATAAGTGGAGAGAGTTGAATATACATGTAGTAGATGGGGTCAAGACTTGCTGTATCGCTTCTTCTGTGTAAAAGAGCGAAGAAAATGAAGTGAACTCCTCTTTACATGCCCTATGTACCCTTTCATAATAATTTAATCATTCTTCCTCGTTACAGTTTCCTTGTCCCTCTTCTTTCCTCTAACAACCCCCCTCCCCCTTCCCTTCTCTATCCCCATTCTCTCTCTCTCTCTATCCCATGCACCCCCTCACTCTTCCAATGTCTTTGCTAATCACAGTTTCATTTATTTCCATTTATATCATTAAAACATTTTACCATTCACTAATTTTCCACAAACATTGTTTTTCAACTTTTCTCAAGATTTCTTTCCTTGAGGCAATAAAAAATAGAGTCTATACTTTGCATTTTTATTTCTTTTTCAAGACAAAAAAAAAATCAACTTTCTCTGAGGTACACAAGGCTAATAGAACCTTTCTGGGAAGCTTACTGATGTAATTGTAACAAATTGATGTATGCAGTGGGATTGATTGATACTGATCTTGAAGCGATGGTGACTCTTTAATTGGGTCCTGGATAAAAACGCCCGAAATTCCTCTCACATTAGATTTCCACTTTGCAAGAATGGATGAAGAGGATCAAGACTTATGAAGATCGGATAATCAAACGAGCAAGCAGAAGCAGTATTACCAGAGACATGGTCGAAGTCTCTGGTGTTATGTAGCTTATAAGGCTTGTTCATGCTTCACTATGTTCTAATCATGAATTAGAGAAAGAGAGTGGTACAAATGCTTTCTCAACCTTAAATATGCACCTGCTCCACTGCTGAGTAACACATTTTGTGTCTTTTTCTCAATCTGTCACTGTTTTTCACTTTTCTCCTCTTATTAAGATTTTAGGTACACTGTAATGATCATGAAACCTGTACAAACGTGTACCCTATGATACAAGTTCTGACTGAACAAAATTTGCAACAAAGAAGACAAATTCTTTCCTGTGCAAACAGATTTTTTATAGGTCTGTCCTAGTGAAGCACAAGAACAAGATTTACAGGATTTCTATCTCTTTCTCACAAATTGATGATTTCCATCCCTTCTTTTTCTGTAGTCACATGATTTGTGTGAGCACTGAATGCCACAATTATAAATTTATTATCTATCAAACATTTATAAAAGATGCTCCAAAAAGGGAGAAAAATAACAAAAAATCTTCCAAAATTATAGGAAAGGCAAAAGAGGGAGAGTAAAGAAGCAATCATTCAGTTTTCTTACAAAAACTGACATTTGGAGAGAATTATGTAGAGCATAATAGCATAAACGGTATGCACTCATATGCCATATCAATCAAAGTCACAAATGCCACAATTTTTGTGATGCGGTTCACAGGCATATTGGCTGTGATAAGCTGGTACTGGTGTTCATGCTATACAATGAACAACACCATATTGTTTCTGCCACAAAAACATATCATCTGACATGATGCAAAAAAACCCCCAAAAAACCCAAAGATGCAATTTGTCACATGTAGATAGTAGTTTTCAAATACTTACATATACATTGTATGAGAAGCCATAAATTTCGTAAGGAGATTGTTTGCATTTCAACTTAAATATCTCCTTACAGAAGTAATCAATAAAGACTATATTCAGAATAATATGAAAGAGATGAAAAGGAATACAAAAACATACAGAAAAAACATAATTAGTTCCCTTTAAAGATAATGATAATAGAATATGAGCATGCACTAGTTATTGCTCACAAATTGTTTACCTTAATTCACTCTCGCTTCAAGGGAGCCCGCTGCATTACATAGAGGAATGTGCTCTACCCGTAAGGTATCTGTTGTGGGAAGAAGAAAAGAAGAGAAAATGTCAATGCACTTTATCAATTTATCCCCCAAACAGCGAAGGCAATATCTATGCTAATGTCTAGAGCAGAGCTGAGGAGCTGGCAGGTCCCTGGGATACAAAGCTTGTAAGCAGAAGACATTTACAACCTTAGCAGGGGTGGAACAACATTGTTAATTAAGGAGTAGAAATGCTTACTGTGTTGAACCCTGTCGATGATGCTTGACATACCATGGACTGGTGTTTATAAAAAAGTGTGTCATATTTAATCAAATCTGCTCTAGCAACCACTTGTATACAAACAAAGTTCATAATGGCCTAAATATTTTGTTCCCACTTAAAGACATTGGTTAACATTGTTATGATTACAAAAATCTCATTTTGTTACTTGAAAGTGGGATAAACATAAGGGTTATAGTGTAAAAATACCACTCTGAAAGTTTCAAAGTATAATAGCCACGGGAAGTATTTTTAAATATTAGAAATGTGAACCAATGTTTGAAAAATATACGAGGGTCGGTTGCACAGACCGGACGTAATGAATGCGCATGCTCACATGGCTCACCGGACCGTACTGTGTATATTGGCGTATCATGCGGCGGGAGGCAGATAACAACATTTTTTAATTCAAGCAAAAAGGTCCTCTTATTTATTGTCTCTTGAGACAAAAAATAACAAAATCGCGGTTTGCGTCTTACTAACAGCTTTTCATTCCAAATTTGGGTTGGTTTCAGGGTTTCTTAGTACAAATACAAGTACTCATACACATGTTTCATCTTAGTTTGAGAATTTTTTAAATCAGCTGCTGACAAAGTTAGCCAATGCCTTTAACCATCATGTTTCTTTGAAACATTTGATAGGTCGTCTTTCTGTCCAGGTCTGAGTGAAATCAATTTGTCGGCAACAGTTTACATAATACATGTATAGTATAAGGCACCTGTAAGCAAAGACCATACACATGTAACAATCTCCCTTCTTTTACTCCTTGCTTACTCTTTAAGCCAATGTTTTAGCATACAGATATTCAAGCGATTTTGGACAATTTTGACATATTACCAAGTTATTATAAATACATGTAATACTTTCATGTTTTGAATGAGGTTTTTTATACTTAAGTATAGGCATCTATTGACTGGAAATTTTAGAAAGGACATACATTGTAATCGCAAAAATAGCAAAATTTGAACCACCATGAAATTTTTAGCTTACAGTAACTGCTACTTTCTTTGGCCTTGCTATCCAGGTTTGACTAATTTTCTACTCAATAGGTCAACACATCACAATATGGTTTGAACACATGGTGCATCCAATTTCTTGAGAAATTCATATTTTAACCTTCTAATCCTGCACTAGATTCTTCTGTTGCTTAAAGATATAGAAAATTGTAGCAGGAAAATTGTGAATAGTTATTTCATTATTTTTACTTTTACAATTACATTAATGAGAAGGGAGTTAAAAGGATATAAATGATGTACTGTACAAGGTAAGTCAACTGGTTTAATTCTGGTTGCATGCAACAAAGAGGATTCAAATCCAATCAAATATATTGCATAGTGCTTTTAAAGGTCAGCTGGGAAAAGATTTCAATACACACAGATTTGTTGACTACATACATGTACATATCGTCTGTTTGGAGCCAGAAGGGCATTAAGGCTGTATAAAATGATATGGGTTAACGCCATTTTGACTCCTAACAGACAATATGTAGAGATGTAGCTTTATAAGCAAATTCCACACAGACCGAACAATGGCCATAGTAATGTCAATTCTACTGAGAAGATAAAATTTTAATAAAAAAGAAAACCTTTCCATGGTAGAAAGGGCATTATCTTAATCCCCCAAGAACCTCATCCATTCCAAAATCCCCCTCATCTCCTTCCATTCTACATTAAACTTCTGTGCAGTACTTATATCGAGAGAGGAAAGAACCAAATTCACTTAGCATAGATGCGTGCTGGAATGGCGACAGGCCAAGCCACTGGAGACACCTTGCCCATCAAACCAGTTTCAGCCTATTCTCTTGGGCCTTCGAGACAGGATGACGGAACCCCCAACCTGATTTACCAAAAACCACATAAGGCCCTTTCAGATGAAAGAAAACTAAGGTATATAAAGACATGTAATATAAATGATCACATAAACTATTCAGCAAAGGATAAGACCATTACTGAAAGAAGTTCAGTATAATCGTCATTAATGTTTTACGAACCAGCGAATACGTGCATAGTGTGCAGAAACATGAATTGGAGGAAAACGCATTTATAGTTTTAGGTGTTCTTGAATAATTTGCTTTCTTTGCATAATATCATATATACATTAAAATAAGAATTATAACTTTAATTTCAAAATGGTGTACTGGTAGTATAACGTAAAGAATAAGGAAGCACTAGTAAACACGATTCAACGGTTCGTAAATATTTTCTCCAACGCACGTTTTTAATGCGTTGAGCGCCGGTACGTAAAAACAATGATGTAATGACACAACATGTAGATTGAGGTGATGAGGGAGGGGTTAATAGTAGTTACTCTATCAAGATTTCATCAAAGCCAATTCCAACACCTCTCTTTGGTAATACACTGATCAATTAAAAGTTTAGCCCATTGGCTATGGAAAGGGATAGCTCTCATATTAAGCCTATGGGAACGATAGAATTCAGCAGTCAACAGGTTAAATACATTATGCACGGATGAGACAAATCAATTATGAGACAGCTACAGGGTGCACTCGAAAAGTCGTACATTTTTTTTTGCTCATCAGAATGGGGGTCTTAGACCAGACCTCGGAATGGAAGTGGATGGAGTCGGTGAGGTTAAAAACGTTGATGCGTCTCCTCCCAATGGAGGAAGAAAAGGGATTATGGTGAAATCAAATCATCTCAGAACTGCGCTTGATATATACAGGTCATGCTCATCACACAAGCCAACCAGCCATAAAGATTATACACGGAGTATGCACCATGTAAACATGAGTGTTATATAGGTGATCGTAATACTTGGAAACCTACATTCAATATATCATACCTACTAGGCTACAGTTCAAAATGTTTGTATGCATATAAATGTATCACTTCATGTAAATTGCTTTCTGAAACCATCCCTAACATTTTTACTGTATTGCCAATATACATATCATTTCTGTTTCTACAAATGCTATATGCCTAATGTATGCAATTTCAGCTTTAGCCTATTTACATGTATGGCCCATATTGCAACTGTGAGGATTAGGCAAAGTACACATGAAAAAAAAAAACTTTGCTTAAATATAAGGCATCTTATCTTTATGTCGTTGTGCGAAAGAACGTGACAGGAATGCAAAATGGAAAATTATTGAAAATCAAATTTTTCAAACAATGACTGATAATTTAACAGACAGCATGTAGACCTTGTAAATTGATATATACATGTACGATCTTCTTGTGCCATGATCTTTGCTAAAATTCTATTCTAATATATCAAAGCAGATATTTCATTTTTTGCATTTTTGTATTTTGCGTTCCAGGCGCATTCTTTTGCACAACGACATAAAGATAAAATACCTAAGTTTTGCTACACTACTTTAATACAAAGAAAATCAAAGAAACATTTGTCATTTCTACAAAACCCATTCACAAAATGGATGTATTTTCAATTCTTCTTGTCTGAAGTATCTCTGAACCAGTATAAATCTTGACCAAGTATACAAAAATACAAAAATACCAGTACTCTACTTGTTTAACATACATAGAAAGGCAAAGAAAAGAAGTACAGAAGTGACCCAACATCACAAGTCCCATCAAAAATGTACCAAGACCAGACTTTTTGTAAGAGGATCTACATTCCCAAGCTTTGCTGTCTACTGAAGACAGTGAACTACTGAACAGCCTGCAATTATTTCTAATATCCCTAATCCAACGATCTCAAGCTTCCATCGGCAAATATAAGCAAAATTTGTGGCATTGTTTTCACACCTTGCTTCATTCTGATCCTCTGGTGTATTCCTCAGGGGTTGTATCCCTGAAGGGAGACGACCACTGGGCATTTTTCCAACCTTCCTCTTTCTTGCTAGTATAATCTGCATCTCTCTCTCTCAAACTTCTGTCTCCCTTTCTTTCCAATTACCCGGAAGCCACTTAAATACATATCCTGAAGAGTGAAGACTATACCCTTTGCAAAACATAAAACTATCTTAATCTTGAGGTTTAGAATATCATCCTCAAGCCCTGCATATCGCAAGTAGTTAACCATCAACTAAAGACAGTGAAACAGTGACTTGGTGGAATTGCAATAAATTATTTCCCAATATCCTCTGAGCATAGCTCAAAGTGGGCTGAAGTTTCAAAGAACAAATACACTCATACCAATTGGCACTGTTTTCACACCCTTCTCCTTTCTGATACCCCTTCTCTATCAGGGATGTGTATCCTATGAGATACCCCTCTGGGCACTCTAAACATTGCCATGCTCTCATTTTTTTCCATATTCCCTCTTTCTTCCTATCCCTCCTTCTTGCCTCAAATGCACTTTCATTACATCCCTTTTCATTTCTTAATGCTCCCTATTTACCTCCCCCCACTCTCTTTCTCTCTTTTCTTTTTTTTTTCTCTTTTTTTCTTTCTCTCCCTCCCTCCTTCCCCTCCTTCTCTTCCTCCCCTCCTTCTTCTCTCTCTCTCTCTCCCCTCTCCCCTTCCCACTCTACCTTAAGTTTGTCCCTTTTTCCTCCCAGCACTTCCCTCTCCACCCTTCATCTCTTTCTTTCTATCTCTCCATCTCTCTTCCTCTGTATTTTTTCTGCATTCTCTATTACTCTCCCCCTCTCTCGCACTCCCTCTATCTTGTGTCTGTATTTTCTTTATCATTATTTATCTTTCACTCCATCCCATTTTGAAATTTGCCTTAGTGAAATTTCTAAAACATGAATTTCTATCTTAAGCTTAAACCCTTAATAAATTTACAATTACTATACAGTGGTATTAAGATTCATACTATAAATGAATCAACCACATAGTATCACTCACATACTCATGCAGTTCACCATCTACTTAAGACAGTCAAATCCCCCAAAACAGTGAACCTGCCTTAAATTATTTTCTAATATCCTTAATTCAAGCAGGTCTCAAGCTTCCTTGAGCAAACACAATCATGTCCTGAGGCAAGGCTTTCACACTTTCAGCCATTCTGATCCCATTTGCTTTAGCTGATTACCCTAGGGGCAATCCAAACTTCTCTCTCCCTGGCAGGCCGGTCGACCGACCAACCAGCCAAGGAATCCAGGGCTTTCTGCACACCTCGCTGGTGAGTAATGTCAAACTCTCGGTAGCCCATGGCTGCTCCCCCCCCCCCCCCCCCCATATCACCAACGGCTGTCCTCTTTGCCTTGAAGAGAATAATTAAGCCATTTATTATTCAATTTTAATTACATGTTTCATCAGTTTAGGAGCAGAATCCCATTTTTCACTTGTATACAGTCTACTAGGTTACCCTCCTCCTCCTCCTAATAAGAACCATTATAGTTTCATAGTGCAATATGCAGTTATGTCATATTCAAAGTTAACTTTCTTTTTGACTATTTTAGTACAGAAATGAACAGAACAGAGATTTGTCTTTATCCTGTCACTTTCAATCGTACATTGTAAATATGCATGTAATGTTTGATAAAAATACATTACTGCTGCAAAAAGTAAATATTACAATGGGTTCTTCTTGTACGTTGCTTTGTCTGTCACACATGATACTCCTAGTGACCCACAATTATTACCCCAGAGTTAGAATGTTTCCCATTGCTTTACTTCAATGTTATATGAATGGGTTAAGACCCTTCTGGCTCTAAACAGACAATTCCTTTCTTCTTGCAGCAGAAATAGAAGCAGAGCAAACGTACGACAATGGGACACCGAGACAAAAACAGCGCATCATTTCCACCTTCCCAAATGACGGATTGCCCCCTCGACCATGACACAAGTTCTTCATAGTACATGATCACGTCCGCTTTCATGGGGTTAGAATCACCCATTGAATAGGGCAGTTTCACACCATCAGGGTTAATAATTCACTAGGCTAAACCCAGGTAATGAAAGCAATGGATCAAAAACCAAAGGCTCTTGAAGTGCCTCACAGCATGTAAATTGGATAGATGAGACTCTTTCATGAGAAGCTGTCCGGTTTACTAGACCAATGCTTCTCAAGTACATGTATATGTAGTCATTTGGTCAGGTGACCTGATGAGGAACTGACAAAATATTGGTTTTACGTTTTATATCACTTACTCATAGGAGCAAGAGATTTTGGTTCAAAAGAACCTGGGCCTAGGCCCCTTTTCATAAAACTTACCATTGATGGTAACTTTGCCATCAATGGTAACTTCATGGAAACTTTGGAATTTGATTGGCTGTTGAGCAGTGTCACCATGGTAGTTACCATTGACGGCAGAGTTACCATCATCAATGGTTAAAGTTTTATGCAACAGGGCCCTGACTTCATAAGATTTGTTATTTATAACAAGTTCCACAATGATAAGACGAATTCGCTCACAGCCAATCAAATTCAAACAATTTCAGTATCTTCACATCAATTACTGTATTCAATCTTGTCATTGATAACAGTTTATGGAAAGGGTCTTGACTCCCTGAGGGAATAAAAATACTCTCTCTCTCACACACACACAGGACTTTGATTTTTCATTTACATTGTATTTGCCAAGGGTCAAAACAATACATGTTACAAAAGAAAACAGTGACTTACTGTTACACGTATGTTGCATAATCTAAAACTAAGAAGTTTCTTCAGTAACTTTCTCTCTACTAAACTTCCAAACTTTTTCATCAATTAGTCTCTTTTCTTGGAAATCTAATGGGGTGTTCATCGAGACGGCAGCATAAACTGGCATCCTGTGTACAGTCCACTTGAAGGATGCAATGTCCCAATTCTGTTTGCAATTAAAGAGTAATCACCAAAGTAATCTGCATGTCGTTCCTGATGAATCCAAGTGTTTGCTGAGCATTTGCCTGATACAACACGACGGACCGAGGGTGAATCACTGGACCACGCATTCCTCCACTTATCCTGACAAGAAATATAAATCTCCAGAACCCAACCGGCCCTCCTGCAGCCTCCTAACCAGGTCTGTTAATTATTGCCCGTTTTTATACCCTTTGCTTCTGGCATTGGGCTTTCCAGATGATGAATGTTAACACACTGTTATTGATGTCATCAATCCAAATTGAAGAGACAGGACCCTACATTAGCAGCAACATCTTCCTACTTGAGAACATATGTCTGGGACTACATGATACATAGCTGAGAGAGGCCAGATTGATCATAGGCAAGTAAAAAGGGATTCCTAACAATGTACAAGCAACAATATAACAGCCTTGGATACTGTGTTCAGATATTTCATGCTTTCCATAAAAATTCTGTAAATCCTTCTCAGTATCTCTCCATCCTTTTTCCCCTCCAACATGGTCCTCCCCCCCCCCCCCACCATCCCCTGGATCCATGACCCCACCCATCCTTCCTCTTTTTAATCCTTATCCTTCCATATGTCCCCCTCCCATTCTCTCTCTCCCTCTCTCTTTCCCCCTATACCCCTCTAAATAAATCTCTCGACTCATCTTTTCATTTGATCTACAGTACATCATTTCATTTCATAATTTTGCATTGCCATAGAAACAATTCTCAGCACTTTTGTCCTCATGTAGCCTAATTTTCAACCATTTACAAGGCATACTTCACACATCTACTCCAGTAAATCATACAGATTGATTGAAAGCCTTCCTAAATACTCCAATCTACCTCTATTACCGTACACCTTGTATTCACAATCTCCAGACAAGGCCAGAACATCACGTCCTTCTTGAATGTAGGATCCTCACTTAGTGGATCATGAAATAAAAACAGCTCGTTCTGCCCCAAAGAAGAAGAAGCGGTCAAATAATATCGCTCCACTAACCCCTGATTGATTAGGAGAAATTGCTCAAAAAGGCGCTAAGCCATGACTCAGTAGCAGGGCATATGTCGGCATTATTCACCAACTTAAATGTACTCCAGTAACAAAAACGGGTCTGCTATTTTCAAGGCGTGATAATTTCTGGGCTACAATAGCAGTTATACATGCCAATGGGCAGACAGACAGAGCATGGAATTTTGATCAAATTTGTTCGGCTGTTTTAATCAGATTTGGGAGTTTTTATCTGGTTAGAGGAGGGGATAATCCAGCATGCGTGGAAACAGGATTTATGCATTAAGCTCTGTTTTGTTTTTAAACAGGTTGGGATCCTTTGACCGATTCCACAGAGAAATGAGTCACAAATACAGCCTCTGTAAGAATGGCACCGTATGGTCCGAACTACATGAATTTTGTTCAGTCGTAGTCTGACTTTACGAATATCAGCAGGTCCCTGATATACCTTTTGGAAACATTCAGACTTAATTTCCTGTACAGACAGTTTAAGTCATGAGCATGATGCCTTCATGCTACACTTTACTTACTATCCATTTCATGATTTGTCATATCCTACTTTTGTAGTGTGTACTGCAAGAGAAAAAAATACTGATATCATTGTAAAATACAGTAACGATGTTCATTCTTCATTGATTAATTTCACCCCTTATTGTTAAATGATACTGAAATGACTACCCAGAATACAAAAATGATTACAACTACATCAAGCTGCAGGAATTTTGTCAAGGTCCTCTTGCAGAAAAAAATATCAAGTCATCTCAAATATTGAAGTTGACACTGCCTCTTTCAGGAAGATCAAATGTACAGATCAAATAATGTATTTGTACTCATAGTAACTGGAAGCCTTCATTATGCAAATAGGCCTACACGACTGAATTCATAAAACTTTAGCCTACTCAGTACTTAATATTCAAGCTAGAAAATTGGGTACTAATCAAAGATGACAATGCAAGTACTAAAGGGAAGTTATCAGTTATATGTCCATGGCAGATGAAGAGACTTCTAATTAAATGGAATGGACAGTTGAAATATTTTGCATAACTGCAAATATCAATTCCATTTCTAAGTGTCACGTTGGTTATTGTTTTTCCTGAACAAATTAGGTGTGTCTATTTCTATCTTTGATGAAATGTATTTTATTTGGGTAGAATGAATGTTTTATGAGTAATGGCT
>CM057160.1:4127200-4210148 GCA_029962745.1 Echinometra lucunter
AGAGCAAGGGCATGGATAAGAGAGAGAGAGAGAGAGAGAGAGAGAGAGAGGAAGAGGAATATATGAGAGTGAGATGATATTGGAAAATACTTGCGTAGGCACTATTTATTTGAGGACCGATTAATTCTAAAAACTCAAATCCGCTATCTATCACAATCATCTGCAAGCTAAGGGATACGGAACCATACAGAAAAGTGGAAAGGTTAGAAATCCCAAGAAAAATACTCCTAAAAGTTCAGCATAGGGGATTCTTCATTGTCTACCTGTAATAAGTGGAGAGAGTTTACTATACATGTAGTATGTGGGTCAAGACTTGCTGTATCGCTTCGTCTGTGTAAAAAAGCGAAGAAAATGAAGTGACTCCTCTTTACCTCCCTATGTACCCTTTCATAATATTTAATCATTCTTCTTCGTAACAGTTTCCTTGTCCCTCTTCTTTCCTCTAACAACCCCCCCTCCCCTTCCCTTCTCTATCCCCATTCTCTCTCTCTCCTCATCTCTCTCTCTATCCCATGCATCCCCCTCCCTCTTTCAATGTCTTTGCTAATCACAGTTTCATTTATTTCCATTTATATCATTAAAACATTCTACCATTCCCTAATTTTCCACAAACATTGTTTTTCAACTTTTCTCAAGATTTTTTTCCTTGAGGCAAAAAAAATAGAGTCTATAATGCATTTTTATTTCTTTTTCAAGACAAAAAAAAATCAACTTTCTCCAAGGTACACAAGGCTAATAGAACCTTTCTGGGAAGCTTACTGATGTAATTGTAACAAATTGATGTATGCAGTGGGATTGATTGATACTGATCTTGAAGCGATGGTGACTCTTTAATTGGGTCCTGGATAAAAACGCCCGAAATTCCTCTCACATTAGATTTCCACTTTGCAAGAATGGGTGAAGAGAATCAAGACTGATGAAGATCGGATAATCAAACGAGCAAGCAGAAGCAGTATTACCAGAGACATGGTCGAAGTCTCTGGTGTTATGTAGCTTACAAGGCTTGTTCATGCTTCACTATGTTCTAATCATGAATTAGAGAAAGAGAATGATACGAATGCTTTCTCAACCTTAAATATGCACCTGCTCCACTGCTGAGTAACACATTTTGTGTCTTTTTCTCAATCTGTCACTGTTTTTCACTTTTCTCCTCTTATTAAGAGTTTAGGTACACTGTAATAATCATGAAACCTGCAAACGTGTACCCTGTGATACAAGTTCTGACTGAACAAAATTTGTAACAAAGAAGACAAATTCTTTCCTGTGCAAACAGATTTTTTAAAGGTCTGTCCTAGTGAAGCACAAGAACAAGATTTACAGGATTTCCATCTCTTTCTCACAAATTGATGATTTCCATCCCTTCTTTTTTTGTAGTCACATGATTTGTGTGAGCACTGAATGCCACACTGATAAATTTATAATCTGTCAGACATTTATGAAAGAAGCTCCAAACAGGGAGAAAAATAACAAAAAATCTTCCAAAATTATGGGAAAGGCAAAAGAAGGAGAGTAAAGAAGCAATCATTCAGTTTTCTTACAATAACTGACATTTGGAGAGAATTATGTAGAAAATAATAGCATAAACGGTATGCACTCATATGCCATATCAATCAAAGTCACAAATGCCACAATTTTTGTGATGCGGTTCATAGGCATATTGGCTGTGATAAGCTGGTACTAGTGTTCATGCAATACAATGAACAACACCATATTGTTTCTGCCACAAAAACATATCATCTGACATGATGCAAAAAAAAAAAAAAAAAAAAACAACCCAAAGATGCAATTTGTCACATGTGGATACATGTAGTAGTTTTCAAATACTTACATACATGTATATGAGAAGCCATAAATTTCATAAAGAGATTGTTTGCATTTCAACTTAAATATATCTTTACAGAAGTAATCAATAAAGACTATATTCTGAATAATATGAAAGATACGAAAAGGAATACAAAAACATACAGAAAAAACATAATTAGTTCCCTTTAAACATAATAGAATATGAGTATGCACTAGTTATTGCTCACAAATTGTTTACCTTAATTCACTCTCGCTTCAAGGGAGCCCGCTGCATTACATAGAGGAATGTGCTCTACCCGTAAGATATCTGTTGAGGGAAGAAGAAAAGAAGAGAAAATGTCAATGCACTTTTATCGATTTATCCCCAAACAGCGAAGGCAATATCTATGCTAATGTCTAGAGCAGAGCTGAGAGCTGGCAGGTCCCCTGGGATACAAAGCTTGTAAGCAGAAGACATTTACACACCTTAGCAGGGGTGGAACAACATGGTTAATTAAGGAGTAGAAATGCTTACTGCGTTGAACCCTGTCGATGATGCTTGACATAACCATGGACTGGTGTGCTAAAAAAGTGTGTCATATTAATCAAATCTGCTACTAGCAACCACTTGTATACAAACAAAAGTTCATAATGGCATAATATTTTGTTCCCACTTAAAGACATTGGTTAACATTGTTATGATTATAAAAATCTCATTTTGTTACTTGAAAGTGGGATAAACATAAGGGTTATAGTGTAAAAATACCACTCTGAAAGTTTCAAAGTATAATATCCACAGGAAGTATTTTTAAATATTAGAAATGTGAACCAATATTTGAAAAATATACGAGGGTCGGTTGCACAGACCAGACGTAAGGAGTGCGCATGCGCGCATGGCTCACCGGACTGTACTGTGTATATTGGCGTATCATGCAACAATATTTTTTAATTCAAGCAAAAAGGTCCTCTTACTTATTGTCTCTTGAGACAAAAAATAACAAAATCGCGGTTTGCGTCTTACTAACAGCTTTTCATTCTAAATTTGGGTTGGTTTCAGGGTTTTTTAGTACAAATACAAGTACTCACACACATGTTTCATCTTAGTTTGAGAATTTTTTAAATCGGCTGCTGACAAAGTTAGCCAATGCCTTTAACCATCATGTTTCTTTGAAACATTTGATAGGTCGTCTTTCTGTCCAGGTCTGACTGAAATCAATTTGTCAGCAACAGTTTACATAATACATGTATAGTATAAGGCACCTGTACATGTAAGCAAAGACCATACACCTGTAACAATCTCCCTTCTTTTACTCCTTGCTTACTTTTTAAGCCAATGTTTAGCATGCAGATATTCAAGCGATTTTGGACAATTTTGACATATTACCAAGTTATTATGAATAATACTTTCATGTTTTGAATGAGGTTTTTTTTTATACTTAAGTATAGGCATCTATTGACTGGAAATTTTAGAAAGGACATACATTGTAATCACAAAATTAGCAAAATTTGAACCACCATGAAATTTTTAGCTTACAGTAACTGCTACTTTCTTTGGCCTTGCTATCCAGGTTTGACTAATTTTCTACTCAATAGGTCAACACATCAAAATGTGGTTTGAACACATGGTGCATCCAATTTCTTGAGAAATTAATATTTTAACCTTCTAATCCTGCACTAGATTCTTCTGTTGCTTAAGATATAAAAAATTGTAGCAGGAAAATTGTGAATAGTTATTTCATTATTTTCACTTTACAATTACATTAATAGAAAGATAAAATTACTAGCATGAGCAGGGAGTTAAAACAATATAAATGATGTACAAGGTAATTCAACTGGTTTAATTCTGGTTGCATTCAACAAAGAGGATTCAAATCCAATCAAATATATTGCATAGTGCTTTTAAAGGTCAGCTGGGAAAAGATTTCAATACACACAGCTTTGCTGACTACATACATGTACATATAATGCCTGTTTGGAGCCAGAAGGGCATTAAGGCTGTATAAAATGATATCGGTTATAACGCCCTTTTGACTCCTAACAGACAATACGTAGCTTTACAAGCAAATTCCACACAGACTGAACAATGGCCATAGTAATGTCAATTCTACTGAGAAGATAAAATTTTAATAAAAAAGAAAACCTTTCTATGGTAGAAAGGGCATTATCTTAATCCCCCAAGAACCTCATCCATTCCCAAATCCCCCTCATCTCCTTCCATCCTACATTAAACTTCTGTGCAGTATATCGAGAGAGGAAAGAACCAAATTCACTTAGCATAGATGCGTGCTGGAATGGTGACAGGCCAAGCCACTGGAGACACCTTGCCCATCAAACCAGTTTCAGCCTATTCTCTTGGGCCTTCGAGACAGGATGACGGAACCCCCAACCTGATTTACCAAAAACCACATAAGGCCCTTTCAGATGAAAGGAAACTAAGGTATATAAAGACATGCAATATAAATGATCACATAAACTATTCAGTAAAGGATAAGATCATTACTGAAAGAAGTTCTATATAATCGTCATTGTTTTATGAACCAGCGAATAGGTGCATAGTGTGCAGAAACATGAATTGGAGGAAAACGCATTTATAGTTTTCGGTGTTCTTGAATAATTTGCTTTCTTTGCATAATATCAAAAATACATTAAAATAAGAATTATAACTTTAATTTCAAAATGGTGTACCGGTAGTATAACATACAGAATAGGGAAGCACTAGCCAAACACAATTCAACGGTTCGTAAATGTTTTCTCCAACGCACGTTTTTAATGCGTTGAACGCCGGTACGTAAAAACAATGATGTAATGACACAACATGTAGATTGAGGTGATGAGGGAGGGGTTAGTAGTAGTTACTCTATCAAGATTTCATCAAAGCCAATTCCAACACCTCTCTTTGGTAATACACTGATCAATTAAAAGTTTAGCCCACTGGCTATGGAAAGGGATAGCTCTCGTATTAAGCCTATGGGAACGATAGAATTCAGCAGTCAACAGGTTAAATACATTATGCACTAATGAGACAAATCAATTATGAGACAGCTACAGGGTGTACTCGAAAAAGTTGTACAACTTTTGCTCATCAGAATGGGGGTCTCAGACCAGACCTCGGAATGGAAGTGGATGGAGTCGTTGAGGTTAAAAACGTTGATGCGTCTCCTCCCAATGGAGGAACAAGAAGGGATTATGGTGAAATCGAATCATCTCAGAACCGTGCTTGATATATACAGGTCATGCTCATCACACAAACCAACCAGCCATAAAGATTATACACGGAGTATGCACCATGTAAACATGAGTGTTATATAGGTGATCGTAATACTTGGAAACCTACATTCAATATATCATACCTACAAGGCAACAGTTCAAAATGTATGTATGCATATACATGTATCACTTCATGTAAATTGCTTTCTGAAACCATCCCTAACATTTTTTATTGTCAATATACATATTATTTCTGTTTCTACAAATGCTACTACATGCCTAATGTATGCAATTTCAGCTTTAGCATATTTACATGTATGGCCCATATTGCAACTGTGAGGATTAGGCAAAGTACACATGAAAAAAAAAAAACTTTGCTTAAATATAAGGCATCTTATCTTTATGTCATTGTGCGAAAGAACGTGACCGGAATGCAAAAAGGAAAATTATTAAAAAATCAAATTTTTCAAACAATGACTTATAATTTAACAGACAGCATGTAGACCTTGTAAATTGATATACGATCTTCTTATGCCATGATCTTTGCTAAAATTCTATTCCAATATATCAAAGCAGACATTTCAATTTTTGCATTTTTGTATTTTGCGTTCCGGACGCATTCTTTTGCACAACGACATAAAGATAAAATACCTAAGTTTTGCTACACTACTTTAATACAAAGAAAATCAAAGAAAAATTCGTCATTTCTACAAAACCCATTCACAAAATGGATGTATTTTCAATTCTTTTTGTCTGAAGTATCTCTGAACCAGTATAAATCTTGACCAAGTATACAAAAATACAAAAATACCAGTACTCTACTTTTTTAACATACCATAGAAAGGCAAAGAAAAGAAGTACAGAAATGACCCAACATCACAAGTCCCATCAAAAATGTACCAAGACCAGGCTTTTTGTAAGAGGATCTACATTCCCAAGCTTTGCTGTCTACTGAAGACAGTGAACTACTGAACAGCCTGCAATTATTTTCTAATATCCCTAATCCAACGATCTCAAGCTTCCATCGGCAAATATAAGCAAATTTGTGGCATTGTTTTCACACCTTGCTTCATTCTGATCCTCTGGTGTATTCCTCAGGGGTTGTATCCCTGAAGGGAGATGACCACTGGGCATTTTTCCAACCTTCCTCTTTCTTGCTAGTATAATCTGCATCTCTCTCTCTCAAACTTCTGTCTCCCTTTCTTTCCAATTCAACCCGGAAGCCACTTAAATACAGATCCTGAAGAGTGAAGACTATACCCTTTGCAAAACATAAAACTATCTTAATCTTGAGGTTTAGAATATCATCCTCAAGCCCTCCATATCGCAAGTAGTTAACCATCAACTAAAGACAGTGAAACAGTGACTTGGTGGAATTGCAATAAATTATTTCCCAATATCCTCTGAGCATAGCTCAAAGTGGGCTGAAGTTTCAAAGAACAAACACACTCACACCAATTGGCAATGTTTTCACACCCTTCTCCTTTCTGATACCCCTTCTCTATCAGGGATGTGTATCCTATGAGATACCCCTCTGGGCACTCTAAACATTGCCATGCTCTCATTTTTTTTTTCCATATTCCCTCTTTCTTCCTATCCCTCCTCCTCGCCTCAAATGCACTTTCATTACATCCCTTTTCATTTCTTAATGCTCCCCATTTACCTTCCCCCCCCCTGCTCTTTCTCTCTTTTCTCTTTTTTTTTCTCCTTTTTTCTTTCTCTCCCTCCCTCCATCCCTCCTTCTCTTCCTCCCCTCCTTCTCTCTCTCCCCCTCTCTCCTTCCCACTGTACCTTAAGTTTGTCCCTTTTTCCTCCCAGCACTTCCCTCTCTACCCTTCATCTCTTTCTTTCTATCTGTCCATCTCTCTTCCTCTGTATTTTTCTACATTCTCTATTACTCTCCCCCTCTCTCGCACTCCCTCTATCTTGTGTCTGTATTTTCTTTATCATTATTTGTCTTTCACTCCATCCCATTTTGAAATTTGCCTTAATGAAATTTCTAAAACATGAATTTCTATCTTAAGCTTAAACCCTTAATAAATTTACAATTACTATACAATGGTATTAAGATTCATACTATAAATGAATCAACCACATAGTATCACTCACATACTTATGCAGTTCACCATCTACTTAAGACAGTCAAATCCCCCCAAAACAGTGGACCTGCCTTAAATTATTTTCTAATATCCTTAATTCAAGCGGGTCTCAAGCTTCCTTGAGCAAACACAATCATGTCCTGAGGCAAGGCTTTCACACTTTCAGCCATTCTGATCCCATTTTGCTTTAGCTGATTACCCTAGGGGCAATCCAAACTTCTCTCTCCCTGGCAGGCCGGTCGACCGACCAGCCAAGGAATCCAGGGCTTTCTGCACACCTCGCTGGTGAGTAATGTCAAACTCTCGGTAGCCCATGGCTGCTCCCCCCCCCCCCCCCTCCATATCACCAACGGCTGTCCTCTTTGCCTTGAAGAGAATAATTAAGCCATTTATTATTCAATTTTAATTACATGTTTCATCAGTTTAGGAGCAGAATCCCATTTTTCACTTGTATACAGTCTACTAGGTTACCCTCCTCCTCCTCCTAATAAGAACCATTATAGTTTCATAGTGCAATATGCAGTTATGTCATATTCAAAGTTAACTTTCTTTTGGACTATCTTAGTACAGAAATGAACAGAACAGAGATTTGTCTTTATCCTGTCACTTTCAATCGTACATTGTAAATATGCATGTAATGTTTGATAAAAAATACATTACTGCTGCAAAAAGTAAATATTACAATGGGTTCATCTTGTACATTGCTTTATTGTCACATATGATACTCCTAGTGACCCATAATTATCCCAGAGTTAGAATGTTTCCCATTGCTTTACTTCAATGTTATATGAATGGGTTAAGACCCTTCTGGCTCTAAACAGACAATTCCTTTCTTCTTGCAGCAGAAATAGAAGCAGAGCAGACGTACGACAATGGGACACCGAGACAAAACAGCGCATCATTTCCCACCTTCCCAAATGACGGATTGCCCCCTCGACCATGACACAAGTTCTTCATAGTACATGATCACGTCCGCTTTCATGGGGTTAGAATCACCCATTAAAATAGGGCAGTTTCACACTCAGGGTTAATAATTCACTAGGCTAAACCCAGGTAATGAAAGCAATGGATCAAAAACCAAAGGCTCTTGAAGTGCCTCACAGCATGTAAATTGGATAGATGAGACTCTTTCATGAGAAGCTGTCCGGTTACTAGACCAATGCTTCTCAAGTACATGTATATGTAGTCATTTGGTCAGGTGACCTGATGAGGAACTAACAAAATATTTGGTTTTACGTTTTATATCACTTTACTCATAGGAGCAAGAGATTTTTTGTTCAAAAGAACCTGGGCCTAGGCCCCATTTCATAAAACTTACCATTGATGGTAACTTTGCCATCAATGGTAACTTCCATGGAAAACTTGAATTTGATTGCCTGTTGAGCAGTGTCACCATGGTAGTTACCATTGATGGCAGAGTTACCATCATTAATGGTAAGTTTTATGCAACAGGCCCTGACTTAATAAGATTTGTTATTTATAACAAGTTCCGCAATTATAAGACAAATTCGCTCACAGCCAATCAAATTCAACAATTTCAGTACCTTACATCAATTATTGTATTTAATCTTGTCATTGATAACAGTTTTATGGAAAGGGTCTTGACTCCCTGAGGGAATAAAAATACTCTCTCTCTCTCACACACACACAGGACTTTGATTTTTCATTTACATTGTATTTGCCAAGGGTCAAAACAATACATGTTACAAAAAGAAAACAGTGACTTACTGTTACACGTATGTTGCATAATCTAAAACTAAGAAGTTTCTTCAGTAACTTTCTCCTACTAAACTTCCAAACTTTTTCATCAATTAGTCTCTTTTCTTGGAAATCTAATGGGGTGTTCATCGAGACGGCAGCATAAACTGGCATCCTGTGTACAGTCCACTTGAAGGATGCAATGTCCCAATTCTGTTTGCAATTAAAGAGTAATCACCAAAGTAATCTGCATGTCGTTCCTGATGAATCCAAGTGTTTGCTGAGCATTTGCCTGATACAACACGACGGACCGAGGGTGAATCACTGGACCACGCATTCCTCCACTTATCCTGACAAGAAATATAAATCTCCAGAACCCAACCGGCCCTCCTGCAGCCTCCTAACCAGGTCTGTTAATTATTGCCCGTTTTTATACCCTTTGCTTCTGGCATTGGGCTTTCCAGATGATGAATGTTAACACACTGTTATTGATGTCATCAATCCAAATTGAAGAGACAGGACCCTACATTAGCAGCAACATCTTCCTACTTGAGAACATATGTCTGGGACTACATGATACATAGCTGAGAGAGGCCAGATTGATCATAGGCAAGTAAAAAAGGATTCCTAACAATGTACAAGCAACAATATAACAGCCTTGGATACTGTGTTCAGATATTTCATGCTTTCCATAAAAATTCTGTAAATCCTTCTCAGTATCTCTCCATCCTTTTTCCCCTCCAACATGGTCCTCCCCCCCCCCTCCCCTGGATCCCCATGACCCCACCCATCCTTCCTCTTTTTAATCCTTATCCTTCCATATGTCCCCCTCCCATTCTCTCTCTCCCTCTCTCTCTTTCCCCCTATACCCCTCTAAATAAATCTCTCGATCTCATCTTTTCATTTGATCTACAGTACATCATTTCATTTCATAATTTTGCATTGCCATAGAAACAATTCTCAGCACTTTTGTCCTCATGTAGCCTAATTTTCAACCATTTACAAGGCATACTTCACACATCTACTCCAGTAAACCATACAGATTGATTGAAAGCCTTCCTAAATACTCCAATCTACCTCTATTACTGTACACCTTGTATTCACAATCTCCAGACAAGGCCAGAACATCACGTCCTTCTTAAATGTAGGATCCTCACTTAGTGGATCATGAAATAAAAACAGCTCGTTCTGCCCCAAAGAAGAAGAAGCGGTCAAATAATATCCGCTCCACTAACCCCTGATTGATTAGGAGAAATTGCTCAAAAAGGCGCTAAGCCATGACTCAGTAGCAGGGCATATGTCGGCATTATTCACCAACTTAAATGTACTCCAGTAACAAAAACGGGTCTGCTATTTTCAAGGCGTGATAATTTCTGGGCTACAATAGCAGTTATACATGCCAATGGGCAGACAGACAGAGCATAGAATTTTGATCAAATTTGTTCGGCTGTCTTAATAAGATTTGGGAGTTTTTATCTGGTTAGAGACGGGGATAATCCAGCATGCGTGGAAACAGGATTTATGCATTAAGCTCTGTTTTGTTTTTAAACAGGTTGGGATCCTTTGACCGATTCCACAGAGAAATGAGTCACAAATACAGCCTCTGTAAGAATGGCACCGTATGGTCCGAACTACATGAATTTTGTTCAGTCGTAGTCTGCACTTTACGAATATCAGCAGGTCCCTGATATACCTTTTGGAAACATTCAGACTTAATTTCCTGTACAGACAGTTTAAGTCATGAGCATGATGCCTTCATGCTACACTTTACTTACTATCCATTTCATGATTTGTCATATCCTACCTTTTGTAGCGTGTACTGCAAGAAAAAAAATACTGATATCATTGTAAAATACAGTAACGATGTTCATTCTTCATTGATTAATTCCACCCCTTATTATAAATGATACTGAAATGACTACCCAGAATACAAAAATGATTACAACTACATCAAGCTGCAGGAATTTTGTCAAAGTCCTCTTGCAGAAAAAATATCAAGTCACCTCAAATATTGAAGTTGACACTGCCTCTTTCAGGAAGATCAAATGTGACAGATCAAATAATGTATTTGTACTCATAGTAACTGGAAGCCTTCATTATGCAAATAGGCCTACACGACTGAATTCATAAAACTTTAGCCTTCTCAGTACTTAATATTCAAGCTAGAAAACTGGGTACTAATCAAAGATGACAATGCAAGTACCTAAAGGGAAGTTATCAGTTATATGTCCATGGCAGATGAAGAGACTTCTAATTAAATGGAATGGACAGTTGAAATATTTTGCATAACTGCAAATATCAATTCCATTTCTAAGTGTCATGTTTGGTTATTGTTTGTTTCCTGAACAAATTAGGTGTGTCTATTTCTATCTTTGATGAAATGTATTTTATTTCGGGTAGAATGAATGTTTTATGAGTAATGGCTCGATGGCTTAACCGCAAACTACACTTTTTACTACAAGATGGGACATTTCTGTATGTAACAAACAATGAATAAATGAATATTTACAATGTATAATGAATATTCATGCATCACAGTTTAATTAGTTTAATAGAAATAGATTTATTTGCAGAAGACAATTGACATATTAACAACAATGAAAATAAGCAAGATGTAATTATCTCCCCCCCCCCCCCCCCCAAAAAAAAAAATAATAATAAATTAAGTGAATACATCAATCATGCCATAATAATCAACTCATTGATAGTGGGCATCAATGGAAAGACAAGACAAGTGAGGAAAAAATAAGCAAAAAAGACAAAAGCAAATGACTGGTGTATCAAATCAAATAACATATGTCAGCAAAGAACAAAACTTAAGCTATGTTCCCACAGGCAGTCACAGATTTTAAACTGGAAGTTAGTGACACCTCAATATTTTTAACCTGTTTTAACCCAATTTGATTTCAGTATAACACGCAATTTCCAGAGAGCCTAGCCTGAGTTATCTTACACACTTTTTATACTGCGGACCAAATTTGGAGCGACCTGGACCTACAATCTTATGGGTTTGAAATCAAAATTAAACAAGTTTAGGGGAGGTTGTATGAACCATTACTGCACATGATTTTTATGGTTAGCAAGACAAAAAATTTTAAAACATCATGAAAATACCACTTAAATTAATTCTTCAAAAATAGGAATGGAACAAGTAATGACTTGATGGAGAATACAATAATGGCAGAGAGTAATTAATCAAATGCATAGAATCCATAGTATATAGTTACATAGTTTTGGTAGTACACACTACGGTTTCATGATGTTCCATACATTCAATGTACGTATCTGGCCATGACAAACAAAAATAGCACAGATTACATTTTTCAGGTGATTTTATGAGAGCTACATGTAAGTTTCTATCTAAAAGGAGGAGTAAAAAAAAAAAACAACACCACATTTCTGGGGGGACATCTTTTGCATGGTTCACTAAAGGTTGGGTTGGGAGAAGGGCATGCATGTAATATGCCTGCTGCCCACTTTCTACCCCCCCCCCCCTTCATTCCCTAAATCAGCCAATGAACAATTATAATAATATTATAATAAAACAGGTATACATGTATATGTTATAACTTTTTAGGGCAATTTTTTTCTTTTACAGTGTACAAAGTATTGTTAATATAAATCAAAATTCTAATAAACTCAATTAAGATGAGCATCTCATTAGGAGGATGCACAAGACAAATGGATGGAGTGTCAGCATGACCTGCAAGTCAGTGACCCTTCATGGGGAAAATGCTGACATTAGCAAATGATGAATAATTTAGTGTGACTCCTATTCCAAAATTGGAAATCACGATTATATCCTCTGATCTTGCATTCATGCCCTAAATATTCCACAACTCCACAAGGAAATTCAAGTTGTTTCACCTCTAAAATTGGAATTTTTCTTACTTAAAAATTATATTATTGGTTAATATCAATATTTTGTGAATCTTTCAAATGGAAAATTTTTAAAAAATCAAGTTTAAAGTGTAAATGTAGGGATGACATAAACCCTGCAACCACTCTGTCATGATTCACTCAAACATTGTAAGCTTAATACTTAGGCCAGGTGCTTTCAATAAAAATTCTTAATACATGCAGAGAAAATAATTTCAACTGATAAGGCTTCCAGCCATTTGTAATCAATCTAGGCTATATCTGATCAATAGCTACTCTCTTCTCACTGTACCACTCAGCAATTTGACTTTCGAGATTGTTCTGAGAGTCATACCTAGACTGAAAATTCTGTCTCCAGTTCATTAGTCTCTCATTTGGGTAGGGTCGGCTCTCCCTTGAGTCCCTTCCCAAATGAGACTGCTAACGTCTTTAACGAACTAACAGTTAGAGACAGAATTTTCGGTCTAAGACTAGTCATACCTAGACCGAAGAATTCTGTCTCTAACAGTCGTCCTTAACCTCGTATTCTGGTAGGGTCGGCACTCCTCCTTTTTAGAGACAGAAGCGCCCCGTAGCGTTGTACGTGCAATCTCATTGTGCTGGGCAGCACAACAAGAAAACTACCTCAAATCATCGATTTTTCCCCTTTATTCATGAATATAAAAATATCATTATACACTATAGAGTATATAGCTTACCGATTTTATGATTTATTCCTTTTAACTCTCCATTTTCAGGTAAATCCAGGGTCCTAATGTTAGGTCCTCTCGGTTGAAAATCTTGCAGCAGCCAACCTCTATCTCTGTTCGCCTCCGCGCTTTTCAAATTCGCAGGGAGATCAGCGAATTTGCGACTCTCGCATTTCAACCGTATTCAAATGATCGACCAATACGAAACAACAACAAAAACATCATCGTTCGTACGTATACATGTATGCCCAAACGTACATGGTCGATCGCTTGAATACGGCTGATCTCCAGCTCCCTGCGAAAAGCGCTTAGGCGAACAGAGATAGAGGTTGGCTGCTGCAAGATTTTCAACTGAGAGGACCTAACATTAGGACCCTGGATTTACCTGAAAATGGAGAGTTAAAAGGAATAAATCATAAAATCGGTAAGCTATATACTCTCTAGTGCAGTGCTTCTCAACCTTTTTTACCTCGAGGCCCATTTTGGCAATTGAATTTTTTTTTGCGACCCACCTTCATTCCTAAAATATTTTGAGGCCCACCTCACATAATCTCAGTGAGAAAAAAATCAATAAAACATTACAAATGAAAATAGCGAATTGTGTGGTAATTATTGGACCACTACCTACATTACATTACAAAATCCAACCTACAAGTATGGTTGCAATAAATGAAAGATTGGTATAATACCCCAACCCCAAATGCACAGAAATTTTTGAAAATTTTTAGCACATTGCATTGACGATAATCCACAACCATGACAACCGTTGGTGTTATTTTAATATGTTTAATAAATTCAATTCACTTTGATGTTAACAGGAAAGCTGAATTGAAGAATTTTTTTCCAAAATATTTTGGACTGACCTCGCGGCCCACCTAAGAGAGCTTCGCGGCCCAACCACCGGTTGAGAAGCGCTGCTCTAGTGTATAATGATATTTTTATATTGATTTGATTTGAGGTAGTATTCTCGTTGTGCTGCCCAGCACAATGAGATTTACACGCACAACGCTACGGGGCACTTCTGTCTCTAAGTATAAAGGAGGAGTGCCGAGAATACGAGGCTAACGACGACTGATAGAGACAGAATTCTTCGGTCTAAGTCATACCATGCAACAAATTCAACATCTTCCCAAATGCAAACACAAACCCCCATCTCACAATTCAATTCAATTCTTTATTTCCATTCTCAATAAAAACATAAACATGAAATATAAATACAAGAAGACATTGGTACAAAACATAGTACTATACTACAACAAAACAGATTTACGAGAATGAGGGGTCAACAAAAAAGAGCAAATAGCCTTATAATACGTTGCCCCCAAAATTAACAAAACATAAGTTAGATCTATACATAATCCAATCTATCATAACCAGAAAAAAAAAAAAAAAAAAAAAAAAAGAAACCACCAAAAACACTTGAAGTAAAAAAAATAAAAATAAAAGCGTATATCATAATTCATATTAAGAATACAAACTTAAAAATCAACAGTCTAAAGCTACAAAATGCTACAAACCTTATTAATCTCGCATTCGTGTGAGTGTACAACATGCTAACGTTATTAGTATTATTATTAGCCTTCAACGTCTACAGGTGTGTATGCATATGAATGCAACTATCACAGCACGCTCAGCCCTGCACCGGGTACTGGCAGGCACGGGCATCATAAACAGTGAACTGATCCTTGCCAGCTCCCAACATTCACTCACACTAGTCACAGACACAGTTATTATAACACACGAGTCTCGAGATTACACATTAATACCCAAGTCATGATAAACTATCAAGCATAACTTACTCTTCACGTTGTACTTTATGTCAGCACTTAATGAAATTTATGCATTTTGCTTGTCATCGCTCTGGAAATATGTTTCAGAAACATATTATTGCTCACTGAAATAGATGTTTACGTTAACACACGTAAAGCTAGTCTTTGACAAAGCAATAGGCAAAAATTCCTATCCTTAGTCTATGCTGTTTGAAGTTTATTTACCTGATCCCTTCAAATTTGCATCTCTTTATTTTTTTTCTTAATTATTTAGATGAATCATATCAGTAAAAATTCTTTAAATGTTTTCAAGTGCTGGAATTCATCAAATAGAATATGAAATAATTTTGGTAGCGATTAGAATAAGGCTAATTCTCGAAAAAAAAAAAAAAAAAAAAACTTATGGGTGTAGGGCAAAATATTTACCCCATCATATTTTAGTTACTTCGACCATCCATCTCATCATGTCATATTCACAAAATGCTTATTAGCCTGAGGTGCGGGGATGCTCCCCAGGGCCTCCCAAAAGGGCTCCAAAGTTGGGTTGATTTCACCCATCTAATAATATACACCAGAAGGAAGTGATATGATCTGACGGATTGTAAATTTATGATTATGTCTATGGTACAGACGACCCTTTAAAAATAGGGTCAATGTACTATACAGTTTATGACAAAGATTCCCTTCGAGGAGGGGGAATAACACTCTCCTGAAAAAAGTGCCCCTGGACAAGGTTTTACTGCCCCAAAACGCACTGGATGCAGAGAATGGCCATTTCTTACTTTTCAACCTAAAACTGAAAAGTTCTCGATTCACGTCAATTTCCACAATACATTGCTCCGTCATGTGCAATGTAATTTTGGGTTAAATTTTGTGTAAATGATAATTGACATAATAAGATATTAAATTGTGAAAAACGTATTGCTTTCCCAATAGTATGTCAGAGTCATGTGAACATGTCTATTGTCCATCTTAACCTGTTAATACTGACAAGACTCGGGTTGCAATATACGAGCAATCCCCCCCCCCCGGTGTGAGGACCTGTCTACGCTAATGCCAACGTCACAGTACACACTTGGCACGCTTGTTGGTGTGGGTATTCCCCCCCCCCCCAAGCCAGGATTACTAGACCCCTTTCCCGAAGGAAATACTTGGCAGTTTTATATTGTTGAAAGGCACAGCCGTATACCTCTTCCTTCTGAAAAAAAAAAAAAAAATGGTCCATGGGACTGATATATGGGGGGGGGGGGGGGATTTATCCCGTCATTAGGGGTAGCCTGACATACCACCCTTTCGAATGATTAGGGGGGCAATTGCCCCCCCCCCCCCCCAGGCTTCCGGCGCCTATGTTCATCACCATCCTTTTTACTGATGCCAATTTGGTATTACCAAACGCTTTCAGTTGTGAAGAGTATAATACAGTTAAAAAGGAGAATGCAACCCAGGCATCAGTGTGCTCTGACCAAGAAGAGTAAACAATTAAAGTTTGAGCAAAATCGGACAATCTGTTCAAGAGTTATCAATTTTGAAAGTTTCAGTAAATCCCTATTAGGGAGATCCTTGAGTTGGCAACTTTGCCAGCATATGTGATGTCATCGTGGACAACTCTCAAGTGTATAAAAAAAATTAAAAAAAAAAAGATTTATATGAAATTTCGAGTCAGGAATCAACATAATTCTTCCCAAAAGGCTTGCAGAATTGATATAGCCATGTCATACTCAAACAACAAATCAACAGAATTTGTATTTTTCTTGAAAATAAAGAAAATGTTAAATACTGTGTACAAAATGAATGGAGAGTTGTCCACGATGACATCACAGATGCAGGCACAGTTGCCAATTCAAGGATCCCCATTATAAGGATTTACTTAAACTTTCAAAGTTCATAACTCTTGAACAGATTGTCCGATTTTCCTCAAACTTTCACTGTTTACTCTTCTTGTTCTTCTTCATTCACTGGACGCACACTGATGTCTGGGTTGCATTTTCCTTTAAAGTGATTACACAATGGTAAGAAAGTTTTATGATCGAGAACAGAATTCTAAGAAGAATAACATAAAAATATGATGATTTTCAATCGAAATCAATGCATTTTGGCTAATTTTCTCATAAAAAGTCAAGAGCTGACCCAAAAATGTGAGTATGAGTTATGACGTATTGCTTCGCGCATTGCAGTTGTGCTGCGCGCCGGACTGTACAATATTATGTATTATATCTTGGGAGAGTTTTTCCTCCGTTGCCCTTGTTTGATCGACCCTGAAGCTGAAACCTGGGATTTTTTATAGCTTCTATTTGGAATCTGGATTTCCATCGCCCCATCTTAATTCACTTAATATGGCAATAACTATGGTATAAAATTGCAGTATGCGGAACATTTTGTTCAATATTCTGTTAACTTTTAAGTTAATCCAAAAGGTCACAAACCGAGAAGTATAAACAAAACGTTTAATCATACCATTAACACATGAATAGAAATAATAATGATTAAACGAAGAAGAACAATAAATAAAGATTAAGATATTCCCTTTGAATTTCATGTAAAACAACAAGAAAAAATAAGGTAAAATTGCATCCTACTGAAAGGGCATTCAGATCGTTGCAATAATGCTATTTTTTATTACAGGCATTAATCCGTTATACATGTATATATATATATATTTTTTTTTTGGGGGGGGTATTGGTTATTACTCTCTCTCTCTCTCTCTCTCTCCCCCCCCCCCCAAAGGTCATCAGCTTAATTTTGGGGGCGATATAACATTTGAGAGGGATATACACCCAAAATTTTCAACAAGAAAAAAAAGTCCCTTCGCCTTAACAATTTGGTGGGGGATATAAAGGGGGAGGGAGACACACACCAAAAACTCACTGACAAGCTAAAAAGAAGAGGAAAAAAAGAAAAGAAAAGGTCCTCAGCTTAAAATTGTGGGGGCGTACTCTTAGAACCTTAGAACCTCCCTGATTGACGCCTAGTTTGATTATGATCTGAGAAACATGAGAAAAGGCATAGAAATCCATGATCTTGGCTGGATAGGCCGCTGTGCAAGATGAAACTGGAGGGGGCGCGATTGATAAACTTGCAGACGGAAAGATGAGGGTTGCAGCTGGTTGCACAATGTTTTGTTAAATAATTTCCTTGACAATCTATACGAGTTCCTAAGTTTTCTTTCTTTTCATTCTTCTGTTCGTCTTATTTTGATGCGTGTAGATGAAGAGGAATCATTTGTAGAATTCATGCACAATAGAAGTTTTTGTAAAGTATTAGGATTCTTCTGCCTCCTACACCCCTCCAAACACTATGAGGGAATGGGCATGGCAATGAATGGAAAAGAAATGGAAAAAAGAGAGGATAAGGAATACGGAAAGATACTGCAGGTCCGCTCTACTGTGTTGGTTGTAAAGCAGTATGCTCCGGGACCATTTAAGGTTCTTTTTACTGCGATCAATTCTATCAAAGGGGAACAAAGAACAAAAACCTTCAAACACTGTTTTTTTTTTTCAAATCTATGGTAAGATCACTCCCGTTTAAAATTGCGTTATCAAAATAAAGCGATATGCTCATTTGCATGTGAACCCCCCCCCCCACCCCGTGCACATGGTTCCTGTAAAGCCACACAAAAAACTGTTGAAAGGAAAATGAAATGTGATATTAATTCTTTGAAATTACTAAACAAATAAATAATCCTTTTGAAAGTGCATTAGCACCAATCATTAATAAGTGAAGATAAGAAAATTCTACTAAAAAACAAAATAGCAAAAAACCTATTAGTACGGATGGGGTTCGAACCCATGCGGACATTACGTCCATTGGAACTTAAGTCCAACGCCTTAACCACTCGGCCACCGTACTGAATGACGAAGGGATGGAGACGTAATAGAATATTAATACAAGTTCTTATTATGACTTTCTGAAAATCGGATTTGAACAAGTTTTTCATATTTTTACTCAAGATAGACATTAAAAAATAATTGCATTACATTTACTGATCATCCTTGATACATACTGATCAACAATTTCTCTAAATTTATCATATTTTTTCATTAAGATGTGATGATTAGACTCGATCGAGGCTAGAATCTATATGTGCACAAAACATAGTACACGCATATCGGAGACATGACATCGGAGAAATCGAGCGAGCAGTACGTACAGTGTGTATGCGGCGGCCGGAGTTGCTGCGGTAACAAAACATTTATCGAGCTGCATGCTAGCTATGCACAGTACATAACACAGCTAGCTAGCTAGCTCCATTCATCGTACACAGAATCAATGAACTCGATTAACCTGTCTCTTCGCTTGAAAATATACCATGATTTTGTTCTTATTTTTGGACGAAACAAAGAAGTGAAATAGGTATGTACATGTGTGATAATCAAATGACCCAGAATAGTTACCGTACTGTTTGACAATCATGACAATGGAAACAAGATTTTAGTGTCTGTTTTTTTAGGTCAGATTAACAGTAAACGTTCATGAACGTTTGTGTTTTATTAACCGAGGGTGAGGCTGGACTGTTAATGAGAATATGTTAACATTACACAGGATGATTGGAAGAGAGTCTGTATCATGTGTACTGTAGTGTAGGCTAAAGATGTAGACCCTAACTGTTAAAAAATTGTTGGGCATAGAGTCAGATGTGTGCTACTGTCTGTAGACGTGTGAACATGGTGAGTGTAAATCGAGTAGACAGGTAGAGTCTAGGCTAACTTAACTGCAGCCTGCAGGTGAGTGATAGAGTGATATGAGGAAATGCAAATTGCTTACCTGGATGTTCGTTAGTCCGAAAATGAAAAAGGTTTTGTTAATCTAAACATTTGTGGCATTATTCTGAAGGTTTGTTAGTCTGAAAATGAAATAAGATTCATTTTTTCAAAGGTGCGTTAATCATAAGATTTGATAGTGCGAAAATGAAATAAGGTTCGTTAGTCCAAAAATAACTAACGAACTAACAAACCTTATTTCATTTTCAGACTAAGGAACCTTTGGAATAACGAACCTTTGGAATAATGAACCTTCGCAATAAACAAACCTTTGGAATAACAAACTGTAACCCAGTGTGACAGCCGAAACCTGAGGTAGATCTGTGGGAGAAGGCCATAAATTGAGTTCAAAACAAAATGACTTTCATACATGTAGGGTCTATATATTTTTATCAGGTAGCCTAGACTTTTTTACGCAAGGTTCGTTAGTCCAAAAATAACTAACGAACTAAAAACCTTATTTCATTTTCAGACTAAGGAACCTTTGGAATAACGAACCTTCGGAATAATGAACCTTCGCAATAAATGAACCTTTGGAATAACAAACTGTAACCCAGTGTGACAGCCGAAACCTGAGGTAGATCTGTGGGAGAAGGCCATAAATTGAGTTTTAAAAAAATGACTTTCATACATGTAGGGTCTACATATTTTTATCAGGTAGCCTAGACTTTTTTACGCATCGTTTTTTTTTTGTTTGTTTGTTGATGATATAGTGCATATTCAGCATGTTGAAAAGATAACTCCAGGATCAAATATCTACAATACATGTATTCTATTGCTAGATCGACTTAAATTTATTAACATGAAGTTCAGAGAAAAAAAGGGATATTACTTCTTATGGTTGCGTAATGCAATACAATCATTGTCAGCTTTTGGTAGTATCGGACTTGATCTGGATTCATGGTGTTTTCTGGGTTTTTTTTTTAGTCCTTTGAACTAAATGTGTTATGTTTATGGTTGGATGATAAATTTTTGAACTCACGATGTCATTACTTTACATTTACAAAGCTTCCAGTATAGCTTTCCAAATGGCCTGCATTCAGCTTTGTTATGTTTCATTGGTATCTTGCCGCAGGTGTCGCTGAAATACACGCAGGGAATGTTCAGCTTAATGGCCTGTTGTTTTCAGTGGATCAAAGAGAGGCGTGAGCCTCGCAAGTAAGTATGCAAACTTCCTTAGATCAATTCTCTGTTTGTATAATTGTTATAACGTGATAAGGCTACTGCAGTTACGATCATTTGTAAGCAACTCCTTTAAATTAAAACAGGAAGGATTAATGTCTTGTACAGACAATATTAGGGACTACTCTTGTCATTTCATAAAAATACATATATCACATCATTCTTTATTACATGTATATAAATCTAGATATGTTTATAAGTTAAGCTGATTTCCATGATTGCATTTCTATTTTCATGGTTGTAGAGAGTACTAGAGACACATATAACTGGCTGTTATACCTTTTTTCTTTTATTGATCATCTTTGCAGACATAATGAAGTCAGTTTTGAATTCATTTTTATAATTCGTTTTCTTCGTTCCAGGCAAGTCACACTAGTTTTAATAGGACTTGATAATTCTGGCAAGACAACAGCTTTGAAGGGGGTGCAAGGAGGTAAGAATTACTAAACTTTCTTGGATGTGGTGCAGAGACTACAATTACTGTGAAATCAAAAACAGTCACAAAAGTTTCTCATTGAGTGAAAGTCACTGTCATATGTATGGTTATTTAATGATAATGATAATAAATACAGCATTTATATTGCTTCATTGATCTAGTGAACTTTTCTGAGGTGCAGTTATTATTGTACCAGTTTTCAAATGTATTATGTAGTAGTATTTGTGGATAATGCTAGTATTTGATTTTGGAACAATGTTATGTAAATGTAATATTATTCTATATGTTATATTTAAAGCCTGATTAGGGGGAAAACACAATCAATAGACTTATATCAATGCAGAGCTAATATAATTTCCATGCTCTAAAGATAATTTTGACAATTTGAAGTACTCCATTCATTCTAACACAAAAAGAATATTTATTTCACACATGTCAGAATTCATCTCACCTGGGCCCAAATATATCCAAATGCATCCTTAATTATTCACCTGTCAGCTGCTCAACCTGGTGAAATGACTATGGACAGGATCATATATTTAGTATGAAACTCCTGTAGCTAGGTTGAGAAATTAATACAGTTAGCTGAATTGTGTGATGGTGACAAGGATTTTCTCATACGCAAAAGCTGTGATCCCTCGCTATTTTGCTAATAGTTGTTTCTCTTTCCTTTTGCATAGAATCACTTGACCTGGTTGCCCCAACCGTGGGCTTTGCAAGCGCCGACTTCAAACTTGGCAAGTTTGATGTGACTGTCTTTGACCTTGGCGGGGGCAAGCGCATCCGTGGGATCTGGTCCAACTACTATGCAGAGTCTCACGGGGTAATCTTTGTACTGGATGCCAGTGCAGAGGATCGGTTACAAGAGTGCAAGGAGTGTTTAGAAGATGTACTCAAGAAAGAAATGATACGAGGCAAGAGGATACTCCTGTAAGTGTTTTGTTCATTCTTCTTTGTTTTCAGTAGATATCCACTTTACATTTACATGTATATGAAGGCTATTTAATGAAAAGCTACTTGTGTATTTCAGCATCAGACATGCTTCAAGATGAATAAAGATAATAATAATAATGATAATGATAATAATGATAATAATGATAATAATGATAATAATAATAATGATAATAATAATAATGATAATAATAATAATGATAATAATAATAATAATAATAATGATAATAATGATAATAATAATGATAATAATGATAATAATGATAATAATAATAATAATAATGATAATAGTAATGATAATGATAATGATAATGTTGATGATGATGATGATGATGATGATGATGTCTTTTAGCATGTGATATGAGTGAATTAATGCATTTCCTACTTTGGGCCATGATGCAAAAGCCTGAAAAAGAGGCATGACTGTGTAGATGACATTACTACTGCTAATCCATAAATCAAGGCCAAATAATCGGCCAGTTTTAAATTAGCCTCTAGATACTTTTAGGCCTACTATATGTATACCAGGTAACAGTAATCATCATATATATATTTTTTTTGTATTGAATTTGGTATTAAAGCCTTATGGTATTGAATCCTTTATCATGATTTTCTTCTTTCTAGGCTTGCTAATAAACAAGACCAGGATGGAGCTCTGGATGAGATTGATATCTGTGATCAGTTGGATCTAGAAGAGATTGTCAGGAATAGCAAATGTCCTTGTAGAGTGGTGAGTATCTCTCTATTGCTAAATAGGAAAATTTCAACTTGCGGTATTGAAGCCTTTCCGTGTTTAACTTTGAAATTATTTTAAAGGTTCATTTAGGGTTGAAATGTAACAGTCATTTGGTAAGCATGAAATATATTCAAGTGTTCCCTCAAAATGGTATAGTGGGTTCATTATGTCATATTTGATATGCTCACAAGTAGATTATGGACTAGGTCAAAAGTTTGTTTGAAAATTTAAATGAAAGGTGTCAGCATTCAGAGCAGGTAAGATAAATGTGCTGTATGCTTCTTAATAAAGAAACTGAAACCACATTAACATGTGCGTACACATTTTAAAGATTTAGTTAAGCTAACATTGTGGGATTCCCACCGATGCAGAGGTTATCATTACTACTTTGATCGTACCACTGACTTTGAGAATGGCCTCGATATCATTGCAGGAGACTTGTTCGGCTGTACAGGGCATCGGCAAGCGCATGGACCCGTCGATCAAGGAAGGCATACAGTGGCTCCTGGACGGGATTGGTGACGACTGGCCCAAGATCAGCAAGAGGGTGGAGGAGGACACCGCTGCACAGAGGGAAGAAGAGAAGAGGAAAAGGGAGGAGAAGAGAGAGCGAGTTGCCAGGGAGAAAGAAGCAAGGTCAGTGAGTGGAATTGTAATGATGATGTTGGTGAAAATAATGATCATGCTAATGTAATTTAGAGTCCTTTATGACAAGAGATGGGTACCATTCCTGCTATATTGTGATACATGTTTTGTGATCGATTTTTTGCATTTGTTAATAATTTTTAACCCTTGATCCAACTGTATGCCTGACCCTAACTTTGACACTAAACATATCCATTATCCATTTGCAAACCTAACACTAAATCTTTTTGCAAAAATTAAGCCCTGTCAGCTTTAGCTTCAAATTGGAAAATTAATACAATTTTCATATGAGTCCTCAAAATCTGCACAAAAATATTAAATTCGAGTACTGAGAGTGATACACTGATATTCATTTTACAATTATTTGTAGAATATTGTAATCCATTAGAACTTTTCAAAAAACTGTTCAGGTGAGCATTTTTATTTCTGATGGAAAAATAAAAACTCAGCAATTACTCTTCATTGTGGAAGTGAAAATTTGGTACAAATGGATTTCTTGGAGATCTCAATAGAGAAATAATTCTTAATTAGACGTCCTCATTTTTGTGCTTTAGCAAAATGTCATTAAGGGTTAATCTTCTAAGTAGGGATATACATTTGTAATCAGTTTGGAATGATATAATAAGCATGAGCAAATATTGACTGCTTTCAGGTTATCTTAGTACTGGTTGGAGATGTACATGTAGTTTAGGCTTGGGGGCATAGTACAGTTTAAAGATCACCAAGAACTAAAACTAGGAGTCAATATTTGTTTTCCATATTGTATCTTATGTTTGTTTGGGGGGGGGGGTTGTTTTTTTCAAATGGAATTATTTTCTAATCAATCTTTTCCAAGTGCAAGCAACTTACTGTGCCTATCCAATGTTAACTTTATGCATTTGTTTTATATTCTTGTTTTGCATCAAGAAAATGACTATTTCACTGGCATGCTTTGAACTTTTGCCCATTGATTGTCACGAAGCCATCAATGGTGAAATTATGCCCATTGTTTGACCATTCATGGACCTGGAATCTCAGTATGCAGTATATACTTTATGCTAAATGTTGTTTCCCTGTTTTCTTGACCAATCTAGGAAGAAGCGAGAGGAGGAAGAAAGGAAAGCTCAAGGTTTGCCAGCAGAAGAGGAAGCAGATGAAGATGAAGCCGATGTAGTGGACGGGGGTGACCCCTTCAAGAAAGTAGATGACAAATACTTTGCAAAAAAGGTAAACTGAGAATGGAAAAAAGTAAATTCATATTAAGTACCTTAATGGTACATGCTGCTAATTCCTATGATTTTCAAAGCTGCTTGAGAACTATCAGTGCTGAATGTGGCTTTAGTTTACAATTCTGAGGAACTTTGTCTATATTCCGCTGTCGTAAACAGTATGTAGCAGATTATTTGGGGTTGTGTTAGTACTGTTACATTCGTATTGTTACAAACTGTAAGCTGTGTTATTGGTATCAATATAATCTAATTCGATCATAATCTCATGTTTGTTCATGTAATTCCCCAGAAACAAGAGGCAGCCGAAGCAAAAGAGAAAGAAAAGAAAAAGAAGAAGAAAGGATCAGCAGAGGACAAGGAGAAAGAAAACAAAACTAATGAGAACATTGCAATGACCGAGTCATCAGCCTCACAGAGTGACGGCACAAGGACAATACCGGGAGATATTATTAATGAGGATGTGCGTAGTAATGGGGATGGTGGCAATGAAAGGACTTCTATGAGTGGACCATTGAGTCCTGATGCTGTGAGTGATGGAAAGCAAAGTGCCAGCGGTGAGGGAGGATCGATAGGAGAAGAGGAATCTAAGAAGATTGCTGTAGGATCTCAGGAGAACCTGATAGAAGAACCTCCAAACAGTAAGCCCCTTCTTGTCCTTTGGTGTGATTTACGTTTTGGTAGATTTATCATAGTCTATTTATATAATTTCCAGGAACACAAATGGCATAACAATGACAAAGAAGAATATTAGGTATAATAATAATGAAAATAATAATAGTAATAATAATAATAATAATAATAATAATATTGGTCATTTATAATGCACTATTTACACAAAGAAGTACCATAGCACTTACAAAGTAAACATCAGAAGTTAAAAATAACAACAAAAACTAGCTCTGTAGGAAAAGGTAAGTCTTAGTTGTCTTTTGAAAATTGACAGAGTTTCTATTGCTCGGATTGAGGGTGGAAGATCACCTAAGGTTCCTCCTTAGCTCACTGTAATTTTTGAAGAGTGCATAATTTGTCTGATCTTTGACATGGACCAGTTATGAAAGTATTTTTGCTCTGCTTGTTCAGGGTTTCATGTCAGTATACTCTATGAAAGGTATCGCTTCAAATGTGACTTGTGTGGAAAGATATTCCATAACAGTGTGTTGAAATTACACTCTAAATAATAGTGTACAAGTGTTATGTGGGGGGACTTGTTGATGCACTCATACATGTACTCACATTGACTTCCATTTTCAGTATGCAGGCCATGATAATGAAATCATCTACTGTAGAATAAGAATTAATTTATGCCATTGCTTGTGCAAGAAATTTGTCACTAACTGTTGGGCTAATTGTTGTATTTTGTCTTGCATTTCCAGATGGTGAAGAGAAGAAAAAGAAGAAAAAGAAGAAAATAAAAAAGAACAAGACTGCCCCGATGCCAGTAGAAGGTATCGATGAGTTAGCACCCTCACACCTATCCAGCCCTCTTGCCACACCCTCCTGGGCCCAAGCTCCTGGACATCGGAACCTGTTTAAGTCGTCTCAGAAGCCTTCCCTCGCACCCCTAGTAGAACAGAGTAGCCCAAGGCCTGCCCTTGAACCTCTTGTGCCTTCAAGTACAGGTAAGAATACCCTTTTTTCAGTAAATATGAAGTCTTTGAGGACTTCTTGTGGAAAATTTTGATGTATTTCTACTCATCTGTCTAGTAAAATCACCACCCCCTCCCCCTCCCCCTCCCCCTCTCCCACCATACACTTAGCTTGAAGAGGTATGTCAAGTGTTTAAGTTTAACATTAAGAAAATTGCCCATAAGTGATTACCATATTTAATGGCATATTTTACCCATGAACTTATTGTGGAGCAGCCCTGGGACTTACGGATGTGTGCCTTACACAAAGGCATTTGGATAGAGACTTTTTCTTGAAGCAGGGATTTCCAATTTATTGTCTCTTTGAATAGAGCTGTATGAGTCATGAAGTGAAATGTTATCACTTTTAATCAAGTAAAAGAAATCAGTATAAATACTTGAAGATTGCTTCTGCGTATGTCTGCATCATTCCTGTAGATGATTTTGCAGGAGCAAGTAAAATATTTCATGATGCTTAATATCTGTATATTTGTCTGTGTCTTTCCTTTTCAGTTAACCACAGAAGAAAAGAAGTACTTCCTGAGCTTCGACCGAGATCGACGAAACCAAATATTGAAGACGATGATGATGTCATGACGTGACATAAACCTGTCAGTAACATTTAGAGAGAGAGAGATATAGAAAGAGAGAGGAAGAAGATGGTAGGGAGAGAGAGAGAGAGAGAGATAGAGAGAGAGGAAGAAGATGGTAGGGAGAGAGAGAGGGATGGAAGTATTTGTAACTAGAGACATATGAAAAGAAAAACATAGTTTTTAAATAGCGTTATAGGTATGTAAAAAGATAAATTTTACTAGAGCAGGTATTTATGCTTGTCTCAGATTTTTTTAAAAACAGAAATACTGTACAGAACTTTCTTTCCAACTTTTAAACTTGATCACGGCATACAAGTAGGAGTTTATAGCACAAGCTCACCCACATAGCCAGAAGATGGGTTTCACAATCATAATTTTAGAATGGCACAATTTCATGTGGGCAAGATTTGAATCAGGGGCACAACTCTTTGTTTTGTTCTCACCATTTTTTTTTTTTCAAACCAAGTGAATGGTGAAAGGGCTTTTTGTTTTTTGGTCATATTTTGGTTTTTAGAACATTTTATAGTTTGGTTATGATTGAGTGGGTTAAAAGTAAATGTGAGTTTGGGCATGTAGTTACATTGTGAAAGAAACTGTCCCAAAGCAACTAGGAAAGGTAGGTTAGTTGTACATAAAAACATATGTCTGGTTTGAGATTTCGGAATCATCAAATTGATAAGCAACATACCCATTTCCCCCAAAAGGCACACATGCACTACACACAGAAGTGAGTACACGGGACCACACAAAGGTGGCCTGTATGTTTGGCCCAAACGCTTCAGCTATTTTTCTCGTCTTACTTTGAATATGAGGGCATGTGCATGTAAAGCGCCATCCTTTTCAGGGAGCCTTTTGACTATGATCCTAATCCACAAGAAAAAAAAAAAAAAAAAAAGAGAAAACTCACAAATTGTTTATTTCACCTTTTCCAGAACTTGAGCTTCTTTGTGATGTGATATAATGCTAACCCACTATTATGTCAGTTAGAAACAAACACATTCCTTAAGTTATTATGACAGAGGGTAGCAGAGAATTGAAAGTAAGTCTTTTATAAGACGAAAGATATTTTGTGGAATATTTTCCAGACATGGAAGTTAGCTTTGCAGTGCATTGGCCCTCAGTTATGTGGAGACTTCATTTTTCATCATTAGATGTTGATATTTGTCCAGAACCTTCCATAGTGAAGACTTGCTTAGATATACAGTGACTAACCACTGGAAGAAATACTTTGGGATTCTTTTTTTTAAAACCTACTGCGCGTCACATTTCTGTATCCTTGTACACAGATAAGGAAGTGCGCAGGGTTATTTTTAATAGCCCATTTGCATTCACTTTGTGCACAAAAACCCTCACATTTGTTTTGTTGTTTTTTTTGCCTGGCTTACTGTTGCACATGCGAACAAACCTTAATACAGTTGATTTCTTGTACATAGTAGAGCCCATTATCTAATAGGTTGAAGTTTCAAGAAGTGATAGGGGCAAAATGGATACATTCATCCATTTAATGAAACTAAGACAATCGTAAACAAGGTAGTCTCCTGTGTTTCCTTCCCATCTGAAAAATTTTGGACGTAGCTATTATTATTCAGAGCCTTGAACAAACTATATTTTACATTAAAAGTGCCAAAGATTTTTTTTTTCTTGCTATCCATAACTGTGTTATTATGCATTGTTGATTCATCTTTGTGTATATTCATGTGATAAAATGTAAGTATAGCTTGTTTCGTCTGGTATCTTGTTAGGTTGTCTGAGCGTGTATTGCAATTTTCAATTACCTGATGCAAAATTCAATTCCGTCCAGTGACTACTTATTCTTACCAAGAATGGAATACTGTCATGGTATTGCTAGTACAAAATTTAGTTCTACGGCATTCAGGTTAAACCCATTCGTGACAGAGGTCCACATTTTGTGGTTTGGCCTAATATCTTTTGATGCAAAGCCCTAAAAATCATACCAAATACATGAGCAGAAAGAGCAAAAAATTCTACACAAACTGTGCCCATTTTGGTTCCGTCAATATTGGTTGTTTGATGCCGAGAATTTTTAAAAGGAAAATAAGCATTAAAATCCTTAAATTGGCAATGTGATAGAAAGTTTAAAATCACCGTTTTCCCCTGCAAATTGGCAACTTTTTGACTTCTCATCGTAATTTGTCAATTTATATTCATTTCATATACATGACGTTTTATAAGAAAAATGTAGCAATAAAATAAAAATGTTGGTGTTGCCAATTTGAAGAATAAAAACTGATCAAATTAGGCTTTAAATAATTCCTGTCACGAATGGGTTAAAAAAATATATCTATACCTTGCTTACTTGTTTGTTCTTTAACACCCAGTACTTGGGACTATGTACTAGGGACTGTCCCAAATAAGGATCGACTTATCTTTTGTAAACATTTCATATCACTCCAGTTTTGAATTCAGAAATAGTATTCAAAAAAGAGTTTTTAGTTGTAAGATGTGGAGATTAATTAACCATTATAATTTCTATCGTAAATATTTATCGGGGAAGTACAATGCCCAGCAAAATCAAAGACTGTTTATTAGGAAATTTCATTCATTTTATAATGTAATTCCTGATCGAGTACATTTGTTTGAAAACTGCAGTTTTAAAGATACACACAAGAATGAAGTTCTTGTTTTTCTGTATAAAACAATCTTTCAGAAATTTCATTAAATTTCATCAAATTCAGTATACAAAATAATGGTTGATTGTTTCTAAAAACTCATTGGTTCAGTAATTGATCAATGCCAAATGGCTTTGAGCTTGTTTTTTTGTGTGCTAAATAATGTGTGTTTTATTATCTTTAGTTAGTAGTATTATTGTCCTTGTCAGCACTGAATTACACTTATCTACCTTTTCTCAGGAATGATCCAAATCTGAGTAATGTCGTATCTGACAATTTAGTTTGTGTTCTGTAGTAAACTGTACACTTCACTGTGCAATATTGTTATATTCTTGTATTCTAGCAAAATTACATTGTATTCTTGTGACTGTTTTCCTAAATGTATAGTACCATATTCATATCTATCCATCATGATTGTGTGTTTATCCCGTTGCTCTCAGAAGATGAAAAGAAAATTCTCCTTTTTTGGACATTTCATCAATACGCAATAATAGAGCCCGGTTTGTTCATTCAACTTTATGACAATGCTCCAGGCAGAACTACATGTATAGTATGAATTTGCATGAAAAGGGTGTATCTTGATTCTAAACAAATGCTGGTAAATTCATTTCACCTTGCTGCTTTATTGATAAACACATTTTGCGAAGTGACGAGTTGACATAGCTCTTTTATAGACATGTATCTGAATATATTGAGAAATACATCTGTATTTGAAAAAAACTGATCGTCATTTGTTAATATCTGTAAGAAAAACCGATCAACAGGCATGAAAAGCTTGGACAATTTTTGCTTTCATGAAAATTAAGTTTTATCCTTAGGATGAATACTAAACATGACACGAACCGTTTAAGAACCGAAGGATTGTTTTAAGACAAAGATTTGGCTGCCAATTTTTAAGTGTCATTTTATAAGCAATTTCTGTACTTCTTCTTTTGTCGCTTATTTAAATTACCCAATTGTGTAAGAGATTGATGTAGTAATTTATGTAATTGGAGCAGTACACTTTTGTCTACATGCTTGTAGATATTTATAGGAATCTGTAAGAATTTTTTTCTTTGATTAAAGGAAATCTTCATACTGAATAAGCACGTTGCTGTAGCTGGTTTCTTCAAAATAAATGTGTTGCATTTTAAGGCCGCCGCACACGACACGCTTTTCTTGCGCTTCGCTCAGCTTACGCTTGAAAAAACCAAGAAATTCAAGCGCAAGCTAGTCTGAAGCCAGTCGCAAGGACAAGCGCAGGAATTCAACATGTTGAATTCCTGCGCTTGGATCGCACGCCTCAACTCAGACGCATCAGGCCCACAGAAATAGAAGACGTAGAAAGCGCATGCGGGTACGTAAAGTATAGCCAGCGTTCGCACGTGATCACGTGACCTCCGCCATCTTGGTTAGTCCTCTGTTTACATCCGCTCACTGTATTTTCGACCGGCTAGAATTTCTTGCATTTTTTACTGCTTTCTGAGCTCTGTGTTGTTTTTACGGCATATAACTCTACCAATCGTTAAGAGAATGGATGCAGAAAGGCTTCTACAGGTTAGTGGATTTTATTTAATGCAGTCTTGAAATATTATTAGGGTGTAAAGAGACTGTCAATGACGGTGTTCTGGGTAGCCCGTATTTGTAGTTGTAGTCCCATCTGTTCGTTTTGATGTTTTATTTTAATGGGACAACACTAGTGTATGTTCAAAATCCTACCTAGAAAGCCTAGATTAACGTAAAGCTTGTTGTTAAATCATACTAAGCCTTTTTATTTGGTATTTGCAACTTGTGCTTTTGTCTAACAATTATTAATAATGAAAATGGATCTAGTCAAGACATGGTGGTGTAGTCTACTCTAGACCTCTACACCATGTAACTTTTCAGATGTCTTAACAGTTTGTTTGAATTTCCAAATTTTTTGGAATACATATTTTTTTTTGTCGAAGAGATTATTTACATGATAAGTTTTACTTATACTATATTTTTTTTCAGGAAATTGATTGTAATTCGTAGATTAGAAAATTTATAGAAATTAGTTTGACCTATGGTATTTACTGTTATGACTTACGAGGTAGGCTATGACCTATCAACATGTTTTTTTTTTCTTTCCAATTCTAGATTTCCAAGAGGACATCATTCTTCTGAAGGAATTCCCAGCGAACATGAGAAGAGATTGTTTTACGCCCAGCCAGTATACCACTTTTTAGAGGAAAGCAGAGAAAAGCTTCGATCCTACTGGGCAGGCAATTCAACTGTGTAGATTCAGGCATTTTCTTGTCCTTGTCGTCAGAAGCTTCACCACAAAGATGCTTTCTCATGTACTGATTTTAAAGATTGATGCATCTGATCCATTTTAGTATGATGCAATATGTTTTGTTTTTTATCACTATGGACGTGCATTCTGTTTACTTTTTGTGCTCATTTGATACTTTGCAATATGCTCATGCAACGCAACTTCAGTCACTGAAATGATATTCAAGTTTGTGCATATTTCCTTAACTTGCCTTAATTTGCCATTTTCAGAGATTATATTGTAAATACATATATATGTATATGTATGTTTTGTACTTAAGTGTTGTACAGTTGCAATAGTTTTGTACTTAAGTATTGTACAGTTGCAATAGTGGAAGATTGATAAATGTACGAGTGGTGCTCATCTCAGCTTGATGTAATATAGCATGATGCAGTATAATGTCTTTAAGAGAATCCTTGCTTTCACAGCTGAGTGTCATGATCAGGACATCACTGATTTGGGTTTGGTGGTATGTAGATTCCCAAGTCAATTTTTTTTTCTTCTTAAAAGTACTCCATGTCTCATGAAGTATCACAAGTGCAGAATTTATTTTAATTATCAAATGTCACACCAGAATATTTCAACTGCCAATAAATCATTACCATTCTACTTTGCTGCAGTATGAGTTGCCCAGAAAAATGGAAAGTGATAGGTGGGATACATGCATGAGTGGTACCTATTAAGTAAAATTTGCGGCAGCATGTTGCACAGTTTACCGCTGTAATAGGTTCATATGTATGAGCTGTGATTCCATTGTGATATGCTCTAGTTTACTTGCCTTTGTTGTGCCTTTTCACAATTTTATGCCAATTATTTCCAGTGCAGTTTCATTAAGACACAGTTGAAGAAACATAACGCTGTGTAGAATGTAAACTATACTTTTATTTTTTTCTCTTGTTTGAGTTAGTGTGAAAACATAAAGTATTCATCATGGATATTGAAGAACGATCACCATTAGAATTAAAAAGGAGTTCTGAATTTTTCAATATAAGCCTGTCGACATATGCACCTATTTGTTTGAAAATATGAATAGCCTGTGCTAAGTTTGTTTAGCAAGAAATGTTTTGTGCATTGGTGTAACTCACAAAATACAAAGGAAAAAGAATTTTGAACTTGACTAGAAAAATATTCTGACAAAATTATGTAATGCATGTACATGTAACGTGTCTTGTAAGTTGACTGTTTTTGTTGCATTTTATGCTATTGGGCTTATATGATGATCATATAGCAATTGACTCCATCGGGGCCGTACGCAGATTTTTTGGGGGGTGGAGGGGGCAAGACGTGTAAAAATTTTCAAAAAAGGCCCAAATGCTCGGGAGCAAAGCCACTGAGCTGGTCACGAGGGCTTTTTTGCATTTTTCAAAAATTCTGGGGTTCCCCCCCCCCCCCCCGCTGCGTACGGCCATGGACTCCATGTAATGTACGTACTGAGTAGGGAAAAAATATTTCTGTACAGGGGCTTTTTCCTACTGTTCAATTCATTCCGAATTACATTTTGTATTGAACCTAATGACAATTTTATGGAGGCTCTTGCAACTTACAAGGGCTTTTTTTTTACATTTGGGGGCAATTCATCTGTAGCCCTCCAGTAATTTTTCCCCTACTAATTCCCTACTAAGTAATTAATTGGAGGTTCATAGTGTATTCCCTAATTTATTACTTGTTACTTGCCAATGTGTTTGCCAGTTTCTACATCACCATTTTCACATTATTGCTGTTACTGATAATGTGAACCTCGAATTTTTCTTGGAGGAAAGAATAAACATTGAACGTTACTTAATTGAAATAATCTGTAGCCTGTTAAATTTTATTTGGGTGGCATAGTTTCGCAAATGCTCTTTACATATTATATCTTTTGTCCTTTTGGTTGTTTGTATGTCTGTTTGACTGTTTGTTGTTTTTTGTGAAGTGCGCTGAAATATATGAAGTTGATTGAGTAAATGTTTGTTTAAGCATTTGTGTAATGAAGAATGACATCGTGTGTGTGAGTTTATATGTAGTGTTGGGAGGACTGACCACGTGAATGATATTACATGTGCATGTACTGTGATTGTGTGAAAGTGACTTATAAGTCTCCCCCCCCCCCTCCCCAGAGGGGAAAAAAAATCAAAGTTTAATCGACTTTTTAAATTCAGATTTTCAAAATCACGGGGTATGAATGAATTGGACAAATTATGGTTAGGATGTTCATTGAAATACATGTACAAATCACATCCCTCCGGTTCAGTTTTTAAAAATGGAAAAAAAAAAAATACTTCATTCCACGCATTTTTTTATTTTATGAGAAGCTCCCTCCCAAAATATTAAAAAAATCAAATTTGATAAGGAAATGTGTCTTGAAAGAGAACCCAAACTTAAAGAAAACTGACAAGAAAATTATAAGGAAACTAACTGTTAAAAAGAAACTGAGGTACTAAAATGGAGAATAACGTATTATCTTGAAAGAGTTAATTAGAAGCTTTCTTTATTCATCTTGGCCAAAAATAATAACTTATACTGCCGTTGATAAGTAGATAATGCACACGATCAATTGGCTTATGAATAGGTAGGCCAACCTCAGAATGCATGGCCTCTTTGGAGAAAATTTCATAACAGAAATTGACAGTGTCATATACGGTCGAGTGAGCTTGCCGAAGAGACCGAGGACTAAGCAAGATGGCGGCGTGTGCACTCAAGCGAATCGCCCAGCGGGTCCCACGGCGATACCGCGATGCGTGCTTTGTGAATGGGTATGCGCCTTCTACGTCTTCTATTTCTGTGATCAGGCCCAAGAGACGCAGCGCGAGAAAAGCGTGTCGTGTGCAAGGTCGTGTGCAAGGTTTTTAGAAATTGTGTGTATGTGTGTGAGAGATAGAGAGAGAGAGAAGGAAGAGGAAGAAGAAAGAAAGAAAAAAGGAAGAGGAAGAAGAAAGAAAGAAGGAGGAGGAAAAGGATAAGATGAAGAAAGGAGAAGAGGGAGAAGAAAAAGACGGAAGAAGGAGGAGGAGAAGATGAAGAAGAAAGAAGAAAAGGAAAAAGATAGAGAGAGGAGGAGGAGGAGAAGATGAAGAAGAAGAAAAATGAGAAAGAAGAATGAGGAGAAGGAGAAAAGTTGTTGGATCTCTCGGTATCAGTCTTAATTTTTACTGCCAATATCATAAATTCATAATGATTTCAGATTCTTCAACTATCTGTATTGTCTTTTCCGTCAAGAGGTGGCGCTCAATATATCCCATTCTTCAGAATAGACAAGTAAGGGGGGGGGGGGGGGCAAAGCTATTGAGTATCCATTTATTCGGAATTATTTCGGTAACTTATTTTTCATGTGTTTTGAAATCTTCTTGGATTTTCACATTAAGTGAAGTGCGTCCAGTGAAGAAAGCATTCATTTGGTTGAGTGCAATTTTAAGGGTTTTTTTTTTTTAATTTTATTTTTTAAAGTTACGCTGTTTGTGAATGATGGTGGTGGTAGTAATGATGGTGATGATAGTGGTGGTGCTGATGGTTGTGGTGGTTGTAGTGATGATGATGATGGTGGTGGTGGTGGTGGTGGTGGTGTGTAGTGATGATAGTTGTGATGGTGGTTGTGATGATGGTGATGGTGGTGGTGGTGGTGGTAGTGATGATGATGATGATGGTGGTGGTGGTGGTGTGTGGTGATGGTCGTGTGAGTGGTGGTGGTGGTGGTAGTGATCATGATGGTGGTGATAATGATGATGGTTGTGGTGGTGGTAATGATGATGGTTGTGGTGATGGCAATGATGGTGGTGGTGGTGGTGATGGTGATGGCGGTGGTAGTGATGATAGGAGTGATGGTGATGATGGTTGTGATGATGGTTGTGGTGATGGCATTGATGATGGTGGTGGTGGTGGTGGTGATGATGGTGGTGGTGTTGGTGATGAAGGTAGTGGTGGTTGTGGTAGTGATCATGGTGGTGGTGGTATAATGATGGTAGTAGTGGTGGTAGTGATGATCATGGTGGTGAATGTAGTGATGATGGTGATGATTGTGGTGACTGTTGTGGTGTTGATAAGGGGTGAGGAAGAGGAAGTATAGAGGAAGAGGCAGAAAAAGGGAAAGTAAGAAAAGTAAGAAAAAAGTAGGAGGATGAAGATGAGGTCGGGAAGGGAGTGTGGTGGTGATGAAGATAGTCTATAGAAATGAAATGAATCAAACAGAAGAAACTGCAAAAGCAACATGGATAACTAAAAGAAAGTGTAATCGAGGAGCCTCAATTTGCCAGAGCCTAGTCCTACAGTGGAAATACGAATATGCCTACAAGCGGACAGAAAAAATCCCATTTTTCCACTTCTATTCCAATCACGATACAAGTTAGATCCCGTCACCCTAGACAACGACCTGTCGTCGACTTTGGGGGAAAAGAAGAAAATTGTTTAGCCGATGAGGAAATGATAGACTCAAGACCCTGAAGTTCCCATTTTCTTCAACATCTGCTAGCGATTCGCATTCCTCGGGACAAGGCATTGGTTCCTAAAAGCGGTTTCTCATTTCGCAAATCTTGTCACAATGAATATTGGAAAAAAGTGGCTTTAGCTGCTCCCGTTTCAGTCGCCACCTTGACCTTGTAAACCCACTGCTCTGGAGGTTTTAACCTCAGGGACCAGCATATTATAGATATGTCACGACCAAGAGCATCCCATGTCGATTAACAAAGTTCACAGTCCACATTTTACTGAAGATTTAACTTTTTTTAACTTAATACTTAGCCTGAACAAAAATTTATTCACTCCGATAATGGTACCAACAGGAGGGGGCCCGATGGCTCAGTGGTAAGGCATGTGGTCTTGTAGTAACTGGAGTTAACTTTGTTTGAAACCAAGTGGACGTGCCAGTTCCTCTGAATGGCATCAATGGTCCTTATCAATTTCCTCGGAGAGGACTTATGACCATCGGTCCCCTTGTTTGTTTACTTACAAGCATACACACACTTCCTTGGCAGTCGGGTAACAAAAAGGTCAATCAACAAACCGATCATTACATTCATAATGAAATGGATAACTGAGTTCGGCATATAGTTTACAAAATTTTAAAAAGTTACAATTCGGTTATATTTGGATTGAAAAGGAAAGAGTAATATCACCAATTCATTAGTGATTTCGTGTAAAATGTGGCAATGGTAATTTTGTATTACATCACTGGACTGCTTACAATCAATGATAAATGAGGGTGGGCACCCCTGTAAAACAAAAACCACCATGGTATACCCATCATAGGTATACCATAGTACAAACACGGTAATTTGATGGTACATATTCAAATTAACGTTGTGTTCCATCAAATTACCATGGCTGTACATCGTGGTATAGTTTTTTTTTTTTACAGTGACAGGATGGGTAGAGTGTAAGGGGGTGTTAATTTCAAGATTTTAATTACACTCAAGGAAACTCTTGAACCTGGCATCTTAAAGCCAAAGTCAACTGGCGCCCTAGTATGAGATTTCGAAATAGCGCCATCTCAGTCCTGAACTACTGATTCTGTCCCATTTTTTCTCCCAGCATGCACCATTCTGATCGTTGCGAGCTTTATTTTTGAGACACATCTGTAAAAAATGTATATGTATTCAGACTAAGGCAGTTCACTAGAAGCCAAGAAGGGCGCAATGTTTCTAAGACAGTCTCTGGTTGTGAGCGGCCGCAAGTTGGCGCCGTTGTAAATACATCATTTCAGAGCTATATAAGCGTCAGTTCACTGTGGCTTAAGATGTAATTCAAGATGAATCCAGGTCTCGATAATGTCTTTGGAGAAGCAGAAGAACCATAATCATTTCACAAATATACCCAAAACAAGCAATAAATCCACTTAAAAACACTTTTAAAACAATGGTCTCTTCTCTAACAATATTTAGTTGCGGGCATTTCAAGGATGATATCTCATTATATACAATAGATTACATAGTAAAGCTACTTAGGTTTTAAGAACTAATGTGCTCTATTCATACTTGAAATACAATGATGCTTAATGATAGTATTTCCGACAATTCTTGATCAAGCGTACGGAAATCATGTGTTAAGATAGGATCACCACAGGTTTCCAAAAATGATTATAATAAAATTGTTAATTGTGTGTTGTGGTAATAATGGAGCCAAAATTTCTCCTTACACACTTCTCAAAATATCAAGTTAATATGTTTTCCAAATTCTATGTACATTTTACACAGGTTGTTAGCACGTTTCACTCATTTTATGATTCTACCCGGAGACGACCCCGCCCGTTTATAAAGAATGCTACCACCATTGATACCAATTTCATTAATGGTATTTACAATGCCAACCATGTGTAGCGTAGTGAGACGCTACTCCTACTGGCGTACAAGTACAACCGCAAAATGTACATTTTCCGAAAATGACACAATGGGTGCGCTCCGATCCCTCTTTTGTCACGATATGTTGTTGACAGAAAGGAATCGTAAATAGACTTCTACCAACAACCTGCGTTGGTTCGTCTGCACAGAGACTGCATACGTCACAAACGAAATGTCTATTGTCATGATTGGAATAGCATCAGAGGTGTGATCATGACGTCACAATAATGCAACATGACTGTTTCGTTAGGTCATATCATTCGAAGCTTCGCAACTTACACGCTGGACATGCTGGATAGTACATGGGGGATGGCCGGGAGGGGCTGTCTAACAAGATTTGTGGAGAAATCTGTGGCTAAAAAAAAACAAAATGAAAATAAAAATTGCCCTCATTTTTACCTCATTCTTTATGTCGCGAGCATTTCAAAGATTTTTCTAACTCGAAATGAATGAGTGAGTGAGTGAATGAATGAATGAATAAATTAATAAGTTACAGCAATAACAAAAGTTCTAAATGAAACCTTATACGGGGCTACATCATGATTAATGTGAAAAGTCCAACCTTCCAAGATTATACACTTATTTTGAATGGAGTTGTGTTGCACCATACTCCCACCGGTGACGCCCCTGTCCAACTATTATTACATGTATATCTTCTTTTTAGCAATGCAATATTACATTGCTACGCCATGTGAATACTATTTCATCAATGCTGAGTAAAATGGTGGTTATCATGTTGGGGTGAGGTTGCACTTTATTCTCTCTGTAATTCAAGTATCATTTTATTGGCCTTTTAATGGCAATTTGGGACCCGTGAACTATTGTAACAAAGGTCATAGACAAACGTATTGTGAATAGCTTGAATCGTACTAATTTTTGTGTTACAACAAAGAAATCTAACCACATCAGTTCCTGTCATGGTAACTAAGGCAACCGGGAATTTTGGTGCATTCTATTAATTCCAAATTAGGAAGGATGGTTGGGTGATTAGTTATTAGGGTTATACGTTGTGATATTGCCGATCATAGCATCGCTTGTTCTCGCGCATCTTAATTTACAAGGCAAATATCAATTTGGAACCTAATGACCCAAAGACTTTATGACATGGATTACTGTGCATGGGACATTGACCATGACAAACTGAATGATAAATTAGTCAGAAGTTGGACAGACTGTATTGAACAAAAACCATCTTTGGTGGAGTTGAAAGCACTGCAACCTTTGGCGTATCCAGTATTTGGTAACCCCCATCCCCCTTCCCCGTCTTGAAGATTAAGAGAAGAAAAAAAAATACAACTTGCATTGGGTCCACATTATGCAAGCATGCTCATTGTACGAGACCCCAGACAACTATATTTACCTTTTCCTTAGGTTTCTCAGCTTGACAAATTCAAATATCAAAGCATTATCAAAATTATGAAATTTTCTTCGGCAACGTTTGGGCCACACTGGTGCCAGCATGTCATGCACTCTCATACTTTCAATATTGTGTGAAGCAAATATAGTCTTTGCATGCAAACACGATGACAACGCTAATCAGCGACATTCGCCAAACAGAACGACAAACAAGTCTGGAATGCGAGAACAGCTTAACTATTATAATCAAGTCTCTTTATTTCAGACCCTCACAATAATTATCAACAATAACAATCCAAGAAACAAGTAAATGCTTGGTGCTATGTCAAACAACATTAACTAGGATTATGTAGAAAGACTAGCTTAAAGAAGGCGTGGCCAGTGAACTGGAACTCCGACAAAATCCATATCGACATCAAACAAGTTTGGTATTTCCACTCTCATGATCACTGCGAACGCTTCACTATCAAGCTAAACCACGAAACAGATGAACGTGACACTGAACGATATATAGAAGCGGTAAAGGAGAAGAAAAAAAGAAGGAAAAGAGTTTTTGGCACTTTTGATATGGATCTTAGGCTTTGGATCAGACGAACCGTGATACAGGAATTACTATTCAATTTATTAGCGATCGGGATTCCGCGAAAAGAAACCGGTAAGTCATTCATTCTTTTGCAGATTTTTTTTTTCAATTTATCATTTAAATAGTGCATACATATTCGATAACCATATTTTGATATGTAAAATCATATGCTTTTTAATCATTTGAAAGTTCATTTCACAAATTTGGGTCGTTTACGAATGTATTCTAAACTCTAGGTGATGAGTATTGATCTTAAAAGTTTTAAGTCAAAAATATTTTCATCATTGTCAAAAGATTAATTTTACAAGCTACAAACTGTTTCCAAATCAACATATGAATTACAAAGTAGATGTCCCAATCACTTACAAACCTATCGTACTTTTGAGAAATATGTTCGCTTTATAATGAATAAGGTTGTCTATTATGATTATGGTCATCGTAATGATGACAGGGTTATTGATTGTTTAATGATGTTGACTGCAAATCACAGCAGTGAAATGATAGCTCGAGACAATAATATCAAGTTCCGGTCGTCGCAATCACTATAGGCTTTCTGTAACTATAACCTTGTGTATCTTCTTTCACTGATCAATAATCATAAGCGGCCGTGTTTCTCTTTTTTTTTGGGGGGGGGGGGTGGGGGAAGCAGTGCACCCCCTATTTGTCTCTGTCTCTGTCTGTCTCTCTGTCTCTGTCTCTCTCTGTCTCTGTCTCTCTCTCTCTCGTGCACATTTTCGTTGATATTTCTGTCAGCTGTCATTTTACATATTTTAGTGATGTTTGTAAGTCCCAAAGCAAATGTTATGTTGGAGTTCAACATGCAGTACCATCTGTTATACCGATCATAATATTGGACTTGTTTTTTTTTAATACTAGTACCTTCATCCATCCATCTGCCTCATATCTTAAAACCATCCCAGTGATGTACAGGCTTATGGCGCCCCACGACAAATGTACAGTGAGATTTAGTGCAAGGGAATGGTTTTAGGTCTTTAAAAGATTCAAATATATCTTGAGGAGTCAACGGAATTATACCTACTATTCTGCTGAAATTAAGTGAGTGCTTCACACATGAGCATACTAAATATAAAAATCCCGTGGAGAAAAGCTCCATAGAATTATATGTTTTATGGAGAATAATGATTCCTCGTTCACTTATGATAATCATAAGGATGAGGTATAGTTTTTAGTTTCCCATTATGATCATTCATTGCACTCTATAGACTATTCAATAGTGATCAAGATATTGCAATACTACAAAGTATAAATTCTTTTCAAAAAACAAGTTGACACCTTGGTCTTGAGAATGTCATATTATGAGTTACAATGATGTATTGATATAGTTCAAGTTGATGCCCTTCATATTCACCTATCCCTTAAAAATGACATTAATACATCGAGTGACAAAAATGTGCATGTATGCAACCTTGCAGCAGTACAATATGCGGGTCAAAACTCCAATACAATACTCGATCCTATACAACCTGAGGCCAGCGTATAGACGTCACGATAACCGAAACTGAAAATAAGAGAAGACTTTGAAAATCGTATAAAGCTTATTATTCCCCCTCCTCTCAGGCTACCGCAAGCTTGGTAAGCTTTTGTACGTATTTACAGACCGGTTGTTCGCCGTCATAGGACTTTGTTCCATTCGAATGAGAACTATTTGACGCAAAAAGTATGGCTTGTGTTGACCCTAATAAAAAGCCAACTTTCTCATTATCTGCCACTTGCATGTGCAAACCTCTATTCAGAAAGAGCCTAATTCTTGCTGTCAACACTCATAAAATAGGCACTATTGGAATAAATCTCAGCATAAAATTGGGAATGCGTTTCTAAGAGTGATATGCATAGAGTGTAATTAAGGTCAATTAAGCACAGTGATGTGAGAAATGCCGATTATTTCCTTAAAGCTTAATCCACCCCTCCTTTCTTTTAAAGACGCTAGGTCGTGGGCTTTCATGGGGAATGGATCATAATTTGCTGACACCAGACTTTGTGAAAAATACCTGTAATAGAGCTACATTTCTGGAGCACAGCAAATCAAGCTGTCCCATCACAAACATTCTTCGACCTGCTTCGGGCATTCTCGGGCCAGGGAAAGTGAGATAATGACTTTGCCATATGGGGAAATGGTGAAGTATACAGAGCATTACATAAGGTCTGTTGGTCATAAAACTGACAGTGATGGACAACACCTGTTACTGGGTAAGCACCCATGGTGTCAAATTCCCCATGAAAGCCCACGACCTAGCGTCTTTAAAACTATCCTCAAAAGTCGCCATATTTGGGTAAGGACTGATAATAGCATGAACCAAATAATACTTGACTCCTCCGTTATAATGTTAAAATCTTAACTCACGCGTTTTGCTTAAAATTTGGTCACAAGATAGGCCTAATGTGAAACTCTCTCTTTTTTTTTGTTGAAAAATTCATTTCATCTTTAATATTGATGCCGATTAACAGTTACTTTTTATGAGCGTGCATAAGGAATCGGTTACTTAGAATGCAAGTGGTGTCGAGACAGACATTATATAGACAGACGGTAGGAGAGACAGAGGGAAAGACAGATAGACAGACACACTGACAGACACCGAAGAGAGGGAGATAATTATATAGAAGTCGTTATCCCATGGTTATAGCGTGGCATGTTCAACTATGATCGAAAGTTCTTTTATCCTGTGGCAATCACGTTACTTCCCAATCACAGGCACAATTAATCCAAACGGAAATTGAGCCATTGAACATTATCTTACCAAACCAGTTAAACACCGAACGAAAGAGAAAGGTGAATAGGTTTGATTCCTACTAAAATCACAAATCTACTCCCTAAACAACAACCACAAATATACATATATTTTAGGAGTAATACTGGAGAACATTCTATTTGGAGAAGAAATCTATATGATTAGTAATATAACGTAATCCACTCTTATTATTAAGAGTTATTCAAGTTATTGAAATAACTGTTTTACAATATAATCGTTTGAATTTAGTATTTTGTTTTGAAAAGAAAATCCTTTATCGATAAATGTTCTCTTTTGCCAGATCAATTGTTGATACAAATTGTTCGGTCCTTTTATGTACACACAGTGCATTCATATTGTAAATTGTAATCATTTATTCAATTTTTAAATTGCGAATATATTTGAATGTTATTATTGTTAAAGGGAATAATTAATATTTCATTTTATTTTGTTAGTTCCTCATGCCAAACTATATACTGTATTTCTGTTTGTTGTTATTCAAGTGAACTTTGGTTTAAAAACAATAACGATCAAAAACAATGATAACAACAAATACTTTGAGGTGTGTTATATCATAATTTGGAGTTGATTCCACTATTTCAAACGTAGAATACCACTCCAAAGTATTTTTATAATGTGATTCCTCAAGGAGGGGATTTAACGCATGTCTTAAGAATATTGGCGTTGACTGGCGTTTAAATGCACTCACCTGGAAACTCGCTCTTAAAGCCACAGTGAACTGACCCTTATTATGATGTATTTACGACACCGCCAACTTACGGCTACTCAAAACTAGAGACTCTTAGAAACATTATATCCTTTGTGGCTTCTCGTGAATTTCCTTAGTATGAATACAAATACATTTTAACAATTGTTACTAAAAAAAATAATAAAGCTCTCATTGATCAGAATAGAGCATGCTGGGAGCAAAAAGGGGACAAAACCAGTAGTTTAGGACTGAGAGGGCGCTATTTCAAAATCCCATACAAGGGTGCCAGTTCGCTCTGGCTTTAAGTGCGCTCTAAAGTAAACCATGAATTTTTAATCTTATTGCGTTGTTATTCAATACGCCTGAGAACGATACCTATATGAGCCTATACAAGCTAAGTACAGGTACTTGTGCAATGTTAATTGGTCTAGTTCTACATAATATTATAATGTTGTGTTTTTATTGCAATTTACGAAAGCCGGATGAAAACTCTTCACGAAAGTGTCGTTTGCTAATTAACCGGTTGAATCCAGTGCTCGAGATGACTCGACTGGCCGGGGTCTATGGAAAATGCGTGTTATACCAAAATCACATTTTGTGCAACGGGACAAAGGTACTATCAAGAAAAACTTTGTCTTTCCTTCTTGAAAAAGGAAATCTTGAGTACTTGTTATAATGGAAAAAGATAATATGCTTAATGAACTGAAATCCACTTAATGTTCAAGACAACAAAATAAACATCTATATCAGCAGAAACACGATAAGAAAAAAAAAGTACGCAAAGACATATGTGGAAAGTGAGTGTTGACCCGGCTGCATCTGTATCTCAGACGAGTTGTGTTGTTATGAATCTGATTTCCAGCAAGGTTTTGTTAGTTTGTTCGTTTTTGTTTTTGTTTTTTGCTAGAGTAAAGTCAAGGTAATATTACAGTCAGTATTCTTCTTTTCTCCTTCTTTTCTTCTCTTTCTTCTTCTTTTTCTTCTTCTCCTTCTTCTTCTTCTTCTTCTTCTTTCTGCTTCTTCTCCTTCTTTTTTCTGCTTCTTCTTTTTTTCTTTTTTCTTCTTTTATTAGTAGTGTATTCGTAGCAGCAGCTATATAGAAGCAGTAGTTGTAGTCATGGTAGTAGGACTACTACTACTTTTAGTAGTAGTAGTAGTAGTAGTAGTAGTAGTAGTGGTGGTGGTGGTGGTGGTGGTGGTGGTGGTGGTGGTGGTGGTAGTAGTAGTAGTGGTAGTAGTGGTAGTAGTGGTAGTAGTAGTAGTACTAGTAGTAGTAGTAGTAGTAGTAGTAGTAGTAGTAGTATTAGTAGTAGTAGTAGTAGTAGTAGTAGTAGTAGTAGTAGTAGTAGTAGTAGTAGTAGTAGTAGTAGTAGTGGTGGTGGTAGTGGTAGTAGACGTAGTAGTAGTAGTAGTAGTAGTAGTAGTAGTAGTAGTGGTGGTGGTGGTGGTGGTGGTGGTGGTGGTGGTGGTGGTGGTAGTAGTAGTAGCAGTAGTAGTAGTAGTAGTAGTAGTAGTAGTAGTAGTAGTAGTAGTAGTAGTAGTAGTAGTAGTAGTAGTGGTAGTAGTAGATGTAGGATCATTACTGTACCATTTATAGCTCGGCTCTGTACAACAGACACCTTTGAAACAAGTTGTAACTCTGGAGTTGTATCAAAAGCTTACTTTTTTCAACCCGTGAACACCTATAGTCCATTTCAAATACAATAATACAACTGGAATGCAATATGAATGAATAAATGAATGAATTGAAATGTACAACAATGGTAACCTCGTCAAGCGTACAATGTCATGTCAAGGTTACTCTTTCCTTGCAATTCTTTTCGTTTGCTTTCAGCGCGGCGGTGACTAATATTGTGCTGTAAACATTCTATAAAATGTTTTTGATCTATGATATCCACGTAAAATGCTGACCACTGCAAGATATTGGATTCTATAATTATAGACTAAATATTTTTCGCGGTATAAACATTTCAACGGTGAAAAATAAAAAGGGCATGTAACATCTAACTCACCGAACACACATCCACATACTACAAGAAAGTAAGGTATGCAAAAAAAAAAACCAAACAAAAAAACCAAACAAAAACAACCAAGGGATGATGATGATGATGAATGGATCATGAAAGGAGTTGATATAAACGGACAAAGTGAACATAGTAATTTTCATAAATTAACTGAATGCAGGAAAGGTTTAATTTGCATACTGAAAGTTAAATACATGTTTGTTTGTTTTTTCCACATCATACTTTAAAACGCATGTAGGTTGTTTGATGTGATGTCATACACATTAAGAATAAAAGGTTCAATATTGCACCCTTCAAATGCAACACCAGAAGCTCCTTTATGGGTGCAATTTTGCACCCAAAGAAAATTATGCACCATTAAGGGTGCAGTGGCCTACATTTGGCACCCCTTCAGGGTGCAGAGTTATACCCTTTAGGGAAGGTGCAAATTTGCACCCTTTTGAATGCAAAAATTTCTGCACCCTTTAAAGTACATAACTGCACTTTTAAGGGTGCATATGGGCATTTGTAGGTGCAACAAGTACAAAAGGGTGCATCTTTGCATCTTTTTTCATGTAGGGTGCTAGATTGCACCCTAAAAAGGTGCTGCTACTGTTGCCTTTGGGGTGCAAAATTGAACCTTTTATTCTTAGTGTGTATGGGAAATCAGAAGTTAATATAAAAACTAACACGAAAGGCTGTATGACCACCCTCCCGTTAATAAGAAGGGGGGGGGCTTAAGGGCAAGCATACGTAGGAGGGAGAAAATGTTATTTATGGAACATATTTTAAAAAATAATACACCACCTTGATCAAACAAACAATATAATGTAACAGGGAATGCATGTATACAAATACCTTTTAACGGTGATTAACTGTTTGTCTGTTTGACTGACTGAAAAGGATGATTGGCGTGGGATATTTCAATGTTAGATCTCGAGAAAAAAAAAATCATCTCTCTCAATGCTACGACGCAACTTATTTTTTTATGTACTAGTGTATCTTTAGCCTCTTGACAGTAGGTATAACACTGAAATTAAAGACAAGTTTAATCTAAGATACCATGATTTTAAAGAGGAAGAATGCTTGCACAGAGGACAAGGATACTTCTTTTGGTCGAGACGAGGAGGGGGGGGGGGGGGTCGATGCAATGAAATATGAAATTGAAGAACAAAGAATACCCATTGCACTTTTGAACCAATGGGCTGCATTGTTTTACAGGTGTATTGTTTTACAAGAAGATAATAGAGTCACGTTTTTGTGTCAAAGAGATCAAGTCGTAATCTCGGATATGATCTACCAAAACACTGACCCGTCTGTTCACCATTGCAGCTATAAAATCATTTCTTAGATCATGCGATACGACGACATAACTAGAACAATATTGGCACTGATGTTGCGAATTACGGATAACGCGCCAAAAAATTCCAGGGATCAAACATGTCATGTTCTCGTATTTTGCTTTAATCACAAGATGGAAAATTCAATTTTATTTCCGATGTATGAAAGTACACTTCGGTAGGAAATCGTCTAAAACATATTTGGCAATAATAAGCATCGCATTGTTTTCAGCCCAAGATTTATATACAGTATAATAAAAAAAAAAATCTAATGCACTGAAAAGCATTTGCTAAAGACGCAAAACCTGAGGCCATTAAGACTAAAAAAAACCCGAAAATAAAAGGGAAAATTCAATTTTATTTCCGAGGTATGAAAGTACACTTCGGCAGGAAACCGTCTAAAACTTATTTGGCAGTATAAGCATCGCATTGTTTTCTGCCCAAGATTTATACATATTATAATCCGAAAACCTAATGTACTGAAAAGCATTTGCTCAAGACGCAATTATGAGGCCTATAAACAGATAAACCCAAAACTAAATGTGCAACAAAGGTTTGCTTGTATTTTGTTACAGACAATTTGAATATCCTTGGATTCTTTTAAAATTTGATTTGTCACTTCAAAATTTCCATCTGCCCTTGCACTTGAAAGGGAGCTGAACTAAGTCACTGTGCTTCAATTCATTCCTTATATGTCCGGTCTTTTTGTATAAATGCTACACTTACTATTCAAATAATAGTAATTCTAGAACCAGTATAATCAAGCATATGATAAAGTTAGGATGGCGTGAATTCATGTCGTAGTTTGTAATGAATATGCATAGAAATGAAGTTGGGAACCCAATTGTCAGTTATCTTTCCTAGGCCATAATAGCCAAAGACTTGCAAAGTCTTTTTCTGGAAAGAAAATATGACATATTTTGAGATTGCAACGCAGGTGTTGAGTTTTCTAGCCTGATCCTTGTCGTTCACTTCAAGGTTTCATTTTGTTTTGGGATTTGGGGAGAAATAGGATCGAGCGAGTCAAGTATAGGGAGTATTTTTCGAAGGTATTGTGTGAATCCTTATCACAATACCAAGGTTTTGTATTCAGTACTGTGAAATCATGCAGATTATATCAACCCATTTCAAAGGACTTCATATGAATTGTCAAAAAGGGTCGATTATGACAATGGGTCCTGCTTGGGCAAACACCTTGAGTAAATATTCATCGGTATGCCTCAGTCCATGGACAAATAAGTCAGAATAGTTCTCTCTTTTCTTTTTCTTTTTTTTTCTGTAGAAAACGATGACTATTCGAGAGTGATTTTGTTCTTTGCATAAATAGCCTGATACTTCATTACAAAAAATAGAAATATCAAACAACAAAGAACTACTAAAAAGAAGGAATATGGTTTGGTCGTGACCTGCACGTCCAACAAACACATACATGACATAGGGATATTGAGTATTCCTACTGCCATGACTGCCAAATACCACCACCTATTGTGAATACATGTGTGTTGGCTTCATTTATGGAGAAAAATGGGCAAAATATTCGTAATTGTGTCAGTTGCATGACACATGCTGCACCAGCTCTGGCAACAATTCATGTCAACCAATGTCTTACGCTAACACCCTAACCCTAAATCGTAACCTATAACCTAAAACCCTATAGCAACCCTAACTATGACCCTATATCATGCACAGATGGAACAAGGGGCAGTCATTGTCGTCGGCGAATATGTCGGAGTACTATTTCTTTCATATTCAGATGATCATTGTTTTTTTTTATTTTGTTTGCTTGTGTTTTTTTTTTTTAAGATAATGTAAATAATGGACCTCAATCTGTTGAGGTTTTAGTTCGAATGATTCTTTTTTTAAATGAATGAGCATGCACGAATGATGACATGAACAAATTAAAGCAGATGTATGAGTCCTAGATGTCTTGCAAGAAAGGTGAAAAAAGTGTTATTATTTTAATTTGTATCTACCGAATGAATATCTGTCACTGTCAGTCACAGTTTAGGATTTTAATTTTGGACAGCGGTATGACCTCACTGCTGATAAACACTCGAAGGATAAAAGTTTATTTCTCCGCTCGCATTCCGACGATTATATCAATCAGTCGACCATATTCTTTCAATACTCAAACTTTTTGACAGCCATGACTACGACTACGCTTATTTTCATATCTGCTTTATTAGGTTCCCTATCCATCGCCCCCTCCCACCCCCCCCTCTCTCTCTCTCTCTCCCACTCTTTTTCCCTCTCGCTTTCATTATTCCTTTTAATCATTTATTTTGGCATGTGTCTTTGTATGCTTTTGCCATCAGTCCTGTTTCTTCTACAAAGGTGATCACAAGAAGTGGAATGTATCCCACAAAATATCTGTATGAAAATTGCCGAAATCGGCAACTTTTTCGGAAAAAAGGACGAAAAAGGTACGAAAAATATAGTTGGAATTCAACTTTACCAAAGGAGAAGCGGGGCAAAGCCGGGAAAAGTAAAATATTCCTTTTCCCGGGGGCAGGGGGATCAGAATAATTTTTGGCACATCTTTATAATGATCATGATGCCCCAAAGTAATGTTTCAGCGACGCCCATTGATGTCTGCTAGTTCTTCGGGGGCATGCGTCACGATCGGTGACAATAAGTGCTCATAAAATCTTCTCTACAAAACTTCAAAGTTTAATTCCTTGGTAAATCAGTAACCGAACGATTTAAGAGGTGTGTATCTAATTGGACAACGAGCCGGTGTCGTCATTTCGATTAAAATTCTATCTAACACTGTGACAATGTTTTTCGAGTGTCTTCGAAAGTTCTAATGTGGACCATAAACACTGCATCCTTAATAACGTTTTACTAAAGTTATCCCATTTATAATGTGAGCTGTAAAATAACAGGCCATTTTGCTCTGATAGTAGGCAAAGAGGAATGTAAATTTAAAGTGGCGGAGGAGGAGGAGATGCATGGGGTGGCAGAATCCAAATTTAAATTAATAAATGAAATAATTGAAAAGTGAAGGAAAACGAAGATCAGCATTTTATGACTGATCTACTGAGTCTAGATTTTGAGAAAGAGATGGGGGAGGGGAGGGGGTGGATGAAATATTTACCAATCGTTTCCATCATCAAACAAAATCTCAGTTGTCTCAAAAAGCATTTGTTCCAATTTGGATGAATTTTGTTTGAAATTTGTTTTGCACGTCCAAATAATATAATTCCCATCTGATATTTTGAGGAATTTGATAAAGAGAAAACAATCATATTCATTGTCAGCAATTTGATACAAGAATTATTGCCATCGGGTCATAAAGTTCCATACGTTATCGTATTATAAATACTACGAAGTTTAAATCCGACAAACAAAGCTGCCCTAATGCAACAGGGAGGGGTGGGGGGGGGGGGGGAGTTGATCTTACATAATTGATGAAAAGGGTTTCATGCGTTGAGGGCGTGTTGGAGGGCTGGTAACACCTTCTTTCCATGTTGTCGATCGCCCCTCTTTCTCTTTCTCTCTAGTTTTCCCTCTGTTTTTTTTTCAGTCGTTTTCGTGCATGTGAGAGGGCATGGTTCCCTCGTGACTCTCCTAAGTAGCTACGCCACTGGTCTGCTGGTCGTGCAATGTTCTTGTTTTTAATAGGTGTCTTATCTATGATGCCGCCGGTTCTTTGAAAGTTATATTACCTTGCATGATTCATTGTATTACTCGTTAATACATCGCCGACTCGAGACATCGTCGAAAAATTATGAGAATAAAAAAAAAAAAACATAATCCAATTTAAATGCCCGATCGTTGTCCTTTCAAAGAGGATGAAGGCGGATTGTAAAAGGGTTTATCCCTTACTCAATAAATATTGTGGAAATCTTGGGATTACAATACAAAGTATTGATTTGATATACCAGCCATAAATACCATGGGGTGATATGAGATGGAAGTATATTAGATTTACCTGATTGATAGCTCCTCATTAAAGGTTACTAAGGTTACTAAGTCGACGCACAACCCCCTTTTTTGCCCATATTCAGGACCCCGTTTCATAAAACTTGTTATCATTAACAAGTTGCAATGACTGTTATAAGCTACTGAAATTCTTCCATCTGATTGGTTGAGAGGAAATTTGTCATAGAAATGTTGCAGTTGTTACTGATAACAAGTCTTATGAAACGGGGCCGAGATCTTGCAGTCCGATGACATGATTATGGATGATCACCCATTTGTTTCGGCATTTACCGAGGTTTACTCGGTTTGAGCTGAATGCGACTGGAATTAACGTTATGCGAATTTGCCACTCTCCACCCAAGAGCAAATGGATACCTGTGAGGATCGCTGAATGTGACTGCCCTTGCCATTGCTCTGCATGTACGCGTGTGAGCGGTGCGAAATGGTAGGAATGCTCCCCAAGAAGTGAAGATGGTGCACACTTGTGTGCGTTCTAGAAATAAAATACAATGTGATATAATAAAACATTATACAAGATAACCTAGGCCCAATGAAAAAATTACGATGTCGCTTCAATTTGGTAAGGACATTAATCTTAACTTCAAAACAAGCCATTCTGAAAATTAACTTCACAAAATCGTTGTGCGTCATGGTAACGGAATACTTCAGATGTATACATTGCAATTATTCAGTTGAATATTATGCTAATGCTGAAATCGAATAACGACTACTGCTTAATGATGAATAATGCAGTCATTCAACCTGCTACGAACCCTACCCCCCCCCCTCCTCCTCCTCACTCTCGTGTAATGAGCTTATAAATCAGCGTTGCATTCAACAGTGAAGAAATCCATCTCTGCCTGGATTTATTTATAAACTAATCCATTCAAAACGGTGTATCTTGTCATTTGGGGGCATTATCTGGTTATCCCACCCTCATACGGTCCCACAGGATCACAAAAGCGTCGTGTTATGATTAGAAACTTTCTAGATGCATGAAACCGCTAATTTAAAGTAATCTTACTGAAGCTCGATCTAAATCATTCGAGAAATTGTCTCGACTATACCTTAATTCACTATTTCTTCTTTGGATTTTTCCTAATTCAGTATACTTAGATTTAATTGATATGAGTAGCCATCATCTTTGTTTTATTTCGAAACGAGACTAAGAATGGACGGAGGGAGGAGGAGGAGGAGGACTTTGATGGGGAACGCGTTATCATGGTTATACTAAATACATACATACGTTGAAAATAATGAAAACAAAATGCTTTTGTCAAAATGACCATGCAGAAATTTGTTTTGTCAGGAAATTAGGACATTTTCTATGGAAAATGAAGTAAGAGAAACAAATCACAGCCAGAAAGAGAAATATGCCAAGCTCTGAAACATTCAAACGAAAAGTGGCCTAGACTCGCCATTTTATAATGATCGAATTTGGGCATGAAATATTATGAACGGAAATTAATCGTCGCTGATCATATCCTTTTGTACTTAATTGGGTGATTATGACAATAATGATGATGGGTTTATGTCCCAACAAACTCGGCAATTTATGCTAGCGACTTACTCTTTGAAATAAGTTTGACCTTAGTAATTCGGGTAATCATGGAAATTCAACTCCCAAATAATTCTCGTGCCGTTGCAGTTCAACCAAATTCAGGATATGCTCTCATGTAATAGTGAATCTCGGTTCCGATTTATACCACATGTAGATTATAAGGTCCATGATTGCCCTGCACTCATTTCCTCTGCAGAAGACACCGCTTTACATCATGCGACTCCTACGCTTTTAATCCTCTGGAGAGATTTGTTTTTAGATCTAATTTGTGGATATTTTACTTGATCTCTTGATATGTCTTTCAGAAGAATCAGAGGTGGGCCAAAATCTGGAAATCCTTCCGAATATTCATTGCAGGGGGGGGGGGGACGGGGAGTTTTGGCCACGGAATCGGGACAAGGTGCGTTCTTGGTCCCATTTGTCATGGCAGATTGTCTTTTTCGTAAATCATGAAACCGGCCTGCACCATCAAATTCAATCACCTAGGCTAGTACATCATTTAACGAACATGCAGTTTTGAAGTTGTTCCCTCTAGTCACCCGTGTGCATAGAAAGGACTGGCCCAATGTTTTTTTTTATAGTTGATATTAACTCTCTCTTCAATACCGTGTTAGACATGATCAGGGTGGGTTGGGACAGGGGGACACGACCCCCCCCCCCCAAAAAAAAAAAAAAATGTGTTTAAGGGTGGGGGACCCAATCGGGTATTCTCCCAAATTATGGAACTCTTTTATTTCGTATAATAGCTTGTCAGTAAATTTGGGGGATAAAGGAAGAGGCCCGTTGGAAAATTTAAAACAAATATTTATAAAACGGTTTGACGACCCCTGTAATCTCTACCCCTAAAGTGAGCGTTTATTATACCAGTCGGAGTTATTGTTTGAGAAATGATTGCCCATTTTGCTCGATTGTGACAAGTAATACGGAATAGAAGAATCCCGTTTTACGGGCATCACCTGTTAGAGAGAGCGCCAGTGATAAACATGATATTTATTAGCCCAGCCTGATATTTTCATAAATAAGTCTCCAAAATATGAAGTCGATGAAAATGGAGTAGCGCCCGAGATTAATTAGAGCTGTACGTGATAAATAGCCAGAGAAGTGCATGCTTGGCCTTTGATACATGAGCGGTATTAAAACAGGAAAGTAACAGATGAAACGAAGCAGATATAGAAAAATTATGAGACGGAGAGAGAGAGAGAGAGAGAGAGAGAGAGAGAGAGAGAGAGAGAGAGAGAGAGATGGGGAGAAAGAATGAAGGAGAAAGTCAAGACTGCAAAGAGGTCGTAAGAGAGAGTCAGAATGAATGGAGAAAAGGAGGGGCACTGACCTGTTGTGCAAAATGCATATTTCAGAAAATGTCACTACCCAAGGTATCTTAGTTTTCCGGAAGATGGAAAAAAAGGGTTATCTGTTGACTATGTGAGAAATACACGATATCATAATATACTACTATAGTATTTTATATATCTGCATATTCATATGGAGCGGAACTTCCTTGCAAAGCAGACCATCAACATTTTCTGTTTGTTTGCATGAACGGAAATACCTCATACAATCATAGGCTGTGGAAAATAAAACTTGAGAAATAAAACACATAAGTTGAATATATTTCTCGCCAAGTTTCGAAATGTGAATGTAATATCATTGACAAAAATCTGCTTATCTATAAAATTTCGTACTTCCGAAGTCCTGAAATGGATGCCGATGCGCATGCAATATCTGATTATTTTGGAAAGGTAAATCCTCAAACAAAAGCAACCAAACAAACAGACAAAAATGGGGAATGGAAAACATATTGCGTGATTCTCCTGCATATAAACATTGTTGCTATCGTCGTTTCCAGTTTCCGTTTTGTAATCATTGGAAAGTGAATCACAATAGCAATGTTCTAGATTAAAGAAAACAGAATGGTTCATTGTTTGCATATTAATACTCCATGTATATCTATCCAACCAAATCAAAGCTCTAAGCTGATTAAATAAATAACCTTTCACGCCCAGCAGAGTTGTTCTGTAACTGTGTAAATGTACACAGACATGCGTTTGTACACAAGATACGTAAGATGAAAAAATACATCAGAAAACCAAGAGAACAAATTGATTTGAAGTTACTTTTTCTATTCGTTTTCAATAACAGCTACTCTTTTTAATATTATGTAACTTAATTTACATACAGCATGTTAAAAAGAACAGAAAATTGATTCATACTTTTGCTATTCTTGTTGAATAACATTTTACTTTTTATTTTTGGTTTATATGTGTAACTTTATGTACTTATTTGATATAAAAAGAACAAAACATTGATTCATTTCTATTCATTTTATTTATTTATTTATTTATTTATCTATTTATCTATTTGTTTATTCATTCTCGAATATTTATACAGAGTGGCCTGATCAGCATAAAAACAAACAAACATACAAAATTAATGTAAAACAAATCGAAAAGGCATAACATGATGAAATGGCATAACGAAATCGAATAGCATAATGAAGTTCAATAAATGCAACAATACAAAACATTCTCTTTGGCTTTTTAGAAAAAGAAAAGAAAAAGAAAAGAAAAAGAAACGAAATTGAAGTCTTCACAAGGCAGGCAGACAGAGGTAGAAATATCTGATTTGATTTGTCTTTCCAGTGGACAGCGTAATAACTTGTATGATACTATACTTTCAGCTTAAGTAAAGACGATAATCTTGCAATTTCGTCATCTTTCACAAAAATCTATTCTCGTGTTGGTAACCAAGAGGAGAAAAGGACACGTCTTCTACTGTGAAGATGAGAAAATTTGTTTTTAACGGTTCACTTGTATCCACATTACTTTAAATAAAGCATGTTCAAAACTTTACATTTACTCATACCGAATACAATCCATAAATCCTGAAGAAGGTTTCGACTCCAGTTCAATGAACCTTTGAGTAGATATCTATCTGTTTTGCAATCATTCTTGTTGCATAAAGCCCACCGCACACTATACGATCCGACTGCCACCCGATTTTCGAACAAATAGCATTTTGCATTAAATGTGAAAGTTTGAACCAGTAAAATTATCTTATTTGAAGTTCGGAATAATGATAGGAATACTAAAATTGTAATTTTGGTTAACTGCAAGCCTTGTGGTCCGAGTAAAGGCCAAATCGGCTTCAAATCGTAGTCGATCGCAAGATTGCTATGACGTAACTACGATTCGGAATTAAATTCACTTTTATTCCTACATGGAGGCTCGCAATAGCCCGGAATTTCGATTTTAGTATTGATACGACTATTCGGAACTTTGATCATTAAAGATTTTACATGTTTGAACGTTTATATCAAATGTTAAAACAATTTTGTCTAAAGTCGGATTGCAGACGGATCGTATAGTGTGCGGTGGGCTTTAAACATACATTTGAGTTGGAAACCTTTTTTTTAAAAAGAAATCTCCATCGAGAGATCGTCGACGTAGTTTGCGTGCTTTCTTTTCTTACGTCATGTCTCGTCGTCATATAATCACTTGAACAGCAATGAAGCAAGACATGATCAATGCTTCTTGTCGATGAGATTTTCTTTTGTCCATCATTACTTTGATGAAAAGATGATTCATTTGTAGACCCCATGATGTGTTATGAAGCCGGAACCCACCACGCTTGATTGGACTGGACCTTCGTTTTAAGAAACTTTTAATCCGTCTAGGTGATTTAGGCGGGTAAACAAGACGTCACGATTTCTGAACAGGTGCTAAATGCTCCCCAGTGCAATAGATGACGACTGACAATTGTCATTATTTCTACCCCCTCAAATTTCTTTTTTCTTCTTCATTTCAGATTTAATCCCAGCAGTTTGCGACCTCTGACGTTTCAACAGTTGGGTTACATCTTCAACTTTTGGCCACATTTTCGTCAGCAAGATCTATTGGACAAAGGAGAATATTTACATGACATTTTGTGTTTGCTGGGCAACAGTTACGAGTACAGGCATGGAATAAAAAAAGACCTGCGTGAGGTCAGAGTATATCAACTCAAAAAGTAAATAATAAAAAAAAAAACACCTGAACTTTGTATCAGTCCTACCTGTATTCGAAAGTGAAAAAAGTGAGCGATTTCTGGACAAGATTTACATCGTCCATGACCATTGTTTGCTTCCCTGTTTGAATATAACTTCCGATTTTTTTCTAATGGAAGGTTAAAATTTCATGACATTATTGAGAGCGTATATTGGAGGTAGAAGGACGAACTCCAATGTAATAAAATAGCTTTAGAAAGTTCACACTGATTTGCATGCTCTCATCATCAAAAGTACATTTAATTTGTGCAATATCTACCATTCGAAAGCAGCGAGAGAGGACATCCGTCATTGGCACACCAGATTGACTAGAAGAAAAAGGCGACAAGTTGGTCAAGGAATCCTGCTGGAGTATCAGCAGCATCCAAAACATTTTTTTTACCGGTTTTACTCTTCTGACAAAAGCATTCCTCAACAACAAGAACAACTATGTTCTCATCAATCGCAGTGCTAGTCCTAGTCTTGGACTTGATCCAGGTGTTACCGTTAGTCCTGGCCCAGTCTGCATGTACTTTTGCTTCGGATGGCACCACACCTACAGGGAATGGTGTCTGTACCTGCTTCGAATCACAGAACCCTAAGGGTTGGATTGTAGACTGTTCAAGACAATCATTCACAGGGGTGCCGGCGGGACTACCTGCCGAAACTGTATATTTGTAAGTTGATAATGTTTTTGTTAAACTAAGGAAGGATAATTCAATTTATATTCCACTGAAAGTGTGTTTTTCTAAATCACTCGAATTTTTAATCTAAACTCAATATCTTCACATCTAAAAGAGCAGATGATGACGACCCCAAATGATTTTTTTTTTTTGAAAAAAAATTAAAATATTGACGTCATATACAGTATATAGACTTAAGCAGCACTAACCTGCATTTTTATAGAATCAGCATATGGACGGGGAGGGGGGGGGGGATGCAGACATAGTACGTTCGTTGGCGAATGCTAATAAGAGTACTGAATTTTAGATCTGGTAGAACACTTCGTGATATAGCGTTGTGCTTATTAATTTTTTTAAAATGTATGTTCATTATTGTTAACGTGCTCCGAAATGATATACAGTCAGGCAGACTGAAGTATATAACATTGAAGAACATAAAAATAATTCATGTTTCATCTTGTTCTAATTTCCATCCAGATCACTCAATGAAAATTCAATTACAGCGCTGCCAGCTACATCATTAGAAGGATTATCATCACTGGAAACATTGTGAGTATTGAAATCAAACTGACTTGTATTATTTTCTGTCGGTGCATCATTGTAGTTAATTGATATGAGCCAGTGGCGCACCCGTGGACAGGTTGGTGAGGCCTGGGCAGGTTGCATCACAGGTCAACTGGTCAAACCTACATTGCCACACTTATTCATGTAAACGTGACCCCACCCACTCTTGAGGCTTGCAGACATGTTCCCCTCGGCCAATGTCTTCTGAATCAACCAGGGCTTAAAAATTGAATGAAATGGTCACTTTTATTCTTTAAAGTTAATGAAATGATAGTTCCTGACTGTTTCACTGATGTCATTCAGTATTAAATGTTTCACTTTGCAACGATGCCCAGTACAGTTTCTAAAACATTTTCACTGGGGATATGCGAATTCGATGGGGTAACAGACTACATTATCATAAACTGTTATAAGTATTTGAACATGGCTCGTTAGGAAAATGAAACTACTATTACACAGAATTAAATGAGTCCACCGGGAATCCAGCATGGCTTAAAACGCCAACGTCTTGACCATGAAACCGAGCTTGTGATTTCAAAAAGACCAGGGCCCTGTTTCATAAAACTTGTCATCAATAACAAGTTGCAATAACTGTTATAAGCTACAAAAATCCTTGCATCTGATGGGCTTAGAGCAAATTTGTCATAGAAATGTGACAATTGTTACTGATAACAAGTTTTATGAAACGGGGGCCCAGATTTACTCAAATCTTTACGTGTAAGCAACACTGCATTATTGCTCATGTTAAGTTAGAAAGTAAGTTAATCAAAGGCAAGTTCTCTCGTTAAATGAAACCTTTCCATCTATATATAATTCGTTCCATCCTTTTTCAATATTTCAGGCAAATCCAGAATAATGGTTTGAGAAGTGATGCGATAGAAGATGGTGCGTTCGCTAATCTCGGAAATCTCAAGTCATTGTAAGTATTCCTCTTGAAAATTATAAAAATTCTCTTCGTGCAGTTGGTAAATTCGTAATCATGTATAGATCTTGATTGATTTGAGGAATATTTGAAAGGATATGGAGAAATATTCTAGTTCACGTGTGCGTACATGTAATTATGTTGCATGTTGCTAAATGGCGCTCTTGGAGGAACAAACATGAACAAAGCCTTTACTGGATTGTAGGATTCTATATTATTTCAAGAAGAGAAAGATATCTGCAAAAAAAAAAATGATAACATGTGTCAAAGATTTCAAGTTGCAATCTAGCCTTTGTTAAAGTAACGAATAATAATAATAATAATAAGATGAATACGAACAGAAAATTAAAATAATCAAATAATGAAAAGGAGAACAGGTAGAAGACTTTTGGGGAAAAAAGGGAACATTCTGGAAATGATTTTTGTTCAGGGGCAGGTGTCTTCGTAATTCAAAGCTTTTCAAGCCCATTCTATCACGATTGGAGGTTTATACTCAGGTCCCAGAGGAAAAGTAGCTGCCCTACTTTCACTTTCCTCAAAAATATTGAAAGGAGAATGATGAAGAGAAAAAGAGAACGAGGAAGAGAGAGAGAGCTGAAATGTCCTAGAACAGAAAATAAAAAGAAGGAAACTAAAAAAAAACACAAAACAAAACGAAGAAACAAAAAAAGAAAGAGAAAGGGAGAGAGAGAGAGAGAGAGAGGAGGAGAGACTAGAGTGGCACTATGTAAGGAGATAATAAAGATTTGGGAGAGACTAGAAGTGGTTAGGAAGAGGCGTTTCGATTATGTTTAGGTGGAGTGAAAGATAATGAAGAGAGACAGAGAGAGAGAGAGAGGGGGGAGATGCATTTAGGAAATGGGAGTGGATGACATGGTGTTGGAGTTTCAGTGGTATTTGTGGAGTCTGTCGTCAATGGTAATCCTGGTCGAGATTGCCTTGATCGAGGTCATGAACCTCACACCTAATGATGCGGTAAACGTCGCGTCAGTGAGAGGGAGGGGTACACCTGGGAGAAGGACATCACCAGGAGGAATCTGGTGAAGTGGTGGTGGTGGTGATGGGAAGGGGTTGGATGGGGTAAGGAAGTGTGGGGGAGAGGTACACCTGGGAGAAGGGCGTCACCAGGAGGAATTTGGTGTTGTGGTGGCGGTGATGACGGTGGGAAAGGGTGGGTGGGTAAGGAAGTGTGGAGGAGGGGTGGACCTGAGAGAAGGGCGTTACCAGGAGGAATCTCGTGTAGTGGTGGTGGTGGTGGTGATGGTGGGAAGGGGTGGGATGGGGTGGGATGGGGTTAGGAAGTGTTGGGGAGGGGTGCACCTGGGAGAAGGGCGTCATCAGGAGGAATCTGATGTAGTGGTGGTGATGATGGTGGGAAGGGGTGAGATGGGGTAGGAAAGTGTGGGGAGGGGTGCACCTGGGAGAAGGGCGTCACCAGGAGAAACCTGGTGTAGTGGTGGTGGTGGTGGTGGGAAAGGGTGGGTGGGGTAAGCAAGCGTGGGGGAGGGGTGTATCTGGGAGAAGGGCGTCACCAGGAGGAATCTGTTGTAGTGGTAGTGGTGAGGGTGTGAAGGGGTGGGATGGGGTTAGGAAGTGTGAGGGAGGGTGCACAAGTAGAGGAGGATTGGAGAGGAGTACATCTTTCTTCCTTTCTTTCTTTCTTTCTTTCTTTCTTTCTTTCTGTTTTCATTTTCCCGTTTCCTTTCTTTTCTCTCCTTTTTATCTTTCATGAATCTTTCTTTCAGTAAAAAGAAAAGAAAAGGAACACTTATATTACATGTATATTGTCAGGAAGCTGAGATCTTAGGTGAAGTACTAGTGCATGACATGTGTGACTTCTAGGTTCTTCCTTGAATGTGTACATTTCCCTGTATACATGTAGATTGTAAAAGTTTTTGATGATATCGTGTTCATGATTGTAATTTTTTCTATGTTTGTACAGACTACTAATTTCTCTGAAAAGAAAGAAAGAATCAAAGAAAATACTTAAAATAAACTTAATAAATTAGAAAGGGCAACCCCGAAATTAGTCTGGTAGTGAGGAGGACTTGCAAATGGGTATCTGGTATTGGGGATGGATTGGAAAAGGGCGTCGAAGGGATTTATTTGGTCGTAGAGAGGGGTGGGGAGGGGTAGGGAGGGGTGGGGTTGGGAGTGTTACACCTTGGGAAAGGGCATATATAGTATTCATCTTGGCAGTGAAGGGGGGGGGGGTAGAGGTACATTCTGGTGAAGGCCAGGGCTTCATCAGGATGTTTCTCGTAATTATTGGGGAGGGGTGTGAGAGGGGTAACCTGAATGAAGGGGTTATGCAGGATATTCCTGGTAGCGGGAAAGGGATGGGAGAGGCATATCCGGAAAAGGCATATTTAGACAAATTTTCTGGTAGGGGAGCGGTTGGATAGGGTGAGGGGTACACCCTTCTCACCCAATAATGATTTAATATATACCTCCAGCAGTGATTTTTCTCGTGACCGCACCTAATTTTTAGCAACAATATTTTTCTTTGCAGTTTTTTTTTTTGGTCTTTGGGGCCTTAATTCCCCCAAATGAATAAAAATATTTTATCACTGATCGGAAGGCTTCGGGCCATTCGGCTGCTCAGTATTAATCAACCTGATATTGCTTAATGATGCTGTCGCAAAACTCGTACACAAAGAAAAAACCCAGCACAAATACCACTGAATACACTAGCCTTAAGTAAACACGTAGGCGGTTTCTCGATTCGATCTTTCAGAATGAATTAACCTGGTTTCTTATTTTGCATTTTATAAAAAAAAATGGATCACATACTTTCAATTTCATGTTGCCTTATGTCAAATTCATCCACATGATTATCCACACTCGTCATGCTCAGCTCTCAAGCAAAGTGATTTTCCAGAAGGTTTACGTTTTTTAATATTGCATGTGAAGCTGTTGGCTAAATTGAATTCTCTCTTTTCCATGTAGGCTTCCTGCCGGCAATAGCCAATGGGTTAAATACATTTATTTGATATGTCGCAAATACGGGCAAGTTTGATAAGTCTTAGCATTCATTATGTGGCTTGTATTAATCCATATACGAGTAATATTTTCCATGCTATTGTTTATCTAATTATTTTTTCATGACAATTTTTCCTTTATACGGAAGAATGATTGCCTCCAATCTGATAATTTGATACGTTAGAAGGACTATCGTCACTTACTAGAACGTAGCATGACTTGATGCATTGATGCATTCATCTCTCTCACTCCCCTCTCCCCCAAATCTAAAGCCTGTACTGTACCTTGATATCGCGTATTTTGACATTTCAACATTTTCGCCCAAGAAGAAAATATCAAAATGACTTCAAAAAGGTGTTCAAATTCTGTCTGGAAAAAGATCTATTGTCACCAGACATATGGGTTATGACTTTCACCTTCATAATCACCGTCACGTATAGCATTGAGTTTAATTTATCTGAAGTTGTAGGTCGAAAACATTCTCTTGTGTGATTGAGCTCTCATTTCATGCATTTCTCATGACGAATTGTGTATGAACCTGTGACAAACAATAATTGGTATCTAACAAAGAACAGATTGATTATATTTGTTTCACTCAAAGCATGATCTATCGCGATTTTTATTGTTTGAAATTGGACTGTCCTTGTCGTGAAATTGTAAGCTTATCACGACGTGATGATTGAAAGAAAAGAGGATTAGATTTTTTAAACCATGCAGTACTGTTTCCTCCTGTAAAATGCTCATATAATCACATTGCCATACGACAAAATTTGAGCGCTCGGAGTGAAATACAGTATTATATTATTAGATTGACTCAGAGAAAATATAACTGAAAACAATAGATTTATGAAATGAAAATATTTAAGTGAAAAAAAGAAAAGCAGAAAAGGGGCAAAAGAACATATATCTCATATGACATAGATCTGAGAAGCAAAAGTGGTGAATACATAGTCAAACCTTGAGTAGATTTAGAAGAAATTTGGATATTATTCCACACATGATATGTTAGCAATTGTTTTGAATTGAAAAAGTTAGGGTTTTGTCACTGCTTATTTAAATTCTAGTTTGATGTAGATTGGGGACATGTTCTTTTTAGATTGATTTTCTCTTCTTTTTTTCTTTGCATTTTTTTCCAGAGATTTATCAAGCAACAGGATACAGCTCTCACGAGCCATGATAAGGCATCTTCTACCCCTGGCAAGCCTACAAACATTGTAAGTATTTCTATATAGGGCTGTTCACATATGCAACGGTAAACCGCTTTAAAAAAAAAAACACGTTTCTTTCTTTTTTTCCTTTTCTTTTCCTTTTTAGCATACTATCATATATTATCTCTATCTTCTAACACACAGATAAGTGACTGATATATGCGGCACTTGCATTCCGCGGTTGTTTGTTTGTTTGTGTTTGTTTGTTTGTTTGTTTGTTTGTGTGTTTGTGTGTTTTTTTTTTTTTTTTTTTTTACCAATGTCAATTATTCTTCGTTCACATTTCTCTCTTCCAAAGCTATGTGACAAGGAAACGTGATGGTAGAGCGATTCCTTCACTGTATACTCAGATCATGTTTGGGGTTCAAATCCCTGTCTGATGACTGAGGTGAATTTTACCAGTATTCTGATGATTGCTTTATAAGCACGATTGCGTCTCTTTTCTTACCCATTTATCTAGCGCTACTTCTTGAAGTAGAAAATAATTATGATAAGTAGATATTCAAATTTTCAGATGATAGCATCGGTGAAGAATTGAGGTCACTTTACAGGTCAAGACCACCGTTTCAAACTAATTCAGTGAATGGTAAGATACTCATCAATTCAAACATCAAGTCTTTCTGCACAAAATCATCTTAAAGACAACATATCTTTGAAAATGCTTGTATTATATTTGTTCAAATCCTTGCATTATTTCTACTCCTTTAAGCTAATAGATATGGTGTATGATGGCTTACATGTATCTATTCTAATTCTCTTCAGCTAAGAAGGAAGAGATTTAGATTAGAAAGTGATGACTGACACATTTTATGAACCTATTTCTGTTGCGCCAGTCTCGTCCCACACAGAAATACCTCAAGCCCGTTTTAATCAAACTGTACGTTTCCGAAATAAGACCCCGGTATATATTTCATCACCCCTGGGCTCGGTATGTGCAGAATGGAAATGCATAAATATACATCTCTGTCAGTCTGTTGAACTTCAAGATGCATTTGTTGTATATAACACCTCAGTCATCAACAGGGGCGAATCCAGGATTTTGTTAAGGGGGGGGGGGCACCAATAGAAAAAAAAGGGTTATCACACACTATATTCTGGGGTGTCTTTTTGTCCACTTATTTCTCTGTCACGCAAGAAACAGATGAATGAAATAAAGATTAAAATTGATATCACTCATAGGGGCATCCCTTTGTAGGAAGTGCCCTGGACACTGATCACACCACCAAACCTAATCCAAAGCAATTCTATAATAATAATAATAATAGAGAATACTTATTAAGCGCATAATAACTGGAGTAGTTCTCTATGCGCTTCACAATTATTGGTGCAAAAATGCATATTAAGACAAAATATAAATATCATCGTAATTAAGCAAATGTATGGCAAGAAATTACAGAAAGTATACTGGCTGATTCATGGCCATTTGTGATAATTTTTCAAAGAAACACATGCACACGCTGGTATTAATATGCCTATAGCATGATAATTTATTAAATGTACGAGAAAAGAGCAATGGAGATAAAATGCCTTGCTCAAGGGCATAAGTGCCGTGCCGGGGATTGAACCCGCGATCTTCGCGTTTCAACTCAAATGGACTACGACACCTCTAACGCAATTTTTGTTTGGTTTGTTGTCGATCTGATGTCTATATCATTATACGTGTGACTTGGGAATTAATATCGGGAATTCTTTTCGGGATGATGTCTCTCGACATCGTTGTCACGGCGCAGGATTTCTTTTTCATTCTCAAAACCTCTATAACGCTGAACATTAAAAAGGATCGAGTTTCCTAAACGAGCCAGAGTGAAATTGGTGTGCTATTTCTAAAGGGCACACTTCAGACGTTTTGCCACAACTTTACGACGAGATTGGCGAATTTATCGAGAGACTTTACGAGGTGGAATCTTTTGAGTTTATTTCTTCTTTACGGGGGTGTTACCTAAAATGTCAAAACATCCATACATCATAATTATGTTCGTTGCCACGGAACGATGGACTTGAAATTTACGAGAGGCAAGTTAACATAGTAACATGATGGAGAAGTGGGGAAGGGGAGAAGAGGAAGGGTGGGGGGGGGGGGGGGGGCAGCTCGAGGGAGTTGTGCGGGGAAGGGGGGGGGGGGGTAGATGCTCTGTAGACAAAACAGTGGATGATGGCTGAAGTAATAGATATCAAGGACAAAATGTTTTTCAAACAGACGAATCGTCGGTGAGATCGTGTCTGAGTGGGCCATCAAAGAAAAAGAATGTAAAGGATAAAGAAACGTCTACTTAATTTCCAGGTACATGTTGACGATCCATTTACTCAAAGAGAAATGGTTGTTACCCATAGCCATTAAAATGTTCTCGAAAGCGTCTTTTCTTGGTGGTCGTCAGCACCTTTTGAATGAATGCAGTGCTAGATGACATTTGTTTTTCCATCGAATACAATCCAAAAGGTTATTATCAATGATTCGATAGAGACCCGTGAGCCTTTGCAGACATGGGAAACAGGTTTCTTTCCAGAAAACAAGGAATGTAAAAAATAAAAAAAATGATAATAATAATTTTTCGCTCGCCTCGCTCGCCTCCCTCGTTCGCACAATTTAATTTCTAGACGGTTAAGCAAGAGACGTCATCCCTCGGGCTAAAACTGCGTCCATACGGGACTATGGAGTAACAAGTTTCAATATCGTTTCAGATCACTTTCTGTACGGTGTGAATTACTGATTTTTATGAATGATTTCTTTATTTTTCCGTCTTATTTCAGAACTCTGGCAAATAACAACATCAATACCATCGACAGCTCAGCAATAGAAATATTTGATCGAGTTGAAACATTGTAAGTATCAAACCATTGTGTCTTTAATAAAAATGTCACTTATCTCGGAATATAAATCCGAATATTTGTCAGCATGATATGAATTTGACCAACGTGGGACCTCTCAATTACAGTAGCATGAAAGTGATTACGTATTTGAAAATGTAGAAAGGGACTATCCGCTTTATTTAGGACCATACGTTGCTACTCTTTCAAAAAAAATTTTTTTTAAAGGGGCGGAATATATTATGAGCAACCGAGGGGGGGGGGGGGAAGATACGGTGGACAGATCGCCATCTTGCTCTCTGATGCACTATGCCTGTTAATCTAACACTTTCAGTTACGTGATATATTTTGCTCAGCGTCTGTTGCAATGTTTGATATTGCCTGGAAAGATTCACTTTCTGTTCCATTCTGTATTGAGTTTCAAAACTGAAATTTTAAAGGAATTCTGCCTGCATAATGCGTTGCGTAATGTTCTCGTTCATATTTGAAGCACAATTACCAATTTCCTTTAAAAACATCATAATAATTGCCGTAATAATTGCTGCTAACCTGCATCGTGGCGAAACCAATTCATTGCTTCAGTGATATAAATGACGGGTTCGTTGACACCGAAATATACATATGTCATTGCCACACATGTATATATGTGATATATTCATTTTCTCCGTCGTATGACAAAAAGAGACATTTATATGCAAACTAGAAATATTATTCCAGAGTAGTCACATTTTTTAGCAGACCACCATATGGCGGATAATTGATATTTTTTGTAATCATTATGCACGTTCATGAATATTTTGAATATTTTTCACCGATCACATATCGAAACAGACGTTCATAAGAATACGCAAAATTGAAGTCAACAAATCAACAAATGCATGGAAATCGGAATGCGATTTTATAAGGTTCTGTACAGTCGAATTTTGTGAGTTTAAATAGTTACTGATTAAGTCACATTCCTGGACAGTTGACCGTTCATTTGTAAAATTGCATTTTTGGAATTTTCCAAATGCAAATACTTTTTCCTTATTACCTGCCTTTATTTATTCTCATTTTATTTAAATTTCCACAGAGACCTGACATCGAATGCCTTCGTGTGTGATTGTGACCTGGCCTGGTTTAGGAATTGGTTGTTGAACACGGGTTACTTGGGACGTCAGGTCACGGGGGTAGTATGCACATCACCGCCGGAGTACCAAAGAAATCAAATCATCACAGCTGGTTTCTGCCAATCAAGTAGGACTCGCATTAATTCAAATATGGCATTATTAGTGGCGTATCAAGGAGGGGGGGGGGGGGGGGCAGGTGCTTACAGGAATTGGTTATTGCGCGCGGGTCAGGTGGGGACAACATTGCCAGCTTCAACAGTTCAATAGTTCAATAGTTTATTTCCCATTTCCAACAAACAAATATAACAGATCTTAAAAGAAATCAAACATGCATAAATTACTGTAAATAACATAATACATTAACGTAATTTGAATTATAAGACAAAGGAAATCTGCCAAAATATACAGTATGTGAAGCTTATATCTAAAAGTACGCTTTTGGAAATAGAGAAAAAAATTAATGAACCTTTAAGATTCATTCAAAATATTTCGTTATAAGTGGTATATCAATGGAAAGTCATATCCTTTGGACACAGAGGTGGAGAATTTGGTAAAGGCCATCCCTTTTCCCATAAAAAGAATATTAGATTGTGTTTGGGAAGAGGCGTGGCGTGGATGCGGGGGGGGGGGGGGAGACACACCACCCCTTTTCGATATAAATTTCCTCTTTTCTCTCTTATTTTTCGAACTTTTGTCTTGCCATTCCAAGGGGCGGAGGCGCCCTTAGCTCCCTTCTTTTTATCCCCCTCCCCACCACTTGCGTGGTATAGTAAATTTGGAGTGTTTAATGTGTAGAACTAAATAATGTTTTATAATCAACACAAGGAACAGACTTTAATGTGGAAAAAATATTTGAGTTATGAAATAAAATCTTCTTGTTTCAGATATTTGTTATCAGTGTAATGGAGCAAGCGACGCGGAGTGTAACAACCAGCCAAGTGCAATACAGACTTGTAGCCCTTCACAGGTAGGTTAAACATTATGCAACTATCTTAACTCAACACCGGGGACCGGTTTATCGAAAGTGTTCAAAGTTCAAGTTATTGGGCAACCCATAGAGACAAGTGATTAATTAACATGCGTTTCGATGGGACGTCCACGAAATTAGAGTTATGGAGTTTTCAATCTATTTATTTCCCAGGGGGCGTGTTTCAACGAAATTAGAGTGTCTAATGGAGTGTACCGCATACAGAAAAGTTGCAAGCAACTCCAGGCCTGCGTTACCCAACTTCTCAACAACGATATAAATTGCAACGCGGAAACTCAAAATTCTGTCTGCCGGACCTGTTGTATAGGGGATCTCTGCAACGGACCTGCGTCGGGGATCCTTGGTAAGAATTATTACTCTAATTTGTTGACGATTAAACGGTGATTATATCTGTTAGTAGCTATGCTTTGCGGAATGCGGAATACTAGGAAAAAATCCTAATATGTGTGTTCAATATAACTATGTATGCAGGAAGGAGACGACCATTTTCAAAATCATGATAAAGGAAAATGAAAAAAAAAAACCAGTTAGGTCCGTAATACGGTAACAACCAAGTCAGATTGGCATCAATCAAGGGGGGGGGGGGAGGACAGGGGGCACGGCCCCCATAAAATTTGAAGCGGAGGACCTTTTTTCCCCCTTGTTAGCAATCTTTGGTGTGCACCCCCTAAAAAAAATGTCCCCACCGCAATTTTAAGCTAAGGACCATTTCTTTTTTGCTTGTCAGCAAATTTTGGGTGTATAACCCCCCCCCCCCCCAAAAAAAAAATATATATATATAAGCTGAGGATCTTATTTTAGAGTGCCCCAAAATATGAAAGGGATTGACACCCCTGCCTGACCATCGAACAAGTAGGAATGGTATAGACGCTATGTCAACCTTACAATACCGTTTTGATCATAGTTTTATTGAAAGTATATATGGGTGAAAAGTTCACAAATGATTGTATAACTTGATTTGACGTACCGTACTTTAAATTGTGTGAATAGCACGCAAATCCTATCTTTTTGATCTGTGGTAATCATTGATTAAACCGTCACTTTTTAGCACATCGAAAAGAACAACCTGTCTGCAGAAGGTAACTTTCATAGGGATGACCATTATCAACATATATTATACAGAATGATCATAGAACCTTCATTGCATTTTATCTTATCAGAGGGATACACACTTCCTGGTTTCCCATCTGACCCGAGTCTTGTCGTTCAGACTACGACTGTATTGAGCACGAATGCGACAGAGACTACCACAGTGTCCACCACTACCACGACTACCGGAAGCACAAGTAAGCACCCTATCGTATTTCTGCCTCTCATTACTACGATAGATTAATACTGTGGATAATTATACTCTTCCGATCTTGCTTTATTTTTTATGAGTGATCAATTTCCTCAATTAATATCTTTATGTTTACCACTTCATTGTTATATCCTTTAATTAAGATACATTTCTTTATGGATAATTTCTTTTCGTTTTCGTCGCTAGAAATGAAAGTGACATAGTGTGGGTTCAGCCACTGAGGGGTCACTGTGTCATGGGAAGGGGGGGGGGGGTGGTAGCAGGAGAAGGTCACGTGTTTTACAAGGTGGGTGAATTTAATGCCAGAGCAGAAGGCCATTGATCTTGTCAGGGGAGAGGGTGGACTTGGGTCGTGTCATTTTATTAGTATGTTTGCCCCTCTCCTACCCGACCAACAAACATTCCCATCTCTAAAGCACCCCCCCTTTTTTTTTGGTTGATTTTCTTAATTTTCCCCGTCATTCAATGGGGAGAGTCAGGTGCCCCTTATCTGCAGTCTTGTTAATGATCATGACAGCGGTGGCTGAAACAATTCCGAATGACCTTTGCAGTTGTAGTTTATATTTTAGTGTACTAGTATAGAATGTATAACCCGTTTCCATTCTCCATTATTCTACACCAAAATCACCTGATTTATTCCTTTTGCATGATCAGTAATGTCTGGTATTATTCATCTATATTCACACCTTAAAACTTTTGGTATATAATCATTAACTATATTAATTTGTAATCAATGATGTAGTCCTTATAATCTATGTTGTGCTTGAAAAGATGTACAGTATCCAACAAAAGTGAGTACACTCTTGAGGGTGTGCTTAACTTTTGTTGCCACAATTTTAAACAAAATCCTTCAGCTATTACATTATTGTTATGGAAGAGATAATTCCTATCAATACACCAGTCACAGAATTTCGTTCTTCTCTATCATGTCTATCATAGTTGTAATACATTTATGTAAGAATTTACATTTGAATTTTAACATTTTGTAAAGGGTGTACTCACTTCTGTTGGATGCTGTATACACGGCAAACACTTTACTAGTCACCCTTTTCTTTGTACTTATTAGCTACATACAAGTAAGTTATCTTTAATCACACAAAATTTTCGAATCCTGGGATGAACATCGGGTTATGGTTTCCGAATGAACAATTCGGTTATGACATTATTTTCTCGGCTTTTACACTCATCCTTCCTGATAAGTACTTATTATGACCCATTATGCATGCTGCATCACATTTATGATTTATATTTAGTTCTGTTTCCCTACTTGCATGCTTGTATTTCACTCATGCATGTTTTATTTTGTCTTTTACTTCACTTACTTTCCTCTACTATCCATCTCCCAATCCACTGTTACATATCTATTGCACTCTAATCTGCATGCACTCTACTAATGTAGACAAATACACAACTCTTAATAGTGATATGATAACAACATTTCCTTCAACACCCGCACTGTCTTCAGAAACAGCACTTATTGAAACCACAACAGTGTCAGTAACAACATCGAAAAATACTCCAACGACAGGAACAACATCATCGCCACACGATACATCATTTCCAACAACACAAGCACAACCCAAGAGTACAACAACCATGTTGCAAACTACACCCTCTGCAAGCACAACTACATCACAGGCACTTACACCTGTGATAACAGGTGAACCGCCTACCACAGAGAATTCTGTGGAAACCACTTTGGTGCAAACACAAACGCCACTAGATAACACGACACCCTTAACACCGTCCCACCTTAGAACAACACCTGTTTCACAAACGTCTACAGAAAGTACTTCACCAGAATCTAAAACGACCGATACATCAGAGTTGGCGAGTGAATTTGTTTCAACCGTTTCAACACCATTGCCAACTACACAAGAGAAAACAACTGAGCTGCACACAACATATATTCCTATCACATATCAATCGGAAACCTCCAGCATAACAACGCCTACATCCTCAATATATCCCTCAACAGAAACCACAGCAACTTCTGCAACACCATCATCGATGTCTCCATCAAACTCGCCATATCTGGCAACATCATCAGCAACAGATACAACAACAGCAACATCACCAATGTCTACAACAGAATTGGCTGACAAAACTTCAGAGTCGGCTACAACATTAATATCAATCTCTTCATCAAAAGAAGCTACAACAACATCAACCATTGGATCAAAAACATCAGATTCGACTCAGTTTACTAGCAATACAGATACAGAGACATTAACAGATCCAACATTACCTCAGTCTACAATCTCCGCAAGAACAACTCCAATACTACCTCAGACAATGTCTACAAATTCATTGACAACATCGCCGATCACAACTCCAGTATTAGATACATCACTCCCACCATCATTATCAACATCATTATCTACAACATTTGAATTAAGTACAACAAAATCATCGCCCAACGAAACGCCACCTAGAAGTACTTTGCCAATACAGACCACATCATCCACAAGTACAATAAAGGCAAGTTCAACTTTAGAATCGGACATACCGCAATCAACATTCCAATTTACAGCATCTCCGACGTCTGATACAACTCCATCTACAAGCACATCGTCAACGCCAAAAGAAACACCAGGAACAACATCGACACCATTCACAGGCACAGTCCAGACGTCGCGAAATACACCAACGTCACCTCTTACCACATTAGGTACAACACCAACAAGGCCAGGTACCACACACACGTTCACCGAGTTCACATCAAATTTAGATGCATCATCCTTAGCCACAACGCAAACATCACAATCTACATTAACATCGGGTACAACCCTTGAGACAGCAATTCCAACAACATTACCACATGTTCCATCAACAAAATCGTCATCATCAACCTCTCCAGCACCAGAACAAACAGCTGTAGGAAATACACCTACAACTTTTAATTCTGACTCACCATCCACATCTCACACAACACGAATGTCATCAACAGTATCATCTACCACTGCACCCCAATCAACATCATCACCTACCGTTAACCCCACTGATCTTTCTAACACCAAATCCACACCTACCACTTATACTACTCCAAGAAAACCTGAGAGAACTACTTCTCAGTACACTCCGCCAACGTCTACTCCGACATATAGCTCTGCTCTCATGAACACAGATCCGTCACCGTCATCTTCGTCATCAGTGTCTACGTTGTCTTCATCATCAGTGTCTACGTTGTCTTCATCATCAGTGTCTACGACACTATCAACGAAAGCTGTGACCACCATGGAACCAAGTTCCTTAGCTTCAACTCAGTCATCAACTACGACTACAGCCTCAACAGTCTCGGCAACCTCAACAGCCTCAACAGCTCAAACTTCAGATTCTTCATCTGGAGCGACTTCACCAACATCAGGTTCATATTCGTCAACACAGCACCCGAGCGAGGGCACGACGAGTTCTCAACTCCTCACGATAACTGTTGTACGACCCTCAACCACCGATTTATCAGTGCCACTGCTGCCGCATTGCCCTGAGGAATCAACCTTGGGTGAATATGGCAAGATCACATGGCTAAGGACACCGGGAACAGAGACATCCGAAGTGGCATGTCCGTTCGGTAACATCAACCAGCAACCTGCTACGGCCACTAGATCATGGTGAGTATATGCAATGAACACTGAACACCTAACCCTGAACTCTGAACACAGAACTCTGAACACTGACCTCAGAACACTGAATACTGAGCACTGAGCTCTGGAGACTGAACTCTGAAGACTGAAGACTGAAGACTGAAGAATTAAGGCTGAAGATTGATCTCAGAAGCCTGAACACTGATCACTGATCACTCAAGAACCCAGATTTACTTTCCACTTTTGCCAAATATAGAATTTCGTCATTATTGCCCGAGCTCTACAGACAGGACGATGTGCATGTACACCACTAGTAAATACGTGTTGGAGCAATATGGGTCATAACGCCTTGCTATGAAATGTCGTGGGTATAGATAACCAGGGGCGGCGCTACGGGTGGGGGCGAATGCCCCCCATGATTTTTCAAGTGATAAAAAAGGGGGAAAAGAGAAGAAAAGGAAGAAAAAAGAGAAGGAAGAAGAAAGAAGAGGGTGGGGAATGAGAGGGCGGGGGCTTGCAACTTTATAATACCCCCATTTGTTCATTTAAAACGTCATTAAATTTATCTATGGGTCATCTTGCCCCCCTTATCAAAATATCCTGGCGCCGCCCCTGTAGATAACAGTGGCAAAATCAGAGAATGAACTTGCCATGAGAGATTATTTCAAATTGTCATGTGTTGATATTACCTACGGAGAAATCGTTTTCGATAATGAAGAATTTCCCAAAGCTACAGTTTTGATGGCACATGTTGGTTATTAGTATCCACTTCCGTTCGACATTGCTCAGACAATATCAATAAAATGTGCTTTTGGGAGAGGGCGATATTTGGAAGTCACTATAGGTCTTGATTGGTAGAGTTATTAGAGGGTTGTATGGGGTAAGTTCATCTCGTTGATAAATGAACTGATGAGCCTGAAATTCAATCGACGTTCAGGAATGATTTTATATTATTCTCTCTCCGTCGTTTTTACAAAACTGTTCGTTGCAGTGTGGCAGGATGTTGACGATGAGATCCTCTAGACGGGCTGTTTCATCCTTTTATTTTTCATTCAAATTACTTTTTGTTTTGTTAGCCTTATGATTCGTTCTGTTGCTACATGGGATGAGCCTGATGCAAGTTCTTGCGCAACATCCACTCAGATGTTGGAGAGATTATCAGACGTCCCCATCACACCTGGTGAGTACCCATATAACTCCATCGTACCATGATAGTATTATTTAACCGTCTACTCTCTGTCCCATCTTTATAGGGTTGTGTTTCCTCCCTTAATTACTGTTTGATTTATCTCTGTCGCCTCTTGCTTGGTGCATGTCATGTTGTAGTTCTTCTCTGTTATGGTTTGTGTAGGTTAACTGATGAGTAAACATAAGATGAAATATTTTGCATTTATTATTTAGCAGTTTACAATTGCATATTTTACAAATGAACAAATTGATATAATGTATTTTTCTGTCATTTATCATTTCAAGATAATGCTCAAGCTGTCTCTAAGAATTTGACAACGGTTACGAATTCTCCAATGGAACTTAACGAAACGGACGTCGACCTCGCTGTGGACGTACTTGAAAACCTTGCTCGATCTATCAACGAATACAACAGTACAGAGGTGGTAGAAAACGCAGTGGATGCAATCAACAACCTTGCAGGGGCCATGATGGAAACTCTTGTTGCTGGGCAACAGGATGCAGAGGTTGCCACTAGGTAATATTTTTTCTTCATCCTCTGACCAGGAATTCATTCCTTTAAATGATATAGCAATGGTGCTGATGATATTTCATTCATAATCATAACACAGATTTTGTACAAATATACCTTCTGCGCTTGATCCAAGTTGTCATATTATTAAACAGGCTTTAGCTGAGCAGCCATGACAGTGCATTAAAGGTAGTCAAGAAAAAAAAATGTTCATACCGGATACCCATTAACCTCACCTTCAAGGAGATTGGCATATCTCAACGAATGTCTTGCCGAAGAACTTCATTAATAACAAGTATATGCCACTTTGGAGTATTTGACATCCTCTGTGCATAAGAGGGGAAAAGCGAAACCTCTTCTCTCTCATCCAATCGTAACTGATTTGGGATGCGCAAGTTAACGCATTCACCAGATTTTTTTTCTTCTAGGGCAAAGAGAGATATATATTATACAATAATTGCAATGTCTGGCAATCGAAATGTCATTGTAAGGACATACACATTTGGAACTTTTCTTCAGATGTTCTTAGATGATTAGAATTCAAGCGATGAAACTTATAAGATTAATTACAGTTAGTTTACAGATCATCTCGATAAATGTTGATAACGTCTATCATTTGCATTTGGAATGTTTGTGCTCTCAAATAATATAGGATCCTCCATTTGATTGACGAATTTGCTCTCAACGTCGATTTCGCCGGTGATAAGTTTGAGGTGGTTTCCGAAAGGATTGACGTGGTCGTTGTCAAGATCAACACGGAAATGGTCAACGGATTATCTTTCTTAGGTGTGGTCGACGAGGACGGTACGTCTGCGGTAAGTTAGGAAACTTTTTTAGCGTTATTTTTTTAATTTGAAACCTGCCAAATGAAACATAGAATAGTTCTTGCAAAGAACTAAGTGAAAATTACAAGACAAGAGCCATTGATTATCTTTTTTAGACCTACCGGTATCCCATTACTCATGTTTGTAGGAAAGTCGAATATGATTATTGATATAATGATATCATTGATCTTTTCATAGCACTTTGACTTCTTATTAAAAGCAATCGTCAAATGTGGAATATGTTATTTCATACTGATTTAAAATTTGATCAAAAGAATTAGTCAGTACTATCTCTGTCATTGATGCGTTTTCATCAGACCTCGTTTTCAACTTACTCGACATTGTTGCTTGTAATAGGTTCCCCCACATTCTTTTATATTGTATGATGAGTTTACCATTATTGGAAATTATTTACTGCAGTCAGGTATAGTGTAATGTTAATACTTGTATTACTTCGCTGACATATACATTATGTTTTCTATATATATATTATGTTATTAAAGTGTGTAAATTGAATGAACGTGGAAATAAGTCAATCAAATCAAATCAAATCAAACCTTAGAATAATCTGGTCCAGATGTCTCTATTGCATCAGAGAGTAGAGAAGTTTGAAATCATTTTGTATTGCTTGACATGCTTCTTACAGCCCAAGCTGTCGTTCAACAACACTGACCCCCTATCGACCGCTGAAGCACAGACGTCCATCGAATTGCCGGGTTCTCTCTTTGAAACTCATCATGGCGAGATAGACAGAGTGCAGTTCGTACTCTATAAAAATACCATTTTCTTTGAGGTAATGATAATAATTTATAACGATTTCTCAAATTCATCATTTAGTGGATTAGTGTAACCCCCCCCCCCCTCCCGTGCTGAATAGTGGGCCACGATTTCAAAATAGAGTGGCTACTCCTCATGCATCAACGTTTTTTCTTTCTTTTTTTTCATTGCTAAACATAATCAGGCTCTTTTTTGTTCTCCAAATAAATCTATAATATACATTCCTAACTATGCAGTCATAGGCATATTCATAGCAGCATAAGGTGAAATTTGCACACACACCATCACAGGTTAGGTCCCCTTCAAAAAATTGTTTCAACTTACAGCAATCCACTACACCAGAGGCTGCCCAAACACATCATATACATTCCAAACCTCCTCCCTAAAAGAGTTTCACATTTTCATATGCTCTTTGGGTTGAAATTTGGACGGGGCACTAAAAAATTGGAAGGGGCACTGTTTTGTTTAATCTATTTTAAATCTATTTTATTTTATTTATTTATTTATTTTTATTTTTTATTTATTTATTTTTATTATTATTTTATTTATTTATTTTTTTTTGGGGGGGGGGCAATTTTTAGATTTGTGTGTGTGTGTACACCACTGCAAGTTCAACTATTACAACCACTTTATTATACTTTGATGTCAGGTGATCACCGAGGCATCACAAAACAGCACCACCCCGACCCCGAAAGCTCTATCCCTTGGTGATAACGTCATAGAAAGGGATGCTCTCAACAGTTTAGTTGTATCAGCAAGCGTTGGGGAGCTGAAAATCAAGGGATTAAGGGATCCAGTCAAAACTACGTTCTTTCATCAGAGATCGGAGGTAAAAAAAAAAAAAAAAGTAAAAAAAAAACAGTAAAAATGAGAATTTTGTCGAAATCACGAAATCCTTTTGCAATACCTTATTTACAGCCATGTTAAAGGCTATCCAGTATATATATATATTTATAATGTGGGGGTGTTATGAGTCACATTTCTCTGTTATGAGCCTTTGAATGGGATGTTTTCTATATCAGCAACAAACGGATGCCCATTTTTCGTAATATTCAACATGCTCATAAACTGTCAAAACCAGTGTTTATTTCACGATAACAAGATTGTGAAGTACTAGATCTAGATCTTTCAAAATCATTTAACCAGTGTCATGATCCACATTATAGCATAGAATGTTTCCTTCCCCTCTTCTTTCTTTCTTTCTTTCTTTCTTTCTTTCTTTCTTTCTTTCTTCCTTCCTTCCTTTCTTTCTTTCTTTCTTTCTTCCTTCCTTTCTTCCTTCCTTTCTTTCTTTCTTTCTTTCTTTCTTTCTTTCTTCCTTCCTTTCTTTCTTTCTTTCTACCTTTCTTTCTTTCTTTCTTTCTTTCTTTCTTTCTTTCTTCCTTTCTTCCTTCCTTTCTTTCTTTCTTCCTTTCTTCCTTTCTTTCTTTCTTCCTTTTTTTCTTTCTTTCTTTCTTTCTTTTTCTTTCTTTCTTTCTTTTTTCTTTCTTTCTTCCTTTCTTCCTTTTTCTTTCTTTATTTTTTTCTTTCTTTCTTTCCTTCCCTCTTTCTCCCTTTCCTTTGAATGATGTGAAACAACTGAAAGTGTTCCTGTTGATTTACATTTCAAAATGAACACGTTTCCCTAGCGTTGTCAATTCACCTCCACAAAATTAAATGAAATTTTGATTAGATTTAACCGAGTAGAAAAATAAATTGTCCCCTTAGAATATGGAAAAAAAATGCAATAATGGACACAAGAACATATGAGTCTCTGTCACATAAATATCCGTTTCTTTGTAACAGAGAGCAGACAACCCGTCTTGTGTTTTCTGGGACTTTCAAGCGGCTGGTAAGTGAAAAGCAAACATTATCATTCCATATTGTTTTGTAAAGCGCTGTGATACATGTTCAGTCATCGTGAGAGCGCTATATAAATGCCAATATTGTATTGTATTGTAATGTATTGTACTCACCACCACCTTTAAAGAAAATTTTGAAAGGCATGGAGCTCAAGTTATATTTAGATAATGAGTTTGCTGTAAAATGCAGAGGTGAAAAACTGTCAGATTTCCCCTTGAATAAGTAAGCATTACAGCAAGATGGTCAGTAGTGAAGTCATTTTCGATCAGTTGTGCATTGTATGAAAAGACGGCTTTTTAACTAGCCTAAGAGCTGATCGGGGGGGGGGGGGGGGCGTTTCATGAAACAATTAGTCCGTGGTTTTCACCGACTAATTTGCTTTCAGCCAATCAGATGCGAGTATTTTCAGTAGCTTATAACATTTGTCGGTGATTTTCACCGACAAAACTCTTCATGAAACGCTCCCCAGGAGTAATGAAAGAATATAGTAAGTAATGTTTCATGGGCTTCGGTAGAGTGTTACCCAATGCGGCTTGCTTAATTCCTACATCTTTGATATGGTAATGTTGAATATTTCATCCTTTGAAAGCATTCATTTTTAAAATGACACTTTGCAGGTGGGCAAGGATCCTGGTCCACAGAGGGCTGTATCCCTTCTGTGACAGTAGAGGGCAGCACACTGTGTGAATGTGATCATCTCACTAACTTTGCTCTTTTAATGGTAAGTATCTTTTATTGGCTGAACATTTGATTTAAAAGGTGAATTTAAAAAAAAAAATCAGTTTAAGAATGAGGATTTTAGTCATGTATAGTGACACTCGCTTTCCTGAATGTGAGATTTACAATCCAAAACATTGTCATGATTGTACTGAATAGTTATTTAAAAACTTTCTCTCTGTTCGTTCTTCTCCTTCTGTTTCCCACTCTTTTTTCCCGTCCTCTTTTGTTTATCATGTTCTCACTTTCTTCAATTTTTTTTTCTCCCCGCTTTCCGTCACCCCCTCCCTGCGTCCCCTCTTGTCTCCTCTCTTTCTTTTTGTATCCTCCTTATGTCTCCCTTTCCTCTTCTCTGTCTCTCCCTCTGTTTTCTTTTTCTCTTTCTCCCTCTCTCGCTCTTACTCTCTCTCTCTGTCTCTGTCTTTGTCTGTCTGTCTGTCTGTCTGTCTCTCTCTCTCCATCTCTCCTCTCTTTCTACAGGACATTTACGGGACCACCACCACGTTTAACGAAGACCACTTGATGGCTTTATCCATCATAACCTTCGCTGGCTGTGCTCTTTCCATTCTTGGTCTGATCGTCACTTTCTTCTCGTACATAATGATCAGGTATGTGGCTAATTTACTTCTCCTACATCAACTCTATCTTTACGAGCTACTCAAATGATTAATGTGCCACATTTTATTTCTCCTGGGAGAGATTTTACCAAAGGCTTTAGGATTATCAAACTTTTTCAAGTGCAAAATTAATGTATATAGGGTGTCTAACGGGTTGCGTCATGCAGCTAATTAAGTCCGAAAATGAATAACTTTGGAATATTGTTGTGCTGAACAGAGCAATATACTTTCGATAGTGTGTGCGTATTTTATTGTGTCGATCGACACGTGTGGCAAACGAGCGACTGTGCCGAACGGCATTCTCGGCAAACGAAGGGTTAATCGTTACAAGAACCTTCATGTGTTTCATGACAGGACAATGACTTGATGTGTCACAGTGTTGGGACCCGGATTCAAATCCCCATTTTGACGTTCATGCCTTGGATAGAATTAAGAAGATCTTTAAAAAGTTCTAAAACATTTGAGATTTTGGTTAGTTTCGTTTTTGTTCACGTATAAATAGCTTGCATATGTTCAAAATTTTTGTTATGCTGTTTTGTGTACACCTATATTTTTAATGGATAGCTGAAAAAGAGGAAATTTTACAAGTTATAAAACGATTCAGTCGAAAGGTATTAAAAAGAATATGCATGTTGCACTGGCTTGTATAATGGTGTTGATAACTGGGAACGTTGGGAAATGTAGCTATCATGTCATGATTATCCTGAAATCAAAATGGTATCAATGTAGTGATCTTTGACGATGATATGACTCAACCAACTTGACTTTTTTGTCTCAGGATATTTAAGAAAGCAGTTAACAGAAAGAGGTAACGGTAGAAGAAGATGATGCATGATGCATGCCGTGTGATTCCAGTAGAACTCTACTACATCATTGAAACACATTTTACCACACTTTAAATCTGCATAGATACTCATATATTGCCCTGCGTGTCCTTATAATGTTGTTTTCACACCATCCAGTTGTTTTTATGAATATCCCTTTATCCTTGCATTTTGCCATCCTTTGACTCGAAAGCCCTCAATCCCAGTTTATCTATAAAACCTGCATGGAATCTATATCTTAACAGTTGTGGTTGCTGAAAGATGATGTTTAGACTTCCAATTTAACATTTCTGTGTGAAATTCATCCATATTTATCAGTGTTTTGATAATTCATAGACATGTGTCAGATAAGAAAGATATATTAACAGTAAACAATATATCCAAACCTACCCTCCTACCCTGTATTAGTTCGAAGAACCATACTATTTCTCTTTTCATCTCTTATATATTTTTCTGCCCTGTTCCTCTGTAGATGTGTGTCATTTTGTCTTTTGTATCTTGTTCACATTAACCTTCATATGTGTTTGTTGACACTAACATTTTCATAGTCCAGATATAGAGTCGTTTTCCTCCCTCCCCCGCAAAAAAAGAAGAAAGAAAAAGAATCAAACTCATTTACTAAACCCAGATTTAAATCTTAATTTGGTATGTGTAATAATACCGCCTTGATAAAAAAATGTTTCGACCCAGCTGCTTTGATGCAAGATTAGAAAGAGGTGAAGGGGGGGGGTATTTTTTTTACCGAAAAGAGTTACTCCTTTGTCAGGTTCCTTTGCACTAGTTGGTACGAAAAGGAATTCGGTAATAAGTTAGCAAATTATGTCGTTGTTTGTGCATCAAAATCTTTTGTACTTTCCCCGTTATATTGATGATAATTATCGTCAAATACAAGGAACAGGTTATGTATTAAATTGTAAAGCGCTCGTTACGATAGTTTTTCAAAAACATGTCTTTTTATAAATACATAAGTCGTCTTCAGTGACCACAAGATAACTGCCAAGTCTTCTCATTCCCTCATGCAGGCAACTTCGACACGACCGCCGAACCCGTGTGCTACTCAACCTCGTGGCCGCGCTCACCTTTATGAACATCTTATTCCTAACCGACGCGGTCCTCACGGAGTTCGGCAACCCCGGCTACATCGCCTGCAAGCTCCTCGGGGCCCTGCTCCACTACGGGCTGCTGACGTCGATCGCGTGGATGGCCCTCGAGGCATGGCACATGTATCTGGCACTCGTCAAGGTATTCGACAGCTACACATCGCATCTCATGAAGAAGATGTGCGTGATCGGATGGGGTCTTCCCGCCGTCATCGTCGGCGTCGTGATTGGTATCGACTTAGAGCATTACGACTTTTATAACGAGTTGTGAGTAGTAATGAAATAATGTTACCCTGAAATTTAAGCAATCCATCATCCCCTTCACCCCCTCCCCCCCCCAAACGGTTAACATTGATATGTAAATTCAATAAAATAGTTGTGAGCGGATAAATCTTTAAAGAAAATTAATTAACATAAACGAAAAAGAGAAGAGGTATTTTGGTCATTTGCATCATAAGACATGCCCAACAGTGTGAAATACACATGTCCTGCATAATAATATCTAATGACATCATTAGAAACCTAACTGTTAAGATTGGTTGTGGCCCAAATTTACCAGATTCTAACACTTTGTTGTGGTTTCCATTTATTTAGCTGCTGGCTTCAAGTTGGGAGGTATACCATTCTACGCTTCCTTCGTAGCTCCTTCTCTTGCCGTCATCCTCTTCAACTTCATCATCTTCTCTCTGGTTACCAACCAACTTTGCTCCCTTCGCCGCCGATCAGTCTCTGCCTCCTCTGAGCAATTCGACGTGTCCGCGCAGCGGCGCGCCTCCCTATCCATCACAGTGCTTCTCGGTCTCACCTGGGGGAAGGGCATTGTCATGAGAGGGGAGGCCAGCGTGGTGTTCAGCTTATCTTTTTGCCAGCTTCAAACTCGTTCCAAAAGGTTCAGTATTTTGTATTTCATTGCATTCTGAAGGAGGAAGTACGACTTGGTTGGAGAAAGTTGTTCTGTCCGCAGGGGCCTTACGTTGGAAAAGAACTGAACCAAGTCTAGGCACAGGTAAATTTTCATTGTGACTTTTTTCAATCCGTCGGTAGGCCCAAGATTCATGTTATTCAGTAGTTTCCGAAGATAAAGAATGCTATTTGGTAAATTTCAACAGTAATTTTTTCCCAATGTTTTCCATTGTTTGATTATAAGCACTTAAGAGACTAAAACAATGTGATAAAACATAGTATTAAAAGTTTTGAAGGTCACCACATTGTCCAGATTTACTCATATGAATTTTATTCCGTCTTAGAATAAATGAAGGAAGGAGGAGGGGGCAAGAAAATAAAATTAATGTTAATCGACCTTATAGGTTCCTTGTGGCTTCAGTAATAATGCGTCAGTAACACGGACCAGACCAAAGCCATAACTGCATAACCCACCAAATGATATATTGCCGCATATTCATCTATTATATGAATAGCATAAAACTGTCTGGTATCGATCCCTGTTGCAATCGGCTCAGTGGTGTGACTGAGATTGCAGCAGGCGTACTAAATCTTTTCTTTCTTTCTTTTTTGTTTTTCATTAAAAAAGAAGAAATTTATAGCTGTTTCATTTCAAGGCTCTTTTTTTGTATTTTTTTTAAAAACATTTTTCAGAACATTATGGTCCCCTACTTATTAGCTAAGTGCTATGCTCTGGACACTTTCAACAATAAGAGCCTATAAATATTCAGAGCCACGAAACGCATTATTT
>CM057160.1:4210648-4228817 GCA_029962745.1 Echinometra lucunter
CGAACGCATTATTTTAAAATAGAGTTGATATTCTTCTGGCTCTGTGCCGACAGTTTTCTAAAATTGTTTTCTTTTGTATACGTTAGGTCAAAACTTTAGCAGCAGCAATAAACAGGCACAGCTCCAGAAACGAATGACTATCGAGTATCAGATAGAATCTAATGGTCGTCATCATCAGTCGCAGACAATGCCTTTCAACCGAGAGCACGGTAAGACTATGAAATGGATAAGAAGTTTGTAGAAGCATCAGAACTTTCATCATTCATTTTATGAAAAAAAACCAGGTCAGAACTTTCATCATTTAAAAAAAAAACCATAGGTCAGAACTTTCATCATTTTATAGAAGCATATGTCGATATCAACAGTAATGCTTATTATTTAGTCTTTCAACCAATTCATGTGTTACAAACTATGATGACAGTTGCAAGCTTTTTCATGTGAAATACTAGTAGACTCTTATTTCATGTTGTGTTTTGAATGGATTTCTGCTTTTCATGAATTTATAGAGATGAGAAAGAAATTTATTTGACATGACTTTCTAGATAAATTTAATGAAGGGGGCTGAACTGAATTTCATTTATCTGCGATTTTTTTTCATAGTATTTGTTGAAGCACACAAAAAAAAATTTGAAACTAAATTCATAAAATGCTGTCTACCAATTGTTCTCGTTGCAGGGGTACCGAGGTTTAACCCTTTTGCAGCCAACTCCGAGTTCTACCAAGATTCGAGTATCTGAATGAGTGTATCTGAAGAGGTGTTTGCTACAGAACATCAGAGAACAGTTACTAGACAATCTAGAAAGATTGTACCCGTTCCCCATTAATTTCTCTTTGATAGGCGGGATCGAACTGAATTTATAATCTCAGAAATTACTTGGCGTGAATATAGCATAAGATGACTAGAGCAGTCGCATAAAGTCGATTCAAGCAGAACAAGTTAAAGACCAATGAATATAAAAAAATAAAACATTTTTGTCAGTTCTACTCTGTTACTAGTACTACAACGACTATTGCTAGTAGCCTTCTACTAATACTGCTTGTACTACTGCTACTATACTACTTCTACTGCTGCTGCTACTACTACTACTACTACTACTACGACTGCTACTGCTGCTGCTGCTGCTGCTGCTGCTACTACTACTACTACGACTGCTACTGCTGCTGCTGCTGCTGCTGCTACTACTACTACTACTACTACTACTACTACTACTACTACTACTACTACTACGACTACTACTACTACTATTACTACTACTATTACTACAACTGCTGCTACTGCTGCTGCTGCTACTGCTACTACTACTACTACTACTACTACTACTACTACTACTACTACTACTACTACTACTACTACTACTACTACGACTACGACTACTACTACTACTATTACTATTGCCACTGCTACTGTTGCTACTAGGTCTATTACTGCTACTATAACTACTACTACTACTAATACTGCTGCTGCTGCTGCTACTACTACTACTACTACTACTACTACTACTACTACTACTACTACTACTACGACTACTACTACTACTATTACTACTGCTACTACTACTACTACTGATACTTCTGCTCCTACTTCTACTACTGCTTCTACTACTGCTGTTACTATTTACTTCCATTGCTGTTTCTATTAGTCGGTCTTCTATACAAAACTTATATATACATCTGAAAGTAAATATATTTGGAACTATTTGAACCAAAATTTGCTGTATAAAAAACTTTAATTTCTCTCCATACTTAGCAATTCAGTATCCTATGCCTGAGAAGGGATAAATGAAGAGGGGGAAAAAGAATAAGATTTTCATGAGCCCTATACTGTTTCCGTTTATTTTATTTATTCAATGTATTACTGTTCCAAAGATTGCGATTACCGAATGTTTTGCAGTTTTGTGTCTGTTATTTTTTAATGTACGAATAAACGTGGTTAGATCTGTTATTTTCTTATGCATAATACGTCATTCGTGTTTCCGCAACTTGATACTGCTGTGCAGTGTGTATTGCATGTTTAAGCGATCGGTAAACGGTCAGATTTATTTAACTATTTGAATTTTTCTATGATATGGGGTACGGATACTTGAGAAAGGGGCCAAACAATCTGCATACAACGGAAAGTATTGCTTTGCAATGTTTAATCTTTAAAACATACCGAGATGTTTATATAAAACGACAGTCCTGCAAATACGGTATTGATTATAATGTGATAAACAAATAATTCACCATTTCAGCCACAAATTTAAGAAGTGGAGTGGCCGCACTTTCGCGGACTAAGGCCAAAGAAGGGAAATTCATCTCATAGTATTATGATTTCTGCAAGGTGCTAATTAATTCTTTCAAATTGGTAATTTTCCTCGTTATGCCAGTTCTAACTTTTACAGTGTTTCAAGAGCATATTTATTTGATATCATCGTGAAAAAAAAAATGCTGTAGGAATTTACACTAAATTACTGGCAGCTCTTTACTGCCAACAGAGCTGACAGTAATTTACTGTATTTTTTACAATATGTGTACTGTTTATTATGCGGTAAAACCGTAAACAGCAGTATATAAATGTAAAAATAGAGGATTTAATTGTAAATGATACAATATTTTACTGTATCATTAATGTTACGAAATTTACAGTGTATGTAGCAGGGAATGAACAAGTCACTAGATGAATGTTCGACTACTATCATGTATGCTATGAATTAAAACGTGTACCTGCTGGCTGGAAATCCGGTAGACATTGCATTTTCATTAATGTTCTTTTTTTATAAGTTTGTATTATTTCCCGAAATACTAAATGTTTGTGCAATATTTCCGTTTTTTAATGTATATTCGTAGAGCATAAGAAATGTCACACTGGACCATGCATATTACTCGAAACGATTTCTGCGTTTCGGATTGTATGAAAGAAAGGTATGATTACGTAAATATTTTAATGTTTATTCATATCACACGCATATAATCAATTACGATCAACTCCACTGAATTGTCCATTTGATTTCTGTGCGATTTACATTGTCGCATTTTCAAGGAGAAACTCCTGAACAATTAGATTATTTGCCATTAATTAACACTAAAATTATAAACTAAGTTGTTCTGTGTCCATGAATTACCGTTTGGGCATTCAACAAAACGTGTACATGTACATAGCAGCCGTACTTTTTGTTGTGGTTGTTTTTTGTTGATAAATTGCATCATTAAATTATTCATAATATCTACACCAAATGGATTGTATCTATTGTGTTTGTTGCAAAATTGTCTGTCATGCCTACTTATGACCATTAAAATGAAGTTCAGAGGTCTGAGGTAACCCTCTTAAGCCCATTGGAAAATAGTTCCAATGGCAAGGAAAGTCCTCCAAATCTACACACAAAAAAAATAATAATGACCAATTAAACGAAGAAATGTCCATTTCTTTTTTTTTTAAACAGAAATCTGAATAATTGCCAGGGATGATTTACCAGAAAGACTCTAACGAAACAAACAAATAACAACCTGACCGATTAAGAATGACATTTGGTCCGTCCATTACAATGATCATTTTATAGATTCTCGTTTAAGCAGTCGAATGTGACTGCCTTTCACAACGAAACCTAAAACAGCTCATAACGTTTTCATTATTTATTTTTTGCAGGCCTTCAAACTTTCAAAATTCGTCTAATGTCCGTCCGTGAAAAATCTACCAGGCTCCGATGAAAATATTAAATTTATTTATGACATGAGGCAATACATAAAACATTGATTTAGAGTTTCTTCTAAACACGCAAAACACATATTCCTAAGAAAAATCTAAACATGAGCACATTTTAATTCTTTTATTTCCTTCATTTCTATGTTTCAATTGTTTGCTCGGTGAAGGATTCTATTAAAAGAAGAGAACTTCTGGTATCGCATTTCACCATAACTTCACAACTTTTCATACAGTATAGAAAATATGCTACTTTAGTTGAAAATACGTTACAGAAATACATTATAAAATCGGTTGTCTCATTTCAGAAATTTTCCCACAAATCTTTCAATCACTTCCCAACAGGAAAAACAGGATTTTTGCGATTCGGCTTCAACCTTAACACTACAATATTTTTCTAAAATATGTACCTCACAGCTTTTGGCCTAACATTCGAAGTTGTCATTTATCGCGACCATGGATCTGCTAGTACATATCACTGCCTTGACTTAATCGTTATCTTATCGAACAATGCAGAATTGCTGGTTAATTGACGTAGCAATATATACACATATGCTTTAAAAAGGATAAATTAATGCATATTCATATAATTACACAAAATGCATTTTTAACAGAAAATTTATCACAGGCTCTGTACGAAATATATCAGTTGTTAATCTAGATTAACATTTATATGTACAAGCTATACACAAAAATCTGCATTTTATGCGACTCTTATACAATTTAAAAAGGGTGAAAAAAGGTCATTTCACCAGAGTTCGATGTAGAAAAAATAGTGGTCGTGGATAGATATACTAAGCATGACAGCATGACCATAAACATGATAAAACAGGTCTTATGAAAGGAATCGAGGAAAAAATACAATGTCTAAGTGTTCTAAGGCAACAAACAAAAAACAAAAACAAACGCAAAAATCAGTTTAAAAACGCAAGTATGAACATATTCTTCCATTAAACCCCCGTCCGTGATAATACGATTCACAATCTGCATGTCATACAAAAGTGTTTTTTTTTTTTTAAATCCAAATAAATCCTAACTTGCAAATGTACACTAAAGTCTAAATTTTCACTTTAGATAAACACATACAAATATATTGCAAATCTAAATTTACTTTAACAAGGAGGAAGAGAAAACATTTGAAATAAACACATTACAATACCTTTGCAAAACTAAAATTGATCTACTTTGACAAGAAATGTGATATAATCAAACAAATAGAAATCAAGATGGCGGTAGTTGTCATGGAGATGGATGATGCTCCTCCGATGTAATCCCAACGGTATTTCTGGAATCTGGTCCTGGATAACATCCATTCACGAGCATCCCCGTTTAACTTATTTTCCAACTCTTCACGAATCCGCTCGTTGTAGTTGTTATACCATTCCAACTTTTGAAAGGGGACAAGATTGTAATAATAATCTATTAATAATAATATTGTTTACCCAGGGAAGCCTCATCAGCATAACTGCTGTTCTTCATGAGGGCCCTGCAATTATTATTAACCCAGTAATTGCCGGGTATCGATTTACACCTGGGTGGAGTGTGTCAATCAATGTAGATTAATGTTTTGCCAAAAGACGTTAGTGACGGGTTCGATTCGAACTCTCAACCCTTAGATTTAGAGTCAAGTGAATGAACCACTATACCCCTTCACCTTCACCTCCATTGTGAGAGTTTCTATTTCTCATAATTAAAATATAAAAAGACATAAAATGGTACAGGTGAGTTATATGCAATATGACATAATTAAATTACTTTTATTCATGTCTTAATAATTTTACCCCCTCCCCCCAAAAAAAAATGTAAATGAGGGGTTGCAAGAGGCGACATTCACAAATGTATTATTGTACATGGACATAACGTTTGAGATTCAAGAATATGGCATAATTAGTTCATCTTTATAGAACTGAGGAACTGATTGTTTTACAGTTTTTGTCTTAACTAAGGACTTATTTTCTTACCTGTTTCCTTGTGAACATTTCAAAGTTGATCAACCTCGGTTCAAAAGGCACAAATGAGAGGACTTCGAACTCAAGATACTCCTCACCGTCCTTCCCATACTGTATGGAAAGCAATTCAAAATCAGTGAAGGATTGTACATTCTGCAGAAACTGACGCAACCGTGACACAACCGTGTAGTAATGTACAAACATCTGCCATCCAGATATTTCTTGTCCAGTGCTCTTAAATGTTTATACATGAATTGTATAATAACCGCTCGTTTCAAAAAAGGTTCTGCTTTAAGAAAGAATGTAAAACAATTAATATTTTTCATAAACTTGTATACACTTTTTTGTTAAAAATGTAGAAATTCATTCTCTACATATTTATCAAGATTATATAAAATGGTCAGTTGGTTAATATTTCTGAATAATGTGTTCAACTGAATCATCTCATTGTGAGATCCAACTACGCGATTTCATGGGTGACTCGTTTATTGTGACAGCATTTCAGTTACATCTTCCCAGGGCAGCTTCATCAGTATTACATACTCCCCTTTCTGCGGGCCTTGCAGTTCTTATTTTTTCAAGCATTTATAGGCACTCATTTAATACACCTGGGAGTGTTTCATAAAGCTGTTTGTAAAATTACGCATGACTTTATGATCGACTTGAATATGAAGTCCCTAATGGGATACCCAAAGTTTTTTCTGACATTTTAACAAAGTGTGACTGCATTTCCCACAATCTCAATGAAATTGTGGCAAAAATATGCTTCCCAATAAAAATGATTGTAAACCATAGTAATGTTTACGTCTGCATATTTCACCTTTAGCTGATGCAATTTATGATAACTAAGAATCCCACTTGGCTTGCCATTTTCAAGTCGTTCGTTAAGTCATTCGTAGCTTTACGAACAGCTTTTTGAAACACCCCTCAGATCAGGGAGAGAACAATTACAATTATCAAATTGTTAGGTTTTCAATATTTCTGAATATTAATGATATAAACACCGCGGATCGAGCCAGGATCTCTGGTAGGAATGTCAAGAGCGTTCATCATCATCATACCGCAGTAATTAGGAAGACTTACCGGGGTTTCAGACGGTATCACCCGCATGACGTTTGTCAGTCGTACCCCAAAATCATTGATGTCAGAGCTGTCTGGATCTATGTTGTAATACCCAGGACCTGTGTGAGAGCATGGAATAAATGGACATCCCATGAACAGTTTTATTGTGTAGCGTTACGCAGCAAAGTTTAGAACTTTGAAACTTCTAGAACTCAAAGGCGTGATTTCAGGTTCCTTAATGTCATCGAATTGATTCCCAAGAAGACTAGAAATTCTGAATTTTGTCTTATCCCCTTTTCCAGGAAGAAGTGGTCGAGACAACAAATATCGTTTTTAAAAAAAGAAACAAAACAAACAGAATTGAAACAGTGATGAATCTAAATAAATCGGATTTCTAGTGACAAACAGGCAAGGTGAGAAAATACAGAATCTCATGACGATGATTAAGTGGTGACTAGAAGACAAAAAGACAGGAAGATACGAAGAAGATTTTTTTATTGATCGGGAATTCTGGTGACAAAAAGATGAAAATACGAAAAGCCGATTCTCGTCAACTCGAACTGCAGTTGACAACAAAGGGGGAAAATACACCGAAGCTCTTCAAACCTATTTTCTGGTAACGAAAACGCAAGATGCCAACATTCGTCAACTAGACTTTATGGTGATAAGAAGACAAGGTACCAGATCTCGCCATCCTGACTTTTTGGTGATGTAGAGAAAGAATGTCGAATCTCGTCGTTCCAAGTTTTGACGATGAAAGGGAATGCCGAAACACGTCGGCCTACACTTTTGTTGATGAAGACAAAAATGTCGAATCTCGTCAACATGACTTTCAGGTGAAGAAAAGACAAGGTACCGCATCTCGTCAACCTGACTTTTTGGTGATGTAAAGAAAGAATGCCCAATCTCGTTGACCCAATTTTTGACGGTGAAAGGGAGTGCCGAAACTCGTCAGCCTGACATTTGGTAATGAGAAGACAAATTGCCGAAACCGGCCAGCCTACAATTTTCTTGATGAAGACAAACAGTCGAATCTCGTCAACTTGACATTCTGGTAATGTGAAAAGAAGGTGCTGATTCTCGTTAACCAGACTTTTTGTTGACTAAAGAAGGAATACCGATTCTCGTCGACCCGATTTTATGATGATAAAAAGACAATGCCGAATCTCGTCAGCCTGACTTTGCCAAAACTCGTCAGTCATAATTAATGCCATACAAAGATAAGACTTCGAAGCTCAACCTGACCTGATGTTTAACCATTAAGGAGGCACCATGACACTTTCCTGGGGAAAACAAAAGAGATTTCGTTGTCTTCAAAACGAATCTAGTTATCAAAACGGAATGTATCTACGCTCATAAAGTATATAAACGTTCATTCGCCTTTTCTTGTCATTTTAATTCATATAACACCTAAATAGATCCCTGTCCTTTGATTGGTTGTTTGATATTGATCATTTGTCCCATTGCACTATGACGTCATCATTCGTGGCTCCATTTACCGTGCAATCTTGGATCCATGCGATTTGCTCCATTGCACGAACGCCGAGAGCCCGGCACACTACGTATACGTAAAACGCTTGCGTTTGCAGTGTGCACCACGAACAGCGCGCTAGCGTATAGCGCTTTTGATTTATTGCGATTTGATTTATTTTTAGGTGCCATATAAAACAAATAATGAATGTTTTTTCATTCGTGCAATGGACAGAATATTTCCATTCGGTGAAAATGAAATCATTGATCCATTCAACCAGGCTTCGCCTCGTTGAATGGATCATTTCATCTTTCACCTCATGAAATATTCTGTCCATTGCACTCACAAACATTCATTATTTGTGTACTATCATCTTGGACTATTATTGTCGTAGAAATTAACGTATATTCTATTTCATACCATAAATCCCAACAAAGATTAAAGCGAATAATCAAACTTACCCCTTGACAATATCTTCCATCTCTGACTATTCTTAGGAAATGACAATCATGTGACAATACATAAAAAGGACTGAACGAAATGAAATAATATCAAACAAGACTTACCGTTTGAAAGTATCATGTTAGCATGAAACGTTTCATCCAGAGTATAATCACCGATATTGACAGGTTCTGATGGAGAAATAAACAGAGAATGAAAGTGAATGTCAGCAGTGAATGAAGACTAGGTGTGTGAATATAAATATGAATTGAAAGGAAAGTTATTTTTTTATGTACAGTGTGCGTCATTTGTGCGTCAGTTTCTTCTGGGGATCATGGGGATTGTGATTTGAAGGCTTCTTAAAGAGTTATGTGATCCAGTAAAATATTTGCGTTCTGTTATCGTCATTGAATTGTAAGCATGTCGGTGAAAGTATGGGTCAAGTCAATATGTCTACCGTCGATAAAATGTCATTATTGTGGTTACAGGTTCAAATTATAATATCTACATCATGGCCTGAACTAGCCGTAAACAGACCAAAACTCCTGATGAAGAAGAGTACCTAAGTTAGGATGTTTAGAAAGCTTTGAGTGATGTTTGACAAATATTTGACAAACATTCCGACAAAACATGTTCTATCGTTTTGAAAATTTCTACTTTGTCGGGGGAAAAAAAGAAAACAAAAGAAAGCGAAAGAAAACAAACACAAACACACAAAATTGGAAATGCCTGGACCTACCTTCATGTACAGTAAGGTACTGTCCTACACCGTAGCCAGTTGGATGAATGTAGTCTAAGCCAGCGTCCCACAGATGCTGACGTGCTAACACGTCAAGATCTCGACCTACACAGGATAAAACAAACAAACAAACAAACAAACAAAAAGCAACAGTTTACTTGTGGCGATAAAGACCTTACTGTTGTATTCTAGTCTTTCGGATGATCCTAATCCAATCCAAAATATAATGGACATAGCACCTTCCTCGCAGTTACAAGCTCTGCACACATCGCTTCACATGTTCTGGCCAGTTGAACTAATGCAATCCTTTTATGTAGCCCAAAGAGGTAAAAATGTCTCCTTCAGGTAAATGTTTGCGTTTTTCTTTGATTCATCCTTCACTCTAGAATGTTGAAATAATCTCCATTACATGTAAAGAAGCATCCAATTAATGACAATTTTTATTCTGTCGGTGTTGTATTACGTTAAGCGGTTGATAAATTAAAGTGTATTGCATAAATCAAGCATTATGAGCTTTGTTAAATATAGCGTGTTCATGTTGAAATAAATACGGTCTTTAAAAAAAACCCGAATTATTTAGCTTACCGTATATATTGGACCGAAATGATGCATTGCACAGGTCTATATGGCCAAGGAGTACTCTGGTATAGATTTCCTGCATAATAGAAAGAGGGAGGGGGAGAGAGAGAGAGAGAGAGAGAGGGAGAAGAAGAAGAAGAAGAAGAAGAAGAAGAAGAAGAAGAAGAAGAAGAAGAAGAAGAAGAAGAAGAAGAGAGAAAAAGACATAAGGGACTTGAGGGTTTAGGACATTTGAAAATATGCTCGAGTTGTGCTCTTTACTCCAGTCTTAAAAATTACCTTATCATTCCACATAGATGTTGCACACCATAGTTGCACACTAAGGAGCAAAACAAGTCCGTAATGGCATTCGCGCAATGTTCGTGGTATTAATTCTAACATTGTCCCATTTCATTGTCTAACTTAGTTTTGATTCATTTCCAAATGCTGAGAGAGAGAATATCTACCCTCTCTAGATCAGTTGGTTCCTCGACGTCATACCCCCACGGGATATCGTCTTCCATGGCAAAGAAGAATGCTCTCGATAGGGTGGTAGTTCCTTCCCTGTTAAAAAAAATAATAACATGAAAATAGTAACGGCCCTCATTTTCACAAAAGGTAGGAGAAAATTATAGAGAGGGAAATAAAAAGGGAAAGCTGGGGAGCCTTTCATGAAGAGTCTTGTCGGTGATTTTCACGGACAAATTTGCTCTCAGCCAATCAGATGCAAGGATTTCAGTAGTTTAAAACAGTTGTCAGTGAAAATCACTGACAAGACTCTTCATGAAATGCTCCCCAGAAAAGAGAGAGATAAAATATAGCGAAAGGGAGAGAGAGGGAGGGGTGGGTGGAAAGAAAGCGAGAAAGAGAGAGAGATAGAGAGAGAGCAAATAAAACCAAGGCAGGGAGACAGATGAATAATTGAGTTGTTGTTTTAAATAATCATTTTTCCTGACTTCAAAAGTACACAAACAACACAAGTATGTGCTTATAGCATAGGAACCACTGGACCTACGACTTTACGCACTGTTCCTAGAGACTTAGTTATTACTAAAGAACACTAGCGCAATCATTTGGTTTCGAATCCGAGGCCTTCAGGTTGCCAAAGAAGTTCCAACCGCTGAGTCATAAAACCTGGTCATTTTTTGTTTGTTCATCTGCATCGTCTTACATAATTCAACATTTTTTTTTTCTTTAAGAAATTTCTTTGCATTAAATATCACAAAAAAAGAAAGTCATATTTTTACATGGAAGGATGATGCAGTAAGATTTTTATTTGATTTGTGGATATAGACTCGCCCCATGCAACAAAAAGCAGATGGGTTATATAGCTTTTAAGAGGGCATATAACCATGTAGATGAATTTATTATTCTACCTATACTGAGCTCCCATGTCGTAGAGGAACATCTTCCCGGTCGTTATAGGAACTCGATCGTTTTCCTGGGAACTGGAATACAAAACAAATCAAAAACAAAAAACAGAAATTAAAAGATAACAGAAAAACCTGCTAATGAGAAAAAAGGCACCCCGAGGAACACATGCATTTGAGTGCAGCTAGTGAACGTCAGTAAAAAGGACAAAAACTTTATTATAAACTCTACATTTGAAGAGAGAAGGGATATACAGAGAGTATTTCACAAATCTATGAGATTTTCATGTCATAACACATTCCAAATGATACTATATTTCTTCGCGATATTTTATTTCCTCCATGTAATGATAATACGCTTAAATGTTGTTGTTTTTTTTTCAAATATTGATAGGTCAAGTCTTGTCGGTATTTGTCTTTATAATATACCCTTAAACTGTCTGACTTGTCGTTTTCTTGACAGCCAGAGGTGTTGTGCGTTTTATTCCATCAGAGTAAAAAGAGAAAATGTAGTATATATCTACTGTGCTATGATGACATCTTTAGTATTTGTGGTACATTAAAATTGCCCTTGTCTTTGTTTTGAGGCAGTGTAATAGAAATATACTTACTGATAATAAAAGTCTGCACTGTTGGGACCAAATGCCGATATCGTTTCATAACTCGGGTACATATAAGACTGTTGGTAGCTGTATGAGAAACGGAAAAATATAGCTGTCATTGTTACGACCGATAAATCATTTTTTATTTTTTAAACTGATTTTTCGTTTCATCTAGCGAAAACCTGGGTTAAACATACCAGCCGTCCAATCGTTGCTCTGTAAAAGGAATGGAACCTGGAATTTCATTTTGATAAGACAAGGGGTCTTTATTTTCATAAAAAGAAGAGCACTTTCAGCTGTATCTACACTCTTACAAGTCAAATCACTTATCAATAAATAATCAGTGTACGAATTAACATGACAGTCAATATGGTTTGCTCATGACTATTGAAATAATTGATTGGGTAAAGTCATAATAATGGGATGGACAAGAGATGCACTTACTCTCGTAAAGTCTGTGTTCTCTCCACCACATTGTATTCTGTTAGAATGTCTGCATTGCCTTCCTTGGGGTCCTGATTAAAGAATATTTTGACACATAATTGCAGGTTTATACATCTGACTATCGTGTTAAGTCGATAATGCATCCGCCCAAATGATAATTACAAAACGAAATTCAAACCATGCATGTACTGGCCGAAAACGACAGCCCGAAGGAGGGACGACAGCCAACAAAAACGGCGACCCGTGGGGTAATGGCGGTCTAGGGGCATTCTGATAGTGGACTATGTGCTTTCTGTCGGCTGGCATGTCCATGACTAGCTTACCTCCTGCTAGTTTTTGAATTATACCAATAACTTGTTAAGATATATGATTATTTATTGGATATAGCATCTGTGTAGACAGTATATTTTTAAACGCACAGTTTTTTTTTACGATTCTAGTCCAAAGTCAATCGTGACTTCGCCACTTTATGAAAGATGTGATCAGAAAATTAGGAATAAAATCAACTATTCTTCACTTTCTTATTTCCTCTGTTTTGCTAAGAGTTTTGAACAAGACGAGATCACGGAAGTATAAGAAAAAAATGAAGATTAAGGTTTTACTTTCGGCGGTGATTGCATTTTTCAGATCAAAATACTTGTATACGGATATGGGTATAACTTCAAGGAGATATGAGATCATTTGCAATGACAGAGAGGAATAGCAAAAAACAACAACAACAACATCAAATAACAAACAGCAACAAATAACTAACAAACAAATTAAAAAAAAAAACCTTACATTCATGTCCTGTAATAACCCATGCATCCACGTGGCCATCTCAATCATAGTCACAGATTCAATTAGCTAGGACGATAAAGAAGTAAAACAAAACAAACGGAAAATTTGAACAATGCAGACTAAAAAAAAGGGGGAAGAAAAAAAGGTAATCAGCTAGGGTAAAGAAATAAAAACCAATGATCAGCATAACTTATTACTTGATACTGTTGTAATGAGAAATCCAATTTAAAGGATCATCTTTCCTTCTGTATATCTTTTATCCGTACTTGCTAACAACACACTGACCAACTCAGTAACTTTTAAAGTCTTCTTCTCCATCACTTCCTGTCTAGATCCGCCATATAATTTGTCATGAAATCGTGACCGTTTAGGTCGGGTTCTCCTCTCAAAACTTTTCTATCACTTTTTTTTTTGGTAGTTATTATGTCTTGATTTATCAACTAGTATAGTGTGGGTGTCTATCTAATTAATCATGGCAAGGAGAACTGTTTCACTGGCAGCGTCGCGTTAATTATCATAAATGGAAAGCTATTATGCCTTCATCCATTCATACTATTCATAGTGCTCGCTTCTTGTCATATTCATTCTTTACGTCAAAGATTTGCGTTACAACTTTTTTCATAATTTTTGTCATTAAAATTTGAATCTCCTTACCAACGCCTCTCTCATCGATTCTAGTTCATCCTCGTTCTTGACAGCTTTCATTAGGAGGACGGGAGAAGGTTCCATAATGTATTTTCTCTGCATCAAGAAAGGAAGAAAATAGAATAATTCCGGTTTTGCATTTATTAAAAGGCGATTCATACAAAAATATCAAAATTGCCTTGAATCACTGTCGAATGGGTTTAAATGTATACCCATGCTTGATTTAACGTAAACAACAACGCAACTTAAATAACTTATTTTGTTCAACTGACCGGGTAATAAAATACATATTCTTACATCATCGTTTCCGACTTTGTCCATGATCGCATCGTAGACAAAGTAACTGGATGTATTGCTGAACCATATCTTCTGAGAAAACACCAGATTATTGGGCGTGATCAGATCGTTATAGAAGGCAGAAAGTCCTTTAGCTACGATACACGTTGACCGACTCGAGCCTATGTATACGACAGATATTTTAAAACAAAAAATGTTACATTTAGTCCTGGTGAAATTTGAATGAAACTTGTTAGATCTGCAAGTGTTACATTTTTATTTTCTCTCCATGATTTCTAATCGAAGTAGATGACAGGGAGCGAGAGAGCTTGCAGTGTCGAATATGAAATGAACAAGATGGATGGGAGAAGACCAACCCATTTACACATTTTTCATTCTCTACCTTTCCTTCTTTCCTTTTTTATTTATTTCGTTTTTGGTTTTTTTTAGCTTTTACCTATATTGGTGAATGGAAAAACAAAAACAAAACAAATGAAAAGAAAAAAAAACCCTAATAAAACTTGATTGTCACGATATTTGTTGTAAAAATTCCTTTACCACCCCATCTTGTACACCTATACATCCAGCCCCATCTTTCAAAATGTCTGAATACACCTTGACTGAATATTATGCTTAAATTCCTTCACGGAATCACAACCAGGAGGTCCAAAGTTCGAATCCAAGCTGCCGATCCGATGCCCTTTACCAAGGCATCAATTCTCGTTACCTAGTCACTCGGATAGGATTTTAAAAAAACCACAGGTCCCCTGGATGCTACCGGCATTAATGTAAATAAACCATCAACTTACTAGAGCTACCGAGTTGATGCCATTTGTCAGGGCATTAATCCTCATTACCTAGTCTCTCGGATAGGACTGAAAACCTACGGGTCCCCTGAATGCTTACTAGCATTCAAGTAAAATAAAGCATCGACCAGGGGCGGCGCTACGGGGAGCAAGAGAGGCGACCGCCCTTATGATTTTCACGTGATTTAAAAGAAAGGAGAAAAAGAAGAAAAAAGGGAGGAATAAGAAAGAAGAGTATAGCGAAAGAGATGACTTGGTCTTATTTGTTCTTTTAAAACGTAAATAAACTCATCTACGGGTCATCTCCTCCCCCCCCCCCCCCATCAAAGTACCCAGGTGCCGCCCCTGCCATCAACTTACCAGAGCACTCGACAGAGTCCAGTTCTAAGTGTTGACGAATTTCAGGGTAACGCTCCTGATCTAACCTCACGTTAGCATCATACAAATACAGGCTATAAAAATGAGAAAGTGATTAAAGATTATGGATGTTTTTGATTAACGGTATATGAACTGTGTATTGTGCCAAGAAGTTCTTACATGAATTGAATTCGAGTTGAGGGATTTGGTATGCAAGAGCAGATTGCTGGTGAAGGCATGTTTACTCTCGCGCGATAGAACCAGGGTTCGTATGAATCACTGGGGGATAATCATTAGTATAGAAGCAATTTTGTTTCTCCGTAGTCAGTGGAGACCATGTCTCATGATCGACTTCCATTCCAAGTCCACACCAACGACTTTTCATCTCAATGGCCACAAGGAAGGCCGCCTTTAATGTGGAAAGGTCAAGTGCGGCGGCAGAACTATGGATCAAGTCTGAACTAACGAATTTATGACCCAAATTACTTATAGTGCTTTAAAACTGAATGGGTCTACAGAATGACCACGAGGACAGCTCTGTTGCAGAGAATGAAATCAACCGAAAAATTCATCACAAATAAACCAAAAGACAAGGAGGTATTCTAATTCAAGGCTTCTATACATTTTTTTTCTTGAGTTGTATATTTCCTTCACGGGAGAAGCCTCAGTGGCGTTTCCAAGTAGCCCACCCCCCCCCCTCCGCCCCCGGTACTTGTTCTCCTGCTCTTGAAACTCTTCGTCAAAAATATAGGTTAAGGGTTCAGGATATTTTAGTTTAAAGTTTGGTGTGAGGGTTACGATTAGGTTTGTTATAGCGGTTGGTCCAGAGTTAAAATCATATACTAGTATTCAGTTTTATGCACTGAACCTGAAGCAACTGCAGGGCAGGTGACGCAAAGTGAATGATAACATGTCATAGCTATATGTTTAAATTAATCTGAGAGGATTTGAAAGATATTTAATCATGAACTTACTAGATGTAACTGTAGCCTATGATTGCATAGGATATAAAGAGAGGGTTGTAGGGCACATCTTCTCCTCGTAGATTAAACAGCCCTGTAACCATGGTAATAAAATGGATGTTAAGCGATAAATCATGGAGCCAAATTTCAAAACTTCATCCCACGAACAAACGACTGTCAACATGATCAAAGTACAGAATCATTTAGCTAAACACATCTATTTACTCTCGTTTTTGTTTGATAGTGGTTATACTCTTTTTCCTCCCATTTTTTCTTACTGTCGTTATTATCATTAAATTTCTCAGAAGCATCAAGAAACAACTCTCAACTAGACAAAGATGTTGTTGTTGTTGTTGTTGTTGATGATGGTGATGATGATGATGATGATGACGACGTTGATGGTAGTGATGATGGTGATGGATTGGTGGTAGTGACGAAGGTGTTGGTGATGGCGGCGGTGATGATGATGATGATGATGATGATGATGATGACGTTCATTGTAATGATGATGGTGATGAATATGGTGGTAGTGACAAAGGTGGTGGTGGCGGCGGTGATGATGATGATGATGATGATGATGATGATGATGATGATGGTGATGATGATGACATGATGAGATCAATGATCACGATGATAACAATCTTCTGATACTTACATGCAATTTCATCGAGACCTGTCAAGACCAGTAGATCGGAATCTCTCTCTGCCATTATTTCTCGGACATTCTTGAAGTTATTCGGGTTAACTGACAAGTCCTGGTAGATCTTTTGTTTCCACGTATAACCTGACCAGGTATAAGCATATTCATTCTTGGATTAAACAAGGACATATAACCAGTTTCACGTAACGAACCATCCAACAATTTACATAAGAAATTAATCAATCAATCGAATTTGTTTTCATGTATTGCTCTATTCATTTTCGGTGTTCTTGGCCAAGTTGGTCAAGTTTTTGATATTCCCATACCCTAATAATATCCAACTCTTTTGAATTCCCTCCGATATGCCGGATCTTCTGTCACAGTTGCACTACAGTCGGACCTGTTTTTTTTTACTGTTTTTTTTTTGTGTGTGTTAATGTCTTTCTCAACAATACCTTGCCTGGAGCAAGCTGATTTATTCACTGACATAGCAATGCACCTGATTAATTGCATCATCTGAATCATCTTTTTTCTTCTTGTTTAGAAGCCCTCGGTTATGTAGGACAGAAGCTTTAGTGTTTTAAAACTGAACAGAATGATCTTTATTACATACAAGATCGACGCACACTAATAAGTTTGATAGTTTACAAATATATTTTAATTTCTGCATGTTTCTCTCCAGACCCTCTGGTTACCAACTATTCAGTTCAGCTGCTATTTAAAAAACATCTCTTTGGATGGAATCATTTTGCATGCTTTAGTTGCCGTTATGTCTGGCAAGCCTCTGGCAGACTTTTACGTAACCAAGAGCAACTTTTGTTCAAGAAGTATGAATGCAATTAGAAAACTGGTCTTTTGTACGTGTGCGAAGTCAGAATGAAAATTCGTAAGTTCATATTAATTCTAAAAAAAAAAAAACATGATTTCATAAACATGATAAATGTTTGTGCGATTTTGATAAACTTCTTTGATTCTTATGCCTTCATTTAAAGCTCTTCAAAGCAACTTGCAAGTGAGAGCAGATTGCGCCAAAAGTACACCATTTAAATCAGCAACCTTTCTATGTTGACATTTTTTCCTTGCTAGCAAGGGATTTTTCGAAACTGTCCGCCCCCCCCCCTCCCGTGCAAGTCTGAAGTAGCTCTTACACCCTCTAACCTGCGATAAAGTCGTTTTGTATCTCTAGCTTTTCGCCAGGATAAGGGTCTTTCTCGCTCTCAAGATCCTCCCAGACCAGATCGACTAGGTTGTATTCTTCATCGTGAGTACGGAACTGCATAGAGCGAGTCTCGAGACGGTTGGTCTCGGTCAGATCGAACCAGTCACCTTATAATGAGAGAGAGAGAGAGAGAGAGAGAGAGAGAGAGAGAGAGAGAGAGAGAGAGAGAGAG
>CM057160.1:4229317-4282946 GCA_029962745.1 Echinometra lucunter
AGAAGGAGAAGAAAAAACGGGGTTAGGAGGAGGTGGAGCGGGAGGGAGAGAGAAAGAGAGGGAAGGAGGGGGTCGATAGTTAAAGATAGTGTAGAGGGAAAAAGAGGAGAAAGAGGGAGGGAAAGAAAGAAGATAACATTTTAGGCCTTTATATAGGTTACTCCTGTTGCTACAATTAGTGGTGGTACAGGGATAATTTTAAAGCTCGGAGGATACTCCCTCTCGGCAATATAAACTTTTCGGATACAAAAATTACTTTAATATTGCTTTATCACCTGAAATTTTTCATCCACCAGTCGTTCGGGAGATGTAAAAATCAAACAACAACAACAAACAACCAAGCTTTTTAAACTAACAAAGAAGTCATTCAAATCATCAATTGATATAATAGCGGAACTAGCTGGGGTCAGGTAGGACGCAAGACTCCTATCATGTCTCCCCCCCCCCCCCTTTCCTCCGGTGCTATCACCTATCATTAATTACACGTAATGCTTCTCCTAGGTCTACTTCTAATACAACTTTCGAGAAATATTGTTTACAGTAAAACTACTACCTCCCTTTTCCATAGATATTATTACTCTATCAACGCATACAAATTTACAAATATTTCCTAAAATACAATTTTTTCTAAATATTCTTTTCCACTCTGAGTTCGATGAATATCACTAACTTACTATAGGGCATGAGGCGAGGATCAAAACCGACTTGTGATCCGGCAGGCATACCCGCTCCTGGGATGAAGTTGATGTCGTCCGGATCCGTTGTCCGATCATCCCGAATCAACCATTCCCACGGTGTTAGAAAATCTTCATCACCTGGTTAAACAATTTTCAAAAAAATCAATGTTTGACATTTTTTGCCATTAACAATAACATTATCCGGCCTTCGTCACTTCTTTGTCACATTTCGTTTAGCTAAAACATGTTTGCTTTACTTCATTATATGTTTACTTATTGGTATTGCAATTTACTTTCTTTTTCATAAATATCACTTTAAGACCATACAGGAATGTTTATGAGAATCACTTTGATGATACCGGCGCTATGCGAGAAGCCAGTGGTTATCGTCATCTTCTTCACCATCATCATCATTACCAACACCGTCATCATTTAGCGTCTAGAAATATAGTATTAGGCGCGTTATAAATGTGCTGTATTATTATCATTATTATTATCACCATCATCATCATCATCATCATCATCGTCGTCGTCGTCGTCGTCGTCGTCATCGTCGTCGTCATGAAAACCACCGTCACTACCACCAAGATCAGTACCATCATCATCATCAGCCTTATCGTAACCAACGTCATCATCATTGACATCATCATCATCATCATCACCATCATTATCATCATCGTCACCATCCTCATCTTTATCTTTATCAAATTTGTGTCTTATTTAATCAGAAACCTTACCAAGGATCATAATTTGCCAGTTACAGTCTAACTGCTGTTGGGCGAGTAGTTCAAACTGAGGCTCCGTCCATATCGCTGCTCCCCATTCTAAGGTGACGATAGCAAAACCTACAAGGCAAAGAAACGGGGTTAAAAGATAAACAGGGAGCATCGAAAACCGTGAATGGTAAAATATATGAAGATATCAACACATGCAGATGATTCTCTCGCATGTATTGATGATGATGAGAGTCTATTCATTTTACAGAGCATGGTGAAAAAGTGAAGAGTTTTGAAGAATCATATAAACTGAAAAATAACATCACGAATGTTTTTTTTTCCTTTTGTGTATTCATTGCTAGCTCGTCTCTAATCATTTCTTTAATTTCAAAGGAAAGTAAGGCAATACAACATGCAAAATACGCTGTCATGACCAGGCCACATTTTCTGTTTCAAAGTACGTTTGTAATACACATAAAACAAGAACATTGAAGAAACAAATATGAGCATAATGAAATCTGTTGTTGGTGGTGTTGTTTTGTTGTTGTGGTTTTTTTTTTGTCATTTCCACAGATAATGAAAATGAATTGTCATATTTCATCAAGGTCATATAATAACATGACATAGGTAATATACACTGTGGAAAAAAAGTAAAGTATATTCTTTTTGTCAGAAAATGATGTGTTATGCTACATATTTTTTATTTCATTGCATTATTTTGGTACCTCCTGTTCCGTTAAATCCTGACATGAAATAGATACGTCTGTCGGGATCAGCTGGATATTCACTCTGAAAAATACAAATTTAATATTTATTTGTCTAATTGTCTGGAAAAAAAAAATGGCAAGTCAGATAAATAGCAGATAGTTGGCTTCATGGGGGGGGGGGGGGGGAATGTGACTTTCATTTCGAAGGTTGTTGGTTCGTTAAATCGCTTGTTGCTACAGCCGTAGTTTGTCAGTGTTTGTCGAAATAACGGTATTGCTGAATAATGCCTTAATACATTATAAATCGCTATCTAAGGCGAGGTTCGCTGTTCAAATTGATATTTTGAAATAACAACATTTCAACCCTCATCTCACTCCCTTTATTTCTCTCTCTATCTACATCTACCTATCTGTCTATCTATCTATCTATCTATCTATCTATCTAATCTATCTATCTATCTATCTATCTATCTATCTATCTATCTATCTATCTATCTATCTATCACTTTTACCTGTCTTTCTGTATATATTCATTCAAATATATTTGCTGAAAAGTTAGAAATTCACATAAACAGTAAAAGGACAATCTTTGTATTAATGCACCATATCACGCTTTGCCTGCTTGTACGATTATTAAAAAATGCTATAACACTGAACAGGAAAATAAAAAGGGGCTTTGTCAGTGACTGTCTTTTGATAGTCATCTTAACGTTTAGATGTAGCTCTGATATACAATTGTACAAGTAGGTACACTATCAACAGCAGATGTAAAAAAACTAAAAATGTAAGATATCTAGAAAAATGATCCCCCTTACCCCGTGAGCATCATATCCTGGTATGATATATGCTTCATATTGGAATAGGTTCGTCCTCATCTCCGCTCTCAATCGGTCCAGCTTCAGATCAGAGATAACTGTGGTCGGTGGATAGGTCTAGTAAAAGAAGAGAGAATAAGAACATTTCTTCAATATTGGTACTGGTGGTATATCATGTCCATCGTATTATGAAAATCATCTTGGGTATCTGTCTAATGTTGTAATGATAATGATAATAATGATATAGGAGTCCTGGGTGGCATAAATAATAAATGATAGATAATTTGTATAGAGTGGGACATGCGATCAACAAAATTGATCAATTTGACCATAAACATGATAAATCTTGATGGAAATCACGAGAGGCAAGAACACAGAATACAGATTATGACTATCGTATACGGGTTATCAATATCAAAATAATATACGGTATAACGCTCTCTCAAGCACTCCTCTCTCTCTCTCTCTCTCTCTCTCTCTCTCTCTCTCTCTCTCGACGGGGGAGGGGGGGGGGGCTTTTCATCCCGCTCCTACTCGTTCCCTTCCCTCCTATTTAACAGTTCAATGTAAATAACGGATATGGATAGGGTGACGACAGTTAAATCTGGAATAGGGTCCATTAGCCCTGACACCTTCAGCAATGACAATGACGTTTCAATTAAGGAGAAACAATTAATACACTTATTGTAATATTGGAAAGGGCGGGGGTGGGGAGGGGCCTGGAGATCTGAAGATACAATCTCACCGGTGGATAGACATCACAGTTTCTAACATCGAGCGGCGCCCTTCTCTTTCTCGAGTGAATCTGCCGATCACCAGCCTGGGCGTTGCCAATCAGCAGAGCTGTAGCGATTATAAATGGACAAAGATGGCTTGCTCTTGATTTTATGTCACATTCCACTATTCCCTTTCTTGGTGAGCTTTTTTTCACAAAATAACATGATATTAAGATCTTTAAAATGGTAGTTTTCTTTCACTGCAAAATCATACCCTTTATCTAAGATGCTGTTTTCTGTGCATATCTCACATGTTATATTTTCAGAGAACACAGTCTGATTATAATCATATTATTTATCACTAACTCAGCCGACTAATTAGTCATTAGATACTAGTGTCCAACCCGAGAGTCAAGGTTCGTCTGAACGTTGATAACATTTGTTTTTGAAAAAAAAATGTATATGAATTAAGGCCTATATATCAATTCAGTTCAATGCAACCATGACCACGGGTGCAACACATAACTGTAAAAACTACACCCATATAGCTGGCATAATACGTGCTGATGAGTTGAACAACAGATCCAGTTATCTAGAGGTATGTCAAAATGTTAGCAATTTTCGAAAGGATATTTAAAAAAGAGAATGTTTCATCAAGGCCAACACACATTATTATTACGATATACATTAGCTAACACAATGTTTATCTATGGCGCCAATTTCCGCTAAGGATATACTAATAATAAGGTAAAACAGATTCTGACCTGTGGCTGCTACAAGAACCATGACTTGTGCCTTCATCGTAGATATGATCTTCCTATCAGTTATGTCAGGCAAAAGTAATCCAAACAAATAATCCAGTCTTTTAGGTTTAATTATGATCTGTTAGGTTGAAAGACAACCAACCCGCTAAAATATGCAATTATGCATCATCGCCTGTTATGTTCTGCGTGCGTGCGAGCGAGCGTGCACCCTCCAGTCAAAATGTTAGAACACAGAATTTCGCTCTCATCGGTTAATAATTTACAGTATACAAACAACCCCGAGAATTCTTGTTTGGGGACAGTTAGCAAGGTGGTACTGAATGTATATCTGATTGTTATGAATCATAGTCTGGAACTGTTGTGATCATATCTGAAGACAATCCCGATAAATCTCGAATATTTGTGAATAGTTTCCACCAGTTAGAAGACATGGTAGAAACTGTGTGTTTTTTGTGCGGACTGTCCTCGAGTGGTCGCTTCAACGAAATCAAAGAGTATACCGTTGGTTGAGAAAAAGAAGGGCTTAACACTTGAAACATATGAGTTAACGCCTTTTTGTTTCTCAGGCAACGATCTTAACAGTCGTGCTTTCGCCTTTTCAGCTTAATAGAAGGGAGACTCCTACACCTGTTTAATTATCATGATGATTTCTCATGATATAGCGATGATATTTTCCCACAATGATGATTTTTTTCATGTCTATCTTTTAGGGATTCCGGTTCTAGATAAGATCCATTTCTGATCGATTTTGATGAAGCCTTACACTCAAATGAAAACATTTTTTTCATGTTTTACATGAATCACGATTTGTAATTGGCATAATACTTCTGTATGAACGTGTATTATCTCGAGGTACAACAAGTCATAATTGCCCTCTTCTGACATTGATCTGCGTATGTTTTGTTGAGTTTTAGTTTGAAATTATGCTTCGTAGGGACAAGATTTATTCATAATTCATGTATTTTTGTTCAGTTATTATCATTGCTATTTAACCGTCACATGTTTTCCACTTGTTGCCAAGTATGTCAATTTTCAAACCGCTTTCATCCCGCTACAGTATTACTCGAAGCAAAGGTCAAGACTAAATCAAACATTGAATTAAATAATGGATATGCTTATCGTTTTATTTTTATATAATTTTGAAATTAGACTTGTTTGTACATGTGCGGCTTAATGATTAATTTCATTTTGTTTCCAGATATTTGTTGAGGGTTGCTAAAGATTCAAAGGGTAACAGAATACTTTTAGGGAATCCTGGGTTTATATGATGATGTTCTTTGTAATTTTGTTTTGTGTTTGAACTTGTATATTACCTCATACTACCTCAACCCACTAAAAGTTCTGCATGTCCGCTCTCTCACCCAATGCTTTACAAACTTTAAAAAACAGTGACCGAGGTCCACATTTTGTGGTTTGGCCTAATATCTTTTGATGCAAAGCCCTAAAAATCATACCAAATACATGAGCGGAAAGAGCTAAAAATTCTACACAAACTGTGCCCATTTTGGTTGCATCAATATTCGTTGTTTGATGCTGAAATTTTTTTAAAGGAAAATAAGCATTAAAATCCTTAAATTTGCAATGTGATAGAAGGTTTAAAATCACCGTTTTCCCCTGCACATTGGCGACTTTTGACTTCTCATCATAATTTCTGTCAATTTATATTCATTTCAGATACATGACGTTTTATAAGGAAAATGTAGCAATAAGATAAAAATGTTGGTGTTGCCAACTTGAAGAATAAAAGCTGATCAAATTAGGCTTTAAATAATTCCTGTCACAAATGGGTTAACAAGAAAAAAAACTTCTTTCTCTCTCTCTCCCTCTTTGTATTTTTTCTTTTGCTGTCTCTCTTCCACTCTCTTTCTCTCAAGATCTCCTTTTCTCTCCCTTTTCCCTCTTATTCCGTATTTACATTTTTTTTTTCTTTACCCATCTGCTCATCTCTTCTTCTCCTCTTTATTTCGGAAAACTTTCTGTCCCACTCTACAAACAGCCTCTCTGTCTCCTCCCCCTCCCCTTCTCCCTATGAGGCATTCGATCAGATATACTGATGACATTCTATTCCATTTCCGTCAGAGCCCTTTATTACAGGGCTCTGATTTCCGTATGGTTAAAGCGCCCTCGTTCGAATGAACATTACTGATGAATGAAAATGGGAATACAAGAATATTTTACTCACACCTACTCTTGATCTCTTCTCATAAAGTCATGGAAATTGAGGAGTTTATTAAAAAGACCAAAATTGCAACATTTCAGATTTCATTACATACATAATCATTTCTACAAAACTAGAATTGATTCTGTATTCTAAAAAAGATGTCGTAATGTTCTGCTGCAGTTAAATATAACAATACCAAAAAAAAAAAAATATGAACTCGTGTACAGAGTTTCAAAATGATAGGCAGAACATCGAACAACAAACTTAAACTTTAAATCGAGAAAGTTGTTTTTGAAGTTCTCACTCACGTGTTCATAGCTTAACAAACTCTCCTGCGTAGAAAATTAATTAACATTCGTCTAATGGAATAGAAAGCATGCATTTTACTTCAAATGTTCCGAACAAAAGTAAATGACTTTTCAAATTCCATCAAAATATGATGTTGAACTGCTTTTGTAACTAAATTCCACTACATCGTTTGTTATTCGTATATTATGAAGGGGAGGAAAAATCATATTTTCATCTTATTTCATTAGTTAAAAGAAAAATAATCATTGATCATGCAGCAACTCATACATCTTAAAAGTTAACCGAATATTTGTATTGCGGCATAATCATAATCATAATCATATCGAGTACATTACATAAATGAAGAAAAAAATATCCAAATTGTCGGCAATATTCTAGCTATTTACATTTCATAAGCATTGCCCCTGTTCACCAATATATACACATGTTATAATTATACATGATCCAATATATACAGAGATAATGATTATACAACATAGTGATCCTTTGCATTTGGATAAAAACAATCAAGAAACAGAAAACTATACACCTTGGCACAGCAACTTTTGTGAGTATTCTCCTCCTCATTTCTATTAAACTCGTCACAAACAATGTGGGGACTAACCCCTCAAATTGCGAATAATAAAACAAAAATAAGATTTCAAGCAAAACAATGACTCGCACAGAACACATCAATTTATGAACCAAGGGTTCTAATATAAAAAAGGCATTACAGTACTTTTCTACTTTTATGGGAAAACATTAATACAACAATAATTATGAAATACGATTGAATAGTTTGATCATAAAAGTCTAAATCATAGAAATATTTGGAACAAATTTCCTAAAGTACATAGAGTGAAACCTTAGTTAGAAATAATAATGTGTCAGCTCAGTTTACAAAGGCACTATGATAGGCGCGTAGCTTAGTGAAAGTTCTTTAATATTATTCATACACCGATACTACAAATTTTGAATAGTGACTAGTGTACCAAAGCAGACAACGCAAACTGAAATAGAAATTCCAAATAATATAATCTTAACAGTAGCACCACTACTTTATCAGCTTTTCGATGGAAAGAATATTATTTTTTAAAATGCGAGAGAGCTAATTGGACTTCAGCGGTTCTATTTTTCTTGCCATGTGAATGGAGTACATTTATTAGTATAGTGCATATCACCGAGTAGCTTTAGTGAAACTTAGTATTTACTGCAAAAAAAAGGAATAACTACACAAAGTAATTGACAAACGTATCGAAAAGGAATACTTTATAAAGCCAGAGTAGGTTTTCCGGGTCTTATGCACTATCACCTAATTTCTATTTAACAAATATTTCAGCAGAATTATTATCTGGATCAAACTATTATATCACAAAAGCAATGAAGAGAGTATATCAATCGAATAGTTTTGATTTTTCACAAGATTCTGGTTGTGAACTGTTTGCATTGAAAGTAGACTGGGACCCGTAGCACAAAGCTTAGCAATTGATCGTACGATTGATCTTTGCGATTGATCGCATTGACCACTATGCAATTCGTGCAATCAATCGCAAAAATTTATCGTACGATCAATCGCTAAGCTTTGTGTTACAGGTAATGCTTTATAGGAATATTCCAAAACCAAACTCAGAAAATCTTTCTTGTATCAATCTGTATAAAATCATTCATAAAAAATCACACCATGTGGAAAAAAGTACCCTACAAAATGGTTGAGAAACCTACAGTAACAATATCGAGGTAATGAAAGAAACTATGGTAACTAGGATAGCCGTGGTCGTCTTTGAGATCGTTGACGCCCCTCCGATGTAATCCCACTTGTATTTTTGAAATCTCGTTCTTCTGTTCATCCATTTCAGAGCAGTGCCGGAGAGGGCGCCGCTCATTTTCTCTCGGATTTTTTCGTTGTAATTGTTATACCAGTCGAGCTGCAAAGGAAAGCAATATACATAGTCATCCACAGATACATGCATTTCCATTTTTGTACATTTATCAACCCATGTCTTCTATAAGTAAATAAATGTATACTGATAATGCTTCTACCTTGACTGCCATTTATTGACTACATCGAATGCAACCATAAAAACGACAGCTTCAAGAAAGTTGCAGTGTTGTATAACTAGCATAAACCTCCTCCAAGTTCTGCTCCTCCACTAACTACCTCTTCTCCTCCCCTTTCCCCTCTCACCCTCCCCATCTCTACCTATCACTACACCCATTATCATCATCATCATCATCATCATCATCATCATCATCGTCATCATCATCATCACATTATCATCATCATCACATCATCATCACATCATCATCATCATCACATCATCATCACATCATCATCACATCATCATCATCATCATCATCATCACATCATCATCACATCATCATCATCATCATCATCATCACATCATCATCACATCATCATCATCATCACATTATCATCATCATCACATCATCATCACATCATCATCACATCATCATCATCATCATCATCATCACATCATCATCACATCATCATCATCATCACCACCACCATCATCATCATCATCACAATCTACATCAGTACCACCATCACAATCAACAGTACTTATACCATCATTATCTACATTATCATGATCATTGCCATCACTTTACCATCGTCATCATCATCACCATCATCATCATCACCATCATTATCATCACCATCATCATCACCACCATTATCATCTTAAATTATCAACATTATTAGTGTTGTCATCATTGCCTTTATGATCTCAACTACTTTTAGTCTCTGTGAAAACAAGATTTCAAACATTTTAAATTACCTGTTTTCTGGTAAAGTACTCAAAATTGATCAGTCTGGGTTCAAACGGTACAAAGGTTGCCGTCTCAAATTCAAGATACTGAACATCGTCGCTATCATCTTCGTTCAGGAATTCGTACTGTTGGGATCATGGGAAGACAAATATTAGAAAATTATAAGTCGCGGATTAAAATCGTGTAAAAAAAGAAAGGGGGTTCAATTACATCGAATTTACGCTGATATTTGGGCATGTACTTTTAAAATCAACTTGCTGATCAGCAAGATTCAGCGAGGTAGAAAGAAATTCAAGAAGAAAAGTAAGGCGAGAAGATAGATGGAAGAAACAAAAAGGAGGAAGGAGATAATGAAAGAGAAAAGTTTCCTTACCGGTGTTCTAGTGACTGGTTTGACGTAGAGAACATTGCTGACGCGTGCGCCAAAGTCGCTCTCTCTGTCACCGTCAGGGTTGCGATAGTAGTAGCCAGGGCCTGGATAACATAATCACAAGAAAAACATGATTGCAATTTATTATACTCAAGTTTTATGAAATTTAATCCTCTCTCATTTTCTCTCTCTGTTTTAACACTACTACTGTCACCACCTCTTTCTCTGTCCAGTTTTTATTTTGTGTGTGTGTGTGTGTGTGTGTGTATTTTTCTTTGTTTTCCTTGGCTGTCTTTCTCTCACACTGTTCCTAACTCTCGTTGCCCCCTTCCCCCTTCTCTCTCTCTCTCTTACACTCACACACAAACACACACACACACACACACTCACACAAATCTGCCTACTCCTCTATCATTTTTAGCTCTTGCTTTGTTTCACTCTGCAAAATGAACCATGGCTTCATTTTCTTGTGTTGCTTTTACTGTCGCCTTTTGCTCCTTCATTTTCCTCACTCTACTTCTTTACACGTCTAGCTCTCCACTCCAATATCTTAACCTAACCTTTATCTCTCAGTATTCCTATGAAATCAAAGCTAAGTCTGATTTACAACAAGATCATTTAATAGGTACCTGCAGAGACAAACATGCTTCGATTGAATGGTTGCTCATCGACGCTGAACCCAGGTTTGATGAAGATTGGACCTGAAAGAGAGAAACATATAAAAATTGAAACACATTCTTATGGATAAAATCAGTATAGTTATCCCCTCTTTAAAATAGTCGAAGGATTTTCATGGTATTAGAATATGAGAATCGAGACCAAACTAAACTTCGATAAATCAGTACATTCTTAGGAAAATGTGCCTTTTGTCCTGTATTTAGAACCTCCAGAAAAGGGGTTCTATATCAAGGATTCTTTCTGTTTTTAAGAACCCCGAAAGATTCCTTGAACAACCAATAATGGTTCGAAAGACCCCTTTAGATCCGTTTAGAGAACCTTTATAGGCTATTAATGGTTCTTTGAAGAACCGTTAAAGGTTCTGAGTGTGGGTCAAGAAAAGGTTAAATCAGCACCTTTTTTCTACGAGGGTCTATATTTTAATTAAAGGTTTCCACATGCAAAAAATTCACGGTACAATAATGATAAAAAAAAACAACTTCACATTATGCTGGATGGGGATACGTGATTTTTGTCTCCATGGATTGAAAAATGATTGTATGTCTACAAGTTTGGAGACAATTTTTTCCCTTCTATATACATAAGTACATTGTATAGAGAGGTGCTAGCTTCATATTGTATCTGTAAGTTTATTAAATCCGAACACTGTAAACATACCTTCATGGGCGCTGAGATATTGTCCTACTCCATAACCAGTTGGGTGAAAATAGTCCAAGCCTACATCCCATAGATATTGCCGGGCTATGGCGTCAAGATCACGTCCTGAACAAGGGAAAACATTATCAGTCATACACAATTAACCCCTTGCAAATAACAGGTCAGGGCCTCGTTTCATAAAACTTTTATCAGTAACAACTGCCACATTTCTATGAGAAATTTGCTCTCAGCCAATCAGATACAAAGATATCAGTAGCTTATAACAGTTATTGCAACTTGTTATTGATAACAAGTTTTATGAAACGGGGCCTTGATTTGCATCAATTGCTGACACAAATCATATTCTGTTACTGTACAGCGCATAAAAACGTCTCCATGGGCGTTCACAGTAAAGTAGTTTGCATTTATCACCTCAATTTTAGCCCATCAGGGGCGTCGCTAGACTATTTGAATGGGGGGGGGGGGGGGTGTAGAGGCCAGATTGCCGACAAATAATGCCACCGATTGCCGACGACCAACGTCGATAAATTCAACCGTATAAAGCCCATTGGGGCATGTTAAATTGTGCACCTCTATCATATTTTCCTTTTGAACTATATTTTGTTCACCAGGTACATTTGGTCACCTCAATCGTCGAATTCGTTTGCTTTCCCAAATCCATCTTGTATGTGAATATTGTACGAGCTAGCTTAGCGAGGGAGGAAAAACACATATTTACTCCTTTGCATGATAGAAGTGGAAGTTCTTCATAAAAAAAATGCATGATGGGCCTTTTGGATATCTTGATTTTGGTCACCTCTCTTATCTAATTCATTTGCTTTCAAAGACCATCCTGTATCCAAATATAATACAAGCGAGCGCAGCGAGCAAGGAAAAATATACACTCTCTTTCGTGGTACCAGTATTATTTCGTCGTCAAAATGCACAAGTAAATAAGCCGAATATGACTCTATTTGGGCACCTTACTCCTCTTTTTTCCTTTTTTTTCCCTCCTTCCTCTTCCCTCTCCTTTCTCTCTCTCTCTCTCTCTATCTCCTTTTTTTTTTGCCGACAGCGATCGTGAATTTGCCGACAAGAATTTTGAGTGGGGGGGGGGGGGGTGTCACACCCCCCACACCCCCCCCCCCCCCTTTAGCGACGCCCGTGTAGCCCATACGAAGGAAGCGGTATTTTTTCCTACATTCAAAGGAATAAAACAAAGTATGAATGCATAATCTGAGAGCCATGCAACAGTTAAACCAATTTTAGGGAGTGGTAATCAAAGCCCGGCAATAGTTTCTAAAGCCGCGTCTATCTGTAGGAGCATATTGTTCACTGCTTACTGCAGCAAGAACTGGATAGAATTGAACGATACAGTTTGCGTCAACATGCGGCGAAATTACTCTTCCCTCCCTGTATGTGAATTACGTGATGATTATTCATACATATAGGCAGTGTTAAGTTGCTAAGTAATCCAACAACACCGATGGAAGAGATAACAGTCAGGAATTAATATTTAGCTGGAATCATTTCAAATGTTTAAAACTTACTTATTAAACGTAAAACTCATGTATCACAAGGAAAATAAAAACATGCACATTGCAGAAATGTTAATACGGATCATTAGAAATAAGAAATGGAAGACTGATTTACCGTAAACATTCGTGTGGAATTTTGCCATAGACAGGTCTATGAGTCCAAGGATGATACGAGTGTAAACTTCCTGTAAAATGAATATAGGAATAACTTAATGACGCCATCACATGGCAGGCAAAGCTTAGTAACATCATAGGCTGACACTAAAGAAATATCTTCTAAACTAAATCGACACAGAAACAGATTGGTTGAATTTAGAAAAAAGGTTCACAAGGTTTATAATCATTTTTATTGCCCATGATTATAGTCATAAATTACTGAAGGTATGGATATATAAATAGAAAAAATTAAGAAACAAAAACACTTAGCATATTTCATGTTCACAACGTTATTTAGACAATCACGAATAAGAAAGTTATACAAGTGAGGTGTAAAGAAGTTAGACTTCAAGAAATTGGAATTGCAAATGACTAATCGATAAATTATTGTTTGCCTACGAAAGACATATATACCTTCTGAAACTCTGTTGGCCTTGCAGGATCATAGCTGCGATCATATTCATATCGGTTTTCATTCTCCTCGTACCATTCCTTAGCGAAGAAGAAGGTTCTAGCCAAGGTAGTAGTCCCCTCCCTGTCAGTGGGGAAAAAAATAGAACATGTTATTCTTTATCATTTTTTTATATTTTATATTTATGTATCTGCCTGTTGTTTTCTCATCTGTGTTTCATTTATTCTTTCTTTCTCTCCCTAATTTTGGCTTGTGGGTTTGTCCATAATTACCCCCCCCCCCTCTCTCTCTCTACATTATGTCTCCCTCTCCGAATATTTTCCCCCTATTCCCTCTCCCGCTTTTTCTGACTGTAATTGTCTTTTTTAAATTTATATTTCTCTTTCGGTCATTTCTGCCTGTCTTAATTCTTTAACCTTTCTTCCAAGCTTATGACAGTGGGATTACTGCAATGCGCCTTTCAGAATGATAAAACAACAATATATATATATATATACAAAATATAAATATGCATGAAAAGACCAATAAACAACAGGGGGAAAAAAAATCAGTTTTGCAAAATAAAGATGCTCACCTGCATGCACATGGCGTAGCCAGGATTGTTCAACAGGGGGAGGGGGCAAAAGTGAAGGTTTTATTGTGTTTGGTGTAGGGTTCATAGGTATTATGTACTGTAACTAGTAGTTATATGTAGTTTTTTCAGGGGGATGAACCAGGGGGGGGGGGGTATGGCCCCCTTGCACACCCCCTGCCTACACCCATGCTCACCTGTATTGTGCTCCTATGTCATATAAGAACATCTTTCCTGTGGGAATGGCAAATCGCTCATCTTCTATTGGACTGTAAACCAAAAAGATAATGAAATCAAATGCATGAAATCAACAGAGTTATAATAGAATCATATAAAAAAAATCACCAAAAGGACGAACATAATAGTCAAACTGATTTGACATATTTAAGACCTCATTTCTGTGGAAGTATTTGGGAGCTGCTACCTTAAACAGGTATCGGTCAGTCTGTCTCTCTATAGCTGATCTTGGGAAGTCATATCAAATTTAATTATTCTCACTGATTTCCAAACAGACCCCACAGCCATGCAAAGAGATAGTGGTATAGGAAGTATTATATAGATTTATACAGATCTATACAGATCCATACAGAAATGCTATCAGATTGATCTAACTTACTGATAATAATAGTCAGCGCTGTGGTAACTGACAGCTGCTATTGTTTCATAACTTGGATATTGGTAGGTGCTTTGCGACCTGAATGAGAAAAAAAAGTAAGAAAAAGAAATGGTATTAGAAAAGATGAGTATTTGATCTCAAGTTGATGATAATGATATTCCCATAATGGTTATGATTGTTCATTTTACAATGAGTTGAATCATCCGAGTCATTTTGATAATACTAAAGCCCCAACAGCATCCTTCATATAGACAGTTAACCCATTCGTGACAGGAATTATCGAAAGCCTAATTTGATCAACTTTTATTCTTCAAATTGGCAACACCAACATTTTTATTTCATTGCTACATTTTTCTTATAAAATGTCCTGTATCTGAAATGAATATAAATTGACAGAAATTATGATGAGAAGTCAAAAAGTTGTCAATTTGCAGGGGAAAACGGTGATTTTAAACTTTCTATCACATTGCCAATTTAAGGATTTTAATGCTTTTTTTCCTTTAAAAAATTGTCAGCATCAAACAACGAATATTGACGCAACCAAAATGGGCACAGTTTGTGTAGAATTTTTTGCTCTTTCCGCTCATGTATTTGGTATGATTTTTAGGGCTTTGCATTAAAAGATATTAGGCCAAACCACAAAATGTGGACCTCTGTCACGAATGGGTTAACACTCTAAATTCCTTAGATTAGAAATTAATCTGAAAAGATTGTGATTAGGGACAAATCCAACATTAGATTAAGAGACTCAATCCATTAGATCGAGATTTTTAATCTAATTTTGGATTTTTCCCTATTCACAATCTTTTTAGATTAATTTCTAATTTACAATGTGAAAACTAACTTCAGAATAAGCTTATCAAATCAGTTAATCTTGATGGAATTGAATGTCTCTGCGAAGAAGGCATGACTAACCAATAATGATATGCTTTCTCTTAACGCAGATCTCGTAATTACAAACCAGAATATAAGGAATTGGTCAGCACTCAGTACATGCTAATCTTGTTAGATATTATCTAATATCATTTGTTTTGTCTATTATGTAATTTTATGTACCTTTCCTTTAAAAAAGGAACAGAATATTGATTTATATCAATTATGAAGTTTAACCCATAGAGGTACAGCGTAACCTTTAAGAGACGCTTTTGCAGTATCTGTTGGTCCCGAATGCTGGGCAGTACATATCATACATGAGCAGAAAGAGAAAAATGTACTGACAAATTTGAGCCCATTCCCATCGCTGTATGGTGTGGCGTTCTCGAATTAGAGCAGTTAAAGTGTAACTAATCATTAAACTCTTTAAATTGGCAATGCAGTGATTAATATAATCACTATTTCTGTGTTCAAATTGGCAATTTCTTATTCAATTTTACAATTATATTTCATTTTGGTTTATGTTATATCCATATTTATTTTTTTCAAGCTATGTAAATGAGAAAAAAAATTTGTAATGCCAAATTTAGGATTGAACATGATCAATTTACACCTCAAGAAAGCTCTGTACTGCTATGGGTTAATCAATACAATACAGTATATGATACCCTGCTGGAACACATTTAAGTCTTTGCTGTGATTGGCAAGATTCTTCTCATTGCTCCATAAATTAAGGCATATAATTGAATATGGAAACAGTGAATGCTTACTCTCTGAATGTTTCTGTCTTCTGCGAAACCAACCATTCAGTCAACGAACGGTCGTCTCCTTCTTTCGGATTCTGAACAAGAGATGAGGAGAAAAAAATCACAGAAAAAAATCATTAGAAATGTGAAATACTTCTTCAAGAAAGTACTCAATCTACTCTTTTCAGTGTTAATTTTACATTTTGTTTTATCGTGTAATAATGAAAAAATAAAAAAAAACAGGAAAATAAATAATTCGGTTCATAATAATGAAGTCTATCGGTTTCTTGATAATGAAGTTATGATGTTGCAAATAATATTTGCTACAGTATATATATCAATATGCATATTCGAACACATCAATTTCCTTCAAAATAAAAAAGGTTTGGTCATATTCTGTTAATAAATATGGAAGGAAACCATGGAAAGGTGATTTTTTTTTTTACACTTACCACCATATTCTGCAGAAGGTCATCCATCCAAGCAGCTACTTCTATCGCCGTCACAGAATCCGCCATCTGATTACATTAAAAAAAAAAAAATCCAGTTTATGAGTAGATACGATTTACAACAATATCCAACACCAATGATAAATATTATCTCATTATCATAAATCTTGTACAATATTAGAATTTTATCGATTTCCTTTTTTAACGAATCAAATAGAATTCAGTTGGAAAAACACAGGAACGAAAAAAAAAATATCAAGAAATTCATACTCCATACTCTTTTGAGACTTTTTTTTTTTTTCATTTTGAAGCACCTACATGCTGGTCACTCATTAAGAGCAGTTTCAAATAATAAATCACCTAGACAAAAAACAACAACAACAAACAAACAAAACAAAAACATGATAACTTACGAATGCCTTGTTCATGGCATCTACCTCGACGTCGTTTTTAACAGCTTTCATTAGGAGAACAGGTGACGGCTCCATGATATACTTACTCTGTTGGGGTTGTTACAGATACATGTATTAAAAACACTATCACATATTAGCTCGAATGCAAATCAAATCAATTTGAATCATTTAGTTTCAAAACATTCCACTAGAGAACAAGTGCCAAATCATTATAATAACACATGGCGAGATCATGGTAGAAAAAGGTTTATTCAAAATAACTTCCTCCCCAGTTTCCTCATTTATTCTCTCTCTCTCCTTCTATTTCATCCCATTTTCCTTCTCTCTTTTTTTTTATTTCAGTTATCATTATTTTTTACGGGGGGGGGGGGGGGTGATCCGAAGAAGGGGTGGGGTACGCTCGGGCCCTTGCAATTAAACACTTCTGCATGTCGACTCAACAGGGAGACAGAATATTAAACAGATCTATTGCTAAATGAATAGAAAATTGTCGATGTGATCTAACTATGGTTTTTCTTTAACATGACAATCACACCATGTATTTGATTCAGTTAATAATTGTGCTCTTGTTTATGAATGATTTAATAAAACACATAAATAATATAAATGATAAAACATTATCATACCCTATCGTTGTTGACATCAGACCTCTCTGTGATTGTCTTGTAGACGTAATAGTTGGTCGAGTTGCTGAACCAGACCTTCTTACTGAAGGACACTGTTTTGAGATCGTCTTGGAAGGCTGATAAGTCTCTGGCTCGAAGACAGGAGGTCGGAAATGATGCTGTGAAAGAAACAAATTAAAGAGTATCATGATTTTAATGTCACTGATCTCTTCAGGCCCGTAACGGTACCGACCTTGATACCTTCAAATCAGAACTTAAAACCTATCTTTCCAGCAACCATGAGAATAATATGTGATATATATTGAGAGAGCCGGGCGCCTTTCAATGTTCTACAGATAAATGGTCGTATACAAATCTGTTCATCATCTTCTGTTTATCATCATTTAATTTTCGAAACGTTACAAGAACAATGAATCGTCTTTTCAGTGAATGAATTAACACAGCAAATATGAGGAGAATCCCATGGCTCACTGGAAATACAGATACTTTGTACAGATAGACCATTTTCAACTCACTGTAGCTTGAACATCTCGACGAATCCAGCTCCAAATGTTCCCTGAGTTCTTGATATCTTTCCGAGTCCAATCGGCGGTTGGAATCGTATAGGTATAGACTGAAAAAAAAAAAAAAAAAAAAAGGACAAAATACATGACGTTGGATAGTCAGAATATAAAACCTTGGTGATTATGATTTTCAAAAAACTAACGAAGGCTGATCAATAAAATGAAAACAAAACAAGGCAACTCACCGCCCCCCCCCCGAACCCCCCCCCCAAACAAACAAACAAGCAAACATGCACCACAATACTCACTTGATGTACTGAGTCCCGATGATAGCAAAAGATATAAAGAGAGGGTTATATGGAATGTCCTCTCCACGTAAATTGAACAACCCTGAAATATGAAAATAAAAAAAAATCGAAAAATAAAAGCCCTCGTGTGCAAACATCGCTGAATGGGTAGACAAGGAGAGGAAGACAATTACATCATTCACACAGTATTTTTTTATCTTGCTTTTACGTAATGGGGAAAGAGTAAGCGATAAGATCCTCCTTCCTAAGTAAATATGCACAGCAAAATATTACACCTCATAATAATAGAGAGAAATGAAATTAGGGTGCTGAAGACGCTTAAAATAAACGTATCCATGACAAGTATTATTCGAGAAGATTTGATATTATTCGAGAGGGCTTACAAGCTATTTCATCAAGTCTGGTGATGATGAGTAAATCCACATCTTTCTCATCCATCAGTTCACGAAGGTTTTTAAAATAAAGGATTGGGTTTCCTAGTGAGGTCTGGCGGCGACGGTATATCTTATCCTGCCAATCGTAGCCTAAGGGAAAAAAGGGGAAAGAAGAGAAAAAGAACGTCATCATTCTTTGTAAGTGTGGTTGGCGCTTCTTTTTTCCTTTGATTCCTTTCTAATACCGATAATAAAGTAGAGATTCAATCGTGGACTAGATTTAGTTTGATTTGATTTGATTTGATTTGATTAGACATGATTTAATCGAGATAAAAGTCGTTGCAAAATTTTGGATTGGGAGAACGATACTTGAATTGCAAAAAGTATAAGAGAGATAAAATACACCGGAATTAATAGTGCAAGGAGAAAAAATCGCCATGAAAATATACTTATCTGAGCAAAATGTTTCTTGCCCTCTCAGCCCCGCCCCTCTCCTTTCCTCCATTTGGAAATCGTGTAGGATAGAATATCCACATTTCTTACTTTGGTTCTGGGCTTCTGGTAAATTAACAATGGGGAACTTTAACGTCTTGAAGACATATCTATAAGCTTGCACTTACCTGCATACAATTCTTTGTCCTGTATATAGATCTCACGTCCAGAGTAGGTTAGACCATAGGGGTTGAACTGGTCCAGTGGTTCCCTGCCAGGGTCCCTACCATCCTGCCCAATCACTCCTTCTCGCCCCGCCAGCTCGATACGGACACGGTCCACCAGGTTGGTCTTACGCTCCTCTACAGCCAAGCTAGGGTCTACCAGGGGTGTGGCTTGGAGGTTCACCGAGCGGGGCTCCAAGCGGTCCGTCTCCTGGAGCTCGAACCAGTAACCTGCGGGGTAACGGATGGGAGGGAGGAACAATTTTATCCAGGTTAGAGAATAAGTTCTGAGATCGGGGATTGAAAGAGGAAATAGGTTTAGGGAATCTTTTTCACAAAATATCTTTCCGGGGTCGATTTGTTGTAATCTAGATACTTTTAAAGTTTTTTCTTTTAAAAAAAAATCATACTAGATGTTTACTGCATTTAGAAAAAAATGTATATACCATTATTATGCATGCATTCCAAATCGCTTTCTTTAGTCTGAGAGTGGTCTTAAAACACAGACCCTAAATGACACTTTCTTAGAACGCATAGGTCAAGAGCTGCTAAATTTATGCGAACACCACTGAGCTCTTTTAGTCTCCTATTTTTTAAGACCTCTATAACGTGTTTCGACTGACTAGGGTTTCTGCCTGCAAACTAGTCTGAGGACGGGTTAATTCAGCATGAGTGGGCCGATGACATCGGAATCCCCCAACCGAAATTCAGCCCTGGGGCCCGTTGCATAAAACTTTTGCCGGAGTTTTTTTATGGCAAATTTAAGGAAACTACGGCAAAAAAAAATATTGCCATAGATTTCCAGTACATAAAAATTTGCCAGACTTTTTTTTGCCAGAAAAAAAGTCTGGCAAAAGTTTTATGCAACAGGCCCCAGGTCTGCTTATGAATACATTAAACACAGAGAGAAACTTACCATAGGGCATTATAAGAGGGTCAAATCCAACTCTAGCCCCATTTTCCAGACCAGCTCCCCGGAGTTCTCCCGCTAAGAGCTCCTGGGCATCCAGGTCATACTCCCGCAGGAGCCACTGCCAGGGTGTCAGGTAGTCACTGTCATCTAGAAATTGATAGAAATTAAATCGATTTAGAGTGAGAGAAGAAGTGAGAGTTAGGATTTTGAATGATTGAAAGAGAAAGATGGGGAAAAGAGAAAAGGAGTAAGAGTTCCTAGTTAATAGTTTAGAGAGAAAGAGAAAAAAGAGGAAGCGAGGATTCAGAATTAGTAGTTAGTAGAGTAATAAAGACAGAGAGGGAGAGAAACAGAACGGAACAAGATCGGGAGAGGGAGGGAGAGAAGGGGGGGGGGAGAGAAGGGAGATAACAAAAAGAAGATGAAGAAGTGTAGAAAGAGAATGCCAGAAGGAGAGAGAAAGATGAAGAGGGGCAAAGGGAGTAGAGTGTAGTTTGAGAGGATGGCAAGGTGGAAAGGAGGGGGGATTAGGATGGAGAGAGATGGAGAGAGATGAAGAGAAAGAGGCGTCATACCATGAATAGAATATTGTGTGAGTAGTATTGTGAATAAGTGATTTGAAATCTCAAAAATATATCACACAGATATAAAGAGAGAAAGTGTGAAAACTAAAGAAAATCCAAAATTCAAAGCTACATGTATATTTTCAAAGTTTTCAACAAAGAAATTCAGTTTTATGAGTTTGGAATATTTTATATATTGACAGTCGAAGAGTTTGTTTTCAAAAAAAGAAATACATTTTTCATCTATTACTATAGTGTATGTTTTCATATCAAGTGGAGTATAACAACGAATGAGGAAAACTGCACTCTATACACTTAGAAGAAATGTAGTCATTTATTCATATTTTGATCCATTCTTTGCATAACAGATGCTGGAAAATCTCCTTTTTTCTTTATTTGGATTCCATGCCTTATCAAACAAATATTTACCAAGGACATGGATGGCCCAGTTGCAATCGACCTGTTGTCTAGCGAGAAGCTCAAACCGTTTCTCTACCCAGATAGCAGCGCGTGAGTTAGATGACGTCACACGATCACTTGTCACGATTGCAACACCTGTTACAAAAGTCATTTATGATAGCATTGTAGTATAGCTGGCTAAAAATGTAAGTGATTTGCAAAGCCAGATACTTTTGTTTCAAAGTGAAATTGCCTTGTCTTATTGGGAAGTTATAACATTTGCTTCCCACAATAATTGCTCGAAATGACATTAACGTCCTTTGATATCTGAAACAATGATCAAATTTCTGAGATCATGTCATATTAATTTTGTTTGCGCAAAAAAGTATTTCTTACAGCGAAAAAAAAGTATACATACAATCGATTTTATTCTCCTTCACTTTCTTATCACGTCCCACCCCTCCTCTTTTTTAAAAAAATAGTTACTGCCGAAAATCGTCATTATATAATAATGGTGAACCATGCACAGCACTATTTTCATTCATATAAGTATAGTATTTCTAAGATGACAGGCTACATAATTCAACACAAAATTACGTTGTCCCTCTTTTTTAATCTACGCTTCTGGAATATCCTAAATTATTATCACTGATTAATCGTAAATATTCGAATTCTTTCAAATATTTGCAAAATATTGCAATCTCACTCTGTCATCAAAATTAGTTCATAAAATCTATAAAGATCACTAAAAAGGTGATTCGCGTGACTGAAATTAGCATTTGATAAACATTAATGAACTACCAAATATTTCTACAATGTATACCTCCAGTGCCATTGAATCCAGTCATGTACCAAACTCGCTTATCAGGATCGGCTAAATATTCACTCTGAAATTTAAAAATTTAAAAAAAATATATAAAACGAAACATTTCGAAGAAGAATGAGAATTTCTGAAAGAAAGACTATATGATGCGGCCAGAGTGTATTTCAGTTGTATTCATTAGTACAGACAGTCGCATGCTGCTGTATTGAATGAAGACGTTGCATATTCATTCATAAAAACTCGGAGAACGAGGACATGTCAAATAATGCTATTTTGATTTCTTTTGGATAATGGTCCTGATCTAAATTGAATAATAAGATATTTAGTTTCTCCATCGGCTGATTAATCAATTAGTTTTCACTCGTATATTTCATCATTATGCCGAATTCTGATGCACAATATTCACCTCTTCAATAACATATAGTAAGTCCACCAAACTAATATGAAATACGTGGCATATATAGCACTTTAAAAGATAAAACATACACAGAACTTCAACCATGATATGGTGCATCTAGCTAATGATAGGGGCTTTTCCTCTCCAAACAAGGGGGGGGGCAATACATCAGGCAGGCCTGTCTATCCCGGTTTAGGTCGGAGTCTTCATTTCGTACGGAAAGTGAATTTGATAGTCTAAAATGAAAACACTGCCTGGTTTTTTTTCTTTTGTGAGGAGGAGGAAGCATTACCGATCTCTGTCCCCTTTATTCCAAGAAACATCGAAATTTTCAAACGTGATGGACTTTTATTTTTCTTTTAGTTCTTGCTCTTTTAGTTTCTGTTGTTTTGTTTTGCTTGGTTTTAATCGTCAAAACTGCTTGAATACTTGAGTCCCCTCTTTCTAGATCCTACATGGATCCCCCTAATACAAAGTGCTCAGTTACGTAACAAACTTACCCCATGAGCGTCGTAATTAGGGATGATGTAGGCTTGATAATCATATCGTAGTTGCATCTGACGTCGTAATTCAGCCAGTCGGACGTCGGACAAGAAAGTTGTTGGCGGATAGTACTATGAGATAGAGAAAAAAAAAACATCGCCATAAGATCAAGAAAATGAAAAATGCAAAAAATCTCCATACTGTTCAATCATTTGCTGGTTATTCATGTATATTTTACATCTTTTGTTTGTTTATTTGCTTGTTGTTTCGTTTTTGCTTTGTTTTGGTCCGTTCTTGTTGATAATGCTGTCACTGTTCTTGTGTTGTTTTACTGTTGTCTATGCACATGAAATTTTTGCTTTTAAAATTTGATTAAAATGACACTGCTCTCGCTTTTCAGCTTTGAATTCTTGAAAGATATTGTGACTATTCTAACTTTTCCAAGAAAAATGAAAACAAAGTTTCCAAAGGTATTTATGTCTCCTTTCCGTCTTTAAAAAATTTCTATAGTTCGAAACTAATAAGTGTCATGATACACAATAAATTCTCGCTTACGAAATGTGATTAATATGATACTGCTCTCACTTTTCGCTGTTTGAAATCGTGAAAGCGAATATTCTCGATTTTTCATGAAAACTGAAAACAAAGCTTCCAAAAGTACTTGTTTTCTCCCTTCCGTCCTTAGAAAATTTTGAATCTAATAATGGGCATCATGATGCATATAACATTCTTGCACTTGAAAGGTGATTGATAGTTTTTGGAAAATTCGTTATGAATTCTTGAGATTTGAGGTTGGATGACTTCATATACGTGGAAATGAAAACAAGTGAATCCTTCCAAGTTTGATACAATTAATGGGTGATGGAGCCAGTAATTACTATGAAATGGCATGAAAATAAACTTTTGGTCCATCAAATTATCAAAAATCAGTAGTTTTTTTTAGTGGACTTCCCCTTTAAATAATTAACGGGGCTAGACTAGACAAGCTTTGCTTTTTCTAACCCCGCCCACATTATGCTTTCTTCTTCTCCCCCTTTTTCTTGTATATTTCAATGTAAATTCATGTGTTTTTATTGTTTTATGTGTTTTAATTCGTGATTTATATTGTATTGTTTGTATAATTTTCTGATTTTTAATGTGGAAATCAATAAAATGAAATGAAATGAAAAATGAAATGAAATGAAAAGAGATTTTAAAGTCGGTAGGTGGTTAAGTTCCATGGAAAGCGGTAGTCTACCGCCTAAATCATTGTAAATCGGTAAAGATGGGAAGTATACAGTAAAAGACGAGAATTTTCCTGAACAATGACTCCTCAGGAACTTTGTGACTTTCCACTCCTTGCAAAGTTGAGAGCATGACTTACCGGTGGGTAATCATCACAATCCCTCACATTCAGGTTAGCAGTCTGTCTCTTGTTCCGAACTTCGGCCCCAGAGACATCATGAACAGCTAGAAGAGAAGAGGAAAAGTATCAGGAAGAGGAATGTGAAAACAACAACTATAAACAAACAAACAAACAAACATGGGGTGAAAAACCAGGGACGGGGTTCTTGGCAAAAGTGCCCGTCGATTTATGGTCTAACGGCTGGTCATATCTCTAAAAACAAACTAAACAAATTTGATTAGGATCCAAATCAGCCGGGGTCTTATACTAGGTTTCTATTCACATTTTGAGAACATGTAGATTCTATTCAATTTTAATAGATTATGTTCATTCTTCGTTAAATTTCATTCAATTCTGAGCAGAATCTAATAAAAAAATGAATAGAATCTAATCAAAATTTGAATAGAAACCAATAAGTCCCGGTTGATTTGGATCCTAATCAAAATTGATTAGAAATCAAGATGTTTGAGGAAAATGGCGTTTCTTTCCTGTCTAACTTGAAAACTTGGAATTTTATCTTTGAAAACACTACCTCTGTTAAGTCCGAAGTCTGAACTGTTATTATATTTTCTCACAGCCTCAACACTATTATTAAGGAAGAACGAATGGATCTTTCAAATTTCTCTCTTTTCCGTAAAAAATTGGCAAGTGAAATTTCGTGCAATAAAAGTGAACTTCAGTCCAAAGTCTAAAATGTAATGAGATAGCTGCACAGCATTCGGAATCTGTCTTGTTAAGTCTGGACAAAAGTTAGAGTATAGTTTATGAAAGATTCACCATGATAATATATGTGGAATGATTGCAAATCATTCAGACCAAATTACTGATGTGCTGGAAAGGTTTCTAGCCATGCACATGACATCATACGATTGCAAACTTGACCTCAAAATGCACTGACCTAAATATGCGGGGTCAGGTCAAATTTGACATCTCCATGCTAGAATGCAGGGCTTATCAGAATATGAAGTAACCTTAAGTTGCTGCATGTGCAGTATCATATGCAGTAAACTAGAATCATAACTGCAGAATATATCTAAGTAGATGTAATCATTAAAGAGCTTAACAGGGGAAAGTTTCTGAGCACTGTTAAATCTGAAATCTCTAATGTTGAAACTAGAGACGGTGACTAATCACAAAGTTCAATCAACTTTAGTGTTGATATCAATTATTTTGATTTATATTGATAGAAATAAAATAATACCAGGTAAATGTCAGTTATCAAATAAATATGATAACAACACTGCATTCAACATTTCCAGTTAGAAATTTAAGGACCTAAAATTCTGTTCTATTCAAACATAACCATCATCATCATCATCATCAACAACAACAACAACAACATCATCATCATCATCATCATCATCATCATCATCATCATCATCATCATCATCATCATAATTACCATTGACTCCATGCAATAGTAAAACTATCACCACCATCACAATTATTTTCATGATAATCACATTCGCTTTCATAAGTATCATCAGAACCACACTAGTATCATTGTCCCCACAATATTCAACACTAAGACACCAACATCATATCAACCATGATTACTATCAATCACCATCTAGCGCTCTTCCATGTAACCGGCCATCATCACTCTACACCACCATGTAAAACAACATAACGCGAAGGCAGGATGATCGATGAATATTTGGCAGAGTGTATAACACATATACAACCATATAGCCTCTCATGTATATAGTCATCATAGGCATCATATTGAGGAATAGTATATAGTTTGACCTGCAATCGCCCATCATGTCTTGTACAGTGTATACGCTTTGACATGAATAGAATTGAAATTGACTGATATACTAATGCAGAAACATATACACCCGTTAACGTAACAGTAATACTAATAGCACAGTACTACAAAATATACCCCATCCGTCCAATAGTACTTGAAATAGTACATGAGATAGTAAAAGACTATCCATATCTCACCTGCTACGCTCAGTATGAGTAAAGTTAAAATTCCTATATATTCCATGATGATGACGATGATGAACTCGGACGGATCACCTGACTTTTGACATCGACCTCAAAATGGCGAAATGCATTCACTCGCTCTCTCGCTAAATCATGTAAACTCGTTTGATCAGAAACATCTACTCAACGCAGACGATATTTGCCTTGGAAACAGCTATGATTCCTCTCCCGCGGGTCGCGCCCTTTATCCCGAAGGGAAAGTCCTCTTTGGCGAATTATATATATATATTCTAAGGGGAAGCAACACATAAAGTGGCATACACGAATATATCGTGCATGAATTCGACTCTCGGAAGGCGAGAGACTAAAAATACCTATGGAGGAATACATGCAACGGTTATTCACGACTATTGTCATGTAGATGCTTTGTTGATGACGAAACGCCGTTTTTCATGACTCTTTATTAATGTCCCCCTTTGTATGCGTGTGTGTGTCCGTCTGCTTGCATACACGAGTAACTGGAGGAGTGTGTGTATGTGTTCACTGGAGCTTTAAATCAGATTTTTTTTTTCCTTTTCCCATTCTATTATTCTCTGTGTGGTATCAGTCTCTGGTTTACACCATATTTGAGCGATTGAATCATTCCTATAACCCTTTGTATATAAATAAACACGAAAAACCCTTCGCGTAAATCTTTGATAAAAGTCAATACTATATACGTATCTTACTGGGCCTAAAAATTTTGTTTCTACCTTATCATTCAAACTTTGAAGAAAACAAAATCCATAATTTAAGAATAATAGATTATGAGATAACATTGTCTAGTCAAGAGTGGATCATAGATTTTCGTTGTCAGAAGTAAACTTAAAAAGATATGAACTAAGAATAAATAAAAGAGATTTCCAAAGGTGTTGTATCATGGAGCTGATGGTTGTATGCGGCAAAAGGAGGAAAAAGAAAGAAAGGCGGGGTAGTTTTCACCTCTTAAATTCTGTAGATCTTTCCGACTATTCGAAACAGGGAAAGCCATAGGCCCCTTTTATCATCAAATTCATTCTCACTGGCGGAGGGGGGGGGGGGCGGCTTTACCAGAAAAGATCTGTTGTTGTCATTTTGAAGATGGATAACGCAATAAAGCGATGCCCTAGTCTATCAAATATGAAATTCATATTTTGAAATTTAAAGGAAAAAGACAGTCAATCAGAAATTCATAACACGTAGCAGGGATCACAAAGATTGATTTGTTTTATATCAGCAATCAGAGAGGTGTATTTCTTTTTTGATCTGAAAGCATAAAATTTACTAACCAGCTAAAAGAACATTTACATCGATTTTCTTTTGAATTCCTGTCCATGGAGTGGCCTAGGGTAAGTCCAGCCGGTGGGGGGCGGGGCACTTTTATCAAAGAAGGAGGGGCACTGGTCTTACTTGGTGAATGAAATGCGAGGGTACGGGAGTCCTTTTCAGAATATACACTATCAAATCTGTTTGAAATAGGCATGAGGATAGTTATTTGTCTAACCAACTGTTTCTGATTTTATGTTCAACATGGATATTTCCCCAATTTCCATTAAACTTACCTGCATATTGAGCGAAAATCACCCAAGTTAGGGATATAATTGCACATATAATTGTTGATCGGATACAAGCACCCTCACATTTTTACCCACATTAAAAGAAAACAACAGTAAAAGTAGTATAACAAGGTGCAAATTTGACTTAGGTGCAGCTTATACACTTCTCATCCGAGCATCTGACAATATCTATTGGAATAATGAAATCAAATATTTGCCCACGTACAGCTCCTGGCCCTCGCTTTTAAGAATACTTCTTAAAGCAAATAAACGTAGAGATGACTTTTCATTTCATTTGTATCAAACCGATTTTCTCATATTTGTAGGATGTGACTTGGTTTTAAAAAAGTAATCGCGAGGCCAAAAGAGGAGATGCGAGGGCCCTCTTCTCCCCCCCCCCCCCAAGAAAAGGGTTTGGGTAACTTATCGAATGCCCAGCAACATGGACAGCCTGTGTGACCTTGTATTATTGTCAATCAATATTTAATGATAGACGATAGAAGTGATTTTAAGATCTAGCAAGGTCATTCTTCATGATCGTGATTGAGAGGTTCCTGGGGGTTTTGTTTCCCCACATCCATGGCATGACGTCATTATTCATAGATGGTGACGTTCCCAAACTCAACACGTATTGGAGAGAAAGACAGAGTGGGGGAGGGATACTCCGACGTTTTGTTCCGGTAACAAAATCGCTGCGGACTTTATTTCGCCAAAGCTTTAGCGATATACGGTTGAAATTTAGTTTCATAAATTATTAGGTTTATGGTTAAGTCAGTGCCTAGGGTTATAGGGTCAGGTACATGTATTAGATTAGATTAGGTTAGTTTTCGAAATTAGCGCGGTGGAAATGTGGATGAAATGTGTGCTGCAGTGGCGGATTTAGGCGGGAGTGGTGCACTTCCGGCCCCCTGTCGTGTGCTCTTTTTAAAACCAATGATTGTGCCCCCTTGAGACCAGATAGCCTCAAAAAGTGTGACCCCCATTATGATTCTGAGATTATGCCCCCTCTTTAAGAAAAGTTTGGATCCGCTGGACTGTACACAGACTTTTTTTTGGGGGGGGGGACAAGAATACGAAAATGTTCGAAAAAACACGTAAGCGAGGGAGGGAAGGATCTAGTGCACTCTTTGGGCGGAATTTTTGAAAATTTTCAGTAAAATAATGTACGTCTTGAAAATTTCGGGGGGGGGGGTGGGCCAACTGCCTCCCCCGCCCCCGCTGCGTACGGCCATGGTACAACGTGACATATTTAGGGTTCGTGAATGTAAAGCAAAGTTATATCATGAGAGAATGTTGAGTAGGAGGCTACTGTGAAATAAAGCGTCTGGCTCAAGACGGCAGCTCTTGGAGGGTCACTGATGTTGCTGTGGAAATAAAGAAGAGTCAAACATATGGACCCCTGGGCCAACAAACCTGCTTTCTGTCAAATCACTATGGATGATGATTATAAAGGCAGACCAGGGGCCGTTGTCTCAGAGTTCATGTTGACATAGTTGACTGAAATCTGGTGTACTTAATTGCTGAGTTAAGTTTACAAATACTTCATGTATGTACCCTTCAAGTTAAAGGTTCGCTTTGGCTCCATTAAAATCACGATATTTGCTGAAGATTCACGTGAATCAAAAGACCATTAGCAGATGAGTGGACCTCAAGGATCTACAGTGATATAAAGTCGTATTCGTCGTCTGCAAGAAATACAGTTGCACTTGCATAGTTTTTCAAGTGACATCGCATGCGAACGTACTCCGCGAGTATAAAGTAGGCTAACAGTCCTACCTTTATAAATGCACTATGGACCTTTCTGGTAAGTATATAATTATATTCATCAATATGAATAAGAGCTATATTATGGAGTTTGTGCTGGAGGGACTAGTATTATTATCATTATGATTGTTATTGACCATGCTCTGTATCATTCGTGAATAGCTCACAAATGCATTTATTGACATAACCTAACTGAGGCAGTATACATTGCACGTATGAATGATGTATTCGAAATATAGATACACCGTCGTAATCTTATACTCACCCATAAATCCTACAACAAATGCAATGCACTAAAACCAATGTGGTGCGAACGGTATTGTATAAATTATTAATATGACCCGTGCAACTGATGGGGCACCCATATTAACTATATTTGATTTAAATTTTTTGACAAGAGCTATACAAGTATTTTTTGCAGGTATGTCGCTTCGTATTCAGAGGTGTATCATATGATCATTTGCGGAGTCGAAAATGATCCATAATTTGCATAATCCCTATTTTCATAATCCTTTATTTTCTAAAAGATATTTGTTTTGCATTTAAACAAATTGTCTCTACTCTACCGCTAAAGGGATAAACCCTACATGTGCGCATTTGCATAGCAATGTCGTGAAAATACTATCCTTGAAAAGTTCCTTTTAAAAAGTACCCCTTTTATCAAATCCACGAACATCCAGTGTTCGCAGCACAACTAGTGCTTTTTTAACTTGAAAATTATTATTGTGATACATAGCATGAAGTGATACCAACGAGCAGAACCCCCCCCCCCCCCCTCCCCACGTCAGCATGTTTGCAGTATGCCGCAAACTCGTTTGAAAGTCCTTGGAAAGCTAGAGGGGCCAAATTTAAAAAAAAAAAAACAAAAACAAAAACCCACAACCAACTCCACTTTCATTTTTCGGGACAAGTCCAAGGTACATGAATTTGGTATTTTCGTGTCCCATATATTATCAAGTATTATTTTGGCGTGACCCCAACTTGACATCAACTGATCAAAAAGGCATCATTTGAAAAAAAAATAGAAAAAGAAACTTGTCTTGTCGAATTAGCTTTAAATTCAGGAGCTCGAAAATTTAATCAAAATCGTGCTAAAATGTTAAATTTATAATTTTGTTCTTGTGACAAAAAATATGAACTAGTACATATACAGAACGCCGAGCTACCTAAAGGGGGGGGGGGGGAGGGCTGGCAGAAACTCTTCCCGCTGTTTGAAGGGGGAGGGGGAATTCTGCCACCCCCTTATTCAATTCGTGGATACGCCAGTGAATTTAATATTGCCTGTCAAATTTTGTTCATTCCAGAGGTGACATACGATTACAACGACGAGTTTAAAGTGACAGCTGACATCAAAGCGACCTTTGATCGCCATGGCCTCATTGTATTAAGGTATAAAGTTTTAAAAAAAAGATAATGTTCTTGTGATACATGTAAATGATTGAAAATCTGATTAGCACCCAAGAACATGTTCCAGTCGTGCATAAAGTCTTGCGTAACTTACGAACAACTTAATGAAACACCCCCCCCCCCCTGGGTCGAGTGTGGAAGATAAAAATCAATTTCTTGTCGATTGACGTTAGTGCAGCGCCAGGGATTCGAACCCTGTATACCTTCCGGTTCACTTTTATCCAATAGAACCTATTATTACATTATATTTATCTCACAAGGAAAGCGCTGAGTCTCGACGAAGTCCAGGCGACGAATAGCTTTCTCGAGAACGACCAGGAGCGATTGAACAAGGCATACGGTCGGACGGACGATGAGGGTCGCAAGGGGATGATGACTCTGTGGAATGATCCCCAGGACGACATCACTGGGCTCATCAGTAGGTCCGAGAAGATTGCTGGCACCATGGAAGCGGTGAGATGGATGATACCTTTGATGCAACCAGGGCCCCGTTTCATAAAACTTGTTATCAATGACAAGTTGCAATAACTGTTATAAGCTACTGAAATCCTTGCATCTGATTGGCTCAGAGGAAATTTGTCATAGAAATGTGGCAGTTGTTACTGATAACAAATTTTATGAAACGGGGGCCAGATAGTGTCTGAAACTATACATACCAATAACCCATAGAGTTGCAGTATATCATATCAGGGATTTGATATAGAATTTCGGGAACGGGGAGGATGGGTGAAGCTGGGGGGGGGGGGGGGGGGGTGAAGAGGCCGTTTCATTACCCTCCCCCCTAATTGTAGACACTGATGCTTATAATTAAATGAACATGGGAGATGCCGTGTTTCAAATATTAATGACGATGAGTATGGCAACAGTAAAGACTGACTTACAGTTGCTTCAATTTTTTTTCAATAAATCCCAGATTCATCAATTAGTGTTCTATATTTATCACGTTTATTCCAATCGGAAACAATATATATTTCATTTTAAAATGAACTCCAAATTGTTTTGATCCAATATCGTTAAAAACTTTGAAATTCAAAAGAATTCATCATTTTATGTAATTTTTAGTTTCGGACTATTCTATAATTCATTTGATAGCTTCTTGGAGGTGAAGTGTATCACTACCACGCCAAACTGATGTTGAAGGAGGCAAGGACAGGTGGAAAACATGTCTGGCACCAAGACTACGGGTAAGAACTTAATAATCATGATTGTCTAATTTGGGGATTTTTAAAAAAGAATCTTACAAAAAAATTGTCTGGGAGAAGCTTGAATCAAGCCTGTATGGGAGCACTGGCACCTGAGGGGGAGGGGGAGGGGGGAGGGGGGGGGGGCAGTGATACTCGGTAGAGGGAGTAGTGTTGAGTGGTTCCTATCATCACTGATCATTTAATTTTCTTGTCCAATTTCTTTTCCCCCTTTCTCTTGTTTTATCATTTTTCCTTTCCTTTCCTTTTTTGGCCATTAGATTAGGGGGCATATGTCCACATGCCCCCAAGACTACACCACTTCTTTTTGGTCGTATAAGGACAACTCCCCCGGGGACTGGGGGATCGAGTTATTCTTGGGAAGTTATCATCTGGGAAAGGTGTCCTCCAGGGAGAGTTGCCCTCAGGGGAGCTGTCCTCCGGGGGAGCTGTGCTCCAGGGGGAGTTGTCAGGTTGGAATCGTATCGGGGGAGTTGATCTACCGGGGGAGTCGTTCTCTAACCCTTATTGGTACACATGACAAACTTTCAAGACCATCTCATAAAGAGACAGACAGGTGAATATGATGCAACTGATTTACATTCATCTAACAAATATTTGAAAAACATATGAAATTTGCACAATTATTATTTTTTTTTTGGGGGGGGGGGGAGGGGTAACATGATGGGGAAGGGAAAGACACCGCAGTTTTTAAATTCACACCAATACTATTTGCTCTCTCAGCTATTGGTATCGAAACGGCTGCCTGTATCCGGACATGGGATCTGTGTTTATGGCGATCGACAAATGCGAGAAAGCGAATGGATGTTTGGAGGTAGGTCTAGCTACAAGATTCCGGGGGGGAGAAAAGATAATGAAGTTAGGTTAACGCTCAGAAGAAAATAAATAGAGAGAGAGAGAGAGAGAGAGAGAGAGAGAGAGAGAGAGAGATATATATATATATATATATAGAGAGAGAGAGAGAGAGAGAGAGAGAGAAGGCCCAATACTTTCATTAACGCGTTTGAGGGGGAAAATGTTAGAAGATAACGCTTGAAGATGATTTCGAAGAGTGTCCTTATTCCTTTTTGCCATTAGGATGATCATAATATACTGTAGTTGTACTCAGTAAGAATAGGAAAATTAGAATCTTCAAACTGCCTGAAATCGTGAAAATAAGAATTTATATCAAATATACCAGGTGATCCAGGGTTCGCATCACCTTGGCAGAGTCGACCACAGCTTCGTCGGCGAGCAGACCGGTGCCGACATGGAGCGCGTGGAGTGGGCGAGGAAGAAGCTCGGTCACCTTTACGTTGAGATCGAACCCGGCGATGCCATCTTCTTCCACAGCAATGTCCTCCACGCAAGTGGGCGGAATGACAGCGATAACCGACGATGGGTTCTCATCGTAGCCTACAATCGGGCGGACAACGACCCCGTGTACGAACATACGCATCATGCTCACTATACACCACTCAACAAGGTGAAGGAATGACGATGACGAGGGATGTCAATCAAGAGAGAAGGGGGGGGGTCTCCCAAATTTGGAAAACTCTGAACGTTTTAGTCTTGTCAGCATATCATGAATGTCAATAGCTTTTTTTTTTCAAATAAATGTCCAGAAAACCTGTCGTCACTCACGAAAATTAACTTTTAATATTATCCGCCGACCAATTGGAAAAATGAAGCACCCCAGTTCAAAACATTTCAGGAAGGCCCCCCTATGACGACGACGACAATGGTGGCGACGATGATGTGTTGGTAACTGTAACAATCACTGGGGTTTATTGCATAACAAATTTGGAATGGGTTGTGTAATTCTCATCATGATTTCTTTATTTACAAAATTAAAGCATTACGAGGTTTATGCCTTTAAGGCTTCAAGAAGGCGAAAGAGAGCGAAAGGAGATCTTTGTGATCTTTATTACTGACGAAAAATAACGTTATTTTTCCATCATGTATCCTTTTCTCGCCTCTCTTTTCGTTTTTTACTTTCTGTCACCGTCTGTCTCCGTCATATCTCTGTTTTCCCCTATTTCTTTCTTTCTCCAATGCTCTTTCTCGATACTCGTTCCGTCTCGAACTGCCTACCCTTCCCTCTTTCTCTCCCTCGCACTCTCTAATTCACATCTGCATGTAGATACCAAGCAACGGAATACTGTCATCCGCTAACTAAACGATCCGACAGGATAATGGAGCTTGAAGGGCGGGAGAAGAGTCACGGATATCAGCTTATCCTACCTATTTTTCAGGTCAACTGCTTATGAAGCAAGTACCTGCACACGCTTGTAAAAAAAATCAAGAAGTGGACCTATAATTTCAAGTCCTATCCGAGGGACATGTATCTTTACTTTCAAACAGATCGACTGTACTTGACAGATCTGACAGGAAGTTATATGTTGTCAGCGGTTGGTGTAGTTGGTCGTTTTAAGTTTGCAACTTCTAACTAATTTACTGAGTGTGTACCTCGGTACGTACCTAAATGGTCAACTATCAGCTGCCCAGTCCTTGAATTCTTTCAATTCAATTTAATTGAATCATTTGGAAATATGTTATATTTTATAATTTAAATTAGTTCACCTCATATTGTTGGCTTTGTAGATCTTAGATCAAAAAGGGGCAATAAAGAAATGAATGATAATAATGAATAAGGATTTAAAAAAAAAACTTAAAACATGAAAAAAAATGGAGTATGTAAATTTTTCATTTTAACATATCATTTTGTAAAAAACAGAAACCTTACATTATGTACAAAATAAAATGATGTTTTTTTTTTTTTGCCCATGAATTTAGTTGTATACCTGTACACTTTTTGGTGGTGGGGGAAGGAACGAGGACCTTAATCTTTTTTCTAAATGTACAAATAGCAAGATCCATTCTTCTTTGATTTTCTTCTTGATGAAGGAAAAGAAGAATAAGAAAAAAGGAGATGGAGTAGAAGAATAAAAAGAAGAGAAAGAAAAACCAAGAAAGAATAATGCCTACGGCAACCACCTACGGTGGGCGGAGGCATAAAAACAAGAAAAAATGGAGAAGAGTAACAGAAATATCACTTTGCTAATTCAATACACAAACAAAAAATGAAAAGAAATGCCAACAAAAGGTGTTGAAAATTTCGTTCTGCATCAGATTAATCACAAGGAGAAAAATTTCTTTTCTGAATGAAAACATATTTCCATTCATGATCTAAATATCTACATGTATGAGCTTTTCCTTCTATCTGATTGTACAAAATATGACAAGAATATCAAGTAAATATTTCCTAAATTTAATTCAGGTCCAGAATCTATTATATATGGCACGCCATAAGGGAATCAAATTAAAATATATTTCACTTGAACAAATATATGTTTCTTTTTCACTAAACCATTTCACTCCAGCAAATTTATATTTCACTTCTTTAAAAAAAGCATTCCACTTTTCACAAAAATTCGTTTCACAGTTTCCACAAAAATATTATTTCACTATTCACAAAAATATATTCCACTTTCTTCCAAAATACATTCCACTTTTTCACAGAAATATATTTTACTCTTCACAAAAATATATTTCACTTTTTTCCAAAATTCGTTCCACTTTTCACAGGAATACATTTCACTTTTAAGAAAAAAAAAATCATTCCTCTTTCTCTCATACCAAAACCTTTTCACTTTCTGCCAAAAATATGTTCCTCTTTTATCTCGGCCTAAAGCGATCTTATCGACCTGGGTGAGCTTAACGGCCTTGGCGAGCTTATCTCTGGCTTAGCTAGCTAGCTCATATACGCGCGTTCTATCGACGGTGTACCTAAAATCCATTCCTCTTCTCTCACCGAAACCATTTCACTTTCTCTCAATAATTTATTTCACTCTGCCAAAAAATACGTTCCTCTTTTTTCTCGGCCTAAAGGAGGCGCTATTGGCGAGTTTTGCTAGCTTGTTAGCTTGGCGCGGGCTATATCTTTTGTCATTTGCTTGTTTAGCATCGGTATTAATGTTTTGTTATTCTATTTGGTCTGATGGGGCTGAAGGGGGGGGGGGGGCCGGGGCGGCTTTGAGGCTTCTGCACTTGATTTTGAAGTTCATTAATACATCCAATTTATGCAGGGATATATGCAGGGTGAACAAGGGATGCTACCTCTACAGGCGAACTTTGGTTTTGCTTGTTTTGCCTCTTGGGGCTTGGTGGGGGTTTGGAGTCTTCTGCACATGATTTTGAAGTATGCAAATTTATCAAGGTTTATGCAGGGTGAATGATGGATGCTGCTTCTCCCGTTGGTCTGGCGAGGCTATATAGCTGAGGGAGGGGAGTAAGTTTCTGCACATGATTTTGAATATTCTGCATTAATGTAGCGCCTAAGCTTTCTCTCTGAAATGTGTCTAAGCGCTTTACAGAAATATCATTACCCCGGTCGCACTCACAATGCTAAACAAATCATCACCATGGAGAGTGGCAAATTTTGGTGCATCTCAGGAATGGAGGGGGGGGGTGGGTACGTTGGACATACATGTAGTATGAAGGTTAGGAATAGGGCCGCATTATCGTAAGGTCACTGGGTTTCGTTTACACGATTTCTTTTATTCTGTTTATGTTACTTTCAGTTCAGTTTGTGGTAATGTCATGTTTGTTTGTTCATTACTTTTTCTTTCTTTCTCTGGACCTCTAGGAAGAACAGAGCCATTTGAATAATGGCTCTGAATAGAGTTTCCTGCCATCAATACTAATTTTAATTAATTAAAATTTATAATAATTTGATATATTGATCTGCATGTATTTTTGTATTGCTTTTCATATGGAAAATAAAACCAACCAACCTAAGGACACTAGTGCCTCAGCAGGGATTCGAACCCCCGACCTTGTTCAAAGTCAGGAGACTTATTCACTGGGTCACAGCACCTCTACTATGCAAATTTTGTTGGTTGAATTCTCATGAAGTAAAACTTTATGCAAGCTATAATGATAATAATAATGTACAGATTTTATATAGCGCGTATGTATGTCCCTATGCGCTCTAAGAGAGAGAAAAGGGAAAGACATGATTAAAAGATAGGTCACTAAGGTTACTTTGTTAGGCTAAGATATGTTTTGAATGTTAAGTGCAGATTTAAACTTCTCTATCGTGTTGATGTTTCTTAGAGAGTTTGGGAGGTTATTCCATAAAACTGATGCAGCATGAGCAAATGAACGTTCGCCATATGTTTTTGTTTGAATAGGAGGTATGATAAACAAATTCTCTTTGCATGATCGAAGTTATCTTGTTGGTTTGTATACAGTTGGAAGAAGGGGTTGGTTGTGTGCAACATGGAATGCAAGTCGTATAAGGGGAAATATAAGTAGATAACTTTCAGTAGTTATTCTAGCCTAATTTCTGCGTTTTATTTTCGTACAGGTTGTTATGTACATGCATTTCTCAGATATTCATTATGTTTTGTTATGCATCACAATCTGTATGATCTGAGTCATATCTTCATTATAAATACATGTATGTGTAAAGAGTCCGAAGACAGTTTGTTTTATTATATTCTAAATCGGCTCGTGCAGGTCGTGGGTGTTTCTCTCTCTCTCTCTCTCTCTCTCTCTCTCTCTCTCTCTCAATCGTGCTATTCTTTTTTGTTCAGTGTTTATGTTTATGTCCGTTTTTTGTTATTATGTTCTGTTATGTTTTTAGATTGGGAATGTTCCTGAAGGGTTGGATGTAAATCAGTTAATTTTAATTTTAAATTTAAATTTTGAATTTAAATTCATTGCGATCCCTGAAGCTGCCAGTGTACTCCCCCACCCCAATTTAGAAAATATCACAGAACCGCGTCTGGGCCACTGCCACAATAAAATAGACATTTGAACTGGAGTAGAACTGGAAGCAATCGACAAGTTCAAGTTGCAACACTCATGGTCGGGGGAACCGGGGCCGGGGGCCCGGCCCCCCAATATTTGGCAGGAAAAAAAAGGGAAAATGGGAAAGAAAAGAAAAGACAGAGAAAGAAAAGGAAAGATGTAAGAAAGGACAAAATGGAAGCGCTCGCTCGCATTGTTGGCCTTATTGTATATGCCATCTATTATAGGCCTACACATTTTAACAAAACAAAATAATTGGTTTGCATCTTGCGTCTCCATCTGATGTTAAACCAATTCTATTCATGAATATAATCATAATTATGGTAGTGATATTATTGCATTTAATGAATCGGGCGGCAAGTTTTGCGAGGAATTACAATACCCTGCACATTTTGGTAACAATAATATGCCGTGACACCCCCTCCCTGCCTCTTCCTCCAATTGGCTTGCATAGAGTTTTACTTTATGAGAATTCAAGCCCCCCCCCCCCCCCCCCCCAAAAAAAAAAAAAAAAAAAAAAAAAAAATGCATAGAAGAGATGCTGTGGTCCAGTGGATAAGTATCCTTACTTGAGCCACAATGTCCGGGGTGTCCTTCTGCAAGATATGAATTTACGTACATTTGCCACTTTTCACCCATTAAGTGGTATACCCGGTAAGATGCGACGGCCATTGTGATTTGTTTAGCATTGTGAGTGCGACTGGCCGGAATTAATGCTGTGCAGAAAGTGCATACATTGTGTGCGGGCAAGCTTGCATGAATCCGATGACCGGGGTAATGATATTTCTGTAAAGCGCTTAGACACATTTCAGAGAGAAAGCTTAGGCGCTACATTAATGCAGAATATTCAAAATCATGTGCAGAAACTTACTCCCCTCCCTCAGCTATATAGCCTCGCCAGACCAACGGGAGAAGCAGCATCCATCATTCACCCTGCATAAACCTTGATAAATTTGCATACTTCAAAATCATGTGCAGAAGACTCCAAACCCCCACCAAGCCCCAAGAGGCAAAACAAGCAAAACCAAAGTTCGCCTGTAGAGGTAGCATCCCTTGTTCACCCTGCATATATCCCTGCATAAATTGGATGTATTAATGAACTTCAAAATCAAGTGCAGAAGCCTCAAAGCCGCCCCGGCCCCCCCCCCCCCCCTTCAGCCCCATCAGACCAAATAGAATAACAAAACATTAATACCGATGCTAAACAAGCAAATGACAAAAGATATAGCCCGCGCCAAGCTAACAAGCTAGCAAAACTCGCCAATAGCGCCTCCTTTAGGCCGAGAAAAAAGAGGAACGTATTTTTTTGGCAGAGTGAAATAAATTATTGAGAGAAAGTGAAATGGTTTCGGTGAGAGAAGAGGAATGAATTTTAGGTACACCGTCGATAGAACGCGCGTATATGAGCTAGCTAGCTAAGCCAGAGATAAGCTCGCCAAGGCCGTTAAGCTCACCCAGGTCGATAAGATCGCTTTAGGCCGAGATAAAAGAGGAACATATTTTTGGCAGAAAGTGAAAAGGTTTTGGTATGAGAGAAAGAGGAATTATTTTTTTTTTCTTAAAAGTGAAATGTATTCCTGTGAAAAGTGGAACGAATTTTGGAAAAAAGTGAAATATATTTTTGTGAAGAGTAAAATATATTTCTGTGAAAAAGTGGAATGTATTTTGGAAGAAAGTGGAATATATTTTTGTGAATAGTGAAATAATATTTTTGTGGAAACTGTGAAACGAATTTTTGTGAAAAGTGGAATGCCTTTTTTAAAGAAGTGAAATATAAATTTGCTGGAGTGAAATGGTTTAGTGAAAAAGAAACATATATTTGTTCAAGTGAAATATATTTTAATTTGATTCCCTTATGGCGTGCCATAATTATAATCCACATTTAAAAATTCATTGCGGTTGTTGTACAGATAAGACTGAGTGTCGATGTCAGCATCACAGTGTCCATTAGCTAACAATCCAATTCAATAGCAGGGTTAAATCGAGAAATTTTCGTTTGAGACTTGCAAAACTCAATTCAGAATACATCATCGTTTACCAATGTGTTTGGAATCAAGTCTAATACCTGAGCTTTTGAGAAAGTCTTGATATGAAATACAGTTGAACCTTGTTATATAAACCTCCTTGGAACAAAGGAAATTATCTTGTTAGATTAGAATCTTCTTGTATATCGGGGGGAGGTGTAAAGCAACAACAGAAAAAATAGAAAACAGATATCTGGGACCAGCAGAATTACACGTATTATGATTATCGGGTAGACTTCCTTGTAACTATGTTCACTATACTGCAGTTCCACTGTATAGTAACCATCAGTGCCACTCTGACGGCAGTATGTTTAGACGACATTCATTTTTGATCAACTACACGAGAATGGATCAAATCATGATTCTCTCAGGCATAATAAACAGTTACGATTTGATTTCAGTATGACATACATTTCCTATAGACATCAGCCCAAGTCATATCTGTCTCCAAGGGTAAAAAGCTTTTTTTATAGCTTCCCAGATCTAAATCGCTCTCACTCTCATTTTCGTCTTCACTGAAACAAGTCCTTGGAAACAAAAAGAATATCCTTTACCATGGGTGGCAAGTCATCCAGTTTTGGTGCATTAGAAAAAATACACATATTTCACAAATTCAGAATAATGGCTCCTTAATTAAAGAAGTAGATGGAACAAAATATCTGTTAGGCTCAAGATATTGCTGATGCACTGGCATTAATATATGGCCGATTCTATCATAGTAACAAAAAATTTCTCGTTGGTATACCATGGTTAAAAGCTCTTGAAGAAACACAACCTGTTTTTGATTTCATTCATTTGTAATTCAGAAATATCCTTCTCTAACTTAATAATATTCCTGTATTCCTGCACAATCATAGGTATGGCGTGAGGCTTTACACATGAACTGGGAATTAGACATTATCTCCACATTGTTGAAGCTCACTTAGAAGCACTTGTAGAAATCACTTTCTTCAGATTTTTAAGAACCACAGCTTTATAGTGACGTACAATTGCTCTCGATGAAAGATCTTGTGTCACATGTGTTCACAAACATGTTCAATTCAATGGCTGTATCATGTCTCAGTATCAGTTTGGAACTCCAGCTTTTCAAATGTCTGTGTGACAGTGTCCAACATTTCATTGAGCTTGACAGGATCCTGAAGCTCATGAGGTTCCAGTCCCAGAGCTTGAACGGATTTCTCCTTGCTGCTGTACTCACGCAAGATGTAATTTGTACCAGCCTTCAAAGTGATATACATGTAAGAGACAGATAGAGGGATGATTAGTAAGGCATTCAGAAAGAAAAGGATCATTATCACGGTAAGAAAGATGGACACAACACAGGGATAAAGCTGTACATATTGTAAGCGAGCAATAGAAAGAGACAGTTGTGAAAAAAAGAAGACAAAAACAAGGATAGAAGGAAAGAGAGACACACAATAGAGAAAGGGAAAGAGAGGGGAGAGAAGAAGGGAAAATGAAAGGAAGACAAGATATAGAGATAGGCAGAAAGAGAGAACTACATGATTTAGACAGAGAAATGGAAAAGAAAGAAAAAGAGGGAAGGCTACAGAATGACAAGCTGAATTTAATATTAAAAACTTTCTAAAACTGAAACATATCCTTATACCTGCAAATACACTGTACAGAAACACATGGAGAAGCATTCAATCCATTGATGCCTATTGTTTGTGTCAATCAACATTTGTGAAAAATAAATTATTAAAATCAAGTAGACATACCTCATGATAACACCTGGTATCATTGATGCGGACGAGAACTCCATCTACTCGTAAGAAGAACCTCATGAGAAGAAAGAAACTGGACTGCATCACCCTCTGAAATTGAAAAAATAAAGGGAAGAAAACATCTCTAAAATGCATGCAAATAATGACGACATCAAAATATATATTTTTCATGCCTTTTGGTAGCAATTTATCACTTGGTTAAAAGACTAGCAATCTATCTCTCCATGGGATTTATAAATTTAAGTACAAAAAAGTCCCCAAGAATGCATATACTGTTTTATTTGGTTCCCATGTTCCTGACAAGAGTTATGCTTATTGGAGTGACAACTTACCTGTACCTGTAAACTTAAACTGGGATAAAATACACTATACTAATTTTTTGTGTACTATTGATACAAAAATTGGATCTTTTTATTTCAAGATTTTCCATAAGGCCATTGCTCTGAATGATTTTCTGTACAAAATTAAAAGAAGAGATTCTCCTAACTGCTCCCTGTGTAATGAAAAAGTGGAAACAATGGTTCATTTATTCTGTGATTGTGAGAAGGTCGCTCCAATCTGGCATGATCTACTGGATATTATATCTCAGAAATATGAAAATCCTGTTAATGTAACGAACTTTGAAAAACTCTGGAATTTGCAGTGTAAGTTTGTCTCGTTTATTTTTACTTTTGAAATTCCATATTTATACTTGTAAGTTTAAAAACAATCTTCCCAATTTTGCTGTATTTAAATCCTTTGTTATAAAACAGAGAGAAATCGAATACTTTTTAGCCAAGAAAAGAAACAAATTACTCATTCATTTCAAGAAATGGCGTTTTAATTTATGATTTTTTTCTTTAATAATTTATATGTCTTGATTTTTTGTCTTGATGGATCATGCCATCCACTCTAATGTGCAATCTTGATGTATATAATGAATAGTGTGAATATCTAACTGTTGACAATCTCTCTCTCACATACACTTTATACATGTATGTCATGCCCTGTCTACATGTATGTCTACTTCTGCAACCCTCGACCAAGGTAAATACAAGTATTTGTTCCTTTACCAAGTTGTTATGTAAATCACAAACCCCATGTAATGCCATGATCAGTATTCTATTATTCTCTCCTTTGTGTTGGTTAATGGTAGTACTAATTTCCAAATATGGTACTACTAACTATGCGATATATGTTCCGAGTCCTGTTTCTGCCCCCCCCCTCCCTTTTTTTTTTTTTAAATTTTACCCAATCTGTTGTATATGTTGTAATTTGTTTTCTGTTTTGCTCACAATTACTCTGATTATTTGTAAATGTGATAATTAGTTGTTGATCCTTCAATAAACACACAATTATAAAAAAAAAAATTGCATTTATGTTATGTTATGTTATGTTATATATACTTTTATTTACCTTAATCATCTTGATCATCTACTGAACTGTTTTGTTTGTAAAATCTTTACCATGTTGTATTTTCTATGTGTTTTTACTGCACACTGTCAACAGTTCAGCCACTGGCTGCTTATTGCAAGTTCCATCAAACCATGAAAAAAAAAATAGTAACATAAACAAATAAATAAACAGACAATTGTTCAAAAACTAATGTATTTATGAATTTTGTAGCATAAAACAATCTGAAATTACAAAGATATTCATGAAGTATTTCTTTTTTATTCATATCACATAATATCCATTGTAATTACATGTAGATACAAAAAAAATATTTCTACTCCAAAATTCTGATGCTGTTCCTTTCTGTTATCTTTCTTGCTTCCAATTTGTTAACAATAACATCACATGAGCTCGTAACAATGTTGAAAACCAACCTATTTACTTACTATTTTCACACTGAGTATAGCACAGCCATTGTCGGCTAGTTCATCTTCAAACAGTGGCATGTCCTCAAAGAAAAAGATCTTTTCTCGGACTTTCAGCTTTTCAATGTCTATCCTTTCATCTGTCTCAGTGACCTGTTGGCAGAAGGGGGAAAATGTAAGGTATAAAGGAATTATCTTTTTAAACACAGAATCATTCATTGGCAGTTTCTTTTATCCCTGTAAAAATTACAGGAGAAAAATCTTTGCTGAACAAGCATACAGTTCTTTATAAACAAACAAGCATTAGCAAGTATAATAATGATGTCAATAAATGTGACTGATAACATTCACTGCAATGATAAACCATGGCACATGTAACTCACCTTATCAGCAGGGTGACTAAAAGTCATGTTTAACATTGGCAACTCTCCTTATTCAAGTCGGTTGTTGCTTAAACCCAATATGAATGCCATACACTTTACAATGACTTCCATTTAAAAACTAAGATGCAAACCGTGTACATGTAGCTGGGTGTGTACGTTATAATCAAATGTTTTGAACACTTTGGTTAGGTACTGTAAATGCAAAAATATTCGGGGTACATTAATTTTTGTGGATTTCACGCTTTTTCAGCAATCACAAATTTTAGAACTCGCGAAAATGTTAGCACAATTTCATATGCACTGAAATATCAAATCAAATCAAATCAAATCTTGCACTTTTGCGAGTGAGTAATTGTGCAACGCGAATTTAAGAATCTGCGAATATATTCTTGGGTCGCTTAGCGCGAAAATTTAATTACGCAAAAATAACAGCATTTAGTAGTTGGTTTGTAAGTTGGTTAATTAAGTGCTGAAATACAATCATACATACATTGTACTTTACAATGATTTCCATTTGATTCCATGTAGCTGCAATTACAGTTTGATATCTACACCTAAAATCAAATGGTTTGTCTCTTGGTCAATAAGTTGGTTAATCGGTTGGTTAACGCCTTGGCTACTGGTACCGAGTGGTCCCTGTAGTAAGTCTATGGGAATTTGAGAATTCAGTAGTCAACGGGTTTGGTTGAAGGCAATCTTACCTTACAATGACTTCCAGCTGATTCTATAATGCTGCCCTTGTAGCTGGTTGTATACGTCCAATCAAAGGGTTTCACCACCTTGGAAATAAACTCACAGTCACTCCTGAAAGATATTAATCAATCACGATGTATGAGTAAGAGGTTAAAAAGTCAACTAAAAAAAAAAAAAAAATTATACAACATTCACCATGTGTTTTTCCTTGGAAAAGTGTAGTTAAGGAGCTTAAAGTTAAACTGCTTGTAGACAAAATTAATCTCTTCCAGCCTTGAATTAGGAAAGCCCAAAGAATTTGAAAGTGAAGTGAAAAGAAATCGTAGAGTCATACATTCTGACAGAAAATAGACAGAGATTTAAAAAATTATGCTTTTGATATCAATATCTCTGTCTTTCTCTTTATTTCAGAATCACTGGTATCTTTTTCTCAGGATCGTCGGTACCTTATACATTAATGATAAAATGAATTTCAATTTAATATTTTTGAAATAGACCCACTACAAGACTTCCAAGTGCAAGTTATTTTCTATATCAAGTATGTCCGAAAAAGAGGAGATGAAGAAGAAGAAGAAGAAGAAGAAGAAGAAGAAGAAGAAGAAGAAGAAGAAGAAGAAGAAGAAGAAGAAGAAAAAGAAGAAGAAGAAGAAAAAGAAGAAGAAGAAGAAGAAGAGGTAGAAGAATGTAGTCTGTTTGTGAGGTTTCTGGGTTTTTTTATGACTCAATCAATAATAAGTGATTATTAAAAAACTGATCATACCTTGCCTCTCTCCATGTATTGGCAGCTGCTACTTTCATTGTATCATGCTTGTTATCCACCAATCGTAGAGCGTCTATTGTGTTGAACTCAAGCCCGAAGCCTCCAGAGTGTTGGATCCGAAGGACATTATCTCCAAACGTCATCTCAGGCAACTGAGGGAGCTCTAGCTCTTCTTCATGCCTGCACATATAAGGAAAAAAAAAAAGTCCTGAATAATTTAGGACATTTCAAAGAGTCTAAAGAGGATAAGTGGAACAAACTACCATAAACTGCCATTGACGCTCCCACACTCCTCGGCTTCAAACAACAATTATCCAACCTGGATTTTAAATGGTTCCCATGGGACCCCCTTCACCCTGCCATACCACGCTATACCACACTATCTACTGTATTTTCATCACCATGATAGCGAGGTGTGGCCTTCAAGCTTACTCAAGGTAACTCAAGGATACAGCCACACTGTTGATCTGGCATTATCGTGAAATAGGAAACAACCATTCAATTTGTACAGCAGCGCTTTATTCAGTCACACGCATTGGTTTCCTATTTCCACCTCCATTCTCTTTGTACACAAGTGCGTGCGTCAAATGAACGAGTGGTTTCCTAAACCACGATATGGCTGTTGATCTATATACAGTACATCAATGAAATATTGGAGACACGTGTGGCTGTATCCTCACGCTGGGTCTTTGGCTGTAAGGTAGACAAGCACACACGTGTGCTTGTATTTTACTGCCTGAAAGATTCCCCATACCAGACAGAGTGATACCAGACATAGTTTCCTGTCTTTGTGGATCCATAAGCTACACACCCTGCAAAATGTGCAAATACACGCAATGCGACGTGTTCAATCAATGCTTTGAACTTTCGATGTGTCCAAGCAACAACTTACAAGAATATCATCCAAAGACCAAAAAAAAAAAAAAAAATCAAGGTAGGCCTACCGGTAATAAGGTTTGAAAAAAAAAAGAATCAGCAATTTTCCTTTATTCCTTTTAATATTATAAATTAGAAATGTGGGTAAAATTTACACCAGTCAGTTTCCAAATCAAAATTTCCATTTGACACAGGCATTGTTAAATAATGTTTTCCACTTGCAAATATACATTGCCATTATCATAATTATTGACATTCATCCGTGACTTTACAATATGTAGAGCCGAATTATATAAAAGAATTAGCTCAAACCAATGATTTCTGTGACTTTTATCAGTTACCTAGCTCTGAGGACAATGTGCGTTGCTTTACTTTGTTTAGGTCCCCCCCCCCCCCCCCCCCAACATATATGGACATCGTGATTTGATGAGGTGGTAGAGGTGTTGTGACTCAGTGGATAAGTCTCCGGACTTTGAACCCCAAAGTCCGTGGTTCAAATCTCTGCAGCAGCACTAATGTCCTTTGGCAAGACATGAATCTACATTTGCCACGTCTTTCGGATGGTGACGTTAAAGGTCGGTCCCAGACGTAAAAAATCAGAAATGATTGATACACGTCTGTAAAAACCATCACCACCACCACCATGTCAGTGACACTCACACAGCCACAGCCAAAGACTTCACATCTCTTCTCAGCACATAGACAATTACTCACTTAGCTACCACATCTGTCTTGGAAATGTGCGCTTTTGTACTAGTTATTGTCCATGGTCCAAAGCTGAATGTTTCTGTCTTCTTTCCACTTTTACAAGCTATATTTTCTGTGGGCTGCTGTGCCATTTTGTTTTGTAAAATTGTATGTAAAGTGATTAGATCTGGATGAAGTAAGGCTGTAGATCTTGTATGAATCTAGACGCGTTGCCAACTTGAGGACGTTTAAAAATACACAATGCTCAGTGCATCTTTAAAGTTTAAGAATGTGGGATTACATGCACCTAAGAAAGCCAGAGCTAGATCTATATAGACCTCGATCGTCATTGGAGCGGATCGGGGGGGGGGGGGGGGGCAGTGGCGGCACCAGGATTGTTAAAGTGGGGGGGCAAATGGAGGGCAAAAGAAAATGTTGGGGGGGGCACCGGCAGTCAATTTTTTTTTGCGTGTATGGAGAAATTGAGCGTGAAGCGCAAGGTTTTTTTTTCCTCTTACACACATTTTAATATCAATTTTGCGAGCGAGCAAAGCGAGCGAACAAAAAATAACCACTTTTTTTTGTTTTTAATCGCATTTTCGAATAAATATCCTGAAATATGACGAGCGAGCGAAGCGAGCGAGCCAAAAATGGCTACTTTTTTTGTTTTTAATCGCATTTTAGAAGAGAACTTTATAGATATGACGAGCGAGCGAAGCGAGCGAGCCAAAAATAACCACTTTTTTCGTTTTTAATTGCATCTTCAAATAAATATTCTGAAATATGACAAGCGAGCGAAGTGAGCGAGCCAGAAATGGCTACTTTTCTTCTTTTTAATCGCATTTTAGAAAAGAACTTTAAGGATATGACGAGCAAGCCAAGCAAGCGAGCCAAAAATAACCACTTTTTTGGTTTTCAATCGAAGTTTTGAAGAGCGGAAAATGGTATCAATTTTGCGAGCGAACAAAAAATAACCACTTTTTTGGTTTTTAATCGCATTTTCGAATAAATATCCTGAAATATGACGAGCGAACGAAGCGAGCGAGCCAAAAATGGCTACTTTCCTTCTTTTTAATCGCATTTTAGAAAAGAACTTTAAAGATATGACGAGCGAGCGAAGCGAGCGAGCCAAAAATAACCACTTTTTTGGTTTTCAATCGAAGTTTTGAAGAGCGGAAAATGGTATTTTAGAGCACTTCACAGCTTGAATATGATGCTTATGACAACATCTACTTATTTACAAATTACTGTATAATTTTTCTTTTCAGTCCTCAAAATTTCTGGGGGGGCAACTGGGGGGGCAAAGCTTCTGAGTGGGGGGGCAAATGCCCCCCCATGCCCCCCCTTGGTGCCGCCACTGGGGGGGGGGGTTAAAGATTCAAACGAAAGAAGCCAAGAAACAGATCCTGTAAATGATGATGATGATGATAATGATGATGATGATGTTGATAATGATGATAATAACGATAAATCGTATCATCATAATAATCTGCTTCTATTTCAACATAGAAGTAGAAACGGAAAGTAGATGATAGAATGGAATAGCAGTAGAAGTAGAAATAGAAGCAGAATTAGAAGTAAAGTATAAGGATGTTATTGATACCATGCAATATATATATATATCATATATATATCATATATATTTCTTCTCTGTTTAGGGTATCAAAACCAGTCCCACTTCAATCCTTGATTATTTAGGGTGTTGTTCAGTGATGTAGGCGGAATTAACACGTGGAGATCGCGGGGGCGTAATTTTTTCATAACCGAGCGATCCCAGATCACATGTAAAGCCTATGGCTGAAATTCGTCAGAAAAAGAGTATCACAGCTATTCTTGAATGGAGTCGGTGATATGGATTTCTGGGCTCGCTTTGTTACGTAAAAAAAAAAAAGGTGCATCGGGGGGGGGGAACATGTCCCCCCTCGATTTTTTCTTGAGGGATCATCCCCCCTTCAATTTTTAAAGCTTAATATATCATTTTTTTTTTGGAGTCGGGTGTCCAAATTAAGGCCAACCACTTAAATATTTATAGGCCTAGAATGCATTTTGATGGCAAAATCAGGCTTCTTTCATTATTTCTTGCGGATATTTTTAGCTCGCTCGCTTCGATCGCTCTCTAGATAGCATAATAACAATCATCCCCCTCTCACTTCTCGAAACAGATCGGTGGAGGCCTTATGTGTTTCCATCCCCCCTCTTGTTGCATGAAATCACCGCCACTGACATGGATGACATACAGGCCTCCGAGTGGGGAGGGGGGGGGGGCTGTAAACTCCTTTCTTTCCAGATCAAAAGATGGGCCCTTGCCCGCAGACTCACAGACTGAAGAGGTATCCATGCTTGTCCAACCATCTGAAAATTTGACCCTTAATGGCATAATCCGTGGTGTCAAATTCTACCCCTAAATGGCATAAATGGCATAGGAGGATTATGTAAAATATACCCCTATATGGCATAAATGGCGTAGGAAAATGTACAAAAAAAAAATGTTGAAGAACGACTAGGCCTATTTCTCATAACGTCAAGTGTTAGATTGAAAAACGCCCCTTATTCTCCAAAACGATGAATGTTAGACTGAAAAAATCCCCTTTTCCCAGAAACATCGCATGTAAGACTGAGAAACACCCCTTTTTCCTGAAAATGGCGTCGACACGTCTTGGGTCCGAAATCAGACCCTTTTCAAGTGTTAGATTGAAAAACGCCCCTTTTTCTCCCAAACGATGAATGTAAATTAGACTGAACTAAAAAATCCCTTTTCCCCCAGAAACATCGCATGTAAGACTGAGAAACACCCCTTTTTCCTGAAAATGGCGTCGACACGTCTTGGGTCCGAAATCAGACCCTTTTCAAGTGTTAGATTGAAAAACGCCCCTTTTTCTCCCAAACGATGAATGTTAGACTAAAAAAAATCCCTTTTCCCCCAGAAACATCAAATGTAAGACTGAGAAACACCCCTTTTTCCTGAAAATGGCGTCGACACGTCTTGGGTCTGAAATCAGACGCTTTTTTTTTTTACACTTCAGTTTGTGAGTGAGCCCCCCCCCCCCCCCCTCCAGGGTCCCTTGGCCCTTGAGCCCTTGACCCCGGGCCCTAGACTAGATGTGTGTCATGCCCATATCGGATAGAGCTGTATCGGGTGAACAGTTGCGAGCAATTTTTCCCCACGTCAAGTTGGCAACGTACTTTGATTGTCACAGTTAATAATGTTCTAGCATCAGTTAGCCACGACGAAGACTGAAAATGGATTGAGCTACCTTTGGCGACCACTCCAGCGACCACTCGGGGGCACTGAAGCGTGACGCGACCGAGAACAATGGGAAATCGCTGTATGGTGTCTTCAAAAGAACCAATAAGACACGGGAAAAAAAAGACAACGTAAATTCGGGTTCCGCATTAGTAGGCTAACTTCAATACTTGTCGGCGCCGTAGAATTGAGGTCTAGGTTCAGGTAAGCTCCCTACGTAAACAAAGGGTGCGATCATGCAATAGAACGTTTGAACCGCTTTTTACGACAACTAGGAAGCTTGCCTGAGCTTGCCCGACATACCAGCAACATATATGCATAACAGGTGAACTGAATATGTGGTAACCAAGGATTCTGGACATAAATGATAAACGCGTAGGCCTTTAACTTTATAAACCTGTCTGGGTTTTTTAAAGCCAGAAACAAGAACATGAATTATAATACAAAACAACAATTTGAAACATCGTTTCTGCGGGGATAGCATGCATGCAATTTCAGGTCAAAGCTGCATCGATCATGGCTGAAATCCGAAGCTCTGCTTGGACATGGCTTAATTATGCGCAGATGAATGACCTGGACAGATTGATCCAGGAAAAATGCCCAACATCTGTCCCCACTTTTCTGTCTTTATTTTCATATTTTTCATTTCAACATAGCTCCCTTTTCCTCTCTTCTTTATGTAATTCTATGTCTTAAGTTTTTATCATCTTTGCCGTCTATCATTTTCTATGTAGTTCTGTTTTCTTTCTTCACTTTCTACCTTTTCTGTTGTTATTCTTTGTTTTCATGCTTCATATAACTTCCTTTTCTCTATTCATTTATGTTATTATTTCATTTTATCTCGTATTTATCTATCTTTTCTGAAGTTCTCCTTTATTTTCCCATCATTTCTTTTATCTTTTCCTATGCCTTTACCTTTCTTCTAACGTGTTCTCTTTCTGTCTTTCCATAATTTATCGTTTCTTTTTATCTTTCTATATCATCTTTCCACATCTACCTGACAATGGCGCCCGCACTGACATGACTGAAGCTTCGCACAGTTCAAATGAGATCCAGCATGAATGGTTTAAAGTTCGCAAGACATTTCATATTCTTAGCTGATTATACCATGAAATAGAGGAGATTTTCAGCTTTATCCTGATATAGGTCATTATATTTAGCAAGTTGTGTGGACCTTACTGTTTCAATTTTCGTACGCCGCATTTACCCTAAATATATGCAATCCGCTCTGACAATAGCGGCCGCACTGAAGCTTTGCGTAGTTCAAAATGACATGCCGCATGAAAAGTTTAATAAAAGTTCGCAAGACATTTCATATTCTTAGCTGATTATACCATGAAATAGAGGAGATTTTCAGCTTTATCCTGATATAGGTCACTATGCTTAGCAAGTTGTGTGGACCTTACTGTTTCAACTTTCGTACACCCCATTTACCCTAAATATATGCATTCCGCTCTGACACTGGAAGCCCGTAATGAAGCTTCGCACAGTTCAAACTGACATGCCGCATGAAAAGTTGAATAAAAGTTCGCAAGACATTTCATATTCTTAGCTGATTATACCATGAAATAGAAGAGATTTTCAGCTTTATCCTGATATAGGTCACTATACTTAGCAAGTTGTGTGGACCTTACTGTTTCAACTTTCGTACGCCACATTCACCCTAAATATGTGCCATCCGCTCTGACAATAGCGCCAGCACTGAAGCTTCGCGTAGTTCAAAATGACATCCCGCATGAAAAGTTGAATAAAAGTTCGCAAGACATTTCATATTCTTAGCTGATTACAGCATGAAATAGAGGAGATTTTCAGCTTTATCCTGACATAGCTCACTATACTTAGCAAGTTTCGTGGACCTTACTGTTTCAACTTTCGTACGCCGCATTTACCCTAACTATATGCCATCCGCTCTGACAATAGCGCCCGCACTGAAGCTTCGCGTAGTTCAAAATGACATCCCGCATGAAAAGTTGAATAAAAGTTCGCAAGACATTTCATATTCTTAGCTGATTACAGCATGCAATAGAGGAGATTTTCAGCTTTATCCTGATATAGGTCACTATACTTAGCAAGTTGTGTGGACCTTACTGTTTCAACTTTCGTTCGCCACATTCACCCTAAATATGTGCCATCCGCTCTGACAATAGCGCCAGCACTGAAGCTTCGCGTAGTTCAAAATGACATCCCGCATGAAAAGTTGAATAAAAGTTCGCAAGACATTTCATATTCTTAGCTGATTACAGCATGAAATAGAGGAGATTTTCAGCTTTATCCTGATATAGGTCACTATGCTTAGCAAGTTGTGTGGACCTTACTGTTTCAACTTTCGTACACCCCATTTACCCTAAATATATGCATTCCGCTCTGACACTGGAAGCCCGTAATGAAGCTTCGCACAGTTCAAACTGACATGCCGCATGAAAAGTTGAATAAAAGTTCGCAAGACATTTCATATTCTTAGCTGATTATACCATGAAATAGAAGAGATTTTCAGCTTTATCCTGATATAGGTCACTATACTTAGCAAGTTGTGTGGACCTTACTGTTTCAACTTTCGTTCGCCACATTCACCCTAAATATATTCATTCCGCTCTGAAAATGCAGGCCGCACTGAAGCTTCGCACAGTTCAAAATGACATGCCGCATGAAAAGTTGAATAAAAGTTCGCAAGACATTTCATATTCTTAGCTGATTATACCATGAAATAGAGGAGATTTTCAGCTTTATCCTGATATAGGTCACTATGCTTAGCAAGTTGTGTGGACCTTACTGTTTCAACTTTCATTCGCCACATTCACCCGAAATATATGCCATCCGCTCTGACAATAGCGCCAGCACTGAAGCTTCGCGTAGTTCAAAATGACATGCCACATGAAAAGTTGAATAAAAGTTCGCAAGACATTTCATATTATTAGCTGATTATACCATGAAATAGAGGAGATTATCAGCTTTATCCTGATATAGGTCATTATATTTAGCAAGTTGTGTGGACCTTACTGTTTCAATTTTCGTACGCCGCATTTACCCTAAATATATGCAATCCGCTCTGACAATAGCGGCCGCACTGAAGCTTTGCGTAGTTCAAAATGACATGCCGCATGAAAAGTTGAATAAAAGTTCGCAAGACATTTCATATTCTTAGCTGATTATACCATGAAATAGAGGAGATTTTCAGCTTTATCCTGACATAGCTCACTATACTTAGCAAGTTGTGTGGACCTTACTGTTTCAACTTTC
>CM057160.1:4283446-4339843 GCA_029962745.1 Echinometra lucunter
GCAGTTGTGTGGACCTTACTGTTTCAACTTTCGTACGCCACATTCATCCTAAATATATGCCATCCGCTCTGAAAATGCAGGCCGCACCAAAGCTTCGCACAGTTAAAAATGTCATCCCGCATGAAAAGTTGAATAAAAATTCGCAAGACATTTCATATTCTTAGCTGATAACATCATGCAACAGAGGAGATTTTCAGCTTTATCGTGATATAGGGTACTATACTTAGCAAGTTGTGTGGACCTTACTGTTTCAACTTTTGTCCACCTAATTCACCCATAATATATCCACGCTGACAATAGACGTCCGCAGTGAAGTTTTGCACAGTTCAAAAGTGACATGCCGCATGAAAAGTTGAATTAAAGTTCGCAAGACATTTCATATTCTTAGTTGATTAAATCATGAAATAGAGGAGATTTTCAGCTTTATCCTGATATAGGTCACTATATTTAGCAAGTTGTGTGGACCTTACTGTTTCAACTTTCGTACGCCACATTCACCCTAAATATATTCATTCCGCTCTGCCAATATCGGCCACGCTGAAGCTTCGCGTAGTTCAAAATGACATGCCGCATGAAAAGTTGAATAAAAGTTCGCAAGACATTTCATACTCTTAGCTGATTATATCATGAAATAGAGGAGATTTTCAGCTTTATCCTGATATAGGTCACTATACTTAGCAAATTGTGTGGACCTTACTGTTTCAACTTTCGTTCACCACATTTACCCTAAATATATGCATTCCGCTCTGACAATAGCGCCCGCACTGAAGCTTCGCTTAGTTCAAAATGACATCCCGCATGAGAAGTTGAATAAAAGTTCGCAAGATATTTCATACTCTTAGCTGATTAAACCATGAAATAGAGGAGATTTTCAGCTTTATTCTGATATAGGTCACTATACTTAGCAAGTTGTGTGGACCTTACTGTTTCAACTTTCGTTCGCCGCATTTACCCTAAATATATACATTCCGCTCTGACAATAGAGGCCTCACTAAAGCTTCGCACAGTTCAAAAATGACATGCCGCATGACAAGTTGAATAAAAGTTCGCAAGACATTTCATATTCTTAGCTGATAACATCATGCAACAGAGGAGATTTTCAGCTTTATCGTGATATAGGGCACTATACTTAGCAAGTTGTGTGGACCTTACTGTTTCAGCTTTTGTCCACCAAATTCACCCCTAATATATCCACTCTGACAATGGACGTCCGCAGTGAAGTTTTGCACAGTTCAAAAGTGACATGCCGCATGAAAAGTTGAATAAAAGTTCGCAAGACATTTCATATTCTTAGGTGATTATACCATGAAATAGAGGAGATTTTCAGCTTTATCCTGATATAGGTCACTATACTTAGCAAGTTGTGTGGACCTTACTGTTTCAACTTTCGTACGCCACATTCACCCTAAATATATGCATTCCGCTCTGACAATAGCGCCCAAACTGAAGCTTCGCGTAGTTCAAAATGCCATGCAGCATGTAAAGTTGAATAAAAGTTCGGAAGACATTTCATATTCTTAGCTGATTATACCAGGACATAGAGGAGATTTTTCGGCGCTGTAGGAAAAATTCCTGAAAATATTTGGAAATGCTCAGATTTCAAGAATTTTTCAAACTGTACAGTTTTTGGGAGGAGACCGGTGTGAAATGGGACACGGGGAGAAATGGGACACCCTTGTAACTTGAAAAATACTCAGCCATCAGAAAGCTGATTACATCAGTAAAAAGGTGTGCCTAAGCACAGCTCACAACAGACATATCAGCCACTTCACAGATCTACAGGTTAGTTAAAATGTAATTTCTTTTTAGACCCCTTTTTAAATACTTTTCCGTCAGTTGTTGTCAGTAAAATATCAAGTATACTACATAGATCTCGTAGGTACTATATTATGCTAATTGTAACTTAGTAAGTGTGCAAACTTCAGAAAATAAAATTGTTTGATAACAGACAGGTTAGAAATAGTGACCGCCATTTTTATTTATTTTTTTTTACCAAGGGGGAGAAATGGGACAGTGTGTCCCACTTCTCCCCATGCGTCCCATTTCTCCCTAGCTCGTGTAAGTTCTACTTGTGCAATTCAAATTTTATTTTTGTGAAACGGAAATCTTTACAAAAGCCTTAATGCGCACTAAAGATTTTCTAAAGTTTATATATTATTCTTGGAGTTGGCCCTATTTTTTGGTCCCAAATATTAATTTTCAAACAAACCAAAAATATTAATTTCCATACCAGGTTTTCATAATTTCAGTCTTTCAAATTTTAGAAAGTACTAAATGTTTTTCAGAATATTGTTCAATTTTGTCTCATTCTCCTATTCTATGCCATAAGTTGATTTTTGATTGCTTTACAACAACTGTTATGACAAAATGGTTTTCCAAGGAGGGGAAATGGGAGACTGATTTGCAGACTCATGAAATGTCGACTGGACTGCAAAGCTTACAACATTTGTGATTTTATACTAACTGATGTTAAAATAAAAACTTATCTCTTAACATATTGTGTTAAGAATGTTAACATGATCCAGGTCTCACGAGCAGATTTAGACTTGAGGCTTAATATTCAAGGAAAACAACAATTTTATGAGAGAATTGGTAGCTAATAGAGTTTCATTGTTATCATATTTTGACTTGTTCTTATTGTTGAGTATTCTTAAAATCAAATGGTTTAGCATTGTTTGAGTTCTTCAAAAACGGTGTTAGATTAAACGCACGTAATGACCAAATGTATGCTCATTTTATGAAGCACTTGATGTTTAATTTTCATGGATGAAAAGTTTCAAATCATTCACAAATTTTTTTTCGTCAGGATATAATACATGTAGTTGACAGTGGTAACTGTGTTTTTATAATTTCAATCTTTCATTTTTTTTCATAGATCTTATTAATGGAAAGCTTCAGTTTAATGTTAGATGATATCTTAAATTAAAATACCAGAATTATGCGTACCTGTTACTAATAAAAAGGAACTTTCAGGGAGAGAAAAGGGAGACTGAGTTAACTAAGAACGTGTTTGCACATATTGTTGCAAATTAATAGAGTGGAAACTTCAAAACGTTCTACGATTATATTATTTCAACAAAATGACTGTTAATTGAGCTCTTAACATGCTTAAAGGGCCTCCTGTTTACAAATTATTTCCTTTTTTTTTTGCCTTATATCTTCATTGAAAGGTGTTTGTTTTATCATCAATCTACTTTGTGAGAATTTATACTCATTCTTTTGTGGTGGTCCCATTTCACCCCATCGGTCCCATTTCATCCCTCTTGATGTCCCATTGCACCCCGGGGTGTCCCATGTTACCCCAAAATTAAGGTTTTCATAAATCATTAATTACACGAAATAGCATAATGTAGGGGTATCACTAGATACTTCATTATAAACTTTAGTATCTATAGTACATATATTATGATTATGACCTAGCTTGACAAAATATTTAAAACGTTACAAGGAATCTTTCCTGATAGTGCGAAAATGTCCCGTTTCACCCCGGTCTCCCCCAATTCTGGTAGGCGAATCTTACAGGTCAGGTAAACAGATTTTTTTTTTTTCAAAATCCTGGAAAGCTAAATTTCATGTACATCTGCATGTATATTACTCGTTACAATCTAATTTGAGTTCATTTCGGTTGTTTCAATTGCTTTGATATGGTGATATTGCGTACGAAAGTTGAAACAGTAAGGTTCACACAACTTGCTAAGTATAGTGACCTATATCAGGATAAAGATGAAAATCTCCTCTATTTCATGGTATAATCAACTAAGAATATGAAATGTCTTGCGAACTTTTATTCAACTTTTCATGCGGCATGTCATTTTTTAACTGTGCGAAGCTTTAGTGAGGCCTCTATTGTCAGAGCGGATGGCGTATATTTAGGGTAAATGCGGCGAACGAAAGTTGAAACAGTAAGGTCCACACAACTTGCTAAGTATAGTGACCTATATCAGGATAAAGCTGAAAATCTCCTCTATTTCATGGTATAATTAGCTAAGAATATGAAATGTCTTGCGAACTTTTATTCAACTTTTCATGCGGCATGTCATTTTTTAACTGTGCGAAGCTTTAGAGAGGCCTCTATTGGCAGAGCGGAATGTATATATTTAGGGTAAATGTGGCGAACGAAAGTTGAAACAGTAAGGTCCACACAACTTGCTAAGTATAGTGACCTATATCACGATAAAGCTGAAAATCTCCTCTATTTCATGATATAATCAACTAAGAATATGAAATGTCATGCAAACTTTTATTCAACTTTTCATGCGGCATGTCATTTTGAACTACGCGAAGCTTCAGCGTGGCCGATATTGGCAGAGCGGAATGAATATATTTAGGGTGAATGTGGCGTACGAAAGTTGAAACAGTAAGGTCCACACAACTTGCTAAGTATAGTGACCTATATCACGATAAAGCTGAAAATCTGCTCTATTTCATGGTATAATCAACTAAGAATATGAAATGTCTTCCGAACTTTTATTCAACTTTACATGCGGCATGTTATTTTGAACTACGCGAAGCTTCAGTTTGGGCGCTATTGTCAGAGCGGAATGCATATATTTAGGGTAAATGTGGTGAACGAAAGTTGAAACAGTAAGGTCCACACAACTTGCTAAGTATAGTGACCTATATCAGGATAAAGCTGAAAATCTCCTCTATTTCATGATATAATCAGCTAAGAGTATGAAATGTCTTGCGAACTTTTATTCAACTTTTCATGCGGGATGTCATTTTGAACTAAGCGAAGCTTCAGTTTGGGCGCTATTGTCAGAGCGGAATGCATATATTTAGGGTAAATGTGGCTTACGAAAGTTGAAACAGTAAGGTCCACACAACTTGCTAAATATAGTGACCGATATCAGGATAAAGCTGAAAATCTGCTCTATTTCATGGTATAATCAGCTAAGAATATGAAATGTCTTCCGAACTTTTATTCAACTTTACATGCGGCATGTCATTTTGAACTACGCGAAGCTTCAGTTTGGGCGCTATTGTCAGAGCGGAATGCATATATTTAGGGTAAATGTGGTGAACGAAAGTTGAAACAGTAAGGTCCACACAACTTGCTAAGTATAGTGACCTATATCAGGATAAAGCTGAAAATCTCCTCTATTTCATGATATAATCAGCTAAGAGTATGAAATTTCTTGCGAACTTTTATTCAACTTTTCATGCGGGATGTCATTTTGAACTAAGCGAAGCTTCAGTGCGGGCGCTATTGTCAGAGCGGAATGCATATATTTAGGGTAAATGTGGTGAACGAAAGTTGAAACAGTAAGGTCCACACAACTTGCTAAATATAGTGACCTATATCAGGATAAAGCTGAAAATCTCCTCTATTTCATGGTATAATCAGCTAAGAATATGAAATGTCTTGCGAACTTTTATTCAACTTTTCATGCGGCATATCATTTTTTAACTGTGCGAAGCTTTAGTGAGGCCTCTATTGTCAGAGCGGAATGCATATACTTAGGGTAAATGTGGTGAACGAAAGTTGAAACAGTAAGGTCCACACAACTTGCTAAGTATAGTGACCTATATCAGGATAAAGCTGAAAATCTTCTCTATTTCATGGTATAATCAGCTAAGAATATGAAATGTCTTCCGAACTTTTATTCAACTTTACATGCGGCATGTCATTTTGAACTACGCGAAGCTTCAGTTTGGGCGCTATTGTCAGAGCGGAATGCATATATTTAGGGTAAATGTGGTGAACGAAAGTTGAAACAGTAAGGTCCACACAACTTGCTAAGTATAGTGACCTATATCACGATAAAGCTGAAAATCTTCTCTATTTCATGGTATAATCAGCTAAGAATATGAAATGTCTTCCGAACTTTTATTCAACTTTACATGCGGCATGTCATTTTGAACTACGCGAAGCTTCAGTTTGGGCGCTATTGTCAGAGCGGAATGCATATATTTAGGGTAAATGTGGTGAACGAAAGTTGAAACAGTAAGGTCCACACAACTTGCTAAGTATAGTGACCTATATCAGGATAAAGCTGAAAATCTCCTCTATTTCATGATATAATCAGCTAAGAGTATGAAATGTCTTGCGAACTTTTATTCAACTTTTCATGCGGGATGTCATTTTGAACTAAGCGAAGCTTCAGTTTGGGCGCTATTGTCAGAGCGGAATGCATATATTTAGGGTAAATGTGGCTTACGAAAGTTGAAACAGTAAGGTCCACACAACTTGCTAAATATAGTGACCGATATCAGGATAAAGCTGAAAATCTGCTCTATTTCATGGTATAATCAGCTAAGAATATGAAATGTCTTCCGAACTTTTATTCAACTTTACATGCGGCATGTCATTTTGAACTACGCGAAGCTTCAGTTTGGGCGCTATTGTCAGAGCGGAATGCATATATTTAGGGTAAATGTGGTGAACGAAAGTTGAAACAGTAAGGTCCACACAACTTGCTAAGTATAGTGCCCTATATCACGATAAAGCTGAAAATCTCCTCTGTTGCATGATGTTATCAGCTAAGAATATGAAATGTCTTGCGAACTTTTATTCAACTTTCATGCGGCATGTCATTTTGAACTACGCGAAGCTTCAGTGCGGGCGCTATTGTCAGAGCGGAATGCATATATTTAGGGTAAATGTGGCTTACGAAAGTTGAAACAGTAAGGTCCACACAACTTGCTAAGTATAGTGACCTATATCAGGATAAAGCTGAAAATCTTCTCTATTTCATGGTATAATCAGCTAAGAATATGAAATGTCTTCCGAACTTTTATTCAACTTTTCATGCGGGATGTCATTTTGAACTAAGCGAAGCTTCAGTGCGGGCGCTATTGTCAGAGCGGAATGCATATATTTAGGGTAAATGTGGTGAACGAAAGTTGAAACAGTAAGGTCCACACAACTTGCTAAATATAGTGACCTATATCAGGATAAAGCTGAAAATCTCCTCTATTTCATGATATAATCAGCTAAGAGTATGAAATTTCTTGCGAACTTTTATTCAACTTTTCATGCGGGATGTCATTTTGAACTAAGCGAAGCTTCAGTGCGGGCGCTATTGTCAGAGCGGAATGCATATATTTAGGGTAAATGTGGCTTACGAAAGTTGAAACAGTAAGGTCCACACAACTTGCTAAATATAGTGACCTATATCAGGATAAAGCTGAAAATCTCCTCTATTTCATGGTATAATCAGCTAAGAATATGAAATGTCTTGCGAACTTTTATTCAACTTTTCATGCGGCATATCATTTTTTAACTGTGCGAAGCTTTAGTGAGGCCTCTATTGTCAGAGCGGAATGCATATACTTAGGGTAAATGTGGTGAACGAAAGTTGAAACAGTAAGGTCCACACAACTTGCTAAGTATAGTGACCTATATCAGGATAAAGCTGAAAATCTTCTCTATTTCATGGTATAATCAGCTAAGAATATGAAATGTCTTCCGAACTTTTATTCAACTTTACATGCGGCATGTCATTTTGAACTACGCGAAGCTTCAGTTTGGGCGCTATTGTCAGAGCGGAATGCATATATTTAGGGTAAATGTGGTGAACGAAAGTTGAAACAGTAAGGTCCACACAACTTGCTAAGTATAGTGACCTATATCACGATAAAGCTGAAAATCTTCTCTATTTCATGGTATAATCAGCTAAGAATATGAAATGTCTTCCGAACTTTTATTCAACTTTACATGCGGCATGTCATTTTGAACTACGCGAAGCTTCAGTTTGGGCGCTATTGTCAGAGCGGAATGCATATATTTAGGGTAAATGTGGTGAACGAAAGTTGAAACAGTAAGGTCCACACAACTTGCTAAGTATAGTGACCTATATCAGGATAAAGCTGAAAATCTCCTCTATTTCATGATATAATCAGCTAAGAGTATGAAATGTCTTGCGAACTTTTATTCAACTTTTCATGCGGGATGTCATTTTGAACTAAGCGAAGCTTCAGTTTGGGCGCTATTGTCAGAGCGGAATGCATATATTTAGGGTAAATGTGGCTTACGAAAGTTGAAACAGTAAGGTCCACACAACTTGCTAAATATAGTGACCGATATCAGGATAAAGCTGAAAATCTGCTCTATTTCATGGTATAATCAGCTAAGAATATGAAATGTCTTCCGAACTTTTATTCAACTTTACATGCGGCATGTCATTTTGAACTACGCGAAGCTTCAGTTTGGGCGCTATTGTCAGAGCGGAATGCATATATTTAGGGTAAATGTGGTGAACGAAAGTTGAAACAGTAAGGTCCACACAACTTGCTAAGTATAGTGCCCTATATCACGATAAAGCTGAAAATCTCCTCTGTTGCATGATGTTATCAGCTAAGAATATGAAATGTCTTGCGAACTTTTATTCAACTTTTCATGCGGCATGTCATTTTGAACTACGCGAAGCTTCAGTGCGGGCGCTATTGTCAGAGCGGAATGCATATATTTAGGGTAAATGTGGCTTACGAAAGTTGAAACAGTAAGGTCCACACAACTTGCTAAGTATAGTGACCTATATCAGGATAAAGCTGAAAATCTTCTCTATTTCATGGTATAATCAGCTAAGAATATGAAATGTCTTCCGAACTTTTATTCAACTTTTCATGCGGGATGTCATTTTGAACTAAGCGAAGCTTCAGTGCGGGCGCTATTGTCAGCGTGGATTGCATATATTTAGGGTGAATGTGGCTTACGAAAATTGAAACAGTAAGGTCCACACAACTTGCTAAATATAGTGACCTATATCAGGATAAAGCTGAAAATCTCCTCTTTGTCATGGTATAATCAGCTAAGAATATGAAATGTCTTGCGAACTTTTATTCAACTTTTCATGCGAGCTCTCATTTTGAACTGTGCGAAGCTTCAGTGCGGGTGCTATTGTCAGTGCGGATTGCATATATTTGGGGTAAATGCGGCGTACGAAAATTGAAACAGTAAGGTCCACACAACTTGCTAAGTATAGTGACCTATATCAGGATAAAGCTGAAATCTCCTCTTTTTCATGATATAATCAGCTAAGAGTATGAAATGTCTTACCAGCTTTTATTCAACTTTTCATGCGGCATGTCAGTTTGAACCGTGCAACACTTCAGCGCGGACGCTCTTTTCACAAGTTTCTTTTGGGGGAAATTCTGTCATAAGGTTCAAGTTTTTGTTTCCCAATAGCTATGAAATAAATATAGCCCTAAATAAGAAATTAGATCATTCATATGAGCCATTTGAGTTCTCTTATACTTTTTAAAGCAGTAAATATATATTTTCTATTAATTTTTTATCGTGAAAATTTATTTCCTTTTTCTTTCGGACCTTTTGTCGACACCCTAATTGGTCGCTGGACTTGTGGTCGCCAGATTCAAGGAGCGTGAAAATGGCCAGCGCAGAATGGGAAGAAGTGAAGCGACTCGCAAAGGATTTTCAGCGAGCCCAGCTCACCAGTGCCACTCAGAAGTGAGTATTTAAAATCCGTCTTTTAAAAAAAGATAAGGCAATATCTGAATGTTTGTCTATATAATCAGCGATGGGAGAAATGTGAAACTGTGTTGCACCATATGCTGCAACGTTTGGCTAAATTTAAGTCCCATGTGTAAACTTTTGTGTTAGTTTTTAATGGCATATGATGGAAATCGGAACAGATCATTAGAAGATGAATAGAAAAACACTCATGATAAAGTAAAGTAACAAGCAAAGAAATTATTGAACTTTTCAAATATTCCTCAGCATCGTCCAAGGAAATTTTTATTCTCTTGAAAAGTCTAAACTTGAAGCTTTATGAAGAAATAGAGTCTCAGCTTCAGTTGAATTTCTTCAAAGAAAAACGATTTGTTTTTGTTTTTGCCATCGTTTTTTTTTTCTTCTTTTCTTTAAACTTTTAAAGTGATGTTCAAGTCAAAGAAGGCCTCTGAAATTTGTGTTTATTTTTGTTTGTTATTTTGCCCAGTGTCATGTTCGATAAGAGCAAGTATGCTGGGCTTATTGTATACCCCTTAATTGATCAATGAAAGGTGATTTATAAAAAAAAAAATTATAAGAAAATAGAAATAGAAAAATAAATACGTAATGATTTAATGCTTTCCTTTGCTAAGATTAGTATCACGATGATATCCATTCACAACTTATGAACATCTCATTTATCAAATTAAAAATGAAAGATGGGCCTTGCTAAAACGTAGCAGGTTTGCAACAAAAGCATTCAAGCTGTGTGATACTTTTTATGTTTTGTCTTCTTTTGTTTTGTTTTTTCAGAGAAAGTGCTGATTCCACTTTCTTTTTTATTAGATTCCTGAGTCTTTTTTTTTCCAGGCTTCAAAAAACGCAATGCTAATTAAATACAATATACATCTAAATCAGTATGGTTCATACCAAATACCAATTACAGAACTGAAATGGTTATGAATTTTTGGGGGGTATGTTTTGAGGTCTCTAGTCTTATCCAGCTTAAGGCAACAAGAGATACTTTGTATTTATTTCGTTTCAGGTTGTCGGAGAGGAACTGCATAGAGATTGTGAACAAACTGATAGAGAGCAAAAAGATTGAAGTCATCTACACACTCGATGGCAAGGAATATCTTACCCCATCCCAAGTGGTGAAGGAGATTCGAGATGAGCTTATAATCCATGGAGGTATTGTTCACTAGTGACTACCACCAAAAAGCAGTTTGTTTTGGTTGAATCAGATCATGCTTTACCAGTGATCTATATACTGGTACCTATTTTGGTATTTGTCAGTCATTAGATATGTGCAGTGATTACACCATCAGCAAAGAATTAAAAAAAAAATGATGAAGATTCATTTGCATTTAAGTATGGATATAAAATTATCGGAGATGGATTTTTTGCCGTATTTGATTTTCTCACTTGTGACATTGAGTGAGAGGAAAGGAGGGGCATGATCTTTACAAATGGGATTTGGTACTTTGATCTAATGTGAATTATGTGAATGATATTAGGATCCAAACTTAAATCTGAAATTATTGCAGGGCAACTGCCTCCCTTATCCTCTTTGCCCCCCCCCTACACACTTCCAAGGATTTAGCATTTGTTTTGCTCTGCAACCTTTGTAGTATATGCATGAGCATGACAAATCAAATTGTTCTATATAGTTGTTCTATATGAATTCACTTGATAGTCAGATTGATTAAATTCATTTTTTCTTTTTTTTTTCTTTTTAAAATCATTTCAGGAAGGATTAACCTTGTGGAGCTACAACAGGTAAGAATTTGTTCAAAGAAAAGCTCTTGATAGAAGCAGAGAGATGATCAGTGCTATTTAACAATTTTTGTATCATGAGATACTTCTAATTTATTTCTCTTCGTCTGATCGAACTTTTTCACTCATTTGTTTGCTTGATTGATGTGGAAATCTTTATGTCTAACTAGTACGACAGCTGGACATACAATTTTATCCCCAAAGAATATTGACAAAATTTAAAGTTAAAGAAATTTAAGATATACCTTTGTAATTAGGCTACGAAAATGCATGTAGGTTTTAGGACAAAATCAAAATCAAAGCGTACATTTATGGCATTCTTTGTAACATATTTGTTTGATTTTTTTTTTATTTTTTATTTTTTTGCTGAATTAGTAGTATCAGCCAATATTAAATAGTGCCATAGAAAATCAAAGCTATTTGAATACTCTTTGTGGAAATATAACTCTCTTTCCTATGGCTTTACAACCATGTTATAAGGTAAACTACAACTTCAAAAAAAGGCATGTAAAGAATGGATAATGAACCAAATAAAATATGTTCTTGTATGAGAGCAGTACTCAAAGTGAGATAACACATAAATTTTTCTTAATGCAGATTCTGAACATAGACTTCAGCTACATTGAGGCGAAGGCTAATGAAGTGGTTAAGAATGACCGAAATGTGTTCTTGGTGCTTGGACAACTCATTGACAAGTAAGAGTGAATCATTTGTAAAAGAAGTCATGAGGTAGTCGGTAATCATTTGTTAGTCAGGAGTTCTGGTTATGACAGAAAATCAAGTTCCAACAGAATCAAACCAAATTGAAACTGCATGTTCAAGACTCTACAAAGATATATGGCAAAAAAAAATTGGTTAAAGAAAAATTTACAAAGTCAAGTAATGGGCAAAGATAGGTGAGGATCCTTACCCTACACCTGACCTAAAATCTGACCCCAACCCTAATCCTATTCCTATATCTTTGAAGGAATCCATCCAGGAGAAAATGTTGGAGAAGCAGTATTAAATCACCCACTGCATAACAAAGAAGATTTGGTAATGAACTCTTGATCTTCTCCTGGAAAGATAATTACTTTGACCTCTGAAGAAAGTCCAGAGCCTGGTTGATTCAAGTTCATCAGAAGTCCTCACTTACTTGCAGACTCCTGTTTTATTACTACTGAGTTACAATTGCTACAGAGATCTGAATCGGTAGCAGCTGTTAATGAGATCATGCCCAGAATTGAGGTTGATTTGTGTTTTCTTTCAGTGACTACCTTGATCACCTTGCAGAAGAGATCAATGATCAACTCCAGGAAGCTGGTCAGGTTTCCATTGCAGAACTCACCAAGGCCAATGACATCCCTGCTGATTTTCTGACAGAGGTAAAGTTGTTTTGTTGTTTTTTTCTCCTTTGTGTTATGGTCAGTCACAGAGGGCAAGTCACAGATCTGTGGACCACAAAGTAAGGGATTCTAATTCCTGCCATGGCACTTAATCCTTTGACAAGGCATTAATGTATATTCAACTCTCTCGACTCCTGTGAAGTAAGGGGATGCCTGATAGGAAGAAATTCCTTGAATGTTTTTACTAGCACCTTATTGTAGCAGTTCCATTGAAGTAATGGCTTTTTAATAGCACTATGTCTTTTCAGGAGAATGTTTATTAGATTAAGGGAGCGAGTTGGCTCAGTCGGTAAAGCGTCTGCTTGTCGAACCAAAGATCGTGGGTTCGAGTCCAACCCAGGCGGATGACTGAAGCCTACGTTGTGTGTTATCGTGCCCCTCCCTGTTTCATAGACACAGGCTATGCTACAGTGGAAAACATTCCGTCCCTCGGATAGGACATTAAATGGAGGTCCCATGTAATGGAGAGTCACCACCTTTGCACGTTAAAGATCCCACTGCACTATTCGTATAAGAGTAGGGGGAATCGCTGGTGTATGTGGTCTACCTGCACACCCCCAATCTGTAATACCGGGAGGAGAGACCTGAGGGTTACAGTGATTCAGTTCGCTTTTCGCCTCCCAGGCACAGGTGACGCCAAACCAAATAATAATAATAATAGATATGCCACTTCTATTGTCATCATTAATACTTTTATTTCTCAAGTATTTTTTAGCCAATTTTAATAGATTTTAGAAAAAGAATGTGCTCAAATTCCCAAGGTATCAGAGATATTTCTTAAAACTATCTGCTATTCTTCTTTGTTTTACAGGCTATAGAGCGGCGGATGGGCCGTATCATAGATGGTCAAATGGATGCCTATGATAGGGGTGTAATCTTTACCCAAGCCTTTGTGGATAGGCATAGGGCTAGGATACGAGGTGTCTTCAGTGCAATCACAAAGTAAGCAACTTGCTATTCAGTCACTAATCAGTTTCATGAACAAGACCTTGCAGCTAAAAGCAGGTTTTTTGTCACCGTATTGAAATAAATAAAGCATACTTACATACATACCTTTTTTTTTTAAAGTTAATTTGCAGGTGGTTATATTATTCCCAAATGACTTCAAGACATTTCATTAGCCAGTGATTAAAGATAAATAAGGAAAAATAATAGATACCTGCCTGGAAGGAAAGTGGGAGTAAATTTCTGCATGTGCCAAATTTTATTCAAGTGTGTTGACTGGTCTACCCACAGGTTGCTTTTACCTTTATACAGAGTTCAAATTTTGTACTCAAAGTTGCAGTATCCCTTGCAATGTAAAAAGCTTATAAAAGAATACATTTATCCTTTAAGCTCAAACATAGATGAATGAATGTGATGGTGTTCACTCTCCTTTAAGCAATGCTTTACAAATGTTCTCTTCCTTTCTTTTCAGGCCTACTCCAGTTGCCAACATCTTAAACCAGTACCACATTCCAGAGAGGTTATTTCACAGTAAGTGTGATATGTATCTTTTCAATACAAATACTTATTGAATAAAGTGACGATGCTAAGAACAATATTTGCCTTTCATTCAGCACGTTGCTTGTTAGAAATAACTGAACAAAGCATTTAGAGTGCTGTGCATCACAAGATACAGAGTTTGAATCTCTGCCACAACATGCATGCCCCTTGGCAAGGCACTAATCTACATTTGCCATTCTCCATCCAGGTATAGTACATGGGTACCTGGTGTGTAAATGTAAAAGTAAAGCTGTTAACTAGATGGATAAGCTAAACCTCAGTAATAAAATCATATTTGTATTAAGTGCATTTGATAGTGTAAATTTTTGTAGTAGCTGCAGTATATAATTGCATCAAATATTAGTATCATTCTGTTATGTTTCATTTTATGACAGATATCTTAGAAGGTCTAGAGAAAGACAAGCGTTTGAAGGGCTCCCTCGTGGGAGGCAGACAGGAGAAGGCTTCTTACGTTCCTCATATCTTTACAAAGACACAGAATGACTGGGTTGACTCCTTCTACGCACAGAATGGCTATCTAGGTAAATATACAGAAAGGGACTGCCCTCACTTGAATTTCCTTTTCTTGCTTCATTTCCTTTGTCAACATGTTGCAGGATCATATTTTGACTTGCAATTTTAAGCTCATGATTTCACTTAAAAAAGAATATTTACTGTAATGGGTATTATCAGCTTTCAAGTGGGAGGGAGACAGAAGAAGGCTTTGCAGGCATGTTTCTTGAGAATTTCACTAAACACCGACTGCAAGAGAAATACAGTGAAACCCCTCTACAGTGGTCATTCATGGGAAACAAGAAACGTGGCCTTTATAGACAGGTATCTGGCAGAGACTGATTCTTAACCCATTCGTGACAGAGGGTCCACATTTTGTGGTTTGGCCTAATATCTTTTAATGCAAAGCCCTAAAAATCATACCAAATACATGAGCAGAAAGAGTAAAAAATTCTACACAAACTGTGCCCATATTGGTTGCGTCAATATTCGTTGTTTGATGCTGAAAATTTTTTAAAGGAAAATAAGCATTAAAATCCTTAAATTGGCAATGTGACAGAAAGTTTAAAATCACCGTTTTCCCCTGCAAATTGGCAAATTTTTTACTTTTCATCATAATTTCTGTCAATTTATATTCATTTCTGATACATGACGTTTTATCAATAAAATGTAGCAATGAAATAAAAATGTTGGTGTTGCCAATTTGAAGAATAAAAGCTGATCAAATTAGGCTTTAAATAATTCCTGTCACGAATGGGTTACACATAATTTGACCCTGTGGGAATCAAATTTAATGGCCACTATAGGAAGGTGGCTGCTATAGAGAGGTGGCTGGTCAGATGGATTTGACTGTATTCTAAATATGTCATCTCATCTCTTTCAGATTTTGATGTCTTTTAGTAGGGTATCCCAGCCCTAAATTCTGTACCAAGCATTTATTCAGGTCTGTTAATCCAGGGCTACACACTAACCTTTCTTGTAGTGGGTTCGGATTGAATTGTGGGGTCTGTTTGTATTAAGCCCCACGTTGATGTTGTAAAGTTTTGGGGGTCGGCACCAATTAATATCGAGCACTGGTTAACCTTTTGTATAATACCTCTGATTTCTTTCTACTTTGTCATTTCTGTAGAATTTGATACCTTGTCTTTATTGGTATCCCTTACCTTAAATCATTTACCTAGCATTGCTCTATATCTGAGAAGGTGTTTAATTTGTATTTCTTAGGCAAATAACTTTATTAAGCTATATGATTCATCTTATTTCTCTCTTTGTTAATTCCTGTAGAATTCGATGCCTTGTCGAGACTGGGCATTCCTGATCCTAAGTCCTATGCCAAGCGTCGCTTCAAGTCCGAGAACTTACTGATGCTGCAGTCCTGCTGCATAGGCAGGGTCTTACAAGACAGAGTAGAGGCTAGTGTAGAGGAAGCGTTGTCATCTGGTACCTGGATTGATGTTTTGGTGGGTACTGTAACTGTTATCTCTTTCTATTTTCGGTTTTCTCTGTTGTTTTCATTAAGTTTTCAGTGCTGATTATTTGTTGATCTTTTTGTTTCTGCTTTTGATATTTTCCCCCCTTCTCTTTCAGGTCAGGATTTTTCGCATTCCCATTTATTAATTTTTCTATTGGTAAATGTAAATGCTTGTTAATTGTATTTATTTACCATTGTTATGACCTGATTGTCATGATTGAGATTATGAACATTATTATCATCCTCTTCATAATCTTCATCATCATCTTCATCACCAGGACCTGTATGATAATGAGCCTTTCTTTTATTTCTAAAAACATCATTTGTATCTTGTCACAGCAAGTGCAATTTTTGATGTCAATAGTTCATTGATTTCTGTGAGAAATGCTGTTCTGGCATTCCTATGCAGCTAGTAGTGGAATACGATTGATTGTACACCACAGAAGGCGTGATAGCTCAGTTGGGAGAGCACTGGTCTCACAATCCTGTTATCTGGGTTTGAAAACCAAATCGATGCACAAGTGCCCTTTGGTATGGCATTAATCCTCATTTCTAGGTTCCTCAGAAAAGACTTAAAGGAGAATACAACCCAAGCATCAGTGTGCTCTTAGTGAATAAAGATGAAGAAGAAGCGTAAACAGTGAAAGTTTGAGCAAAATCGGACAATCTGTTCAAGAGTTATGAATTTTGAAAGTTTCAGTAAATCCCTATTATGAGGATCCTTGAGTTGGCAACTTTGCCAGCATCTGTGATGTCATCATGGACAACTCTCAGTTCATTTTTCAAAAAAATTGATTTATATGAAATTTCAAGTCAGGAATCAACATAATTCTTCCCAATATGCTTGCAGAATTGATATAGCCATGTCATACTCAAACAATAAATCAAAAGAATTTTTATTTCTCTTGAAAATAAAGAAAATGTTGAATTCTGTGTAAAAAAATGAATGGAGAGTTGTCCTCGATGACATCATAGATGCTGGCAAAGTTGCCAATTTAAGTATCCCCATAATAAGAATTTACTTGAACTTTCAAAGTTCTTAACTCTTGAACAGATTGTCCAATTTTCCTCAAACTTTCACTGCTTATTCTTCTTGTTTTTCTTCATTCACTAGAAGTACACTGATGTCTGGGTTGCATTCTCCTTTAAAGCCATAGGTCCACTGGTTGCTTACTTACAAGCATACATGCCTTCTTACCAGTCAAGTTAAAAAAAACAATAACCAATAAACCACAATGCCTCAGTTAAACTGAGACACATTTCAGCACTCTTAATTCTTAAAAGGGAAGTTTATACTGTCGTAATGTGCATATAGGTTTGTGAATTCACAGTATTTAAGCCAATTGCTTGCTTGGGCTACCATAATCTGCCATTGTTGCTGATTGAATGATTCCTTCTCAATTGCAGCCTCTTCTTCCTAGTTCATTCACCTCATCAGACTGTGGCCAGATCCTACACCATTGTCTGAAAGGGAACCGTCAACTCGAGGGTAAGGTCTTCTGTGATACCATCATATGCAGCCACAAGTTCATGACCGATTGCAAGGCTCTCTTTGAACCGCTCATGAGAAAGAAGGCAAAAGAGGTAATATCTCTTCTCAATTCATGTCTTTACCAGGTATTTCATTTTTAGTTGTATTTATTTGAATTTTAGACAAACAGATGAAGGCATAGAAAAAAAAAAAAAGAAGAAAGAAATATTGCTGGCTTGTGCCAGAGGATGAGTAAAAGGTTACAGATTTTTGTGCACCTGTTTTCTTTGTCCTTGCAAGAAGGTAAAAAAGCCTTTCAGAAATATGAAGCAGACCACCCCCCCCCCAAAAAAAAAAAAGTGCTGCAGTAACATAAGCTTAAGAACATAAGTTAGTTGGTGCCCTATGTGTATTCCCTAGTTTTATGTTACATTTTCATAATGGAATCAACAGTAATGCCAAAGCATTATCAATAAGCATTTTCACCATTGGTCATGGCACATGATCAGTCTGTGAACATTGGCCAAAAATTGGTAGTGCAATTATCGATGATTGCACTTAGCTTTATTGTTTGGCACTGAAGGCATTTACATTTACCTGTCTAAGTGTCTTTCACATACCTTAGTCATTCATCAGATTTGGTTTTATGTTCAGGATGCCAAAAGAGCACCAGACATCTTGCTGCTTGCCGACAGGAAACCTTCCGGCGGGGGATCGGATGCAAAGAAAGATCGTAAAGAAGAGAGGAGGAAAAAGGCTGCAGGTGAGAGCATTTTACCAGCTTGGTTCAGGAGATTGATCCTTTTTTTTCTTCCAGTTCATGTCAAATTGATTTGTCTACAATGAAATAAGTACAGGTAGTAATGAAAGATTCCGTAGAGAACATTTTTACATATACTGTACGCAGCATATAAAAGATGTTTTTGTAATGAGACTGCTGTGTACAAATACTACTCAATTTCTTTTCTTAGCATATCAGCATATCAGACAGTTAAAATAAATTTTGTGCTTGTTTGTAGTAGTGGGTCTAAGGAATTACTTCATATTTCCCTTCTTTCATTTTTTTACTCTTACGCTTGCAATCACTGTCATTCTCTCCCCTTCATCTTTCTGCTGAAATATTCCTCCTTTTCTCTCCCCTTTCTTTTTCTGTCTGTTGCTCTCTCTCTCTCTCTCTCTCAGGTGTTGGTGGGGGTGGCGGCGCCAAGGGCGGGGTAGGAGGACAGGCAAGGGAGGTCAAGACAAAGAAAGTCAAGAAAGGAAGAACAAAAGAAGTAGAGGAAGATGATGAAGAAGATACGCAGAAAGGACCCAGGATATCAGCGTCCGAGTTCCCATTCTTGAGTCTGGAGAAGGTTGAACAGACATTGAGTGAGAAGCTTGATGAATGCCCTGAGGAGCTCCACACAGAGCTTGCAGAGGAATTGTTCAGGTGAATACATGTTTGTGGTCACAAAGTTTGTAGGCAAGAATTCATGTAACTCCTTTTTAAAATTAGGTGATATATGGTCTTGCAGCATCCCTAGAGAGTTGTTTATGCACTACTAAGAACTCTGATAATGATGATGTGAAGTGGTTTGACGAGGGTCCCATTTCATAAAACTTATCAGTAAACTGCCACCTTTCTATGACGAATTTGCTCTTAGCCAGTCAGATGCAATTATTCCAGTTGCTTGTGACAATTATTGCAACTTGTTATTGATAACAAGTTCTATGAAATGGGGCCCAGGGATCCTGTTGGAAAGAAGTAAAGAGAAATACCCATCTTAACCGGTTGAGCACAATTTGATTTCAGTATAACATGCAATTTCCATAGACCCCAGCCTGAGTTATCTCAGGGTTAGTGTTCTACAGGTTAAATTCTTATTCATGACTGTAAAAAACAAACAAAAAAGCAAACAAACCAAGTCTAGTAGTGGAAGATTAAGAAAACCCTAGTTTCTGCTTCCCTGCTCACCTTGTTCCCTCTGTTGTTATGCTATCAGACCTCTAACTCGTGCCTACCAGGATGTTGTGAAGGATGCATTCCAGATGATGGCTGGAGGAAATGCTGCTACCAGGAGAAAGACTAGAGAGGAACTTCAGGATAGGATAAATGCCCTGTGGAGCAACATCCGACAGTTCGTCAAGGGGGTCAAGCAGTGCTCAGAAGGTATTTGGCATGTTGATATTCTACATTTGCCGCTCTCCACCCAGGAGCAGTCAGTAGGTACCTAATTGGAAGTTATTCCTGGAAAGCTCTAGGAGCTACAGGACAGCTGGGCTTCTAGAAGGGTTATACCAGTACTTCAGAGGTGCCTTGCGCATTCACTGGAATGGATATGTGTGCACAAAGTAGATGTAGATAAGGCATTTTATCTTTATGTCGTTGTGTGAAAGAACACGTCCGGAATGCAAAATACAAAAATGCAAAAATTGAAATGTCTATTTTGACATATTGGAATAAAATTTTAGTAAAGATCATGCCTCCAGAAGATCATATATCAATTTACAAGGTCTACATCCTACCCGTGAAATTATCAATCATTGTTTGAATTGATTTTCAATAATTTTCATTTTTGCATTCCGGATGCGTTCTTTCACACAACGACATAAAGATAAAACGCCTAAGTCATCACTATTATTATTTAAATGTTGATGTCATATGTATGTCTTAATGATGAAAAAGATAGTTAATTACTAGTTACAGAAAGAAAAAAGAATGTTGGTAGTGGGTATTTTGGAAAAAAAAAAGAAAACACCTCTCATTTATAGCATAATTTAGGAAGTTATGAGTAGGATTACATAGTGCAGTGTATAGGGTTATGTTTTTCTTTCCCCTTTATTTCTTTTTATTATTTTCTTCTTCTCATGTTCACTCTTTTTCTCTTCCTACAGATGAGGACCTAGAGGGTCAATTGTCTCGGTATCTTCTTCGTTCTCTCTGTTCCGATGTGACCAACATGCTCTGCAGTGCTGTAGCTGAACCACCAATTACTACAGATCCTCTCACATTTACACCAGAGGTAGGTTTTGCAGACCTCCCAACCATTCTGAATTTGGAGGAAAGAATCTAAATTTTGACCATTCCAAGCTCCTGTTTCGATATGATTTTCCTATTTTTCTTGATGAATTTACTACACACTCCTATGGGAAATGCCGTTTCTTTCCTAATTTTTGAGCAAAGTCATTCCTATTTTTCAGTCAGAAAGGTTGGGAGGTCTGGATTTTGAGTGAATAATGGAGAAGGCTTGTCACATTTTACTGGAGTAAAAAAAATATTACTACTAGATGAAGACATGCATGTACATGTATGTTACATGGATAATTGAAAATAATACTGAAATAGAATTTTTTTCTAAATCGTGTGTTTATGTTGAATGAATGGCATGTTCAAACATGGATGACTGTTATGTCAACGTTTTGTCTTATTTTTATTTAAAAAAGAAATCTGTTCCTTTCTCCTAATTTTGTTGCTTTGTCCTTTCCCCATATTCTCCATTTACTACCTCTGTTTTCTTGTTCTATTTAATTCTTTTCCTCTTACTTCTTCTTTTATTTGTCCTCTTCTACATTTCTCCCACATTTCTTTATCTTTAAAGAATGATTTTTTTTTTCTCAAAAATCTTGTAATCTCCTTGTAGATGCTCTGCCATCTCCTCCTTGTTTTTTCCATGTCTTTCCTCTACTCTTTTCTCTCATCCCCTGTACAATCAACAGTGATCTAAATTTGGTCTTGAATATCCTTTCAGATGCGTTTAAATATCATCAGCAAGCTACCAGACAAGGTTAGAGTCGTCATGTCCAAGCTGAATAGCTCCCTCACTGGCAAGGTAATTTCATTTCTATACTTTTTTGCAGGCTTGATCATTGAATGAATAATATCCTAAATAGAATCTGATGACTAAAATGAAAAGTGCACAAGTACTTTCTTATGAAAAATGCATAATAATAATGATAATAATATTGATGCTTATATAGCGCCGGTATCCTCCAGGTCCTGACGCTCATGGCGCTCAGCAAATTACACATGACAATCGAGAAAAATACATATTGGAAACATAAATTCTTAGACTACAAATATAAGTAAGGAGAGAATAATCCTAAACTGAGGTACATACAAATCAATATAATTCAAGGAAATGCAAGCAGTAAATGCTGTATCTCTAAACTAGTTTCTGCTGGCAAGCTAGGTAGATGAATCTATACTTCTTTCTTTTTTTTGTTGCTAGAGCTGAATCTTGTTAATGATTTATATCAAGACCGGAATTACCTGCTTGTTGCTTAATTGTTTTCGAATTGTATTTCTATCAAACCTCTCTTGCAACCACCTGTATAAAAAGATTACAGGTATGTCTGATGTTTTCTGTGATCATTGTTTTTTCATTTGATGATGTAATAACCAAACTCATCACTGAAGGTCACCATTCTATACAGACCCTTGACACGTCTTCCTAGAGCAGTGTTTTTATGTGGATTTCAATGTACACTTCTTTGTTGTGCAGGATGTGGATGAATTTATTGAGTTCCTGGAGCAGTCATGTGACCCATCTGTTTGTGACATCATGCTCAAGAAACCAGACAAGAAAAAAGACAGGTACAAATAAGCTTTGATTTAACGATACAAAACCATGCATGTCTCATGTTGAATTTGTCTCATGTACAATAAGATTTTATAGTTTGTCATCTACAAATGCAAACAGAGTTGCTGCATGTTTTTTTTAAATTCCAGATAAATGTGCATTGATCTGTCAATCATTTCTGGCATTCCAATATTGAAACAGGAGCTGCTACCTCTTTTAAGAATTGGATCAACTTTGTCTTGGCTATATCAGGGTCATATAACCATACTGCATTAATGAAAATTATCATGAAATAGTTGACAAACATTTCTTTCAATTTTGCTGCTAACGTCCATTTATGCAAAATTTGTTCTGCTCTGTCTTTGCAGGCAAGCTGTATTCCACCATCGGCAAGCATTGTGTGAGCAGCTTAGGAATGAAACTGATTCTGCGTTGGCCCTTCATCTTACCGTCACTGTTGTCTTCCAAAACCACACCCAGTGTATGCTGCATGCACCAGGAAGGTGAGTTGTGATAGAACACCTGTTCTTAAACCAGATATTCATTGATTTTAAAAACTGACTTAATTTTCATTATTGCGTAGGCGAAGCTTAGATCGGACAAATTCGACGTAATGATTATTATCAATTAAAATATGCTATAAAATCCAGCCCCGACATAGCACCTGAAAAAGCTCTCTGAACGCCGCTGAGATGTGTGACGTCACAAGTAGGACATTAATTGCACAAGCAGACGATGTCCCATAACATCTTACACAATTTCATTGCCTGTTTTGTCATACTCTCTTCAGTTATTTCTCTCACTTCACTAGCGCTAGTCTGAATATTCTATCTATTGCCTCGCTCCAAATCCTGTGCAAGGGTTTATTTGGATGGAAAATGAAGCATTTAAAGAATAAAGGAATCAGTTGCTTGTAAACAAAATAAAAGCCATTGCATTTGCAGCTGCATACACTGCTGTATGTTCGACGTTTCAAGAGCGATATATACCGTCCTTGCAATCATTCAGCAAGCTTTTCAATTTGAAAGTGTGGTTTCTTTGAATGTTCATTAACCCTTATCCTGTATATTTACAAACAAAAGATTTCAGTAATCGGAATCGGTTTTATTTCCCTTTTAATAGTGTGAAATGTGGGAATGTTTGAATACACCAAACTCTTTATAATCTGAGAAATATTTGCACTGGAGTTATGTTCATTCTTTATGGGATCGGCCCATTTTGTTATATCATTGAAAGATCTTTATTTTTCTGGAAAATCGCTCGTATATCACAGATGGTGGAAGGTTGTTTTATACCTGATACGTAGTTGACGTTAAACTGTTACGATTGCTATCTGTTAACTCTGCAGTTTCTAGAGATACATGATTCGCCATATTTGTGATTTTCTTTGAATGTGTAATTTGAAACTGTGGCCCATTAGCCACATGTGGCCTGCCAGATGATTTGATTTGGCCTACTAAAAAAGAAAGTTTAAAAAAAAAGTATTCCCTTTTAATGCTATAAATGCATGACAAGTGAATAAAAGTCTCAAAATTTTTGTTTGCTTGCTCTGCTCACTTGCAAATGACAAATAATGTTTGTATATTCTGATGTCCTACCACTTATGATTGTAAAAACTTCAAAATGAAGCATACCAGGTAAGGATGATAATCATTCATGATAAAGTATTTAATGACATTGATCCCCCTCTCACTTTTTGTATGTGTAATGACAAAGGGTTTGGGTGGTAAAACACCTAATTCCTGTGATTTTCAAATGACCATTTTTAAACCACTTCATTTTCGGGTGATGGTCGTCATTCCAAAGGTTCGATATTCTGAAGGTTTGTTATTCCGAAGGTTCATTATTCCGAAACATGCAAATTGTGTATACCTAGATGTTCGTTAGTCCGAAAATGAAAAAGGGTTTGTTAATCCGAACATTTGTGACGTTATTCCTAAGGTTTGATATTCCGAAGGTCCATTAGTCCGAAAATAAGATAAGATTCGTTAGTCCGAAGGTTTGTTGATCCAAAAAGGAAATGAGGTTCGTTAATCCAAAAATGAAATAGGGTTCGTTATTACGAAGGTTTGATAGTTCGAAAATAACTAGCGAAGTAACAAACCTTATTTCATTTTCGGACTAATGAACCTTCGGAATAATGAACCTTATTTTGTTTTCGGATTAATGAACCTTCGAATTTATGAACCTTCGGATTAACGAACCTTTTTTTCATTTTTGGACTAACGAACCTTCGGAATAACGAACCTTCGAACTAACGAATCTTCGGAATAATGAACCTTCAGACTAATGAATCCACGGACTAACGAATCTTTGAAATAACGAACCTTTAGAATAACCGAACCTTTGAAATAACAAACTGTAACCTCATTTTCAGGTAGTGGAGTGGTCTATTTTCTATTGTATGATGGTCATATACATTTGATAAATAAAAAAACACTTGTGTGTGCACGCATAGCTTATTTACTCTTATGCAGCATAATCATGTAATATTTCAGTGTTTGTGACTGAAATGAAATAGAATTCATCTAGATTTTATTCCTAACATTTCAACCATTCATTTTTTTTTATAAATTATTGTTTGCTATAGGTGTGTCCCTCAGTTGATCACATTCCTCAGTAAGCACCTCACTCCAGAACAGCACACCCTTCTCGTCCAGTACCAGGACCTGGTCCAGAAACACATGGCCAGCACCAGAGAACAGATCAACAGCGCCCCCTCTGGCAATGAGGAGGAGAAGACAAAAGCAGCGAATGAGGAGAGCATGATAAAGACCCAACTCCAGGATCTGCTGAATAAGGTTAAGGATGTGGCCCTAGCAAAGAAAGGTGGTGCAGCAGCTAGCCATGAAGATTAAAACCCAATTATTGTCACTTTTTGCATAAATATTTGCTTTCACAATTGAAAGCTTTCTGTAACACCATTTGGTAGCCTCACTGAAAAGGCTGTTGATATGTTCTTTCATCAGAAGAAGCCACTTTTGATCTTTAGAGGAATTAGAAAATAAAAAGTGAATATTTTCTTTGTCCCAAATATTTCATAAATTTTTTATTTCATTGGTTATTAATGGAGAAAATTTGTTCCATTTTTATTTCTTTTTTTATTCATTTCTATGATCTAATATCTTCTCACAGAACCCTCTCTCATAGAATGATAACCTCGTCTCAGTGGAAAAGGGAAATAAAACATGTATCCATGTAGTGTAAAAACATTGCATTGTTTAGATGCGTTAACCCAATTTTACTCTGAGCCAACAAAAATTGGCTTGCTTTTAGAGAAAGATCTTCTTTGTTTCTGTTCATGTTATGGATCAACTCTCTCTACCTAATGTTTCATTATAAGGAAAGAAATATACTACTGGTAGATATTCTTTTTGTTTGATATCATAGAGGAAGTATAGTTGAATAATATCATAAAGGTGGTCACTTGAGTTTATCTTCCCCAGTCCCAGCAGAGAAAATGCAAATGCTTGTTTTGTTAAATTGTGAATCAAAATGTCCATCTGAACTACGTCATAGAAAGCATTTTGATTGTTCCAAATTGATAGCAAGTCTCCAAAACCATAAAACTTACCACGGCCTATGTCATGTCATTCACGTGTTTAGAACTGCCCGATACCAATCTCCACCTAAATTGACATATATCGATTGATATGTATCAGTCTTACATATATTCATAAGACATTGCCCTGATCCCATCGTTCTACTGTCTTGCCTTAAACCAGTGAAACTTTGCATACTGTACGTCCCTGAGTTCATTACCAGGCATCTTTGCTCAGTAGCTCTGTACCAAAGGGAAGAAAGAGAATTACTTGGTAATAGAATTTCTTACCTGTTTAACTCTTTCAGTGAAAGTAGCAGTCCTGTTTTGAAAACTGAAAATGTCATTATTTCTTTCAAAGGGGTAGTGTAAACACTGGTTCTGCTTTATCAATTCAATTTGTGATTAATTTTATTTAATGATATATCAATATAGCTATCAGCTGTCCAGTAGTACTTGTACTGGGGTGGAAGAAGGTTTAGTTCCTTATTTTGTTTTATAAGGAAGGCAGGTAAAATGACAATCCTAACATCAGTTCAATGCAGTTGCACAACATGTTTTGCTCCAGAGAGAGAGAAAGGGAGAGAGAGAGAGAGAGAGAGATAGAAGGAGAAAGAAAGAGAAAGAGAAGGAGAGAGGGGGGATGAGAAAACGAACAAGAAAGAATACAAACTGTACAAGTACATGTACCTCTATGAATTTGTTCTTAAAGTGCCCACATATATGCAGTGATGCCAACTTTTCCCTTTTTGCAGTATTTTGTACTCATTTTTATGCCTCCGCCCACCGTAGGTGGTTGCCGGAGGCATGCTTTCGGGTCGTCCGTCCGTCCGTCCCGTTTTCGTTGTCGCGATAACTTAAGAACCGTTTGACGGATCAACCTCAAACTTGGCTCATGTATGCACATGGAAGGGACAATGATCTGATTAGATTTGGGGGTCACAAGGTCAAAGGTCAAAGGTCATAGAGGTCATTATGTACATAGAAATGATTCGTTTTCACCATAACTCAACCATTTAACCGATCAACCTCAAACTTGGCACAGGTATGCCTATGGGAGGGACAATGATCTGATTAGATTTTGGGGTCTCAAGGTCAAAGGTCATAGAGGTCATTATGTACATAGAAATGGTTCGTTTTCACCATAACTCAACAACCATTTGACCTATCAACCTCAAACTTGGCACAGGTTTGCATATGGGAGGGACAGTGATCTGATTAAATTTTGGGGTCTCAAGGTCAAAGGTCAAAGGTCATAGAGGTCATTATGTACATAGAAATGGTTCGTTCTTGTGATAACTCAGTAACCATTTGACGGTTCAACAAACTTGGCTCATGTATGCATGTGGAAAGGGCAATGCTCTCATTAGATTTGGGGTCACAAGGTCAAAGGTCAAGGTCAAAGATGTCATTGTATAAATGAAAATAAATCAGCATGAAGTGCCATTTATTTCTGATTTGGTAATGGTGGAGGCATGAAGTTCGACCACGCATGGTCGAAGATTCATCTAGTTTTTTTTGGGGGGGATGTAAAATAATGTAGGTTCGAGCAAATTACTGTTGTTCCCTGGTTTTAGGTACTGTACAGTTCTATGTCTGTAAAGCAGGATATATGTTGTTTTTTTGCACCCATCATGCTACTTTTCAGACATCAAAATACTGCAGGTTGGCATCTCTACATACTGCATATGTATTCGCTCCGTCTATGTCTCTGCAAAAAATACTGCATGTAACTTAGCGTTGTTGCTTAGTTTGTTCCTCTGTATATTTTAAATGTTGTGGTAAAGTTATCCTTAAAGTTACAAGGTCATTGAAGATTTTTTTTTTTTGTAAAAGGTCTCACCTCTTTGTCAAAGGACTTCGTTTCTGAAGACTGCATGAAATGCTTATAATCATATAGAAATAAAATATATTATTTTAAAAGGACTCTTTACTGGTTTGTTGCGTCTCCTTTCTGTTTCATTTCTTAAAATGACATTTTTAACGAGAGCAAGAAATACATGTATATAGATTACAAATCGTATTACTTGAAATTTTTGCTTATAACATTTGGATTAAGTGAAAAATGGTGTGAGTACATGTATTAGTATGTGACATTTTTTGTGTGGAAAAGTGAGATTTTAAATTTGCTAAAATCCAAGATGTACACACAAGCTATGTCCATTGTCCAGGACGGGCTAACGAGAGAATGGGGAAAGAGAAGATTGATTGAAAGAGAGAGAGAGAGAGAGAGAGAGAGAGAGAGAGAGAGAGAGAGAGAGAGTGAGAGAGAGAGAGAGAGTGAGAGAGAGAGTGAGTGAGTGAGAGAGGGGGGGGGTGGTGTAAAATAAAAGACTTGGTGAATGTGCAATGAAAGAAAGGCGATAGGGAGAATCTAGAAAGTACTCTAAACTTCTAAAGGGAATATCGGAAAAGATTTGAGAAAGAGGGATAGCTTGATAGGGGGAAAAAGACTCTGAAACATACTATGGAACTGATTTGTTTTTGTTTTGTTTTTATAAAAAGTAATGTGATAAAAGTTTGAAGAGTGCTCAGTTATAAAGGTTATTCAAGTAGGTAAACAAAGGTATATATACTTTAATTTTCTTTGTTGTTTTTTCCATGAAGGAAGATGGTTGATATAGATTCACAGAAGACTTATTTTCCAGATTCCGCAAATAAAAAAGAGAATAGCTCAAAAATAAGGGGAGCAACTTCTTTCAAATTTTATTGACTTAGTTGCGGCAGTGACCTTTCATGTTAGTTCCACAGCGATTGAAGCATTTAATTGGTTTGCATTTATTAGACAGCCCTATGACTAAGACTTCCCATCAAATCTAGTCGAGTGAACATTATTACAACATAAAAAAAGTTTCTCATGAATATTCATGACTGAATCGATTGACCAATCACACGGCGATCCTAGGCAAAGGTGGGCACACTCGTCGCGTACTCGTCATGACTGCATGTATAAAACCGCTTCTGATAGGCACAAGCGGCTTCCTTTGATCTCACCGCATGCCATACTCGACAGCGACCGTTGAAACGTCAATCAATCCGCTAAGACCACGCCTTATTTCGTCACTTTTAATGGATACCCTCCACGGTGAATCGTGAAAACAGCCAGGGTGGTCGAGGTTTTTGTCAATAAAAGCTCCCCCAAAGTCCTTTTCATTCCCGATCACCGAATAAACATTCACACTTGCGACATGAAACGAGACGCAAACCAGAAAGAAAAGGGAAAGTGAGGAAAGTACCACCCTGCATACAATCACCAAGTTGGTCCTCGCTTTTGACTTAAGTTGACTTAGAACTTTTCTAAGCAGGCGATCTTATAGTAGGGAGAGTTCAGTCGGCCTAGTGGTTGATTGATCCAAATAAGATCCGTGACTCACTCAACTTTTCAAGACGTGCTCACTGAATCGAAGTTTATGAATCTATTCAGGCTCCGCGAAGCGTCGACACAGCTCGTATAAAATGTTGGTGATCCCTTAAAACTTAAGCATATTAAGTCGTCTGTCAGCAATCAACGTATCTGCCATTTAACAACTCTTGGAAGTTAATAACAGTGTTTAAGAAACCCCTCAGGATCACTTTGTAACTTCTTCGTCACTTTCCCCCATGCTTTAGTATCGTCAACCCTTGCTTTTCAGTTTGCAGTCATATTTACTCGTCTAACACGAAAGTGTTGTAAGTCTGCAGAGCATCCAGATCATTTCCTCTCCAACTCGGAAGATCCTATCCTTGAGTTGCTGGAGAATTGTTTAAGAGCGGGAATTAAATATTAGCATTACCCAAAGGGAAAACGTCTGCTAAACCCTGCCGCAAACTCGTCACCCTTCACCCGTCACCGCCACTATGCCTGCAATGAGCGCCGACGCTCTCCGCGCACCGACCTACAACGTTTCACATCTGCTCAGCGCCGTGCAATCAGAGATGAACCGAGGAAGTGAGAAGGGCGATCCGAGCGAGAAAGGGCTGAAAGTCAGGCTGGAGGATACCGAATTGTGGAAGAAATTTCACAAGTTGACCAACGAGATGATTGTCACCAAAAGCGGGAGGTAAGAAAATAGGAATTTTTGCCTGTTTTAGGTTGAACAAACTAATTTTCAAGTCACAACCGTTTCCCCCAAACTTAAGCATTTGATCTTTATTTTTTTCTTGTTTGATCATTTTGAAATCATTTCACTGCATTATTTACAAATCAGGTGTAACATCAACTAAACACAGAGGATTTCTTATCCAAAATTAATTTTACATTGATGAGTTGTTGTATTTGTGTCGAAGTGAACAATTTGATATATATGATAGCTCGACAGTAGGCCCACAAATATTTCACATTTAGGGGTACTTTGGTATTTTTTTGCACCTTCGTAGCTTTAGACTTGACACAGTGCAAAAAAAAAAAATTGTTCAGAACTTCAATTTTTGTCACGTTTCATGATAAAAAAGCACAATAGAACACCATCGCTGTTACAAAAATGTAGTTAGAAATTTTATTGGGGTTAACGGATGCGTGTCATGAAAAATTTCGTATTTTTTTCTTCTAAATTCTATTATTTCACTGAAGTTCCAGTCACAACAGGAAAAGAAAGCAATATCATTTTTTCAGAAGAATTAATATTGCTTTTCTTTCTTGTTGTGACTGGAACTTCACGACTCCTTATCACTTTTTAACAGCAGTAATAGGGTTTTAAAAAATGAACAAATTCAATGAACAAGCTTTTCCTTTAAGGTAATGGCAATGTTTTTATTCACCTTCACAAGAATATAGTGAATCCTATATTGATGTAGAATATTATTTTCACTATAGTGCAGAATTAAGTTTCGATATTTACAATGATCTTCAGTGAAAACGTTTACAATCTGTTATTTCTGTCACAATCGAAGAGTTTATCCATAAGTTAGTTTCTTGAATCGCAAACACAGCAACATATCTAAGTTATATATAATTTTACATTATGCATATACTCCATAATAATTAAGCAATAGTGTTTAAAGATTTTTTACATGCTGATGTTTTCAAGAAACTAATTTTTACTCTCCACCCCCTCAAAAAATATATCATTTGAAGCTTCAAGACCAATGATGCAGTTTGGGGAAGTGAAAATTAAAGTTTTTCTTTTTTTTTTCTTTTTGCCACATATGTATCATAAGATATCTCTCTATAGCGTGCGGTATTGTACTACAAATTTGTGTCAGTTATCATGATTATATTCTTGATAATCATGATAATGAAATAAAAAAATTGTGTCAATATTTTGATGTTCTGAGATGCAAATTTATAGATATTGTGTGATACAATCCGCCAAAAAATATCTACGTCACTCCCCTCCATTATGTCTTCACTGGCAGCAGGTACATGTATCCATACATGTTTGCTAACCTGCGTACACGATTATCGCCTGCCATGATCAGGCTTTGTGTATGAATTCACGGGATTTAATTCTAAAAGGAGCTAAATCTTCGTCTCAGAAAATGCGAGTTATCATCAGGAAATATTAGTTAACAAATCGATACCATGTTCATTGGTTTGGTTAGACTTATCAAGAAGTAATCTTACTATTTCTATACATTTTGTTTCAAGGTATTAACTTATACGTTCGATATATAATAAAAGAAAAAAGCTGCATGATTATGATTTAACTCTGCAAAATACTCAATTGACACACTCTTAATATCTTAGACTTGAGCCAGGGACAAATCCCAAATTTGATTGAAAATCTTAATCTAATAGACTTATAGATCTATCTTATTGATTTTAATTTCTCAGTCTAATTTTATATTTGTCCTTAATCATACTCTGTTAGATCAATTTCTAATCCAAGAAATTTAGAGTGTAGGTGTGTTGCAAACAAAGATGTTTTTTCCTGTTGTTCTGCTTTTTTCATACGTTTGTTAGGAGTGTCCATATCATTTTCATGAACTTTTGCGTGATCAAAGCCCAAACATGACGTTCTTGTGAGTACATGTTTATTCAAAGTTTCAGGGTATATGGTAAAACAGAAGAGATTTGTAGAATCACTTGATGTGGATTTTGTACCAGATGGAACTGATATTTCTCATGCTCTAGCGACAAACTCTCATCTACACGATTTGCAAGAACACGTCCTGCCCCCTCTTCAAATATTATCCAGTAGAAAAAGTGTTACAACTGAATCAACAATGTAAATGCTAAAAAGGGAATATCGTATCGGAATTGAGATAGAGACGGAGACCATCGGCAATATTCTGCTCCAGATTTTCAAGTGGGGTTTACATATTGATTTGTGAATCCGTGGATTGTTAAAAATCAATAAAATATATATTATTATATATCAATATGACATGATTATGGGACAAGGGCAATGTCAATGAAATTTTCCACTCATATGCGTATTCCTTTTTTTTTTAATGAAAAGAAATGTCTTTTTGTGGTGTGGGGGGGGGGGATAGCGTGACCATTAAGCGGCAAGAAATTTTTAGCGTTTTTTTATAAGTGACTTTTCACTGAAAATCTTTTATAGGGATGTGACGGAAATTGTTGATAAACAGTTTGAAAATAAATAGGTCCTGACGTTAATTTGGAAAATTAATGAAAAGAAGAGGATTATGCTAAGAAAGGACAGGTGTCAACACTTAAATTGTAACCAATTAACAGTAAGCGAGAAAAATAAAAGTGTTGTAAATGTTATTTCAAACAATAATAATTTACTCGAAGTATTGTTTAAACTTGTGCAAAGCTCTCTGAAACACAAATCATGTTTCAATATTGATTATTTTTTGAGCTGATACTTCTAAGAACTTTAGAAGTAATATTATGGCTTAATCGTTTCAAACAGTTGTAATGATAATGGCTTTGATTAAAAGGCTGTTAAACTAAATAAAATTTTCTCTCATCTCAATGCTTACCATCACCAGGCGAATGTTTCCTGTCCTTTCCGTGAGCATCGCTGGTCTCGATCCAAACTCCATGTACTCCATCCTGCTTGACTTCTCCGCCGCTGACGATCATCGCTGGAAGTACGTCAATGGCGAGTGGGTGCCGGGAGGCAAGCCCGATGGGTCTCCTCCGACCACCGCCTACATTCATCCTGACTCGCCCAACTTCGGCGCGCATTGGATGAAACAAGCCGTCAACTTCAGCAAAGTCAAGTTATCGAATAAGCTAAATGGGAGCGGCCAGGTAAAATGTCTTTGAGTATTATGCGGTGACTAAGTGAAAAAAATGACTCATTTCTTTTTCCAACAGTCTTTAAAAAAGGACCTACTTCGCATTTAAAATTTCAGATGAAATGTCCTGATAACTTTTAATAATCGAATCATGAGAAATAGGCCCAGCATAAGTTTTTCCCGGTGGTTTGTTGAAGAAAATCAATAATCCAATCATCCTAATAAAACTTATCTCATTTACTAACTGAATTCACTTTTAAACATGTAACAAAATAGTTGATGTAAATACCTGTGAAATTGTTAAGGGAGACGATTACCACATTCTTCCGAGTTCCCACCCATTTTAATATAGGGCACACGAGGCAACATCTTAGTTCATTTTTTATGACGAAAAAAAAAATCACCAAATAGTCTGTCATTTTATAAAGGAGAAGTGAAAAGATAGGGCAGGAGACGTCAGCCCCCACCTTCAGAAAAAAAGAGCCGGGGTCTCAGGGTGTAAATTTACTTTTATTGGGAGTATTGATAAAAGAGTCAATTACAACCTTTTATTCAGTTTTCTCGTGTAATTACATTTTTACATTCTTCTATTTAACCAGGTAATGCTTAACTCGCTTCACAAGTACGAACCCCGTATCCATATCATACGTGTCGGAGGGAGGGAGAAACAGAGACTGGTTGGAAGTTACTCATTTCAAGAAACACGCTTCATTGCCGTCACAGCATACCAGAACGAAGATGTGAGTTTACACCACTCTTATCACTGCTTATACTTTTTTCTTTAAAGCATAATCGTAAACTACATATTATCAACCTTAACCTTCATCACGAATTCTTGTCATCTCACTATCGATTTTTTTATATTCCATATTATGAATAATGCATTAGAGGAAGGAAATGTAACAAAAATGACAAAGTGGTATTCTTTTTTGTTTTGTTTTGTTTTTTCTTATTTTGTATTGTTTGTTTACGTATGAAATTATAACTTATTCTATTTCATTTCGTTAACGCCCTGTGAGGAGAAATTATCGAGACTGGAAATTAGTTTATTTTCTTCTTGAGTAAAGTGCGGTAATTATGATAATGATGGATGAGTTGGTGGGAGAATGAAACCACCTTGACCCATTCGCTTTTATTTCGACCATTTAGCTTAATATCCCTCTGTCTTTTACCTTTCTGATAGAAGTAAGAGAGCTCAGTGTATGAGTGATAAAATTTGTTTGAAATCAACAGAATTCATACAAATTCCATGCAAAAAATAGAAGAGTAGCATTAACCTTAAATCATATACAGCAAAATAATCTAAATGAATACATTGACTTTTCTCTTGAAATTGTTGCTTCTAATTTGAGGGGGAAAAACTGCTTTTTGTTTAATATTTTATGTAGATAACCCCCCCCCCTTTTTTTTTTTTACATGACTTGTAGGGGCCTATTAGACAACGTTGATAGAATAGATGAGATTGAAAGTATGATCGACCCCCATTGCATTCAGTTCTTTTCACTATTGGAAAAGTATATCAGATCGTTTGTAAATAACGCAATCATTCGGGCCAAATCCAAGTTTCTGTAAAAGGGAGCAGGTATTGGCATGCTTGAAAAACCTCAGGTAAGCCACAAAAAATGTATGAAACATAATGGGGGAGGAAAAGTTATAGTATAGTAACTTTCAGTTGCATTCCCTTGGCATAAAACTTGAAAGCGGGTTGTTCATGACAACGAGTGGACCCGGAGGGGAGGAGAATGCATAGTTTTTGTGCTCATGCCAGAATTATTTTTCAAAGGAGTATGCTCCCATCCCCCTTCCACCCCCAATCATCTGCTGTGATAATTTTTCACGTCATAGTTTCTAACTAAACATTTAGAAGTCACGATCAGCCGGTAGCCATTGACAGAAGAAACCATCATGGTTATCTGGCAAGTAGCTGTTTTATGATCGGCATACATCCAATAACAAACCATCTTTATCAATGAGCTAACAGAAGTCGAGTACTAAAATAAACATCCACATTGTTTCTTAGCAATTTTCGAAACACTGACAAAAATGTAACTCTGCAAAAAAGCGGAACTGTTTTCTTTAAGTTTTTTTTCATGTTGTTGGAATCTTCAGTTTAGTTTTGTTCTGTGATCGTCATCCTAAATGTCACCTTTCGTTTAAGACAGTCGTTTTTTATTGAAAACTATAAGGAGACAGAAATCACAGCCTACGAACCCATATGTTTATATACAAAGTGGTATAAACCATTAATTCTTTTAAAAATCAACCAACAATTTACGGACCATATCTGGGAAAGATATCAACTCCACTATTTCACCAATTTCTCAATATCTTCGTAAAAATCCGATTGATAATAAAATAAAAATTATGCTATTGAACATTTGAAATTCCAATTTAATTTAACAGCATGGTAAATCTGAAAATTTACGAATGATTAGAACATTAAAGGCATGAATAATTATGATTATTGCAAAGAAAAAGAATTCAGTTTTTTCACCTCTTTAAAGTATGCCTTGTTGTATATCACACTATCTGTATTGCAGTTGTTCCCCCTATCATGCCTATTATTAACCGTCTAAAACCCTTATTCCCCTTAGCTCATTTTGCAGACTAAGTAAACTTTGTTCAGATTTGAATGGTTATGAATCTCGGTCGTTTATTTGTCCATATCCCCATCAACTTATACTGACACTTAATTAATGTTTACACTCAGGTAATAAACTTTGATTGGCCAAACTGCTTGAAAGAGTATATAGCTAAAGGCCCAATGTAACATACAGCCTAAGTATAGTGTCGTGAAGGAGTCGGGCAATTCGGCCCCGCTGCAAAAACGGGGCCGAGTTGTCCCGGCATGAATATATTTTCATGAAATATTTTAGGGTTAGGGTAGAGTTTAGGGTTAGGGTTAGGGTTAAAGTTAGGGTATGCCCGGACAACTCGGCCCTTTTTTTGCGGCGAGGCCGAGTTGTCCCCAAGTCCGAGTTAGCCCGGATCCGTCGTGAATGGCGCACAGTTTTGAGCAGATGCACCACATATTCACAGTCTGTCAAACTACTATTATTGAACCTTTCTAGGTTAAAATGTATGTTTTGATATTGACACTGATAAGATTTTATTTTGGTGATTTGACGTTTTTGTTCAGGAATAATCTAAGCTTTAAAAAGAAATTAAAATGTTTGACGAGATAACCTTGGAATAAAACAATAAAGGCATTTTAAATTGTAACAAATTATAGACATATGAAAACAGTGAATAATTTTGAGATTTAATATTTCGGTGCTTTGACGTTTTTGTTCAGGAGTAATTTAAGCTTTAAAAGGAAATTAAAGTGACTGCCGAAATAACTTTGAAGTAAAACAATACATGCATTTTAAATTGTAACAAATTATAAACATATGAAAATAAAAATATCATTTTAAAAAAACATGACTTGTACTGATTTGAACATTCTTTGAGCAATCTGTCTATAGGTACGAAATTTAGAGCAAATACAAGCCTTTTATCACCATTATGAGAGAACCAAAAACTTATACAGTTTATGTTTTAATAGACCTCATGACCTGCCGCAGACGTGGGCATGCCTGGATGGGCGGTTTTATGTTATATTGTCACTCCTTCTTTTAAAGCATATATCCAATAAAGAAATCAGAGAAGAATGTCCTCTTTACATCTATACTGAGTAATTAGTCCTTTGATCTTATTTACTTTGCCGCCTCGTCTTGTATTCATACCCCATATATTTCTTCCGCTCGCCATCTGAACGCACAGGTAATAAAACGAAAATCGTCTGTTACAGAGTTTGTGATAAATCGGACAAAACCCTCTTCTTCATCATCTTTTAAAGTGCTTGCCTTTAAAAAAAGTTGAATAAAAGATGTTGAATGGGAATCGAATCCCCGACTGAACTTGCTTTTAGAAAAGGCGATGGGTCATAAAAGGGGTTTATTTTGTGGCGTTTAGGGGCCTGGTGTCGATCCGTAGCGTTTCAATGGGATCAATCTAAAACACAATGGATAGTGGCGTAAAGCGAACGCTTTGATGTCTTCAAGAAGCAAAATAGGATATAACACTGAGAGGAGTTGAAGGGCTGCAATATCAAACAGGGGAATGACATCGTAGTTATAGTTTGACAAACATTTTCTCCGTTAACATTTTGTTTGGAAATTATGTTAACGATCATGGGACGAGTAAAACAATTAAAACAGAAACTAAAGTTTAACACTCGTCGAAGACAAGAATGATACCGGTGCATTAAAAAAAAAATGAAAATTTTATCCTCTTTACGACATGGACAATAAATATTTGTGGACGATACACGAAGTCATGTTTGATTATTCTCGATTAATATGGGATGCATGTACCACGGTAAAATGTAGAAGATGATTGTGATACAGAAAATAAAATTCTTGAAATAATTTTATTGACACCTTATTGTTCTTTTTCTTAAACACATGCTCACGTTAGTTACAATATGCCTGTAGCACTTCAGTTTGTTTGATATACGATAAAATAACAATGTAGATAAAATGTAACTTCTCAAGGGCATAAGTGCCGTGTCGGGGATCGAATCCCCTATTCTTCAGTCAAACGCCTTAAACCACTGGACCACGGCACCTCCACTTATTGTTTTTATATCTTTATCATCTCTAATGTCTTCCTCAGATAACGCAACTCAAGATCAAGTACAACCCTTTTGCAAAAGCTTTTCTTGACATTAAAGACAAGTAAGTATCTAAACTCATTCACCATTTTCAACGATTGTTTATCGATTAAAAGCGTTTCTTTTTTTTTTTTTTGGGGGGGGGGTTGTTGTTTATTTATATTCATTGGACGAGATTACCCAAACATTTAGTTTATGATGCCAACCTTAAAAAGGAAACCCCCTTTTCGCTGCTATTATTAAGTTATGGAACACTTTTACTGTTATGACGTTAACGGGTTCAAAATTGATATTTCTTCTGCAAATCTTTTATGGATGGGCGTCTATATGGAGTAAAACAGGAGAAAAAAATGGTTTTGAACTTGGTGTACATGTGTAAATCAGAAGGCATAAAATGGTTTGAATTCTATACTTCATCTTTCGAATGACGATGATCCGCAACATTTCTCTCATTTTCTTTAACGTTTTTATTCCCTTTTTCCAGAAACGAAGGACACGATCTTTTTGATGATGTACACGACCTCCAAGGCTCAAAATATCCTCAGTGTAAGTATCTCAAATTTACATGCACGATAGAATACATAATTAGAATCATATTTATTTCTTTATAAACAATGAAATTAAATAAATTGTTTTCTGAAATAGGATTTCTATACAAATACGCCATTAATATGACAATCATGCCTCGATAGCATTTCTGCGTAGTTATAATAATTATGATTTTAATGCATCCAACATTATGAACACTATTCTGGAAATATCTTCAATTTGAATAGCTTATACTCATCCATTTCAAATCTACGATTAACAGTCATTTAGATTTGTGTCATCAAATTTCTGTTACTGTGACAGTGCCTGGAAAATAAGAGAGAAAAAAATGAAAAAAAAAAATCATGCTGACAAAATCCTCAATGTCAATTTTGTTTAAACGTACACCAGTGACGCTAGTCGAGATAATTAATTTCATCATATTACGAGGAAAATGTTTATAACTAATATTTCATCTCTTCTGTCCGTTTGTAGTTGGCGGCTGGTTTCTGCCAGGCTCTGGAGCTTTCGGTCCCACACCCCATCAGTTTGGGCCGTCTCTCGGCCTACCCTCCCATGCTGGTTGCGATAGGTACGGCGGGCTAAGAAGCCATCGAACATCACCTTATCCTCCACCACCGTATCACCAAAAATACGCCGCTGCAGGTACGTCAATGACATAACACACTCTCTCTCTCCCTCCCCCTCCCCCTCCCCCTCTTTCTCTCTCTCTCTCTCTCTCTCTTTCTCTTGATTCATGTTCGTATAGTTTTCATTTCATTTCCTGCATGTTCTAAAAGAAATACTGGGTTCAAATGTTTAATTCCCCTATTCTGTATTGATTTTCTCTTCCCTCTTTATTTATCAATGCAGCTGATAACCACAATTTTCCTTTCCATCTTTCTCTCTCTCTCTCTCTCTCCATTTCTTGGTCTTCGTTTTTTGCCTCTCCGTCTGTACCTTTCTCCACTTCTAAGATTAATTTTCATTTTTTCTTTTATTGCATATTTTTCCATTTCCTCTCGATTTTCTTCCATGTTTTCCAGTTAATAACCACAATTTTTCCCTTCTATTTTTGTTCTCTTTCTCACTCACACACCTTTCTCTTTCACTGGGTTATAGCCTTCTTATTTTTCCTTCAAGAATCGTTTCAAATTAATTCGTTCCTGCGTTAGCCCTAACTCTTTACTTTGTTTTAGTTCGTTGATCCCATTTTCCTTTCCTTTTCTTTTTCTCTATTTTCAGTTTTATTGTTTTTATTTGAATTTCATATGGGTACATAACCCATAACGATGAGATTGAATTTAGCCTATTCATTGGTTATGTTAAGAATACGTAATGGTTTGCTCTTCCGGTCATTTGAAAAAAAATAAAGTCTTTGAAAAACAAAACAAAAACAAACAGATAGGGGATCATCAAGGAACTTTCACACAGCGAATACGAAAAAACAAAATATATCGTTTTCATCGTTCGTAAAGCGCTTGGTTATTCTAATTCTTATAACTCTGAATAACACGGCAATCAAACCGTAGTAATAATACAAGGCGCTTCAGATCAAACGGAATCTAAGGACGAGATCCTTCCCGATTTTTATAACTCGAACGGCAAAGCTTTACAATTTAACCCATGAATAAGACTGATATACACGGATGGGACTATACAGACCACCCTATTAGTAACCATCCTATAGGTCGTGTAACAATAAGCTGATATCGTAAAACTAACGCCGTAAATTCCAGTCGGAAACCAGCGCTGTAGAGTGGTGATATTGGTAAATAAGGTGTGACGTCAACTCACGCTGTCATAAAAATAACCCCAAGCCTTTTGACACGTTAAATGAGCCGTTTTATTTTCACATTTTGTAAAGATTTTTATGAACTAAGGGGAATGAAAAGATATATTAACCGCGAGCATGCCCAAGTGAACTTTGACTGCACATTCGATGACCCCGAAATGAAATTGTGAAAATATTGATCTTCTTTTAATATGAACAAAGATCGTGAAATTTCAACGTTTTCCCTATTTTCAGACTTCCCTGTACCTCTCTCTTTCTTTCGTTCTCTGTCTGTCTCTCTGTTTGTCTCTTTCTCCTACTAATCTTTTCTCTTTCCCCTCTTTTTCACACAAATGCACCCTCTTTGTTTTGAAAAATTTCATGTTCAATAATTTTCAGCAATTTTTGTTTCATATCTCAAAGAATGATTTGATGGGATGAAAAAGACTTCAGAAAAGCTGTAGAATGCCAAGAACAAATAAACCAAACATATTCACAGTTATCTTTATTATATTTTTAATATTTCGTTCAGAATTTTTGACAGTAGGCCTATACAAATCCAATATTATGATAACGGGTGTAAAATGAGTATTATTTCGTTTTTAGAGTAATTTGTTATGATCCAAAATATCACTTTCTCACTGTTGGTTCATTATAGCTTCCTCGCGTGGTTCTGTAAAAAGCACGAAAACGGAACAAAATTAAATGTTGTCCTTTCCATACCTTTCTAACATTTTATTTAAAAAATCATCTGGAACAGAGATATTTCGTATGATACTCATTAACCCAAATCCAGTGATCACTGTACTAGGTCCGTATCGAGCGGGGATGTCGAGAGCACCTCACCATAACAATGCAACAAATCGCGTCAAAGAAAAACAAGTCTTTGATCTCGCATCTTACCGCCAATAATTAGTAAACAATAATTGTAGAACACATGGCCCTATCTTAACTTTATAGTTAGGACTTTCTTTGTCATTCTGTAAGTTGGTTATCATGCCACGCGTAGTAAAAGAAAGATATAAAACTGGGCGGCTCGTTGCGTGCATTTATACTCCATCCCCGAACACAATAGTCCCGATTATCCTACGAACTCTTTTTCAAGTTGATTTTTAACCGGTCAATTAAAACGAAAATCATTGTCAACCAAACAAAAGGAGCGGCGGGAGATCAAAGGAAAAGGCGCTTTGAAGAAAGAAAATAATAAGAATAGGGTTCCCTTTTTTGGAAAACCCGTAAATGAGTCACGGTGAAATAAAAGAAGTTTTACGAGACAATTTGGATGAGGTTATAATGTTTTCAATTCCGTTCTACAGTATATAATGTATCCGCTCTTCTTCTTCTTTTTTCTTGAGGCCGGTAGACTTTGTTTGAACTCGCGATTTTTATGAATGAAATGAAATCGATAGAGGTAGAATATTGATCCATTGGAATTCCTGAAACCTGCCTTTTTTTACGTTGCCAAAAAATACGATACGTAAGGATGTTGCAATGTACTGGTCACGAAGTTTGAACTTTAGGACTGTTATACAAACTGCAATCAAACACAATTAATACACACATTTACCCTTCATGTTACAATTATACTTGTGTCTTCATATGACACCAATGTTCCAGGTTTTACATGTAAATATCAAATTATCCAATTAGGATTGATAAATATATATATATATTTTTTATTAGAGCCACTTTTTAGGAGGATGCAATGAGGTCAAAACATTAAAAACAGAGTGACTTCATGTGCTTTTTTCTTTCTTTTTTTTCTTTCCTTCTTTTTATCATCTTCTGCTACTTCTACTTCCCTCTCTTGTTTGACTACTTCTACTTCTTCCTTTTTATTTTGAACGAATGAATTAAAGTCCTCTGAAATAAAAAAAAAGTCTATCAAAAACTGATTATTTTTGTACTCTTAATAATCCTTTTTATCCCAATAAACATCTTTTATTTTTACTTTTTTTTTTCAAATTCTGCTTAATCTTATATGAGAAATCTTTTAAGGGGATTAATCAAATGCTGGTATATAAAGAAGAAAACGAACAGTTTATTTGTAACGGTTATCGTTTTATGTATATGGTATAAAGCATATCTTCATTAATTCTGCCTAGAATGACCGTATATGGAATTAAGCCTGCAAGACCGTCTTTCCTCTCTCAAGTTCTTCACTCTTTTATCTCTTTGCTCTTTTTCCTTCCTTCTTCTGCAGTTCTGTTTTTCAAACAGTTTTCCATTTACCCTTTTTATTATTACTTAACTACTGTTAGATTTGGGTATATTTGTATTCATTTATACTGGTATTTTTTTTTTTGCTGTTTTATACTACGCAAATTGTTTGATTTATTATTTTTCTCCAAGGCCCCATGGAAGATCAACTCTAGTTGAATGGGCCACCTTGGTGAAATATGAATAAATAAATAAATAAATGAATAATAAATAAATATATGAAAACCAATTCGTGTTGTTTCTCGTTCAATAATACCAGGTGCTGGATATGGCCCGGAAGCTTCTGCAGGTCTTTCTAGCAGTATCTCGCTCTTAGCTGCTGATGGGTGGTCTTCTCTAGCTAACTCCACATCAGCAGCAAGTTCAATGCCTGCCTGCAGTCAGTACGGCAGCATGTGGCCCTCCTCAGCCGCCACCAGCGGATTCCCGCACGTCAGCTCCCCACAGTCGCCGCTACCGACTGGCTTGTTCCGTAACCCGCATCCAGCCTCGTCGCACCAACACAATCTGTCGTCAACCGCGCCCGGAATGGCTCCCGTTGCGAGCGGTCTCCCATCCACCGCGGTCACAACCGCGAACTCGTCTGAAGCGCATGCGCATAGTCAAGCGGTCATGGCGCCGATCTCGGTGCCAATTTCGACGGTTGCGGGCCACGACATGAGCGGGTCACCTGCCGCAGTGCACTGCCACCAAACGGGCTATCAGGACACGTATCACGGAGATATAGCCGGTAGCTCGGTAGGGTTGGATGTCAGCGCTTATGGCAGCTGTCACACGCCGACTCAGCATCATAATTCACCGCATCATCAACTTGTTGGGAAAAGTGTGTCATCATGGAATCCCCTCACACCACCATCTGTTTGAGATAAACTTAAAGATTGAGAGACTTTCGAAGAAACGAAATCATGCGGACATTTGTAAATTTGTTTCAAAAGCGTTATTCTGTAATTAAAGAAAACACTGTGAATATACAGAAAATTGTTTGATTGTGAATTACTTTAAAGCTGAACATTTTGTCAGAACAGAGTAATGCAGCCTGCTAACAACTTGTTTTAAAAACTGCATTCCAGGCACAGTTATTATTAGGATACTAGTGCTTGGTCACATGAGAGAGAGAGAAAAAACTATTAAAACTCTAAGAGACATGAACATTAAGGACGGTATAAAACAAACATTGCATAATAGATCTAGAATGAACTCTAATGAATAGTCATATTTTTAAAGACTGATGCTGATACCATATCGGTAGTGTTTTGCTTTTAACAATTTGAAATGTAAGAGGCTTTGTTCTATTATCAGAAAGACATATTCTGTGTATCTTATGTAAAGACCTGTGATAGCTGGCTATCGCTAAAATTTTTAATCAAAATCATTATTCACGTAAAAAAAATCAAGTCTATTATATTTTTATGCAATTTGTTTATGATTTCTTGGTTAAGGTATGCCACAATCATGAATATTTGGCCGGAATTTGTAGTTCAAAATAGAACCAAGCGAGTAAAGTTCAGTCAAATTTGTCTTTTACTCTATTAATATAGTCATTCAAATTTTCAGTTACTAAGTTAAATATTTAATCATTTCTAAAAAATAAATATCTATTTTTACCAAATTCGACGTAGGAAACGTGTGATATAATCATGAGCAAACATACTGGCAGTGGCAACCTAAAAGTGCTCGTAATTCCCATGGTATCTGCATGTCCAGTGTTGCAATGCCTTCTCGTCCTTTCCTTTATTTCCATTTTCGAATACCTTTTCTTTCTTTTTCTCCTTCGTCTATTTATCCATTTTAAGTCTATGCTTCTCCATGATTTTCCTGCCTATATCCGCATATTTATTGCAGTCTTAATTTGAAAATTTCACATTTGTTATAATTCACAGATAGGAAAAATAAATTCATCGAGTATAATCTTCAATTAAAGTATATAAATTAATAAGTATAATGAGACGTGTGTTTCACACCGATTCAGTTGTTTTGTTTTTAACAGTCACTTAGAGCAAAATTTCCTGTAAATATAAGGTCTTATCGAATCTTAGCCACTATTTCTGAATAATTATGTATGTATTATAATGTCAGTACCGTTGTATATATTTCCTAATGCATGTGTGTATATTTCGTTGAGATACATATATTATGTGGAAACAGTCAAATTAGAACAGTAATATCGATGTATGAAATTTGATTAAACGTGATCAAATGAAAAGTAAGAGTGAAATTGATTTCTTTAAGTTTTTCTTTGACTCACAGATATGGATATTTTGTAGTCGTAATTTTGAATTATGGAATGGTGCACATGGTGAATTGGTTTTAAGATCAAGCATGAATTACATTACCAAATTGAGACCGATTATGGCTCGTGAATAGCATCGGAAGGGCAAGAAATGTCGGCCTTGTCATGCTCGTGGACCGGTCCTAAATTCGGTCTCGCTAACCCTCGGGGGTTCCACGAGATCAACATTCTAGCTAAATATTATTTACTTCCCTCGGTTCAAACAACTCCAAAGTGCAGTATAATGAGTAGGGATAGAGAGAGAGAGAGAGAGAGAGAGGGGGGGGGGGGACAAAAAGAGAGAGAAGGAGACGGCAAAAGAGAGGAGGGGGGACGTAGAAATGAATTTTTATACTCTAACGTGTACAGTTATGAAATATTGCAAAATAACTCTCCCAATCGATTGAAGATGATTTAATAAAAAATACAAAATTAATTCAAGACAAAAGAAAACAAAATAAACCAAAATAAAGAAACCAAAAACAAAACAAATCCCCTAAAACAACAACAAAATACTTGTCTAAATGTGATCGAGTTGACGATACCATATTCCCTTATCTTATAATGATGACCATCCTTATTATCATGTTGAGAAATGTATCAAGAAATATACATCACAGAGATATGTTACTGTGCATTGCACATTCCTCGTTGACATAGCTTCCTTCACTCGCAAAGGGACGTACATGTAGTGGCGTAGCGAAGGTCAAGCCATTAATGGGGCACGCCGGGTGTCGTGTTGGGGGGGGGGCACTGATCTGGTTGTGAAATGCGAGGGAGAAATGTTATCATGGGGGAGGGGAGGTGCTGGGGGTTGTATAGTTTTCTTGTTGACACATCTTGTCCCACCTGCTTTCTCTTCTCCCCCTTCTCTCCCGGCCTTTACCATTCGAATTAGAGGAACGCCCCTACCCCTATGCATGTCACTGTTGGTATACTTAAAAGGAATTCAACTTCTACGCGTCCGTATTTTGATACTGAGTGATAAGTGCATGCATCTACAGACATTTAAAATTCTTCACTATTTTCCTTGCTCAAAGATCATTTTGATAACTTTTTGAATATGAATTTATAAAAATGTCGCCACAACTGTTCTCTAAAATGTTTTAACCTGGTCCCTCTGTCACGCAAGAGGAAAAGTTCTTGAATGCAAAAGTTTGAAAGCTCTTTCTCCTTCGTTTGTTTTACGGGCCATCTTCCATTCATACCTACTCTCATCTGAATCTATTTATTCGATGACTAATTCAAACTTTGTCTCACTCCTCCTCTTTAACGATGAAGCCACTTCTTTTTATTGTTCCCAAACCCTTTGACGTCGCATTTTAATTCCTTTTAACGCAATTTAGCTCTGTTTCGCACGATTTCCTTAAGGAACATGTTGACTTAAGTTAACCCAAACATTTCATTTTGGTCCCTCACCCCTTGCCCCCCCCCCCCCCCCCTCACCTTCGGTCTGAACCTCAATCACCAGGTCCCATCGAAACAATATCCTTGAAGATTCTACTCCTTTTGACTCGCTCGGATTGATACAATCGTTCTACTTTTTTGTAAAGTAGAGATATACACAACTGACATCCTTTCTAGAACTCCTCTGTATAATGACCAAGTGAACTCACTGAAAAACGGCATTTTTGTTGTTGTGGGGGGGGGGGGAATAATGTCACTGCTTTTTGGCGTTTTGGGTTAGAAGATCTGACTCTTACTTAGAGTTTGTTATGTATTGCATTTGAAATCCAGGAATGAATGTATATCGTAGTGTTCCCAAATTCTCCATGTGAAAATTTTAAATTTTGAAAATCTAAATATGTTTTCTTTTAAATCTCTGTTGGGTTCTACGGCCTCAATGAACGTGATTGAACCGTTTGGAAGATTACAGAAACATGATAAGAAAGATAGATGAATAAGTATTCGAGTGTACATTTCTTCTGTTCTTTAAAAATTCTAATACTTCTGTTTTCTTGGGGCGAAATTCTTTTAGATGTGAGAAGAAAATGGGAGTAATGAATGCTGTCACACCTTGAAAAATCTTGTTTACAACTCTGTGTACACCTGCAAACGTTTAGTATGTATTAATGGTTACAGTTCAAAATGAGTGGCCTTCGATGGGTGGTTTTCTCGACAATGTTTATCCATTTTAATGAATATTTTGGTTTTAAAAAATAGCACCTATAAAATTGTGTTTTAGAAGTGGGACACTTTTATTGGGCTGTTAGGCCGGTATCATTGAGATATTTCTTTGCATCGGATATTTTGTAACCTATAATTTTGTATGAGGGGCACTGTAATTGGGATTTTAACACCTTTTTCTTGGGTGATGCCTTTAAAAAGGAGATGGTAAAGAAAAGAGGTGATGATGCGAAGCTGGACTTGAATAATTTGAAAGGATGGAGGGGGCAATCAACATTAAAGTGATCTTATTGTATCGCTAACTAGCAAAGCTTATCGTGAAAACATCAATTAAAAAGAAGAATAGCGGTTGGTCCGTGTTCCCCTCTCATCGACACCAGGTATCAATACATGCTCCGGCCTCGTCAAGATTTACCCCACAAGTCGAAAGAATAACCCCTTTTATCTTCAAAGGAATCCTAAAAGGAGGGTCAGCCTTTTTGAAAATAAACCCCAACAATGGATGGAGCTCGGGGAACGTGGCGTGAGTGCGATGGATACCAGCTAGTGGGTGGTATTTCTTCCTCTCCTCGATTCTCTCTGTGACGCATATCTTCCCGGAACTTGTAAAAGGTATTCTCATACCATGCACAATCCTAACACTCCAAAAGCTATTTTACCCCTCTCTCTTGAGAGAGTACAACCCATTCCCCCATGTCCATGATCGTTGACAAAAGACAAGTTAACCTGGGTGATAAAATCTCGACAGTTTACTTATGCCAACAAGCAGAGTAGGTTGTGAATCGTAATGCAGAGATTTTAGGCCACAAAGTTTACTAACTGGATAAAAAAAGTCTGAATATAATCAAACTCCTCTTCCTTCTACCTTTTTATTTTCCATTTACCTCCTTCTTGGTCCGCTTATTCAGTCTATACCTATTCTCATTACAGTTTGTACACATTGCTGTCGTCACGTGTCTTTGTTGGCGACATTTTCTGTCCGGTCCCCAAATCTTGTTTTTCTGTAACTTGAGTGATTGACTGGCGCACCAATAAAGTGGTTGTAAAACTCGGATTACGAATCTTAAGATGATAAAGAAAATCACAAGTGTTTTGGAAATAAAATTCAAACGCCGTTTTATCTTTTTGAAGATCAGCAACAATGAGTGAATAATGATAAGTAACCATTAGATAGTAACATTTTCGTTTTTTCATACCACGACATTCCTATCAACTATCAAAATAAAATCTCGTGTCCTATGTGGTTAATCAAAATAGTATTTACATTATGCTAATTCAACTCTGAGAATAAATACTACAAAAGTTCACCGCATTTTCATTGAGAGATGGCATTAAATTTGCAGCAATAAACTACACTGTTTTGTTGAATTCTTCAAAAAAATAAGTACTTAATATTGTACCAGTTTTATTAGCTCAACTGCCAAATACATGTCATGACATTATTTTGATATATTTAAAGAAAACCGATAAAAGCATGTACGGAATTATACACCATTAACATGATTAACGTAATACACCGGCAAAATGTGTCGCTTTATCCCTGGAATTGGTTTGATTTTCAGTCGATTCGACTGAATAAGAAATAACGGAAGTTTTGACCGGACAGCAAATTTGATCAGAGCAAACAGACGACTCACAGTTTTAAGCTCCCGCTAAATCAACCTATGAAGGGGGGAAAACAAATGCTGTCCCTTTCTCTCTTTCTTTTTTTTTCTCTCTCTCTCTCTTTCGCTCTCTCTCTCTCTCTTTCGCTCTCTCTCTCTCTTTCTCTCTCTCTCTTTCTCTCTCTCTCTTTCTCTATATATATTTGATCTCTTTCGCCTTCGTTAAAGCGACTCACCTTTAATTCAATTACTATGTAACTGAATAATATTGATAACAACACCGCCGTAAATCCACTTTCAGGAGTGGGGGGGGGGGGGGAGATGATCGACTTTTTTGCCGATTTTTTTTTTCTGTCAAACTCACACTTAAGTATAAACACACGCCCTCACCCACCTGCACAGACCCCAAATTATCCTATTCCTATTCACATTTTAATTTTTATCTTGCGAGTGAGGGAAAAATTACCCCTTTTCTGGTTTTTTCCATCGCATTTTCAAACGAAAATTCTAAAATATTATGTGCGAGCGAAGCGAGCGAGCCAAAAATAAGCGCTTTTCTGGTTTTCAATCGCATTTTCAAATAGAAATTCTAAACTATGATGGTTGTTTATGACAGATTATTAAAAATTTTATTAACTGATTAATTCAAATATCATTTCTTCCTTAAAAAGTGGGGGGATATTTGTACACGCCACCCCCCCCTCTCAAAAAGTGGGCGATATATCCCCCCATCCCCCGGGATTTACGTCAATGGATAATAATAACTAAGTAATTGATCAAAACTTCCGTTTATCATAGGCCTATTTCTTTGATGTGAAATGTTTAGGACCCTCGTTCTTATTTCTGTTGAAATATTCGATTTCATGATATTAAGACCGTGTAGATAAAGTGAATAAACACAAAAATACATGCATTTTTGTCCTCCCCGCCCCCCTCTCTGTCTTTCTCTTTTTTTTCTCAACATGTCAAACCTCACTTCCCCTCTTGCTTCTCCCCTCTGAAATCATTATCTGTCCCCTTCTCTTTTAGTCTGCCCCCGTTTCTCTATTCCCCGCTCCCTCTCTTTTTTTCTATCTCTCTTCTCTCTCCTCTCTCTCTCTCTCTCTCTTCTTTGCTTAATACATGGGGGCAAAACATATACAAATGCTGTATATGTGTGAGAAAGACATGGAGAGAGAGCAAGAAAGAAAGACCGAGAAAAAACAACAACAAAAGAGACAGAAGAAGAGAGAAGGAGGTGGGGGGGGGGGGGGGAGAGAGAAAGAGTTATATTATTCGGGAAGCCCCACATCTATTGTTCTGTTCTTTGGTTTGTTGAGGGTTTAATTTGCTTTGCACCTGTGAGAGACAGCATGAGAAGAGATCCTTTCAGCGGTTCGGTAGCTCAGGTGGTGCAGTGTTTACAGAAACAAGATGCCAAGCATGACATCAAACAATAGGATATCTCTTTAACTTTTGACTTTTAATTGAAGGGTCGTTAGAATAGACATTTCAACTAAGTCAGATGGTGGCGTATCTGGATTTTTTAGATTGAGATGCCCGGGGAGGGGGGGGGGGGGCAAAGGTGATCCATTTTTATTTGAGCAAGAAAAACTTCTGGACCCTACTTTGCGTCTTTGAAGAGTATTTTAACTAACTTCCTGATTTTAATTGAATGGTCAATAGAAAAGCCGTTTACAAAATCAGTGGTGTATAAACCTTCAGACCGGGGAGGGGGGGGGGGGGAGCCATTGGGGATTTTTTTTCAAATTTCAGCAAGAAGATCACCCATTTGGGAAAGTAAGGACGGTGTGACGGATGTTCCTTTACATCACCTTTCATTCATTCATGAATTACTACAAGATTTTTTTTTAAATATCTCATTTTTTAAAATATCTCCCAATTATCTTCGGCAACAGCATCGTATATGAATGCGTAACTATTTGCGAGCAAGCTAGGATTACCTGTCCACCATAATGTATTTCTAATGAGTATTTTGGGAAGGGCTCATTCTTGTCCTAGATGATGTCTTTCTCCTTGCTGTGACTGACTTAAGCTTAATCTAACTGTAAATTACTCCATTATCACGATCTTCAGACAAGTAGATGAGACGTTATCTGTCTGCAGACGATAAAATGGGGATTAATGTAAATGATTTTCAAGATGGAATTCACTTTAAGTTTGGCGAGGAGATTACGGGATTGGTAAAGAGAATGGAAGTAATGCTAATTAGAAAAAAAATAAACGAAAGATTAGTTAAAAATAACACTATGTAGAAACCTCTTAAAGATGATATTACTTTTTGGCATAATACGTGGTGGTGGTGGTGGTAGTGCAAGTCCCTCGAATTGAATTCAAAGTAATTAACATCGTGGCAAGGTCCATACTTCTATCATTTCCGTAATAAACCACTTTAATCTAAAGTCTAAATCCAAATCTCAAAGTAAATGGTAACAAAAAACCCACTTTACATATGAATTCCCATATAACATGTATAAGAAGAATTATCTGGTAACGAAAAAGTGTGAGAAACTTTGGAGAGAATATTACTTAACTTTCACAACTGGTAGTATAACCACTCGAAAAAAGGAGGCATAAATCAACAACAATTAAAAGCTAGAAATCACTAAACGTTTATGAAATAGCCCATAAACACTGCTGAGATGTGATAACTGTCTTATATTGATTATTTCTCAGCGCCCGGGTTTCAAGATTGCAGCTCGTGCCAATAAGCGAGGCGGAGGGACGGGGGGTGGATTTGAATAAAGATTCACACCCCTTTTATTGGTCCTCGCACCCGTATTGGCTTTTCAAGTGGTCGACAATGATGTGGATAAACAAAACCTCCTTCCCGGTTTAATCAACGCATTTTCAGGTCTTGATGGAAGGGCGGGGCAGTGGAATCAGGAAAGGGTAGCGGGGGGTTTCAGAGCTGAAATCAGAGATACACTCTAGCCTAGGGCATGCAGAAATTTCTGGTTGCTTTTTTAGGGGGTAATATTGCGTCATGAAAATAATATTTTGACGATAATGTGAAAAGGTTATTAAGCTTTTACTTTTTCAACTGGGGAATGGTTTTTCAATATTAAATAAGTCCATTTAACATTGGTTACACAATCACAATCTTATCAAATTAAACTTGTTAACACAAGAGCTATATAGCATACAGTCCTTTTTTGTCTATTTTACTGTCACTCTGCCTCTCCTCTCTTTCACAATTGTATCCTCTCTCTAACCCCCCCCCTCTCTCTTCTCGTTAACTTTCCATAATTATGTTTCTTTTACGCTTCGTTCTTCTAGTTTTCTGTTGTATATTACTTGCTTTTATTTATCTCTGCATGCAACACAAAGGCAGACTACTTCACATAACTGAAGATGCTGTAAAGTAGTCATGTTATATGGTGTGGTTAATCACAAACAAGCAAACGTGCACAAAATACTGCAAACGGGAATTATGCCTAAAATATTACTCCTCCCATTGCCCTTCATGTTTAGAATGAATATTGCTGAAGATCCTCTGAAATCTTCGACCCAGACAGTTCTAATCACAATATTTTGACTATAGCTATACATAAGAAGATATAAAGTAACAGAGTCAGAATGATAAGGATTTTTTTTTAAATGGACAGCAAAATACAACGCTGATTGCATGGCCTGGCTGTGATTTTCTCTTAATAGGTTTAGTCCCGTAATTCCCCTCAAGATGCCAACAAAAGACGGCGTTGATACAGCCGCACTTGAACGTTGCAAACTAACTCAAAAACACCAAGCAAACAAAGAAAAGGGTTTAAGAAAGTTGCTTTCTTAGAAGCCAAGAAAGGGAGGCTGGGAGCAAAGCATCATCACTTTCCCTTCTTCTTCTTCTATCTCTGATCCGTTCCAGACTTGAAAAGGGTAATCATGGTCTCATTATAGGAGGAACATGGAACGTTTACGTAGAGAGAGATGAAATCTTCGAGGGTGCTAATTTCTTTTAAAGACGAGGGAAGGGGGTTAAGCAGCTGCCTTAATAGTCTTCATTGAAGTCCCCAAACAAGGGATCTTTGTATTATGATAGGGGAAAAGATAGATGGAAAATGTACATTCATAGAAAAAAAACACAAATTGATAAATGTTTTTGAGAGAATGTGCATATTTACGATGATTTAATGATGACTTTATACGCGAGATACAAGTCACCATAATAAGCATATGCGGCGATCCCGGGGGGACGGGGGGGGGGGGACATGTCCCCCTTGATTTTGTATGGGGGGATCGTCCCCCCCCCCCTCGATATTTAAAACTTAATATTTTTCTTTTTCTTTTTTAAGTCAGGTGACCATATTTAGGCCAACGACTTAAATATTTTATAGGCCTAGCATGCCTAGAGTGTATTTTGATGGCAAAACGAGGCTCCTTTCATTATTTTTTACGGTTTATTTATTTAGCTCACTCGCTTCGCTCGCTCGCATAATAACGATCACCCCCTTCCACTTCTCGAAAACAGATTGGGGCGGGGACCTTCAGTGTTTCCATCTCCCCACTCGTTACATGAAATCGCCCGCCACTGATAATAAGAGTTTTATTAGCATCATTCGAGTAATTTAAAGCCGTTATTAAAGAAATCTCGGCAGACATAATACATGTGTTGTCAATAGCAGAATGTCAAATTATTGGGCCGTTTAATAGCAAAGGAGCTAATATCCAGTCGTTCATACCGTATGCTGGCCTGATTTAACTGCAGATCATGTCTGTCTGGTATTTTTCAAGAGCACAACTGGGTCTGGTTCTCAGCCTGTGTGTCAGTTCGAAAGTCAAAGATTACTATACGCCGTTGTTCAAACACACTTGACACTAACTCAACGAGCCCAATCACATCATCTTAACGTCACAATAAGGTTTAAACAGTCAACCAATACATTCTTAAACACGTATCGCGGATTTTTTACCACGTTTATGTGATAAGTACGAAAAACTTAAACGTTTAGTGTATTTATGGTTAATTAAAAGAAGAAAAAGGGAAATAGAGAAAGTTAGGATTAGCTACATTTCAGGGTTGTAAGTGTGGGGATATTTGCGTGGTGAGTCATAATTTGGTAAAGAAAGAAATAACGTGATTGAAAATATTTTCATTGTAATCCAAATATTTTTAGTAGCCCCTTATTTCTAGTTAAGCTGTATTTTGCCCCGGATGTTCTATTGACTACCGTAGATATGAAGTGATTCTTACTATAATAATAAATAAGCCTTGAATTTCGAAGAGATGAGTGGTACATCTTGAAAACGAAAATTTATTTCCATGACTGGGTAACGTAGGTACGATTAGAGAGATAGAAAGACAGGAGAGAGAGAAGAGAGAGAAAGAGAGAGAGAGGAGAGAGAGAGAGAGAAGAGCGAGAGAGAGAGAGAGAGAGAAACAATATTTGCGTGAAGGGTATATGGGAAAGAGAAGATAATAGACGACTATAGTAAATGACTAAATGCAACGACGACGTAAATGGAATGAAGAAAGAAGAGGATAAGATGAACCTTCTTTTTTCTTTTTTTTTTTTTTTTTTACTTAGTTTGGAGAGAAGGATGTAATGAGAAAAATAAGAAAAGAAATAAGAAGAACATGAGAAATATGAACGATTGGAAGAAAAAAAGGTCAAAAAGTCAAAATATTACAATGTAGAGAGAAAGGTTGACATAACACGAGAGAAAGAGATAAAAAAAATACAATTATGGGGACAGAGAGAACAAGAAAGAAAGGAAAAGAAAAGAGAGGAAAGATGCAGATCATAGTATCTTTAGACATCTTAGTTGAGTGAAAGTTGTTGGTAGCGGGGGGGGGGTGGGGTGGAACATGGGCTTTTAATTGGTCGTATCCATCCCTTACCACGATGTGTGTGAGCGATACACTAATTACACGGTACACACGCGTACAATAGACCAGTTGCAGAACCAGTAATTATGGCCCGATGCTTGGGCGAGGGGTGCAATACAGGGGGTCTGGGGGGTGGGCGGTGCGGTTGCGGGCAAAGGACCTCGCCTGGCTCCGGCTAGGCTGCTTGTACAGGTGTCGTCGACTGCTGACGTAAAAGAAAAAAGGAGGGGGAGGGAGAAATAAAAGGAAAGAAAGAAGACAACACGGGGAACAACAAGAAATTCCACGGTGTATACAAAAGTCGTGATCAAACATTGCGTGTCGTCGCATGGGAAAATGTGTTGACTACGAATTATTGGTTCTCCTCTCTTTTCCGTGTAGTCGTTCTTGACTTTTATTTTACCTTTTAAAAGCTTCTTGTTTCGGTAAAACAATCTTTTCTGTTTCCTCAGTCGAGTCCATCTATGTACACAGGAGGAGGTGGAGGAAAGAGAGGGGGGTGGAGGGGGGGGGGGGAGCCATGACCAAGAGCTCAAGAACACCAACCTGACATGAAATACAAAACGACATTTTGTCGCTATTGTTTTCTAGACGAGAAAGGAATGCTATGGTGTTGGGGTAAGCTAAATGAAAGTGTTGAAAGGTCTCTGCAAGATTTTCAAAAATATTTTGAGAATGTGTCTCATGCGAATCTATATTTTCTCGACATTGTTTATTTTCTTCTATTTTTTCCCATTTTGAATCATTATAAAGAAGATGCTGAACACTATAGATTGATGGACTGTATGTATTTCATCATCTTATATGATTAGATATTAACATTTAAAACATTTAAAACATTGAAACATTGCAAATAATTGACACTTAAAATCCTCAAACAAAATGTTGAAGATGGTAGAATATTATAATCTTTTCACCACCCAATAAGCTTATATGAATATAAAACTCATACTCATTTTTGCTGTTTAGCGCTACCCGCAGAGCCCCTACAGCTACACTCCGAACCCTAACCTCCCAATACGGAGAGCCTAAAGGAGGGAGGAGCACGGCGGTATATATAGCCGTCGAGGCGCGCAAAAGTAAGCAAAAATGTAGAAACCGATCCAAACAATTCGATTGACTATCGGACTATAGCTCTTACGAGCACAAACAAGTGAAGGTTATGGTAGATAATGACTGACATAATAAACCCGGTTCAATGCCCCTTCAAGACATACTGCAAATTTACAAAACAAGGTCACTACCCTATGCTAAATCATGCAAATAGATTAGAATTCAGAACATATATTTTCCACGATAACAGAAAGAGGAAGAGAAAGGGGAGGGAAAATTAGATTTGTAAAAGTAAATGTAGGAAGGAGAGGTGAAGGATTCGCTTAATCCACTTGTTCTGGATTTTTCTTCTTTCTTTTTGTTCCTTCAATGTCCCCTTCCTCCACCTACGTGCGCACCACATTAATGCTACACCATACATGTCATAGGTACTCAAATTCATTTACCCCTTCGCCCGAAGGAAGGCCGACATGAAGGAGACAAAATTATATTACCTTAAAACGGCTCCAAGAGACCTAGGAGATTTTGATTGGCGTGAGCTCATCATGGGGCACAGCCCATTTCACATGGAAATTAGAACTTTTTCATGTAAAATTAACAAATGTAAGAATTATTACAGATGATGTTTAGTGATTTACTTGCTTTTAGACTCTACACATCCCCCCCCCCTCTCTCTCTCTCCCTATGCATTCTGAATCCATGTAAATCCAAAAAATCAAGTTAAAGCCGCTAAGCATTAATTTTGGATGTGAGTGGGACCTTCCTTCAAAAAATCAAAAGCAGCCTATTCATGATGAGAATACAAAGAAAAGACGTGTGAATATGTCAATAGAGATTGTTTCTCAAGGCATTTAATGCTAATTAGGACTGCTAGAGGTGTGATTACATAATTCAATATTTGTCCTCACTGTTTCAAAAGGGGTTAATAAAAACTTGTCATGTTGAAGTTATACTGTTTCCAGACTCTAGCATTTACATAGATAATTAGCCGTGTAAATAACTGTATTTATTAAATGAAGAATTGAATTTTAATTTCAGTATCAAGCAAATATTTCAACGGATAATTAACTTTCACGATGAATGACAGCACACATTATTGATTACAATTTTATTTAATTTCATTCATCTCTTAAATCATTCTTTTATGAAATGAAGTGATCCTCTATAATGCTGGTTACTTTATCTTCAAATACTATTAAAAAGAGGAAAATCATTTTGGTTTCCTGAATGAATTAGTGAGAGGAAATTTCAGTTAATATTATAGGGGTATGGTGGTTAGAAATTTGACGGATTCACTCAAACACCAACCGATAAGCGTTTGAAATGTATAGTATTTGATTGATTATTCTGCATGATTAAGTATATGATTTAAGTGATTTAATTCGTTAATCAGTTTTTGGTAATTTGATAATTCAGTGCTTTACCTAAACGCCAAAATTAAATCAATCAAATATTGTTTTTCTTCCCTCGTAAATGCAATTATTTTGTGGTAATGAGATTTTGAAAATTTTGCATTATAAGATAGATTGAATTAGTTTATAAACCATTAAACATGAAAATATGACACCTAGCATGAAGTATATTTTCCCTAAATGATACAGGATAACTTCCC
>CM057160.1:4340343-4497843 GCA_029962745.1 Echinometra lucunter
GAACTCCTCTCTATAATGACCAAGTGAACTCACTGAAAAACGGCATTTTGTGTTGTTGGGGGGGGGAGGATAATGTCACTGCTTTTGGCGTTTGGTTAGAAGATCTGACTCTTACTTAGAGTTGTTATGTATTGCATTTGAAATCCAGGAATGAATGTATATCGTAGTGTTCCCAATTCTCTATTTGAAAATTTAAATTTTGAAAATCTAAATATGTTTCTTTTAAATCTTGTTGGGTTCTACGGCCTCAATGAACATGATTGAACCGTTTGGAAGAGTACAGAAACATGATAAGAAAGATAGATGAATAGTATTCGAGTGTACATTTCTTCTGTTCTTTAAAAATTCTAATACTTTCTGTTTTCTGGGGCGAAATTCTTTTAGATGTGAGAAGAAAATGGGAGTAATGAATGCTGTCACACCTTGAAAATCTTGTTTACAACTCTGTGTACACCTGCAAACGTTTAGTATGTATTATGGGTACAGTTCAAAATGAGTGGCCTTCGATGGGTGGTTTTCTCGACATGTTTATCCATTTTAATGAATATTTTGGTTTTAAAAAATAGCACCTATAAAATTGTGTTTTAGAAGTGGGACACTTTTATGGGCTGTAGGCCGGTATCATTGAGATATTTCTTTGCATCGGATATTTGTAACCTATAATTTTGTATGAGGGGCACTGTAATTGGGATTTTAACACCTTTTTCTTGGGTGATGCCTTTAAAAAGAGGATGGTAAAGAAAAGAGGTGATGATGCGAAGCTGGACTTGATAATTTGAAAGGATGGAGGGGGCAATCAACATTAAAGTGATCTTATTGTATCGCTAACTAGCAAAGCTTATCGTGAAAACATCAATTAAAAGAAGAATAGCGGTTGGTCGTGTTCCCCTCTCATCGACACCAGGTATCAATACATGCTCCGGCCTCGTCAAGATTTACCCCACAAGTCGAAAGAATAACCCCTTTATCTTCAAAGGAATCCTAAAAGGAGGGTCAGCCTTTTGAAAATAAACCCCAACAATGGATGGAGCTCGGGGAACGTGGCGTGAGTGCGATGGATACCAGCTAGTGGGTGGTATTCTTCCTCTCCTCGATTCTCTCTGTGACGCATATCTTCCCGGAACTTGTAAAAGGTATTCTCATACCATGCACAATACTAACACTCCAAAAGCTATTTTACCCCTCTCTCTTGAGAGAGTACAACCCATTCCCCCATGTCCATGATCGTTGACAAAAGACAAGTTAACCTGGGTGATAAAATTCGACAGTTACTTATGCCAACAAGCAGAGTAGGTTGTGAATCGTAATGCAGAGATTTTAGGCCACAAAGTTTACTAACTGGATAAAAAAAAGTCTGAATATAATCAAATCCTCTTCCTTCTACCTTTTTATTTTCCATTTACCTCCTTCTTGGTCCGCTTATTCAGTCTATACCTATTCTCATTACAGTTTGTACACATTGCTGTCGTCACGTGTCTTTGTTGGCGACATTTTCTGTCCGGTCCCCAAATCTTGTTTTTCTGCAACTTGAGTGATTGACTGGCGCACCAATAAAGTGGTTTGTAAAACTCGGATTACGAATCTTAAGATGATAAAGAAAATCACAAGTGTTTTGGAAATAATTCAAACGCCGTTTATCTTTTTTTAAGATCAGCAACAATGAGTGAATAATGATAAGTAACCATTAGATAGTAACATTTTCGTTTTTTTCATACCACGACATTCCTATCAACTAATCAAAATAAAATCTCGTGTCCTATGTGGTTAATCAAAATAGTATTTACATTATGCTAATTCAACTCTGAGAATAAATACTACAAAAGTTCACCCGCATTTTCATTGAGAGATGGCATTAAATTTGCAGCAATAAACTACACTGTTTTGTTGAATTCTTCAAAAAAATAAGTACTTAATATTGTACCAGTTTTATTAGCTCAACTGCCAAATACATGTCATGACATTGTTTTGATATATTAAAGAAAACCGATAAAAGCATTGTACGGAATTATACACCATTAACATGATTAACGTAATACACCGGCAAAATGTGTCGCTTTATCCCTGGAATTGGTTTGAATTTTCAGTCGATTCGGCCTGAATAAGAACTACACGGAAGTTTTTGACCGGACAGCAAATTTGATCAGAGCAAACAGACGACTCACAGTTTTAAGCTCCCTGCTAAATCAACCTATGCAGGGGGGAAAACAAATGCTGTCCCTTTCTCTCGTTCTTTTTTTTTTCTCTCTCTCTCTCTTGCGCTCTCTCTCTCTCTTTTCGCTCTCTCTCTCTCTTCTTTCTCTCTCTCTCTTTCTCTCTCTCTCTTTCTCTATATATATTTTGATCTCTTTCGCCTTCGTTAAAGCGACTCACCTTTAATTCAATTACTAGGTAAACTGAATAATATTGATAACAACACCGCGCGTAAATCCACTTTCAGGAGTGGGGGGGGGGAGACTGATTCGACTTTTTTGCCGATTTTTTTTTTCTGTCAAACTCACACTTAAGTATAAACACACGCCCTCACCCACCCTGCACAGACCCCAAATTATCCTATTCCTATTCACATTTTAATTTTTTATCTTGCGAGTGAGGGAAAAATTACCCCTTTTCTGGTTTTTTCCATCGCATTTTCAAAACGAAAATTCTAAAATATTATGTGCGAGTGAAGCGAGCGAGCCAAAAATAAGCGCTTTTCTGGTTTTCAATCGCAATTTTCAAATAGAAATTCTAACTATGATGGTTGTTTATGACAGATTATTAAAAATTTTATTAACTGATTAATTCAAATATCATTTTCTTCCTTAAAAAGTGGGGGGATATTTGTACACGCCACCCCCCCCCTCTCAAAAAGTGGGCGATATATCCCCCCATCCCCCGGGATTACGTCAATGGATAATAATAACTAAGTAATTGATCAAAACTTTCCGTTATCATAGGCCCTATTCTTTGATGTGAAATGTTTAGGACCCTCGTTCTTATTTCTGTTGAAATATTCGATTTCATGATATAAGACCGTGTAGATAAGTGAATAAACACAACAAATACATGCATTTTTGTCCCTCCCGCCCCCTCTCTGTCTTTCTCTTTTTTTTCTCAACATGTCAAACCTCACTTCCCCTCTTGCTTCTCCCCTCTGAAATCATTATCTGTCCCCTTCTCTTTTAGTCTGCCCCCGTTTCTCTATTCCCCGGCCTCCCTCTCTTTTTTCTATCTCTCTTCTCCTCTCCTCTATCTCCTCTCTCTTCTTTGCTTAATACATGGGGGCAAAACATATACAAATGCTGTATATGTGTGAGAAAGACATGGAGAGAGAGCAAGAAAGAAAGACCGAGAAAAAACAACAACAAAAGAGACAGAAGAAGAGAGAAAGGAGGTGGGGGGGGGGGGAGAGAGAAAGAGTTATATTATTCGGGAAGCCCCACATCTATTGTTCTGTTCTTTGGTTTGTTGAGGGTTTAATTTGCTTTGCACCTGTGAGAGACAGCATGAGAAGAGATCCTTTCAGCGGTTCGGTAGCTCAGGTGTGCAGTGTTTACAGAAACAAGATGCCAAGCATGACATCAAACAATAGGATATCTCTTTAACTTTTGACTTTTAATTGAAGGGTCGTTAGAATAGACATTTCAACTAAGTCAGATGGTGGCCGTATCTGGATTTTTTAGATTGAGATGCGCGGGGAGGGGGGGGGGGCAAAGGTGATCCATTTTTATTTGAGCAAGAAAAACTTCTGGACCCTACTTTGCGTCTTTGAAGAGTATTTTAACTAACTTCTGATTTTTAATTGAATGGTCAATAGAAAAGCCGTTTACAAAATCAGTGGTGTATAAACCTTCAGACCGGGGAGGGGGGGGGAGCCATTGGGGATTTTTTTTCAAATTTCAGCAAGAAGATCACCCATTTGGGAAAGTAAGGACGGTGTGACGGATGTTCCTTTACATCACCTTTCATTCATTCATGAATTACTACAAGATTTTTTTTAAATATCTCATTTTTTAAAATATCTCCCAATTATCTTCGGCAACAGCATCGTATATGAATGCGTAACTATTTGCGAGCAAGCTAGGATTACCTGTCCACCATAATGTATTTCTAATGAGTATTTTGGGAAGGGCTCATTCTTGTCCTAGATGATGTCTTTCTCCTTGCTGTGACTGACTTAAGCTTAATCTAACTGTAAATTACTCCATTATCACGATCTTCAGACAAGTAGATGAGACGTTATCTGTCTGCAGACGATAAAATGGGGATTAATGTAAATGATTTTCAAGTTTGGCGAGGAGATTACGGGATTGGTAAAGAGAATGGAAGTAATGCTAATTAGAAAAAAAATAAACGAAAGATTAGTTAAAAATAACACTATGTAGAAACCTCTTAAAGATGATATTACTTTTTGGCATAATACGTGGTGGTGGTGGTGGTAGTGCAAGTCCCTCGAATTGAATTCAAAGTAATTAACATCGTGGCAAGGTCCATACTTCTATCATTTCCGTAATAAACCACTTTAATCTAAAAGTCTAAAATCCAAATCTCAAAGTAAATGTGTAACAAAAAACCCACTTTACATATGAATTCCCATATAACATGTATAAGAAGAATTATCTGGTAACGAAAAAGTGTGAGAAACTTTGGAGAGAATATTACTTAACTTTCACAACTGGTAGTATAACCACTCGAAAAAGGAGGCATAAATCAACAACAATTAAAAGCTAGAAATCACTAAACGTTTATGAAATAGCCCATAAACACTGCTGAGATGTGATAACTGTCTTATATTGATTATTTCTCAGCGCCCGGGTTTCAAGATTGCAGCTCGTGCCAATAAGCGAGGCGGAGGGACGGGGGGTGGATTTGAATAAAGATTCACACCCCTTTTATTGGTCCTCGCACCCGTATTGGCTTTTCAAGTGGTCGACAATGATGTGGATAAACAAAAACCTCTTCCCGGTTTTAATCAACGCATTTTCAGGTCTTGATGGAAGGGCGGGGCAGTGGAATCAGGAAAGGGTAGCGGGGTTCAGAGCTGAAATCAGAGATACACTCTAGCCTAGGGCATGCAGAAATTCTGGTTGCTTTTTTAGGGGGTAATATTGCGTCATGAAATAATATTTTGACGATAATGTGAAAAGGTTATTAAGCTTTTACTTTTTCAACTGGGAATGGTTTTCAATATTAAATAAGTTCCATTTAACATTGGTTACACAATCACAATCTTATCAAATTAAACTTGTTAACACAAGAGCTATATAGCATACAGTCCTTTTTTGTCTATTTTACTGTCACTCTGCCTCTCCTCTCTTTCACAATTGTATCCTCTCTCTAACCCCCCCCCCCCCCTCTCTCTTCTCGTTAACTTTCCATAATTATGTTTCTTTTACGCTTCGTTCTTCTAGTTTTCTGTTGTATATTACTTGCTTTTATTTATCTCTGCATGCAACACAAAGGCAGACTACTTCACATAACTGAAGATGCTGTAAAGTAGTCATGTTATATGGTGTGGTTAATCACAAACAAGCAAACGTGCACAAAATACTGCAAACGGGAATTATGCCTAAAATATTACTCCTCCCATTGCCCTTCATGTTTAGAATGAATATTGCTGAAGATCCTCTGAAATCTTCGACCCAGACAGTCTAATCACAATATTTTGACTATAGCTATACATAAGAAGATATAAAGTAACAGAGTCAGAATGATAAGGATTTTTTTTTAAATGGACAGCAAAATACAACGCTGATTGCATGGCCTGGCTGTGATTTCTCTTAATAGGTTTAGTCCCGTTAATTCCCCTCAAGATGCCAACAAAAGACGGCGTTGATACAGCCGCACTTGAACGTTGCAAACTAACTCAAAAACACCAAGCAAACAAAGAAAAGGGTTTAAGAAAAGTTGCTTTCTTAGAAGCCAAGAAAGGGAGGCTGGGAGCAAAGCATCATCACTTTCCCTTCTTCTTCTTCTATCTCTGATCCGTTCCAGACTTGAAAAGGGTAATCATGGTCTCATTATAGGAGGAACAATGGAACGTTACGTAGAGAGAGATGAAATCTTCGAGGGTGCTAATTTCTTTTAAAGACGAGGGAGGGGTAAGCAGCTGCTTAATAGTCTTTCATTGAAGTCCCCAAACAAGGGATCTTTGTATTATGATAGGGGAAAAGATAGATGGAAAATGTAAATTCATAGAAAAAAACACAAAATTGATAAATGTTTTTGAGAGAAATGTGCATATTTACGATGATTTTAATGATGACTTTATACGCGAGATACAAAGTCACCATAATAAGCATAGGCGGCGATCCCGGGGGGACGGGGGGGGGGGGACATGTCCCCCTTGATTTTGTATGGGGGGATCGTCCCCCCCCCCCTCGATATTTAAAACTTAATATTTTTCTTTTTCTTTTTTAAGTCAGGTGACCATATTTAGGCCAACGACTTAAATATTTTATAGGCCTAGCATGCCTAGAGTGTATTTTGATGGCAAAACGAGGCTCCTTTCATTATTTTTTACGGTTATTTTATTTAGCTCGCTCGCTTCGCTCACTCGCATAATAACGATCACCCCCTTCCACTTCTCGAAACAGATTGGGGCGGGGACCTTCAGTGTTTCCATCTCCCCACTCGTTACATGAAATCGCCGCCACTGATAATAAGAGTTTTATTAGCATCATTCGAGTAATTAAAGCCGTTATTAAAGAAATCTCGGCAGACATTATACATGTGTGTCAATAGCAGAATGTCAAATTATGGGCGTTTAATAGCAAAGGAGCATAATATCCAGTCGTCATACCGTATGCTGGCCTGATTTAACTGCAGATCATGTCTGTCTGGTATTTTTCAAGAGCACAACTGGGTCTGGTTCTCAGCCTGTGTGTCAGTCGAAAGTCAAAGATACTATACGCCGTTGTCAAACACACTTGACACTAACTCAACGAGCCCAATCACATCATCTTAACGTCACAATAAGGTTTAAACAGTCAACCAATTACATTCTTAAACACGTATCGCGATTTTTACACGTTTATGTGATAAGTACGAAAAACTTAAACGTTTTAGTGTATTTATGGTTAAAAGAAAGAAAAAGGGAAAATAGAGAAAGTAGGATTAGCTACATTTCAGGGTGTAAGTGTGGGATTATGCGTGTGAGTCATCATTTGGTAAAGAAAATAACGTGATGAAAATATTTCATTGTAATCCAAATATTTTTAGTAGCCCTTATTCCTAGTTAAGCTGTATTTTGCCCCGGATGTTCTATTGACTACCGTAGATGACTGTGAAGTGATTCTTACTAAATAAGCCTTGAATTTCGAAGAGATGAGTGGTACATCTTGAAAACGAAAATTTATTTTCATGACTGGGTAACGTATTAGATCAGAGAGAAAGACAGAGAGAGAGAGAGAGAGAGAAAGAGATAGAGAAAGAGAGAGAGAGAGAGAGAGAGAGAGAGAGAGAGAGAGAGAAACAATATTTGCGTGAAGGGTATATGGGAAAGAGAAGATAATAGACGACTATAGTAAATGACTAAATGCAACGACGTAAATGGAATGAAGAAAGAAGAGGATAAGATGAACCTTCTTTTTTTTTTTTTTTTTTTTTTTTTTTACTTAGTTTGGAGAGAAGGATGTAATGAGAAAAATAAGAAAAGAAATAAGAAGAACATGAGAAATATGAACGATTTGGAAGAAAAAAGGTCAAAAAGTCAAAATATTACAATGTAGAGAGAAAGGTTGACATAACACGAGAGAAAGAGATAAAAAAAATACAATTATGGGGACAGAGAGAACAAGAAAGAAAGGAAAAGAGAGAAAAGATGCAGATCATAGTATCTTTAGACATCTTAGTTGAGTGAAAGTTGTTGGTAGCGGGGGGGGGGGGGGGGACATGGGCTTTTAATTGGTCGTATCCATCCCTTACCCACGATGTGTGTGAGTGCTACACTAATTACACGGTACACACGCGTACAATAGACCAGTGCAAACAGTAATTATGGCCCGATGTTTGGGCGAGGGGTTGCAATACAGGGGGTCTGGGGGTGGGCGGTGCGGCGCAAAGGACCTCGCCTGGCTCCGGCTAGGCTGCTTGTACAGGTGTCCGTCGACTGCTGACGTAAAGAAAAAAGGAGGGAGGGAGAAATAAAAGGAAGAAAAGAAGACAACACGGGAACAACAAGAAATTCCACGGTGTATACAAAAGTCGTGATCAAACATTGCGTGTCGTCGCATGGGAAAATGGTGATTACGAATTTATTGGTTCTCTCTCTTTTCCGTGTAGTTCGCTTGACTTTATTTTACCTTTTTAAAAGCTTCTTGTTTCGGTAAAACAATCTTTTCTGTTTCCTCAGTCGAGTCCATCTATGCATACACAGGAGGAGGTGGAGGAAAGAGAGGGGGGTGGAGGGGGGGGGGAGAGCCATGACCAAGAGCTCAAGAACACCAACCTGACATGAAATACAAAACGACATTTTGTCGCTATTGTTTTCTAGACGAGAAAGGAATGCTATGGTGTTGGGGTAAGCTAAAGGAAAGTGTTGAAAGGTCTCTGCAAGATTTTTCAAAAATTTATTTTGAGAATGTGTCTCATGCGAATCTATATTTTCTCGACATTGTTTTATTTTCTTCTATTTTTTTTCCATTTTGAATCATTATAAAGAAGATGCTGAACACTATAGATTGATGGACTGTATGTATTTTCATCATCTTATATGATTAGATATTAAACATTTAAAACATTTAAAACATTGAAACATTGCAAATAATTGACACTTAAAATCCTCAAACAAAATGTTGAAGATGGTAGAATATTATAATCTTTTCACCACCCAATAAGCTTATATGAATATAAAACTCATACTCATTTTTGCTGTTTTAGCGCTACCCGCAGAGCCCCTATACAACTACACTCCGAACCATAACCTCCCAATACGGAGAGCCTAAAGGAGGGAGGAGCACGGAGGTATATAGCCGTCGAGGCGCGCAAAAGTAAAGCAACAATTTAGAAACCGATCCAAACAATTCGATTGACTATCATGACTATAGCTCTTACGAGCACAAACAAGTGAAGGTTATGGTAGATAATGACTGACATAATAAACCCGGTTCAATGCCCCTTCAAGACATACTGCAAATTTACAAACACAAGGTCACTACTCCTATGCTAAATCGTGCAATATAGATTAGAATTCAGAACAGATATTTTTTCCACGATAACAGAAAGAGGAAGAGAAAGGGGAGGGAAAATTAGATTTGTAAAAGTAAATGTAGGAAGGAGGGTGAGGGATTCGCTTAATCCACTTGTTCTGGATTTTTCTTCTTTCTTTTTGTTCCTTCAATGTCCCCTTCCTCCACCCTACGTGCGCACCACAATTAATGCTACACTATAGGTACTCAAATTCATTTACCCCTTCGTCCGACGGAAGGCCGACATGAAGGGAGACAAAATTATATTACCTTAAAACGGCTCCAAGAGACCTAGGAGATTTTGATTGGCGTGAGCTCATCATGGGGCACAGCCCATTTCACATGGAAATTAGAACTTTTTCATGTAAAATTAACAAATGTAAGAATTATTACAGATGATGCTTTAGTGATTTACTTGCTTTTAGACTCTACACATCCCCCCCCCCTCTCTCTCTCTCTCTCTCCCTGTGCATTCTGAATCCATGTAAATAAAAAAATCAAGTAAAGCCGCTAAGCATTAATTTTGGATTGTGAGTGGGACCTTCCTTCAGAAAATCAAAAGCAGCCTATTCATGATGAGAATACAAAGAAAAGACGTGTGAATATGTCAATAGAGATTGTTTCTCAAGGCATTTAATGCTAATTAGGACTGCTAGAGGTGTGATTACATAATTCAATATTTGCCCTCACTGTTTCAAGAGGGGTCAATAAAAACTTGTCACGTTGAAGTTATACTGTTTCCAAACTCTAGCATTTACATAGATAATTAGCCGTGTAAATAACTTGTATTTTATTAAAGTGAAGAATTGAATTTTTAATTTCAGTATCAAGCAAATATTTCAACGGATAATTAACTTTCACGATGAATGACAGCACACATTATTGATTACAATTTTATTTAATTTCATTCATCTCTTAAATCATTCTTTTATGAATGAAGTGATCCTCTATAATGCTGGTTACTTTATCTTCAAATACTATTAAAAAAGAGAAAATTATTTTGGTTTCCTGAATGAAGTAGTGAGAGGAAATTTCAGTTAATATTATAGGGGTATGGTGGTTAGAAATTTGACTGATTCACTCAAACACCAACCGATAAGCGTTTGAAATGTATAGTATTTGATTGATTATTCTGCATGATTAAGTATATGATTTAAGTGATTTAATTCGTTAATTCAGTTTTTGGTAATTTGATAATTCAGTGTTCTTTACCTAAACGCCAAAATTAAATCAATCAAACATATTGTTTTTCTTCCCTCGTAAATGCAATTATTTTGTGGTTAATTGAGATTTTGAAAATTTTGCATTATAAGATAGATTGAATTAAGTTTATAAACCATTAAACATGAAAATATGACACCTAGCATGAAGTACATTTTCCCTAAATGATACAGGAATAACTTCCCATTCTTTCTTCTTTGAATTCTAAGGCATCGATTGTTCCGACTAAAATAACCATGTTAAGGGCTGCTTCTCCAAGATATCAGCAGTGATATGAAAAATAGAAGTATCTTCCTTTCCAAAATGTTGCTAATTAGGCTTTCAGAATCTTTTCAAATCGAATGTCATTCATCATTTGGCCTCTATCTAACCCTAATGAGTAACCACTTCAAGTCTAAACGTCACCGATTGTTAAAATCGACATTATTGCGCCAATTTTATTCTCATTGAACATGTTGAATGCGCCGAGGAGTATAAAGTCATGAAATTAAATTTACTGTTTGCCCAACACCGACTGGATATTGAAATGACATACGCATTCTGACTTTGTAAATTTCAGACTAAATTAGGAGACCAAATAAATAATAATCTTGTGTCAATAGGCGTGTGTTAACGTCTTTGGGCTATTTCTGGTGTTAGGTCTATAGCAACTCGTTGCCAGTGTTTCATCCCCTAATTTTGGGGGTGGTGCTAACTGCTATTATAACTGATATAGCCAGAGGTGTTGCGCAGCCCGGCTTAATTATCTTTGGAATCTCTCTTTCCGTGTCTCGTTTTGTCTTTATTCCCCCCCCCTCTTCCCCCCCTTTCTTTATCGTCAGTGCCGCCATCCCCGTTCAGCGATCGGTATAAAAAGAAATAAATCTAACTTAGCTTTTTTACAGAAAAAAACAGTATTGGAGCTTGGAATAAGTGCCTATTATGGCAAGGTTTTAATTTCACGATTCAGACTATAAAGTTATGTAACGTTCATTACGCTACACTATCCGTGTACCCTATCCTTCCAGATATTGAGCGGGTTTTTATGAGAGTTTTCCCAGTCCCCTGGGGCAACTCATAACAACGTTTGAACTCCGTTTGAACAAGCGTGCAAAGTTAAAAACGAGAAAATTATCTTCCCCGATTGAATTTCGAACCAGAAAGTGGACTGTATTTTGCACAGGAACGCCTGTGCATATACACCGGCAGCCCCAAAACAAATTGAACGAAATTGGAAATGTTGTGGCGGATTTCCAAAGCCAGCGCTCCGTTCCGCTGCATTTTATTCGTAGAATTCATTTCGTCTCATTTTAACGATTTCTAACTATGCGCGTTAAACTAACCCACCTGTCCGCAAACGTGCGATTCTACAATTCACTTCGTAGTATTTGCCTTGGAAATCGATAGAAAAAGGTGCTTATTTCCGATGGCATATAGTGCGTTGCCTAAGCAAGGCAAACGAAAGGTATATCAGTTACATTTCTGATATAGTTAGGTTTGCATTGTCACGATGCCAATGTCGCGCGCCAAACCACGGGCTAGAGCCCTGCGAGGCTCGGGGCGCCACTGGGAGCGAGACGCCACTAACTCCCCGGAGAGGGATGGCTTACAATGCGCCGTTAGCTTAGCCGCTCTTTCTAAGCGCGACCGCTTGAGAGAAACGCTGGTCACCACGGCAAACCTCCGCTTTGGCGGGTCACACGCAATCCAGTTTTTATATTTATCTTTCTCAAAAGTTGAAGTGCTCTTGAGTTTCTAGTATTTTTCATGTTTTATTATTGTTTAAGATCATGTAAGTACAAATTTAAAAGTACAAATTTATTGAATAACCAGGAAGATGGGAGAAGAGATGCTTCTCTCCCTGGAACAGCTTGACTTGGAAAATGGTAGCCTATATTACTCTTCGACATCATGCTTAATGGTCTTATCTACATGATCTACGTTCTACATCTCATAGTTCAGATTCATTTCGAAATTACACGAAATAAAATGTATACTTGTAAATCCTGATAAAACCAATTCCTTGAAAACTTGCAATACTATTCAGAGAGAGAGAGAGAGAGAGAGAGAGAGAGAGAGAGAGAGGGGGATGAAGAACATATTAAATAAAAGTAGAACCATGAGGACTAATAAAAGAATCTTATAGCTATTTGTTTCATTTCATTTCATTTCATGATTTATTTCCACAATAGCATAAAATAAATTTACGAAGACCTTCATTTTGCAAAATGATTATGAACATAGAAACCAAGAGTGATGCAACTCTGGACATTTAATTTATCATTAATGGTAAGTAAACAAGCTTAACAAAGAAAAGTTAATAAACAACATAAAAACATGAGAAATATGCTACCTGTCCCGAATGGAATTCGAAAGCAATGTTGTAATTCAGGTTTCCTGACATAAATATCACAGTTTATGCAATGATGATTATGATACAAAATACGGTACGGGTGCCGTACGGTAATCGAGTGCATGTTTAAAACACTGGACATGTTCACGTGAATATCGTGGCTCCGATCCCCGGTACTGCCGCACTTGTGGCGTTGAGCGAGGCATTTTATCTACTTTGCCCTTTAATCGTAATAAAGCATATCAATACCAACGTGTGCATGTGTGTTTTCAAAAAAGAATAAATGAATGATTAATCAATTAATTTCAATATCTTAATAATCTTAAAACTTGTTTGTAATATTTTTTGTTTTTGTTTTTGTTTTTGTTTTTGTTTTGTTTTCATTTTCACACCATGACCTGCACAGTAATCATGCTTGTATATGCCATTTTCATTATCTTCTTTCTCCTCGTGTTATCATCTTATATTATTTCATTTCCCGCGTTTCTTATTTCAAAGATTCAGTGAAATGTTTCCCAACCCGGGTAAAACTAAAACACAATTGACTCTATCTGAGTTTACAGTGTCAAAGTTACCTTCTCTTTTTAGATGCATTACAGAATATTTTTGATAATAATAATAATAACGGGAATGGGTTAATCAAAATGCGATTCTTTTTCAAATGACCAATCAAATTAAGTGGGGTTTTTTTTTCTCGCTCGCTTCTCTTATTTGCAAAATTCAAATTCCGAACAGACAATTTTTCAGCAAGAGACGTGTTACTCTCCGGAAAAATTACCTCCTTATAATAATAAGGCGGGAAGTTGTTATGGCGATCCGTTAACGGAAATTATCATATTTATGATGAATGGAAACTTTGGGACAATTTATTTCTTAAGTTATATGGACCGGTCTCAATCAAAATTGCCCAACCTAATTTCAGTCCTAATCCGCCCATGATGACCACCATTATCTTTTTCAAAATCCTCCATCTTATTCAAGAAAGATATTTCATAAAGTATTTGTTTTTCTTTCTTACATTTTGATATCCATCACATTTGGATAGAATTTGTGCCGTTAAATTATTGCAGAAAAAAAAATCCACCCCTGATCATCGGCCCCTACTCATTGCCTTTTTCTTGGAGTTAGAAGAAGGCTGACAATATCCCTATTCAAGTTCCACTACCTGTGATCTTAGCCCTCTCCTATCACAGGCAGTGGATCTTGGTATTTCTTTGTATACCAAACCGCCGATCTTGGTATTTCTTGGTATACCAAAACCGCCGAATATCATCAGTCGGTATACATCATGGTATACATGGTTAAATAAACACGAGAAGATGGTAAACTCATGCATTACTAGGGGAATCATCAGTTGTTTCCCCTGGTCGGTATACATGGTAATAATGCTCTCATCGCTATACGATAGGATTTGAAGGAATCTCTTGCGTACTCAGTGGTACTGGTGGGGGCTATTATAGTTTAGTTTAGTTCATTCATATTCCACAAATCATTCAAGTACATGTCACAATTACATTCCAATTGGGGAAAAACCCAAATATTCTAATATACTGATTATAACGTATATACCAATAAAACTTAGTGGAGGGATCTACTGGGAAGCTTAGCATATAAGATGTAGACCCCCTAATGGCTATCCCCCTTCCCCGAAGCAGTTCAAAATAACACACCAAAAGAAGAAGAAGGAGAAGAAGGAGGAGGAGAAGAAGAAGAAGAAGAAGAAGAAGAAGAAGAAGAAGAAGAAGAAGAAGAAGAAGAAGAAGAAGAAGAAGAAGAAGAAGAAGAAGAAGAAAGGAAGATAATATGACAAGATTATAATTATAAATCATCGAAAGTGGATATTTGATACTCGAGCAAGAGATTTGGGCCCCCACTTTTTCTTTGGGCAGCTTGAGGCGAAAATTAATTTTTATTTCATTTTTATTTCAAAATAACACATGCATACGTTGGTATCAATATGCATATAGCACATCTTTTTATATGATAGACGATAAAACAGTAATGTAGATAAAATACCATGCTCAAGGGCATAAATGCCGTGCCGGGGATCGAACCCCGGACCTTCGCGTCTCCAGTCAAGCGCCTTAAACCACTCGACTAAGGCACCTCTACGGACCACCATCCAGTAGGCATATTGTCGTGCAGCCCCCCCCCCCCACACACACACAAGAAAAAGGACAAAAGAACAAGAACAAGAACAAAATGTGAATTGTAAAACTTGCTAATTTACTTATGAGCTCTCAAAACCGTGAAAACCCAAGGGCTTCAGGGGCTCCGTTCCTGGACGCCGCCTGTTTGGGTGTCAGCCCCCCCAAATGTTCCGCAGCCCCTGATAAGTCAACTCCTCTTTGTATGCATGTGAAGGAAAGCTGTGTAGATAATGACGAATGGCTTCCTAAAAAAGTGCTCACTTGAAAATTGGTTTAAGGCTTGATCTAAAAACAATAGCTGGCGCTGTTAAGTATTGATGATGATGTGAAGTTGGTTTGTTGTACTAAGTAGTATTCATTTCTTTTCAGTGACATCAATAAAATATACATAGAAAAAAAAAAACCAATTACGAATACGGTATAATAAAAAAAACCTTTGCAATTTACAATAAATCTACATATATAAGAGTGAAAAAATATCTCAGCTTCTCTGGTACTGTTTCTTCATGTCCTTGACAGCGTATTTTTTCGCTGAAAAAGATCCATAAAAGGAGGAAAAATGGAACAGGAAAAAAGGGGGGAAAGAAGATTGATGGAAAGCGCATCAACCTTATCAGTACCTGCTGCCGGGGGGGGGGGGGGGTCACTTCCATTGAAGAGTGGACAACATCCGCGAGAAAAAAAAAAACATCCGCGGAAAAAGGGTATTTTTTCAGGGGCAGGCGCGGAACGCGCGGAACGCGAATAGAGTGTCAAAAACGCCCCAAAATGAAAAAAAAGCCCCCTAAATCACGATAATCTATAAAACGCGAAAAGGGTATGCAATTTGCACCGACTGTGGGACCGACTGTAACAAGACCCGTGAACGGTTAATCATATAACGCCTGTGTAAAACATAATGAGACAGTGAATTATCTCGAGATAAAAATGGCTCCAAACTTTCATTGGCCCCATATCACTCTCAAGATATGAAAATGGGAATATCCTCGTTTAGGGTATGAATATCCCAACAATTAATGAAATCCCTTTTTAGGGTGTGCAGATCTGGGACATCTGCACACAAAAAAAAAAAAAAAAAAAAAAACGTGCTTAGGGTGTCCTAGCGGCCTGCCCTTGAATCCTTGTTTAGGGTGCTTTTTTTAGGACGATTCTCGCGGATGCTGTCCACTCTTCAATGGAAGTGACCCCCAGGACCTGCGTCCATGTGTGAAGATCTGTGTGTGTGTGGGGGGGGGGGGTGGGCGTGCGTGGATGCTGTCCACTCTTCAATGGAAGTGACCCCCAGGACCTGCTGTCCATGTGTGAAGATTTGTGTGTGGGGGGGGGGGGGTGGGGGTGGGCGTGCGTTTGTGTTATGTGTGGAGGGTGGAGGCTGGCCAAATGAATTTGTCTCCTTTCTGGATGAAGGCTTGGGGGAAATGCTCAGTATTCCTGAGGAGGGAGTAACTGGCTTGAGGAAAAAAGATCACTTTCTCAGTAGCCGCGGAAGCGAGAGGAAGGGGGGGGGGGCTAGGCGGCTGCACCCCCTCAATTTTGGCTTAAAATTTGAAGAAAAAAAAATACCCCAAACCCTATTAACTTAATATATAAATTGTAAATTACTCAATTGCAAAATCAATTAAAGGACAAACCCCAAAGGCTTCAGGGGGTGGCTCCACCCCTTACCCCCTGCACCCCACCTGTTTGGATGTCAGCCCCCCCCCCTCCAAAAACGTTCAGAGGATTCTGTTTCTACTATGCTTCAGTACCCGTTTCTTTAATATTTTACATAATTTATAGGGCCTATATAATTATGTTGAATAATTTGATAAAATTTTTTGTGTGTGTGCCTTTCCACTGTTAAAAGTTCACCTGATCCGTATTAACTTGTCCAGTGTCCTATTTGCATGAAAGCTGGGAATGACAAAACTTTATTTCAAGATTTGTGTTTTTATTATCATTTATCGTCATTTTTAAGTTGCAGTCGGTTTCAATATCATTGCTTTCATTTTCAGTCATTATATTCAAGAACGTAACATTTGTACAGGCAATGAAGCACCATACTTTCCCCCCATGTTCAATCTGCCTTCATTTAGATACGAAGGCGAAGCGGACCACGGGGGTAAAATGCCCTAAATGCCTTTCCCTGCCCTTGACCATACCGCCAGGCCTGGGAGTACGTCAAGAGGCTCGTCATCCGGAGCGTAGGCCTATCTTTGGCGATCTAGAGCGCGAGAGACGTGTACATGACAAAGGATAAAGGGCGGACATCGATTTGATGAACATGACATTATGGCACGCCATTTATGACAGTGAATAACTTAAATATAGTAATTGCTACAACCCTCAAAACACTATATCAAAATTATATAAAATCATAAAAAGGAAACGTATTATAAGTAAGTATCTTTGTTATAATACTAGCATTAATTTTGCTTAAAAAATATGAAAAGAGTAATGCTTGGTTCGCTTTACAACTGGTTTGCCATAGAATTTTAGCATCTAATTTGACAGCAAATATGGCGGAGGATCGCAGTTCGTCCAGCAGCGAAAACGATGATGTTCCTGATGCTACCTCTCCTGTTCGGGAGGAGAATCGCAAACGAAAGCGAAGGAAAGGAAACGTCGATTACCAGTTTAATGGACTAAGTGAGCTTTCTTTCAAAGAACAAGTCGTTTTAATAAAGAGTTATTTGAAGGGAAAGGTGTACCCGCCTGGATGCTCGCAAAGCTTTCGGAGAAGCCTCCGCCGCCGCACCAAGAGCTTTCGGCTGGATCCCGACGCGGAGGACCGCCTACAGTACGGGAAACTAGAACATGGGCTGCCCAAACCGAAATGGCTTGAAGTAATTGGTGATCCTGATGAACAAAAGCATCTTATGACGACAAATCATATCAGCGAGGAAGATGGTAAGAATAATTTGAAATTCTTAGTTTGGAGCTAGAGTCTAGACTACACACAAACAAAAAGACAGTCAAAGCCAAAGTAAAACTAAAAGAAAGAAAGGAAAAAAGAAAAATAGAATTTAATAGAAAGAAAAAAAGAAAGAAAGAAATAAAGAAAAAAGGAAGGAAGGAAAAGAAAAAAAAAAGAAAGAAGATGAAGAAGAAGAAGAAAAAAATGTCAGCAGTCGCACTGGTCACTGCACTGTCCGTGAACTGTAATTACAGTGTCAGGAGATCTAGTATTTTAGTGAAGCTATAAAGTAGATCCACAACTGTTAGGCTTTAAACTATAGTATGTGACGTGTTGAAATTTGAATCTCTTTGTCTCGGGCATGTAACCAGGGGGTGGTTGGTGCAGTCACCCCCCCCCCCCCCAAAAAAAAAAAAATGGTTTAAAAAAGCTTGAGTTAAGAGAGAAAAAGGTGAAAGAAAGGAAGAGGAGGAGCAGACAAGGAACGATGACAAAGAAACATTGAAGTTTCTACCCCTCCTGGTCCCTGCAACCTCCTGCTAGTGAGCACACTTTGCACACTCAGTAATCCGCATGCTCTGTGTGCTCACTGCTGCCCCTAAAATGAAATCCTAGCTACGTGCCTGTCCTGCTTTGTCATAACTGATCAGGTTAATTAAAGGAGTGTTTTATTTAATTTTTTTTTTCAATGTCCATTGTGTCACTATCAGTATCAGTACAGTGCACTGCAGTGCTATCTATTTACTGCCCTTTTTTATGTGTGTGTTTTTAAATACACAGTCAGGTGATCATAATGATAAAAAAATTGAAAGACATTTAGACCATAGGTGCAAAATAATGATAATAATAATGATAATAATAATAATAATAATAATAATAATAATAATAATAATAATGTGCTTACCTGTGTAAACATAGTAATTTTTCCCATATGCATAATATGGTCAAGTTGAACCACAAGGTTACTGAATCATTATAAATCCGTTATATGTCACATCCAGCCCCACTCGGAGCTTGTAAAGGGTTTTTTTTTTCTCCTATGCCAGGTCACCACCTTGGGCGTGATGTCACTCACAAGAAGGTGACTGATCGTTACTACTGGCAGACAGTTGGACAGGACTGTATCAACTATGTTAGGAACTGTGCTGTGTGTCAGTCCAACACAACCCCAAGGACGAAGGAGAACACGACGGTTGGATGGAGTCCAGCCAAGTCTGGCAGGGTCCAGTATGGTTCAGGAGTTTGGAAACAAGTAGGTCAAAATTTCTATTTGCTTGTTTTGAATTAAAAAAAATGTACATAGCATCTGTGTTGAAGGAGGACAAAAAGCGATAGTAACCAGGGTAAGAAAAACTTTTTTCCCACGAGAGTTATTCTTTGAAAAAAATAGCTCCTGCAAGCAACTTTACAGAAGCTATTTTCAGGCCCAAGGGTAATTGCTGATATCCCAATTTTCTCCTTGAAGCTTGAGAGTATGCATACTTGAGTATCAGTATGATACATTAATATGTGTGTTGTTTCAAGAAGTGTTAATTCTGCTTCTCCTAGTTCACGATTTTGAGAATTTATTGCTTAATTATTGAGCTGAGGCGAGACTGACTCTCAAGAAAATGGTTGCCTCAAAGAATTGGGTTTTAAGGATTTTAGAGAGCTATTGGAGCCCTGCTGAGGGCAAAATCGTCCACATTGCCATCGGGTATTTTTTTATCCTGATGGTAACTCTTACTAATAGACCAAACCCTATGTGGGATTGTGTCACAAGCTCACTGCTGCAATAATGCTTTCAAATTCAGTATATTGCCTTATTCAGGGACTATTTCAACTCTTACTGTGCTATTTATTTGGGATTTCGAAGTTGAAATTGAATTCTAAATTATTTATTTTCCTCTTTTCTTGTATGATCTAGACTGGACTAACCAGGCTAATGCACACAAAACCTATTGAAGCCTGTTCAATAGGTAAAGCTTGAAAGCTTATCTCAGATTACACATGTTTTCAAGTTCAAGGAAGAACCTTTTATAGGACAAGTGCTGTGTGATGTTGTAATAAGAACTACTCAGCAATCAATAAGATCTGTTCATAGAAATCATCCCTTTTTTTCATGTACTCCATTGACTATTGCCGGTCTTGGAAACCATTGTGAAGATCTCTTACTATCTGTGGTTCTGACAGTGATATAAGACAACAGCAAAGTAGTCTAATATTAAGATAGAATGGATACCGAGTACAAACAGATGAAAGTTACTGGCTAAAGAAAGTGTGGTTCCTCAAAGGCTCCTGCAAACTTGGTACAATACTCTGGTAGAAGATGCAAGACTGCCAAACCTTGCTTCCTGAGATGAAGAGATTGAATTGCATAGAATATTGCAGTGAAGAAATTTATTGCTAAACTTGATACTGTATGAACCATTTAAATCTAATATAGATGCTTGAATGAATTGTAGTTTATAGCCATCATTTCACATTTGCTATTGTTCTTCTTTCTGTAGGCGGGAGTTGCTATCCTGGGACCTTTCCAGAGGACACTCAGAGACAACAAATTCTTGGTCGTAATATGGGATTACTTCACCAAGTGGTCAGAAGCTGAGGCCATACCATACCTTTCCTCTCTCCTTATCGCTCGCTTCCTCTACTCAGTCATGACAAGGTATGTCATCTTAAGGCTCATTCACATATGAAGCGGCAAACCCCTGCGGTAAACCCCCACAGGTTTTCTTTTACTTGTAAGTGAATGGTACCTGAGCAGGCAAACATCATCTTTTTGACTTCCCGGGGTGGTATTCTGAGGCTGTTTTAACTCTGAGGCCTGGCACAAGTCGTGCGCAAACGTGTAAAAATACTATTTGTAACAACACGGTATTCTGAAGACCGTTTTATCTTCTGTGTTACAAACTGCACAAAAGTTACCGGTTTCTTGATAACAAATCTGCTCCAGATCATCAGGGCAGTCGTTTAATCTGCATAGATAATAGTTGTTTGTAACAAAACATCCAGTGTGGTCTCAAAAATAATGCCTTCTGGGCAGCGATCAGGCAAACGTTGTTCTATACAAGAAGTTTTTCTTCTTCCCTCCTTGTTCCCTAGTCTCCTCCCCAGACCTTTCAGTATATGGAAATGCATACCTGTCACACTCCCTCCCTTAAAAACATGCTTATAAATTTTGAGAAAGTGCAATAAGTATGTTTGAAACATATAGAAATCTTGCTTGTTAACAACAGTATATAAAACATACCAAACAGGCGCAATTGTCGCTATGAACTGTGAATTGTGGAAGATGCTATAGCTGTAGCTATGCAATTTGGCATAAATTTTCCAAAGACAGATACTTCAAGTTTTGAGATGTACATGTATTCAATCACTACAGCAAATAAAGCGCTTTACCAAAAACAGGGTATTAAAACATCATACCAAAAATGCAGTTATATATTTACACGCGCTCTTTCTGCTGCAATTTCGCATTTTGTTTCTGCAAAAAACAACCATAATATAAAACATAAAATAATGAGTAAAACAGACATGTATTGATAGCACACGCATGTAAAAGCAACTTATTAATCAAAAAGGTACACGCATGTTCAGAAATACATGTATGTTTGTTATAAACATTTCACATGAATAAACATATTATACAAGAAAAGCAATATAAAAAAGATAACATCGCTTCACTTGAGTCCAAATCTTCAATATCCTCAGAAATCAGTCAAGATATAAGTTCAAAGTTTTGATTTCTTATTTCTTCTTCCAAATGGGTTTCATTTCACAGAGTTCAACTTCGGTTGGGTTCAATGATTGTTCACGATAGATTCATAGATTCAGTTTGCAAAGTTCAACTTCATCGCTGAATGTTCACAAAGAATCATAACAGATAAGTCACTTGACATCCAAGATAAATAAACATGAGTTTAGTTGACATCCACTGGAAACACGAGTTCAGTTGACAAACAGGGTAACATAAGTTCAGTTCACTTTCAAATTCAGGGTAGAGAGTCCATCTCGATGAATCTAATAATGTGAGATAATAACCAGTTAGCATTCACTTTTAAGTTCACGTGATGAAGTAAGTTTCAAAAGTTCGCAGGAAGTTTAATTTCCAAATTTCTCCTTGAATTTCAGTTTTCACAATATCAACAGTCCAAATTTCATGTAGATTCGTGGTGTAAAAACTGGTCAAAGTTCACAGGATAGTTTATATTCGCGATAAAGTATCCGCGACGACATTGTCTTTTCCAGGTAAATGTCTTATGTTTAGGTTATACTCCTGCAGCAGTAGACTCCATCTAGTTAGTCTTTGGTTCTTGTTTCTCATTTTACTCAGAAACGTCAAAGGGTTGTGATCAGTCCATACGTCAACAGCATGTTGTGATCCACTCACATACACTTCAAAGTGTTGCAGTGCAAAGATCAAAGCTAAAGTTTCTTTTTCCACAGTAGAATAGTTTCTTTGACTGCATGAAAACTTCCTCGAAAAGAAAGATATGGGCCTGTCTGCTCCTCTCTCAACTTACTCTTACTTATCAGCAATGGTTCATTATTACACTGCTTTTCCTCATTTCTAGTTTCTCCTGCACCCTCATTCACATTGGATTCACATTCATCATCAACCAAACGACAAAAGAAAGACTCACCCAAGTTCACCTCATCTAGCTCACTAGACTTCGATTCAGACTCTACTTTCTTTGTCATTGAACGAGTTACAGCACAAGATGGAAACACAGTAGGAAATTCAGCAACCAACTGCTCTGTTTTACTACTCTCACACGGAATAGCACTCACCACTGGACATGAAACAACTTTGTCACCAGCAAGATCATTGCCTAGAATGATAGAAACATCTGCCATCGGAAGTGATGGTCTTACAGCCATCCGCACAACACCAGAAACAAGGTCTGATTTCAAGTCTACCTCATGAAGGGGTGCTTTTACAAAGCCATCTCCTATTCCTTTCAGCAGAACACTAGCTCCAACACAAGATCTCTCATCAAAAGGCAACACACTCTCCAAAATCAAAGACTGAGAAGCCCCAGTATCACGCAACACTTTTACCGTTCTTGCTTCTTCACTTCCAGACAAGGACACATGTCCCTCAGAAACAAATGGCTCATATTGCATTCTTACTTTCTCGAGGTTTACTGGTTCAATAATACTCTCTGAACTCTGCAATTTTTTTACAAATGCATTTGGATGTGCGTTACTTGATTCACTTGATTTTCCTTTAAGTGTCGGACACTTTGCTTTGAAATGCCCAACCTTGTGACATGCATAGCATTTCTTTTCTTGCTCTTCATCTTTCGATTGTGGTTTGACTTCTTTCTTGTTTTGTGCCGAAGCACCATTTTTGTTTTTGTTTTTGTTCCACTTTCCAGATTTGTTTGTTTCATCTGTCTTTTTGTTTGTGATTTTGTGTGTTAGCGCATAATCATCAGCAAGCTTTGCTGCTTCATTAAGCATTCCTATTTGCTGCTCTTCAAGATGCAACCTAACATCAGAATGCACACTACGCTTAAACTCTTCGAGAAGAATTATTTCCCTAAGCTTATCAAAGCTATCTGCATGGAGGGACGAACTCCATCTATCAAACAACTGTTCTTTGCGCCTAGCAAATTCTAGATGAGTTTCGGATTCATCTTTACGCGTTTTCCGAAATTGTTGACGGTACGCCTCCGGCACAAGCTCATAAGCACGCAACACTGCTGCTTTTACAACGTCATAACGACCCGCATCTTCAACTGATAAAGCTGAATACGCATCTCGAGCTTTGCCCTTTAACTGAGATTGCAACAAGTGTGACCATTTTTCATGCGGCCAACTCAAACTGACAGCGACCTTTTCAAAGTGAAGGAAATATTGCTCTATCCCCTCCCCCTCCTGAAAATAGGTACCATTCTAACATGTTTTGCAACATCAAACTCAGACTGTTTATGCCTAATGTCTTCTCGTTCTCTAGCATTCTCATGCTCTCTTCTCAAAACAACTTGTTCTCTCTCAAGCTCAACTTTTGCTATCTCAAGCTCCAACTCTTTCAACCGCAACTTCTCTGCTAAGTCCTCTTTCACAGACTCACTCGGAATTTTAGTTAAGGCTTCAAGTGGAAGGACATCTTCTTCTTCCACTAACCACTGAATTACAGCTTTCTGTATTTCTAACTTACGCCAAGTATTTTTTACCTCAGCAACCTGGTAATGATGAGCAACCTCCAAGAGATTTACCTTCTTCAACACCAGCAACTCCTCAACTGAAGGAGAATCAATGAATTTTTCCAATGAAAATTCTGCCATGGTCAACAAAAGACCCCTAATCTTTAACACTGAAAAGACTAGAAACCACTGAAGAAAACTTTTAATTTCTCAGCAAAAACAATAACCAATACGGTTATCACAGTTGAAATAAAATATAAATCAACCACAGAAAATAATGCCAACCTGACCCGGCTGACCCTGTAGATATGACCTCAACCTACAGATACAGGAACCTGACTCGGTTACCCCAGTTGAAACTTCCTTCCAACCACACTGTCAACTTGACTCCAGTCGACACTGTCAGTTACCATGAACCGACACAGCAACCAAAGAAATGGTTAGCCCAGCTGAAATATCATCAACCAAAAGTTCATTCAACTACATGAACAGAAACATCTCACAGCGAGACACACACTGAATACACGTACTGCCTGAATTATGGGTAGTACGGCCTGCCATACATAACCTTGGACCTTTGACCGCACGGCGACACAGCGCTATCCACACACTTGTGTACACACATAAATCTACCCATTTAATGATAATCCCCACGTTGAGCTCATGAAACCCTGTCTCAACGTTTATCACCAAAAGCCAACATCAGCAAAACAGACAGCAATCAGTCCAACATACAGCTTAATATACCAAAACTGTACAAATTACCTAAATGCAGTCATTATCGGACAGTTTACGATCACGGCGATGAACGAATCGAAAACGAAACGATGCGAACTGCAATACGCTATAGGCTAGCGTACAAACGAATTGCACATGCACGAAACGAACATGTCAATAGCTAACGCACGAAGGTTCGACGACTTAGCAAGCCCCCATTTTGTTACAAACTGCACAAAAGTTACCGGTTTCTTGATAACAAATCTGCTCCAGATCATCAGGGCAGTCGTTTAATCTGCATAGATAATAGTTGTTTGTAACAAAACATCCAGTGTGGTCTCAAAAATAATGCCTTCTGGGCAGCGATCAGGCAAACGTTGTTCTATGCAAGAAGTTTTTCTTCTTCCCTCCTTGTTCCCTAGTCTCCTCCCCAGACCTTTCAGTATATGGAAATGCATACCTGTCACATTCTGTTTTAACTCTTTCTAGTGGACAGTTCATGCTCATGAGATAAAACAGGGTGGGAGGTGTTTTAACTTTGTATGTGGTATGTCATGGCGGCAATTTTTCTCTCTCATTAATGTTTTTGGTTGCAATGAGAGGGATAAAGAGACCAAATAAACCTTGCTGATATTCCCAAAACAACATTTTGTAAGAATCGTAGCCTCGGGGTGGAGAAATTTGGCAACATCTGCGATGAGATCAGAGATGATGTGCACAACGAATTCTGTCACACGATTGTATCAGTTAAATTAAAGCAAGAAATTAAGCGCAAATTAATGTGCTCATTAAAACGCGATTATCAGTTCAGGCATTTCCCGCGCCTCTTCCCCAGGCAGCAATCTTATTGGCTGAACCGTCTTAGACTCGACTCTAACAACATTTCCTATTGGATATTATTTCTGTGATGGGTGTGGCTTTGATGATTTACAAAGCCGTTAAAATAGTTCTCAGAATACCGATTTATAACTGTTTTAGCAGTGTTGTAGGTCAGTGACTTACAACAGAACTTAAAACAGAACTTACAACACAGTTAAAACGGTGTTCAAATTACCACCCCTGGTGGCAAAAAGGTGTGGACGAATCAAATCCTGAATAAAGTTAGTGCAGAATATGATGTCTCAAGTTTGTCTGAACAACATTTGGCAAAAACCCTATTTCATTTAAGTGTTAATGCACATTATCTGATTGTAGGTGGTGCAGTTTACCACACCATATGTGAACACTGAAAAAACCAGGGGGTTTGCTGCTGGCTATCTGATGTTTATACAAGACATGTTTGTAAACCAATAGCTTTTTCATGGGGTTATTTATTACCACATGTGAGTTCACAGAATGGTCCGGAGTAGCCACTCAAACACTGCAAAGTGTGATCACCACCCATCGACGGTTGCTCAAGCTGGTAACTGTATTTCTAAATTTATATCTTTATTCTTATTTGTCTGTGGCATGGATGATCACTTAGGTTAGGGTGGGTACGCATCACATTCTACGACGAACCCGGTGACTTTGTCCTGGAGATCCAGGAAGAGTTCTCCTCCATCAGTCGCACAAACCAGACGTTCCATGCTGCAGACAAACCGGAAGATGTCTCACTGGATGAACCCTACAACAACTCAGTGATGGAAGCTCTCATGGCCTTGACTGGAAACCATGTAGATGATTGGGATCATCATGTTGACTGGGCTATGTACCAATATAGGACTACCAAACACCCCATCATGGGCTATACACCCTTCCAACTCATGTTCAATAGGTAACTAACTTCCTTTCTTGTTTTATGAGTAAGATCATATAGGCTGGGCTATATATACCAGTGCAGGACTACCAAGTATCCTAACTTGGGCTGCACTTTTTTCTAACTTATTTTCAAAATATGTATTGATTGATGCAGGAAGACATGAATGGAATACCAACATATTTGAATAAAGAAAATAATGATTTTATGTTTGTGTTGTGTGTTAACATGCTCCTCCCCTGTTTCATAGATGCAGGCATGTTTCAGTGGAAAACACTCCATCCCTCAGATAGGACGTTAAATGGAGGCCCCATGTAGTGGAGAGTCACCACCTTTGCATGTTACGAACCCACTGCACTATTCGAAAAAGAGTAGGAGGAAACTCCGGTGTAGTGGTACACCTGCAAATCTCAATTAGTTATATCGGGAGGAGAGACCCAAGGGTCACAGCGATTAAGTTCGCTTTTCCCCTCCCAGGCCAAGGTGATGCCAAAATACTTCATAAATATGTTCTATCTAAGTCAAGAGGCATTTTCTTTTATAATTTCTTTTCCTCTTGTCCTAAACTCTTGATATAATCCAAGGGCATGATATAACATTACAATCATGAAAACAGAGTGTGTGCATAGATTTCTTGCTAAACCATTCATTACATGTACATCATCTTCTTGTCACCTACAGAGCACCCTATGATCCCAACAACACGGATCAGAACTGTGAGACATATGAAGATCATGTCCAGGAGGCGGGTGAGAGGAAGAGGGCGCTTCTCAAAGATGCCAGACGTATCCTTGGTAATGCAAGACTGCGACGCCACAGGCGGTTAAAGCGAGTGGATGAAGCCAGCAATACAACATGTCCGGTAAGGGAATGAAGTAGTTTTATGTTATGTGCCTTGTGTACAGAGTCATGTTTGTATGTATCTTCAATAATCTTATATATAAGGTCCGCTAAATATCATGACTGATGGCCTGATGAATACACTAAAAATTTGTTTTCATTTCCATTGTGACATATATTGATAGTTCTCAAGCAGTATTTAGTCTTATGTCCATGCAGTAAAATTTGGAATGCAACCTATATTTGTCGTATCATGTTCTTTCAATTTAATCAAAAAGACCTATGTGCCAGATATTTAAACATGCATACATGATATCTGATGAATTTAAGGGTAAATACACTGTATTTGAATTGAATGCTAAAACTAGGCTTTTGCTAGCATAATCCTTTGTGGAATTTTATCGCACTGCAACATAATTCTCTCTTTTCTTTATTTCAGTCTCAATCACAGGACTCGCCACCAAACCAGCATCAACAAGCTGGGCAGCAACTCTTGCCACCCAGACAGCCGCAACCGCAACCACAGCAGCAACAACAGTCACATCAACCATCTTTACAACTACCTCCCCCTCCGCCACAACCCCGCCATCAACAACACCAGCAACACCAAGCTCAGCAGCAACAACAGCAACAGCCAGGACCCAGGCAACAAGCTGCTCCGCCGCAACAACAGCAACAACAACCCCAACCACCACCACATCTCTCGCAACAGCCACCACTGACGCAGCCGCCACCTCCACCACCCATCCATCAACCCATTGTATACCAGCACCCAGAGCATGCTCATATGCAGACACAAGTGATCAGTACCAACTACTCCTACATGGATCTTCCTGCCCTATCTTGTACCTAGATCTTCCTCTAACAGCTAAACCTCATTCTCACATGCCTCAGTTAACCATCTCAAAACACTGCCATGGCAAAATACAAATTATTTTGCCATTGCAATCGATTCCTTGAATTAAAATGTTAGACAAGGTCACACCAGGAGCAGCCATAAGCTGCAACGAGCTGCAAGTTGTTGCATGTTAACTGTGTGTTCACCTGCGATGACTTGAGTTCACTTGTTAAGACTCTTATCAGACCCAGGCTTGATCCTTAGTGATGTCAAAGGTCTGTAACAGATGGAAATGATCATATCTGATTTATACACTAGCAAAAACCCAATTAAACTCTCGAACTCTCCTCCACTTCTGAGCAAGGCTTTCTTAGCTTTGATTAGTAATTCTCTACCTTATAACTTTTGCCAAAAGTTAGGCAGAAAAACTGGTGATGTCATATTTTTTGCTAACTTTGTAAGAATTTAATTGCTCCATACCTTTTTGCTGGTAGGAGGCAAGAGCGGAGGTGCACCGTGGGGGTTTGCGTTTCATGTGTGAACAAGCCTTTAGATGAATGGAAGCAATACCCTTTTTAGTTCTTCCTCAGTATTTTCTTCTTCCTTATCGTGTGAGACATCAGTGGTATGAGTTTGTATCTTGTTTTTCTCTTCATTGTATATTCTGAGAGTTCAAAGGTGAAGCAAAGGTTTTGTATCAGTGATTACATGCTAACTTATGAGATCTTGAAGTGCTTTGTGTTTTAACTAAATCGGGATTGAAGAGATGAGCCAAGACGGCAACCCCTTCCCCCAGACTATCGAATGCCAGATGAATACTACGTAGACATCTACTTTTGAGTATGGGGTAGGATTAGCTAGTTTGTTGTAAGTAGAGTGTACTTTTGGGGGTTGGTTGTCATTTCCAGACGCAGTGAATGGTGTGTGATATCCTACAATATGCGTGCAAATCTCATCATCATCATCTCTTACTGAAACACCCATCTTTAACCCGACACCTATGAGAAAGGGTGGTTCCTTTGTTCAGTCTGTGCCAATGAGAGAATTTGGGAGACAATGGGACAATGGGTTAAAAAAATCTCTTTGATCAAAACTTGTTGATGCTGCAGGGTGTTTTTGCCATTTTGTTTTCTTTCAGGGGAATTGGATACCTGAATTGTAGGGACATGGATATTTGTCTGCCATTTACACAATGTAAGATTGTTCCTTATAAACGTGTGTGGTGTACTGACCAAAAAGAATAGGTTACTGAAATAGTAACTGAGGAATGAACAGTACGGGAAGTAAAAAGTACTTGCCTGCTGATTCTTTAACCCATAGCAGTACAATGTCTCCTGTTACTGACACTTTTACAGTATCTCTTGGTCTAGAATACTAGAAATTATACCTTATACACAGGCAAAAAGAGAAAAATTTATTGAAAAATGGAGTTCATTTCTAATGCAGGATGTTGTGCTGTTCTGGAATAAGAGTGATTTAATTGTAACTTTTCATTAAACTCTCTAAATTGGCAATGCTTTGAAAATTGTAAAATCATTATTTCTTTATGCAAATTGGCAAGTTTTTGATTAAATTTTGCAATTATTCATTTTGGATATGTTTCATCCATTTTCATGTTTTTTAAACTATTTAAGAATAGAAATTGTAATTATTGCCAATTTGAGGAGTGAAAGCTGATTAATTCAAACCTTTAGAAAGCTCTGTACTGCAATGGGTTAAATAACTTGATACCTACCTGTAGAACTGGATTCTACATTTTATGTGTGTAATTACATGTAATGTATTTGGAAAATAGATTACAAAAAAACCTTTTATTGCATACATGTAATTCTTACTCATGTAATTCTTACTCTTAGCCTTTTTGTGTGCTTTGATGTTCACACTCTTTTAGGTGTGTTGTATACACTCTGTCCTTGTACTGTTCTTATGCTTGCCATTTATTCAGGGTTGTCATTGCTTGATACACCTGGATTTTACATTTTCTTGGAGTATGTTGTTTTATCTTCTTGCTTACTTGAATCTGTTAATAGAAAACTGATGAGTTGACTTTTTTGTGGGGGGGGGGGGGGGATGGTAAGAACATTGCCAGTGTGTTTCAATTTCTTTCATCGTTTGAAAGTACTAATACAAGTACATGTCATTATGTATTGATTTTGATCACTTTTACTTTTCATTATATCTTCTTATAAGAGAATTTAATCTAATAAGAGAATTTTCTTCAGTGAGACACATACATCCATGCTGATGATGCTAGCTGATTTTAACCCTAATGTGATGGTAATTATTTTTTGGAATGTTCACATAAAGATTGTGGAAGAATATGCTGCCTTTGCAATATTTTCCAAGGAATTGTTAATAGTTTCATAATTGGCATTTATGTGCAGTACATGTATTTTAAACATCTCTTTCCATCCCTGAAGCATATGCTAAAACTTAAATAATTAATGATGTATCTGAAAATGTAGACTTTTTAAAATACCAATGAAATTTTAATGAAATTCAAATGCATAATTATAAAAAAAATTGATTAAAATGAATCATAGATATTGAAATGAATTCTTTTAGAAAGAAGTTTTATCAAAATATTATGTAAGCTATTTCAGGCGTTACTTGTTAAAGGTTTTTGCAGCAAATGTTGGACTTATTGTCAAAGTACAGTTACGATTGTTTTGGTAAAAAAAAATTAATTATGGGGATTTATGTGCTCTCCAAAGGACAATCTGCCTTCTTAAATTAAACGATACTGTTCTTGGAGATTTTAAACTCAGATTGGTAACGATCACCGGTTTGAAGTAAATTTTACTCTGAAGTGGAGTGAGCCCTCTAGGATTACATTTCATTTAGCAGCTGGAATGTGTTTTGGAATGTGACACTGCCAACCGCCATATAATCAGGATATCTTTTTAACAATCTCCAGCATTTACTTTATAGCCAAAATGTATTATGTACTGCCAATAATACGATAATCAGTCATTTGATTGGAATTGTATATAGCCATTGTAGATATGTACAGTTAGTTGATGCATGAAGTCTGGTTAGTAATAAATTATAAGCTTCTTGCAGTTTTGTAGAAAAAGATATAAAAAATTGTCTTGTTTTGTTATTTCATTTTCAAGTTCAGCAAGAAGGGGATTTTTCTATTGCAATGCACCTTAACTTTGCCCCTCCCATCTCTGTGATATAACATCATCACATTCATTTTGACATTGATTGATTGATTGATTGATTGGTTGGTTGGATTGATTTATATAAGTTATGACTTTCTTATTTTAAGAAAGTCATAACTTAAGCCAAGCAACATCAACAAAAAGCTAGTCACGGTTTTGTGTGACTGTCAAAACAAATGGTGTGTTTCTTAAAAAAAAAAAAAAGGAACCCACCTTCCATGAATTAATTACTCGGGAATTTGTATTGCTCATTTGAGAGAACATTTCTTCGTCTTTCATAATTATACCAAATATGTTATGGTACTGCCACGCATGAATGAATGAATGTCAAAAGTAGTTTTCGCAGAGAAGTCATGAACAATGTAATTACATCAAATAAAACTCAAACAAAATAATCAAAAAGACAAAAAAGTAAAGACGTGATCTTTCATGAGGTTCTTTTATTCATCAATCACAGTTTTTCCAGTTTTGAAATGAAAGTGGGGACCATATTTAGTCCCGTAGTCCTTCCACCATGTCCACATGACCCCCCTCTCCTGTCCTATCAAAGCATCAAGAGAGGATTCAGTGAAGGGTCGTTCATTGTGTTGAATATTACAAATACTCTCGTGCGCAAATAAGATTCGACATTGCTAGTTTGAATTGATATACAGGTAACTGGATTGTCCCTAGCTCCGTGAGCACAAATGTGGTGTCATATGAAAGACGAAGATTTTTTTTTTTTTTTTTTTTTTTAATGATTCATTGTCATGTTTTCAGATCAATGTTTATTCGTGAAGATAAAGCTGGGGAAAGTTGGATTTGCTTTAAAAAAGAAGAAAGAAACACATCGTATGATATTATAAAAATCGTACTGCACTACTGCTGGCCAATGTTAGTGTAGTCTGTGATCAATAAAAGGCAGGCTCAGACCCTGTATAACAGACAACAAGGTTTGTGCCTGTCAACACCCTCACACACACTTACACACGCACCCATTATTGGTTGATAACGGCTTTTTCAAATTTTCTTAACTTAACATCGGGACTTCCCCCCAGAATATTACCAACAGAAATGTATTCACAGCACTTGCTTCGTTTATTGCTTTGTCGAGTACAATTATTTTAATACTCCAATCTGAAATGGAAAGGAAAATAATTCCTGCGTGCGGGGTAATTAGGCCCCCGAGTTCTCATTGTCAAGCTCCCCTGATATTCATTCCCATGCCTTACTTCCTCATTTTTAAGAATGAAGGTCCCCCCCCCCCCTCCTCCCTCCACGAAAACCGACAACAACTAGATTTCAAAAGAAATAGCATTTGGGATTGTATTTTATCAATTCCTCCTGGGGGCAAAGAAAAGTCCCTAAAAAGTAACGCAAGCGTCGAAAATTACCGGGCTTTTATATTCATGTGATATCTTCTTCCGACTACCCTACATGCCGGTTCACAATAGCACTGTTTTGTGACGCTACCTCAGGCGTACCCAGGATTATTTAACAGGAGTCACCCCCCCCCCCCCCCCCCCCCTCCTCCGTTTTGCGAGTAGACGCCACTGTGATTTGCAGCTGATTTCACCTGTTCTATAATATAACTGTAAAACTGAAAGTAAAACCATTGATTCGATAATCATACTTGAATGGGGATCTCAATTGGGACAAAATGTAAGGTTCAAATCTATCCCCGTTCCATTTTCTTTCGAAAAAGGTCAACGGTGATCACACCTTAAGGTGTCCGCTTGTCCAGGGGAGCGTTTCATGAAGAGTTTTGTCGGTGAAAATCACCGACAAATGTTATAAGCTACTGAAAATCCTCGCATCTTATTGGCTGAAGGCAAATTAGTCAGTGAAAATCACCGACAAAACTCTTCATGAAACGCTCCCCAGGAAGACGTCTATGAAGTTGTAAAAGTACAAACAAACAAACAAACTATTATCTTTCCATTTCCCTAAGAAGGAAATTGTATTTTATGAATTACTGTCAAGTGTCAACTGATAATTTCTCCAACAAAAGCATCTTTCACAAAACAACATGACACAGACTGCTACAAACAGATACGATATAAAAACGGTTTTATTAAGCAATTCTCTGTAAAAGTTTACATGATAAGACATTTCTACATGCGAATGTAAAAATTACTTCATAAAACTTTCGTCTATCGACATTTTATATACATCAACATAGTTGACAATTTTATTGAATTGAGTTCAAAATTACATCAAATTACACAATTCCAGCATTCATGATACTTTGAATATGTCAAGAAAGCAGTGTTAAAAATTTAATATTTACACATAAAAAGAAAGACATCATATTTCATTTGTCATCAAAGATTGAAAGACATGCAGTTATTCTCCCATGAAAAGGGGTAAAATCTTCTAACCTTTTTTCACATAAACAGACAAAAAGTTAAGATATATTAAAATTATGCAATTGAAATAATGTTAAGTAGGCAATATCAATTATTCCACATATCTTTTAAAATCAAGATTTTTCGAAGTAAAAACTAATATGCAATGCAATGTATTTTGATGTATACAACTAAAATAAAGGCTTTAATGAATGCTGCGCACGCTTACACCGCCATTGCAGGTGGAACTTGGTCGTTCTCTCCCTTCTAAGCAATATACTATCACTATACTTACGCCAAATTTAAGTAAAATAAATGCAGACTCTATACGACATGCTTTTTTTTCTGCATTGCTTCGAACCTTAACTATGAGTAGAATAAAACGGGATGAAAAGAAAAAGAAGAAAGGTTGTAGTACATGTACCCCTACACATCAATCTCCGACAAGATACACTGTACAATAATATCCCCTTTCAGTACTTATCAGAATAACCAACATGATTTTTATTTTGCCCTATCTGAACCTATGTTAGACACTTGCAGTGATGTTCTAATCAAAACCCAATTAAAGTGATCTTGGAGATGATACACCTGCAAAGACATATTAAACACAAAGTTTAATTCTTTTTGCCACATTTTGAAAATTTTGCACTTTTCAGAAAGCAGTATGAGCACAGAATATACATGCGTAAGCCCAGCTTACTTGCTTAGATATTTCATGATTATGATGAATCCTTTATTGAGTAAATCTTTTATTTCACCAGAATATACAGATGGGAGTTTAGAGCGGCATGTCACAATTATACATAATCTAATTTTGACGAATCAAAAGGTGAAAAATATGTCAATTTGAATAAACCTATAATTTATACGAAATGTTTTAATTTAAAGACACAACTCACCATTTGGGAAAACGTTCTTCTTCTACATTGAGAGTTATTTTAATCTTTTTTCCCCAATGATTATGAGGACTTATTTCTCAAAGTTACGTCACCTTATCCTCCACGATACATCACCAATCAAATTAACCTGCAGTAACCCACCATTTTGTTTGTCTTCAACACATGCGTGAATAATGATTACTCAATAAGTTATTGCCACAAGCAAGCTCAAAAACTTGTTACCCTTCTTTATTAGTCAAGCCCTCAGTAGTTGTCATCCTGAGGTAGAACCTTATAGGGAAGGGGGGGGGGGGGAGTGATTGACGGGTTAGTGTGTATAGGGGTGGGGGTAAGGTGGTTAAAAGGGACATTTTTTTTTTTAGGAATCCAGTGCCGTGATTGTTTTTGAAAGAATATAAAAGGTAAATTAGAGATATGAATACAAACGAGGCTGACCAGGAAAGAGGGTTTTTTTCACTTAATAGGGCGGACGCCCACATTTAGTCCTTATCCAGAGCGGCCAGGTGTAAGCAAGTTTAAAGATAAAGTCAGCCATTACATCTGATAGAATGGGTCTTGAAACAAAATCAGCAAGATTGTCAATGGACGCAACAATAAGAGAAAGTAACATCCCGGCTATAATCTCTTGAAGAAATGAGCTCAGGAAATACAACGGACATTAATTGTTAGGGTTATGCATTTCATTTCATTCATATTTTCTTGAAAGAATGCATGGAGAAAAGCTTTTTTACTAAACATTTCACCACACATCGGACTGAAATAACAAGTTTATCATTCATCTACTGCACATAGCTAATATCAAATCTTTGAAATGTCAAATAGGCTACATTTCCCCTCCACTGAACATGCAGTGCAAAAGCAAACAGTTCCAGTGACACATTTTTGCATGTACAAGCGGTGAAATATCATGCATCTAATTAATACTACATGACTTTGCAACAATACCGAATTACATAAAAAAATCAGGAAATGTAACGAAGCCAGACAGCATGCAGTAATGTAAATACATGCGGTTATCATGGAACACAGATTTAAAGGATACGAAATCTTGCATTTCAGCCAACTAAATGAGAGATACACGGCGTTTGACATGTTTGAAAAACAATGCACGATGCCTACAAGTGAACTGGACACAGAACTAGAATGTTTGAATTGTTATTTATGAAAGGCCCTATAACACCAGTTTCCCCTTATCTTTCATTAGTTCTTCAGTTTGGCCCATCACAGCTAGCCGTGAAATACTTCACTTACCTGCAGCAGATGTGTAAATCACCAGGAAATTGGGCAAAACATATGGATAAATTAATGTGTCAAATCAGATCATTAATTTCCAAACTTCAACAGATTGTACGCAACTTTTTCTTTGTAAACAACGACGATTACGCTGCATGTCTCTGCCACATTTCAAGCCATCTTCGAAATTATCAGAACTTTGCCCTTTAAATTGAAGTTTTTATCATAACTACTGATTCTGGAAGCCAGTTACAACATCAATATTAACATCGAAGCTATACAATACAAGCAAATAATGATAGCAATTAGAAAGGCTTTATAAGTCACGTATTGATTGTACTTTAATAGCCAGGCGCTGGAGCTGTGTGTATAGACCACATCGATTTAATCAGAGTTCGGTGCTAACGACAACGGGTTCGGCATCCTCGTCAAAATTACGATCGTAATTGGAGAACATGCTGAGCTCGCCCACCAACTCCTTCTCGAGATCAAGGTCGTTCTGTGGCAGCGGCTTCTTCTCTTCGATCTCAATGTCGACTTGGTCATCTTGGCTGACGTCATAGCTGGCTTTGTTTCGGTACTCCTCGAATTTGGGATTGACTTGGTAGGTGTAGGTTTGGGTCTGCATGCAGGCAAGGGAAGGTACACAGGTGGAAAGATGGTGGGAAGAAGGATAAAAGGAAGGAGAGGAGATAAAGGGATGGAAAGATGGGGAATGAAAAGTATAGGGGAAATAAGACGGAGGCAATGGAAGATAAAGGGAAAAAGAGATGGTGGGAAGGAGGATGAAAGGAGGAAAAGGAAATAGAGGAATGGAAATATGGGGAAGGAAAAATGGGGGAATAAGGAGGGAAGGAAAGATGAAAGGAAGGAAAAAGCAAGGGATTGATAGAAAGAGTGAAGGGAAGATAAAATGAAGGGGAGAACATGAAAAGAGAAGAAGGGGATGGAATGTGAAGCAGAGGGTGATTTAGGAAGTGAATATTGGAAAGAAACAATAAGGAATATAAAGCAAAGGGGAGGAAAAGGGAAGGAAAGATGGAGCAAAGTGAAAGTGGATGAAGGAGGTGAGAGAGGAGGGAGAGACAAAAGGGAGGATAGTGTGTAACATGGAGAAATTGCAAGACAACAAAATGGCGAAGAAAGTGGTCAAGTTTGACAAAGGATAGGAGAAGGAAAGCAGAGGTAGAAAGGGAGAGGCAAAACAAAATAAACACTTAAAGCAAGCAGTCAATACAAACCAGGCACACAGTATATGAAATGATAAACTCATAAGACAGAAAAGACACTTATCACAATATTACGACACATGCACTGCGATCTGAACTCATATACAATTGCCTTCTTTCGCAAACTGCAAAAAAACAAAAACAAAAACAAAAACAAAAACAAAATCTGCGCAATCTTCACTTGCGTGTACCACTGATATCGATGTGTTGTTTTAACAGAAAATGAATATCATGCTAATACAATTAACAATAATAGCTGCACACATGAGTACATGACAATTTTTTTAGGATGTAAGGCCGCAAAGTTAACTTGACTTCTTTCAAAGTCAAATAATTCTTCATTGTTTAATTGGAGGACAATTCAAAGGGCTTGTTTTGCTCATGCTTATAAAGGCTCCATCGTGTGCATAGAGACCATAACATTATAATCATTATGCTTATCCATAATAACAATATTCAATTCAATTTTGATTTCTGTTTAATAACACCAATTCCTGCATCCTGTGAACAGTTTAATGTCAACGGCCATTTTGACGGGAAAATCTAAACTAATTACAAAAGGTGATTATGATAATAATGATGTGATTAATTTTCATCACCACCATTTACATGTTTGTGAAAGATTAGTGGTCTACAGCATTCATCTTTGCCCGCCCTCCCTCCCTTTGATTCATTTCTGAGACATTATGGTTTATAGTGACTATTATCTTAAGAAAATTTGATAAACAGAATCCATGGCTCGTATTCGATGTCATAATCTAGTTGAAGGCACAAGCCGTGCGACGATTCTTACCACTTCCTCGTCATCGACATCCTTGGCGATGTAGTCGCTCTCGGACTCGCCGCTTCGGCTGTTCTGCCTCGGGATCGGTTTAGGCTCACCCGTGTCGTATTCTCTCTCGCTTGGTCTCGACTATGGGACAAAAGCAAAACAAAACAACAGCTTACGTATGTTATGTTGTTCAATGTCAATAAATTTTTGAGCAGTTATTCACTTTTACCAACAATGACGAAACGAAAATGTATCACACGTGTCGTGATTGCCTTGTTTGGTCTGGACTACGGAACCAAAGAAGAAAGAAAATGTTTGTAACTGCTTTTCATATTCTTGGCAATTATCAGCAGTCATTCACTTTTACCAATGCAATTCAGCTTTAGACAATCTTATTTCTATCTTCCTCTCTTTACGTTTTATCTCCTTCTCAAACTTATACTCCCTTTCTCTTTCTCTCTCTCTCTCTCTCTCTCTCTCTCTCCTTCCCAATTTAATACTCACTTTCTCTCTCCCTCTTCGTCTGTCTCCTGCACATAATGTCGTCGGCTGGTCGGTACGTGGTTTAGTATGACACCATTATACTCCTCTCCAGCTATCTGATGTTGGTACCCATCTCTCTCTCTCCTGAGTGTATTTGGTTAATTTTGATACACTTATTCAACGCCCCCCATCTCACTTTCACGATCATTAATCATCTCTCTCTACACATCAAAGGAGTGGAAAGTCACTCTTCATGGTGTCATAATTATTAGGGATCGCTCACATTGAAGTGGAAATACATGCTCAAAATAGTGGACTTCAATCTAACTTATAGTGAAATGTGAGTGAAATCCACTTTAAAGTAGTGGTTTGATCATTGATTCTCACTCCAAATTGTATTGACCTGTTGACCACTAGTAAGACTTCTCAAAGAGTGCATGGATTTTTACTACTGTTTGTTTAGAAAGTACATGTTGATGATACCTGGTAAGGTTGAACGTCGGGTCCATAGCCGACGGAGTCGACATTGAGAGATGAGAAGGACGTGAAAGCGGGGTTGACATTGCCGTTCATCTCCGTCTCGATGGGTCCCGAATGGGGACGATTGTTTCGACGAGCCTCGGAGATCTTCTCCAGCTTCTTATGCTGCCTCGACCTCCAGTAGCAGAACCCGAGAAGGAGTACGAGGATGATGGCGACGATGACGGCGCAGAGACTCCACGCGACCACCGAGGTGATGTTGTTGCTGGCCACGCGGATGGGGTAGGTATTCACACCCTGGCCGTGTTCGTTGATCGCCGTGCATTCTAGCAGAGCGGCATCGTCGCCCTAATCATCAATAAATGATAAGCGAATAGTAGATAACTGCAAGACTTTGTTTTTAATGTAATGGCATTTTGATTTGTGGCCACTACACGATAATCCTTTCTCGTATAGCGTACATATCGCAATCATTATTTCCGTACTGTATGCGCTTCCAATTAAGGAGCCTTTTAGAAATTATTACCCTGGCGTAGCTAGGACAACTCGGACAACAGATAAAAACAGGGGCATAAGCTTTAAGGAATGATTATACCAGCCACACGTTTACCTCACCCAGGTTGAGTGTGGCAAATAATATATATTAAGGTGTTTGCAAAGGACGTTTTTAACATTTCTTCGAACCCAGTACCTTGTGGTTAACGATCCCGAGACTTCATTCTCTAAATCATTCTCTAGAATAGTACTTTAGCCACAATACGTACATATATTTCTCTCACAAAGTTTTTTTTTTTTAATTTAAAAACGCTTCAAAGTTGACTTGCCAATGATAAGTCAAGGATATGAAGGAGTTATACGGAATAAGGTTTTGCTTTCTTTAAAAAGGAGCAGGTTTTCAACTGTTCTACCCGTTGGCTTGCTTTGAATTACCCAAACAACCCTGCCAAATGGAAGTATAAGTATTTTTTTAGCAGCTATAATGTAAGTATTTTTTTAAAGTAACACACATGCACATGTCGGTATCAACATGCCTGTAGCGCATTAATTCATTTGATGTACGATGAAAGGGCAATGTAGATAAATGCCTTGCTCAAGGGCATAAGTGCCGTGCCGGGGATCGAACCCCGATTCTCATGATTCTCGCGTCTCCAGTCGAGCGCTTTTAAAACCACTCGACTACGGCACAATTCCAACCGACTGACAGATACTTGTTTTAACATTTCCAGGATCTTTATTGAAATTGTTACTATTTTTCATCATTAAGGAGGTTTATTCATTCAGTTTTCCCTGTTTCATAAGCTTAACGTATGTGATCCATCGCATTGAATACAAACAGGAACCTTCTCCATAAATTCGTTGCTGACTACCTATTTTCATATTCAATTGTGCACAAGGCCATTCCCATAGGCCCAAATATTTCAGAATAAAGCGATGTATTTATTCAAGTCGCGGCACCCCCGTTTTCATAATACATTCCTATTGTCAAGCGATTGCGTCTCGACAAACATTTACTGAGAAGATCTTACTTCAGACGAAAAAAGAGAGCTGAAAAGAAAGGGAGGAATACAAACACATGGGGAAATGATGAGAGAGAGAGAGAGAGAGAGAGAGAGAGAGAGAGAGAGAGAGAGATACAGAAACATAAATAAGAATGATGTCATACACCATTCACATCCCTCCAGTGACAATTTCTGCACTTGAATCTCGAATCCTTATCCATTAATGTTCAAGATGTAATAACACTGAATTCAAGAAATTTTCCAAAGAATTTAATAGCATTTGAGCTGGGGAGATTTTATTATTTAATTTACAGGAATATTTCTGCCAAAGTTTTTTCTTTTTTTTGGGGGGGGGGGGGGGGGAGGCCACAAATTGCTATGGAAAATGCAAAGAGAGTTTTGCAATATAGCTTTTGAACTACATGTACATGTATGAAACAAAATGTTTCTCATTTAAACGAGTTGAAAAAAATTGCGCATTCAGAGCATTGATGAATAGTACTGATAACTGAATATGGTTCCCCAAAGCGAAGTCACGTACTGAGCCTTAAAATTCCTAATCTGGTTAAATATTATTGACTCTAATACAGGCTTACGTGTACCTTCCATGACAAAGGAGACATCTATTGCATATTTTGACAAGATTACAACCTTGGCATACTATGGGCTAATCGTTTGCTTTTATCATGTTTGCTGTCATTCTGTTTGAACTCTATTGTTTGTGCCAACATGACCAAGAAGGCTGTCTTCCGTTCGGATTCTGACCCCCCCCCCCCCGAATGGGTGTCACGAAGAATGCTCGTGTAACAGCTATTTTAGTCCTCTAAACATTTTATCCACAGTCCCACATATCCGGGAAAATGAAGATAGGAAGTATAATATGCTTCCCATCACAAATGGAAACTATATCATCGACGTCCCATGAGTGCTCCTACAGCTAAACACTAAACCAAATCATTATGTGATTAGGTAGCCTAAAAAATATTGTAATTCTGGTCCTAATGACCCCCCCCCCCACACACACACACCTTTCCCTCCCCTATTCAAAGGACAATTTAGTACTGCCATTTGTGAATCGAAATTTGCGTAATGTAACAAAATATTGATGCACATTGTCGATGTAGTTGCTAAATAAATGCAAATATGCAATATTCAATTTATACGGAAAATGATAACAACGTAATAGTGGAAGTCATGGTCGAGAGTCTGTTATCAGCAGATCAATAGAGCTAGCTGAGCCTTTTGGGCGACGGTATAATACCTAAGAAAGAAGGAAAGTTTATTATAGAAGTTTATTATAAGCATTAGATGGCCCAAATATTTGACTTTGATAGTTCATGCAATAATATACGATAAACATGAGAAATTGCTATTTCTCCAAATATCCATCTCTCTGGCAGGTACAGTATTCATATTTAGGAGATAATCTATCATGTTCATTATCATTTGTGTAAATAGAAACATTGAAAACATCATTGCAATGCAAGCTCACTGAAAGCCTATGACAAAAACAAAACAAAACAAAACAAAACAAAACAAAACAAAACAAAACAAAACAAAACAAAGCAAAGCAAAGCAAAACAAAACAAAACAAAACAAAACAAAACAAAACAAAATAAAACAGACTCTATTTCTGTTCCATAGGGACTCCACTACGAGCACTTGCATAATGAATGTCACAACAAAGGTGAAAAGAAGAAAAAACCTTTCCAGAACTATGGCACAGCCTGTGGGCACGGCCCACAAGCACAAATCACGACTTTGAAACTACATGTATTAACAAGATAGAGAAAGAAAATTTAGCAACAAACAGAAGACAGACCTGGAAACTCGACTGCAGAAATGACTGCACTGTTCCAGTAGATCCGGTAATAAGTCAATTAATTAATACCACTACTGTTAATAGGTCATGTAGGTACATGTAGCTATGGAAACTGCAGTAACCATGGTAGTGGAGATGATCAAAGACTCAATTAACTTGTTGAATATGTTTTTACAAAGCGTGATGGCGACAAACGTACTAGAAAGATTTATGTACAGGACCGTTCGCGCCAAATATTGTTCATCAGAATAACTATTATAATTTTGTGTTACAAAAAAAAGCAGCAAGATAAAATAGGAAAATGGGTTCTTAGATGAAAGCAATGCATTGTGTTAAGAGATAAGTGCAGCTATCCCAAAATAGTTTTGCATGACATTGAACCAATAGATCAATATGATTTTTTAGTTTTCCATAATTCCATAACCACTTTAGTATCAGCTGGTCGTAACTATGACTCGTATCATACTTTAAAACTCACCATTACTTTCACGGAAAGCTCAAGAATTTAGCAACGAAATTATCCTGATAAGCTTATTTTTAAATTCAACTTTCACAGAAAGTATAATGAATTATTGTCATGTTGTTATTATTATTGTCAGGCATAGGAATGAAAACGGTGCGTTCCTTTTATTTGCAGCGAAATATCATATTACAAAATTAAGATTCTTCATGGTGAACTAAACAAAAAACATAACAGAACGAGAAATAAACAAACTAACCCCTGCCCGGTTGGCTCCTGTACTGGGGCGTTGGGCAGTAACTACGAAGAAGAAGAAGAAAATAAAACCGGGGGGGGGGGGGTGAGAAAAAAAGGGGGCATTCGAAGGAAGTGCCCTTCTTACCTCGTCCATATCTGGTAGAACTAAGATTGTATTGCTCTCTTGAAGGATAGCCATATTGAACCGGCGTTGATAGTTATACTCTATGATCTCGCCATTGTACTTCCAGAAGTACACGAATACATTAGGGTTTCCCGTGGCCGTGCATCGGAATCGACCCTCCTGACCTGCTTTGACCTCGCCTACGGGTTCGATGCTGACCTCTGGAGGGAAGGTGACCCCAAGGACGATCTGACATTGTGATGTCTGATTGGTTTCCGCCTCTGAGCTGCAGGTGAACCTTGCTTCATTCATATCGGCTTCGGCCGTGAACGTTGTCGTGATCAACGACGGTACAGCCGTTGTCGAGTTCGATGAAGATGGCAGCGTGGTCGAGCCTTGCTGCCATCCTAATGTGTTGTTCTGGAAGCTCGAGCCACAGTAGAGTGTGACTTCGGACCCAACGTGGACATTACGTCGCGGTGTAGCCCAGCAAGCAGGGGCGCCTGTCGGACTCAACGTCGCTACCGTCAACGACGCTTCTCGCGTCTGAGCAATCTGCGTCGGCGCGACGTTGTCGCCTCTTCCCGGCTGAAACAAGAGGCATATATAGCCGCCAGCATCGCCATCCGCTGCGTCGTTGACCACGAGATTGTAGTCGTTTATTCTCTGATCGCCGACGATCTCGTACTTCGATCTATAGCTGAAAGGCACGTCGTAGTTGGGACCTATGAAATCGTTAAGGGCACCTGGAGTTATCCAGTAGACTAATGAACCCTCTGGACGGTTAAACACTCGACATGTCAGGACAGTTCTGCTTCCTGCCACCACCTCAATATCCTGTGGTTCGACAGAGAAGTATTGCGCAGAAGAATATACGACGACAGACAGGAAGAGAGGAGAAATAGTCCAAATAAAATTGCTGATGGACGCCATTATCCCTTCAGTAAGGTATCACCGATTACGACAAAGCAAGAAAAAACATCCGACGTGTTATGCTGTTTGTGTATCCGAAAGTTTGGATCTATAGTCAGAAACTCCGATCGGGTGTATTTAATCCTCTACATTCTAATTCCTTAGAAAATTTTCTTGATTACTGGGCACAAAACTGGCACTCTTCCACCTTTACTTTCGAAGAAACACCTCATAAGCGTTCTATACTGGTGGCGGTAGCGCAGTATCAAGCCGACAGTTGCCCGTGCATTCCGCGCTCCTGTGTGTATACATGCCACGTACAGTAGACCACCACCTGTGTACTCTCGTATATCGCGAGATTTCGCTTCTTTTTTCCCCCACAGCTGTCTTACGTAGATCGCACTCTCCTACGGCTTCTCATAACAATACGTTTGACTCACCCTTTATAATACAATAGAGACGAGATTCTACAAGAGGACAATAGAATTTGAAGAAAGGAAAAAAAGGAAAGCAAACGAATGCTCTAGCTTGTATAGCCTTGCACAGTGCTACAGGCAACGGACAGAAGAAAAGGTATTTTTGTGAGGCAGCCAACCGTAGGGGTAATCCTTTCTGGTTTTCCTGTCGTAATTTTCCAGAATGAATAGGTCACCACACCCAACAAAACCGCTCCTCTATTTGAATTTTGATGAGGTATTCTATTGCTTTCGTGAGGAGAGTTATTATTAGAATAGTAGAATACAACTGGAGTGTCAAGAAATAATGACACATTTTTGACATCAGTCAAGAATCTTTTAAGATATCATATTTCGATCTCGGAGCGATATTGTAATGGATAGCTTCTCAAACAGAAAGAGGCTATTTTGCACTAACTTCAGTGACGAATATTGAGCACTAAATTCCAATTCCAATTCTGAATCATGATATAGTAAATCACAAAGTGTAAAGCCATTTCTACATCTTCATTGTATGCATGGGCGTCGATCGGGGGAGGGGGAGGGAGGTAGGGGACACGTTCCCGTAAAAAAAATATTTTTTTAGGGGTGGGGACACAATAGGGTAGTGCCATCTCTTCCTCCATACTCTTCTTCTTCTTCTTCTTCTTTTCTTCTTTTATATATTCTTTCTTCTTTCTCTTTTTCTACTTTTTTGATCACTTGAAAAATCATAGTGGGCGGCGACCGCCCCTGCCCCCTGTAGAGCTGCCCTGCTAGCATTCAAACAGTTACTACTCAGAAACAAGAGGAAATAAAGTCTCTATCTTTTACTTTGAGAAATAGAAAAGAAATATGGTATGTAAATATCATCTTTGGTCAACTCTTTAAAGAAATGTTTCACTTTAGTCATATAAATATTTCATATGATACATGCGTATTATATGAAACGTTTTATTAGAAGCAAATTTCATATCGATCATAATCAAGAGTGTATTACTCTCAACAATCATCATGGACATGCAGCAGCTACTTAAAAGACAAGAAAGACATTTTTTTTGGGGGGGGGACACTGAAAGGAACACCGGTAATTCACTGAAATTGATTATTATTATTATTTTTTAAAATTAGAATAATAAATTCGGGCAGGCAGAAACAACATTACACAAACAAACGTTAGTCTGTGTGTCATGGGTGTAGGAGGAAACGAATGACTATACGCTGATGACTATGTTTCCATAAACGAGACAGCGGTATATGTAAATATGAAATTATGCTGTACCACCACATACAAACCCTGACCTTGTACAACACGGTTCAGTTATCCTTTTGTGAGTGGTTTGTATTGATTCCTGAAAACCCAGACACACCACCACGACCGAGAGTGGCCCGATAACAGACCGATCTATAGCTAAGACATATTATCCCCCATGACCAAGAATCGTTCAACGTAGTGTCGGTCAGGAATCGGTTTGGCAATGTAACTGAGGTATCACAGGCGCGGGAAATCAACTATGGTGTAAAAATGGTTTAATTTATTCGGGACAAGATCATGAGGATAATCGGTGTGGATATCATGCATGGCGTTCTCGGCAACGTGGTTACGGAGTCGTGCGCACGTTTGATGATGCATTACCATGGTTACTGTTTGTTACTTATGCAAAATTAAACTTCTACTGTAGGCCTACATGAAATATGGTTCAGATTACAGTATAAATGTGCAATTTAGGTCTTCATTATGCTAGGCGATTTGGGTGGAGTTCAGCACATTATAGGCACATTTGGGGAGCGAGTTGGCTCAGTTGGTAAAGCGTCTGCCTGTCGAACCAAAGATCGTGGGTTCGAGTCCAACCCAAGCGGATGACTGAAGCCTACGATGTGTGTTATCGTGCCTCTCCCCTGTTCCATAGACGCACATACCATCCATACCATCGTCACCACCACCACCATCATCATCGTAAACATCATCAAGGTTATCACCATCGCAGCCATCATTACGATCATCAGCATCATCGTTATCACGACCAACACCATCATGATCATCAACATCATTATGCTTATCACCATCGTCATCATCACCACCACCACCACCACCATCTTCACCACCACCATCATCACCACCACCATCATCATCATCACCATTAACACCGCCATCACATTCGTAATCATCATTACCACCACATCATTACCACCACATCATGATCATCAACATCGATCATCATGGTTATCACTATCGTCATCATCACCATCACCATCATCACCATCATCATCACCATCACTATCGCCACCATCGGCATCATCATTATCACCACATCTTCACAGAGTCAAACCTTACACCACTTTACTCCCGTAGACATACGGGGAAAGATCTCCGCAATTCAAATTTGAATTTCACGTTTCTGTTATAAATCATTTTATTATGAAATGTTATTCGACAATATTCATGTAGCCTGGTGTTATACAAAAAGAATACTTTGTATTAAAATACCGTGTAAACGGGTGTATAAAATGAAGCCCAAATGAAAGACACGAGAAATTGAAAGCAAGGGGGTGGATGATTATTCACTGACAAAGCATTTCAGAAATAAGATAGGATTTTGATAGACAACAAATTCATTGTATGATTATTATTACATATATTTATTATTACATTGATAGCCCAGTATCAAAGAATTTTGTGTTTGATTGTTTTACTTCAGATGAGTACACGTCTTATTTCGCACATATTGCAAAATGATTGTCACTGGACGAGGTGTGGTTGATGTAGTTCCCGCGTGACAAAAATTTAAATGCGGTTTTTCTTTCCCTTTTTTTTTTTTTTTTTTTTCTTTTAATACAGATACTGAAATGAAATTCCTTGTTGACATGGGATTGTCATTGTTTGCCTATTGGAGTAAGAGTAGAGAAATAACAAATCAGTCAATTATTAACACGATCGCCAAGACTATAAAAAAATCAATTTAGGGTCATTTCAAAAGCCTTGTCCATCACTTTTTTGAAATGCATGAACATTACAATGACACATTAAGTATTCTAAATATGATTTTCATGGAATATAGGGTGATGAAATCGACGGTGATATGATTTTTCGAAAGTAGTTTCCATCGTGTAAATTAAACTTTTAGAACGTCAACCTCACCGATGCGAAAGGGTATTATACCCTTTCAGTTTCAGACAGGTTAGTTATAATAATAATAACTGACCGGTCTCTGCATAGTGCATACATTATAGCAAACATTGATTACTGGTTAACAACAATAAAAAAAAAAACTATCAGTTTCCGAAAAATATTTGAAAATTATATTTTGGTTGACAAAAAGAAGCAAAATAGAGAAAGATTTATGTTTCAGGGCTACAAAATATATAAAAGTATATTCAAAGATTAGAACATAACGCATTTTTTATCTTCAATAACCATTTTTAAAGAACTTGTATGAAAATACTTATAAATCAATAATCAGATATCATATCCTCGTCAGTACAACTGCAAGAAGGAACTCCCTTTTAAAAAACAACAACAATAAAACATGCAGGTGTTAACTTGAATAGGTTAAATACACAATGTAAAAACAAAGTCAGATCATGTAGATTATGACTATGAGGTAATAATGCTATCAATAGAACATCTTCACTGTCTGGTAGCTACAGCGGCACTGACACACTTTGGATGGACAAGAGAGCGTAAAATAACTGAGCAATAAAATTCTTCTTCTATGAGGTAATTATGCCAATTTTTAAGACTAAAAAATATAGTACCTTGAATAACACACTGTAAAGAGAATGGTTCGTTAAGTCAGCGGCATATTACAAATGTTCGTCACCGAGTATATTCATGCCGACGTTCTTGCTGAAGTCGAGTTCGGCATAGATGACGGAGTCTGATTGTCGGGCGGTACTGTCGACAGGTTCTGTGATATTCCTCGGGGAGGTAGAGATTGCTGCTGGACTTGAGGATTTCTTTGAGTTCTTTCTCCGTGCAAACCTATTTTTCCTACCTACAGATGCATCGAGGTTATTGATACTAGAATGGCCAATTCCCTGTGACGTGCCAGGTTGGTCTCTTTGATTGTCTAGTGGAGTCGTAGTCGCGCTACGGGGAGTTATATTGTGATCAACACTCACAGGAGATGCTGATTCGGGTGCTTCCCTGCTTGTGGAAGCTGCAGGAGAGGCTGCACCCTCTCCTTGAGGCTGCCCGGATCTCGCAGAAGAGGAGCGTTTCTTCTTTATTCGTCGTAATTCAGACGGTTTCAGTTTTTCTATGTCGGAAGGTTTCTTTGGAGACACAGTTTCTCTGTTTCTATTCATGTTTTGGCGTAACGTGCTGTTTGGGGACTTTTCAGCCATGTTTGATCGGTTGATGATGGATGATAACAGATCAGGCTGGCTCTCACTCAGCACACCATTGTCAACTCCACCGTCCACGCCGTCGTCAGCGGCGTCATCACTATCGTCATCACGGATGACGGTGACGAAACCACGCCCCGAAGCGATGGCCTCAGCATCCAACACCATCTGAGGCTCTTGTGGTTGCTCCTGACAAAATCGACACCGTCGATGACGAAAGAGAATGAACATAACGATGAAGAAGAGGAGGATGACGACAATGCTGAGGATACCGACGATGATGAATGGAATGAGGGCATTGGTAGTCGAGTTGGGATCGGTCTCAGGATAAGGGCCAAGTGAACACTGGTAGCTTTGATCAAGACCAGGTAAGGACGCATTACATGTGAAAGTGATGGATGTTCCACTTGGGACGATCTCAGAGTATGAGATGCTCACCGTTGTTTCATCACGCGTAACACTACCTGAGCCTATAGGAGCACCATTACGTAACCACTGAAGCGATGTCAGAGACGAACCCGTGGACGAGCATGAAAGTTCAACGCTATCGCCAGCGAGCGATTGCTCATTGTTTGGTCTCTTATCGCACTCTGGTACCCATGACGTCGGAAGCACCGTCAAAGTCGCGTTACGCGTCGATGCCGTTCCGTAAGTGCAACCATAGAGTCCGCTGTCGCTTAACTGCGTCGCGTTGATAAATAGATTATAATGACCGTCGTTGCGGTCACCGGCGATAAAGAAGCGGTTGTCACGAGTGTTGTACAGTTCTTCCTTCACCGGAGGGTCACCGATGTAGCGATGCCATAACACTGTTCTTGACACAGTATCCTCGTCAAATATGCAGTCTAAGGTAACGGCACGAGGAAAGACAACCGCCATGTCTTTGGGTTGGACTACGAATTGACCTATGACGAGGGGGATTCCTACCGCCATTAGGAAGAAGATTAGTTTCAATGATCTGCGTAGAGTATCCATGGTGATCTGTTGTCTCTGCCCTGGAGAGTACTATCACTAGTCGCAAGGATGTAGTGCCTATGCAGTCGTCGACTTCCTCTCACATCCAAATGGCACTCGTGTGTCTGAAATTATGAGAAAGCAAACATGTCTTTAAGATCTGATGTTGATGCTTATAGTCAACAGTCTTTTCAATTTAAAGATAAACATACCGGTATTGAGCTTGATTAGTTAAGTGGCCAAGTGACAGAATTTCGTCCTTCTGTGACTTCAATAATTTTATGGATTATAAGTTCATACTAATTAACCATGGCAACAAACTTGATCAACCGGCAACACCCTTACTCTTCTCAATGAAACGCAATATGCCTTACCACAATTCATAGCTTGCTTTCTCTCTCTCTCTTGAAATGGGTTTTGACAAACGTGTATCAATCAGATATGATTATTTACGTCTGGGACCGACCTTTAACGTCACCATCCGAAAGACGTGACTCGGACTCGAACCTGGATCGATCCGATCAGAGTCAATTTGTAGGCAAAGACAAAGAGCTGACAGCGGACGTTACCGCTAGACCAACTCATAGCTTACTTTCATAGCTTAACTTTCCAGTCTTCTAACGTCACTTTTTATCAATGACTGACCGATTAGGTTGATCTTGAGAGAATGTTTCAAAGCTTGTGGGCACCTCTATAACACGGAAGCTGCTTGGATAATGTTAAATGCATCCAGTAGGCCTACTTATCACCAGGTGATAAGTACTAGATGCATTTAACATCATCATGGTTTCACGGTTGCATTTAACATTAACATGGCTTCAGGTCCTGAAACTATGTTCATTGTCTGTACTACAGCATTACATCGTTTTAAAGCTTTTAACACATTTTACCTTCTCATTGTAAGTTTTAAATGTATATTTCTATAAGTCTATTTTTGATATGTATTATATATCATGATTGTTTCGATTTCATGTATTTGTAAACTGATTGTAATTCAGCCTTCGGGCTGCCATTTTCAGTTCTTTTTTAATAAACCATTCTACTACTTCATCAACGGGTTTTTTTTTTGTATGACAGATATAGATAGTTTGTTATGTTGAATTGGGGTTAATCTATTAAGTTTTGATTAACTTCTTTTGATCCCACCACATTTTTATACATGTATCATTGTTTCATATTCTCTTACATTGTTGTTACCTATTCTAGAATTTTTCTTTGACATTTTGGATGCATTTGTTTGCCATGTTATATTTTGTTGTCGTTTTTATGGAAATGTGGAAATAAATTTGAATTTGAATATGATAAGGCCTATCCATAGATATGACATATTATATAATACCGATTCATGTTTATACATCTCTAATTAATTAAATTCACCAGCAGCTCTCTGAGGAAGGAAGGACTAACATTTAGCCTCCATAGCTTCTCGATAGCTTACAAACCAATATCATTAATGTACAACCCAACACAGAAAAGCAATATGTATAATAATTCTTTATTCAAATAACAATTCTGCATCATCAAACTGTCATGACCGAGGTCGTATAAACTATATTTTCCGGTATGCATGTACATGTATTCTGTTTTACATGTAACAGTTTCCATTTCAGCACTATCATTATACTCATCTCAATATGTTTAAAATACATGTACCTACGTGGTTTATGCATCCATTTCGGTCTGTTCTTCAGAATATCAGGAAGACAGATGATATATTTCTGTCCTTCTCTTCACAGTTAGGCCATTCTGTGAACTGGTTGTATGTTGATCATAGTACTATCGGCTGCTACTTTCTACCTACGATGACACTACAGTTCAAGATTTTTTATTTCATTGACGTCTCTGATTCACAAAGGTGTATTTTGCGAAATCGTTGCTGTTTATCTGTGACCCTCGTAGACGGAAAATAGTCTGGCAGACGTAGAAATCTACACGCTAAAACACTGCAGAAATTAAATGTCGACCAAAACACGTTCTATTATTGTATTATTTCAAACAGCATGCCCGTTTAAACCATATCTCATTGTGTGTTGTACACAATGCCGAAGGATGTGACTTGCGCAGACGACACGGGTGACCGAATCCAAACGATCGATCGATATCTCAGCATTTGCTATATATGCAAACACAAATATGGTGACTGAATGCCCAACATTTGTTCTCTTTTGTAAGCTTCTAAGACATGTTTTTTCTTATGCAAATTTCAGGTCACTGTGTCTTTTTTGTGGAGGAGTACAATAACAGGTTCACCTTTCAAGGCTTAACGGTCAAACTGAATTGAATCGCCCTGTTTCTCATGGTCATGATGATCCCACGTTGTCTCTTCAAGAGCAGAAACACTTCGCTAGATCGTGAGTACGTGACAGCAGAAGGGGATAGGGGGTCACCCCTCCAGAATTTAAACCTATCTATGATTGGCCAACCATGATTTAATGTGTTGAAGGTGTTCTTGCCTATTCGACAACCCTTATTAGATGACATAAAACACGTAAAAGGGCTATAAAGTCGACTTTTAAAAAAGTCCTAGAGTTTGATTTTGGTTGCTCTGCTCTATTTGATTCAAAATTATTATATTCTAATAATAATAAGAAAAAAAATAGTGTGTGGTAACACTGCAATAAATAGAGCAGAAGGGTGTAGTAGAGCTTATTTCCAAAAGGCAATAAATCCACTTTGATTGATTTCAAGTAAATCAAGAGTTTTATGATTTAATCCATTTTCCATCTTTAAACATAATCTGTTCACAGTTGGAAGTACCAACAAGTCATTATACATCTGAAAACTGAGAATTAAAAAAATCCTGCATGAGTAGTACTTTTTTTTTTAAAAACATTCTTTATATTTCTTATACATGACTTCCAATGTTGCGGGAAAAAAAATTCCAATAGGCGCTAAATCTCAGTTTGGTTCCTAAAGGCGCAAAATCCGTAAAAACGAGAGAAAAAAAAGAGAAAAATCTAGAAAAATTACTTCTCAAACAGGATCTCTTTCATTCTCATTTGTTTGATGATAGATGTTAGTACTTGCAACTGTGAAAGGTTTTGATGTTTCGAGAGGTGGTTTAAATAAAAAATCCCTGATTTACACAAAGTGGATTTAGCGCTTTTTGGAAATTTTACCAATTTTTCTGCTTTCCTAAAATATATTTGATATTCAAATTAGTCTTATATGGCACAAAAGTCCAATCACGCTAAAACCTTGGTTTCGGTGAAAAATAGATTTAGCGCTTTTTGGAAATAAGCTCTTCAATTATATCCTTGCGATGGCTTATGAAAAAGCAAATAAATGCATGTGGAAACTTTTATGTTTTGTTTTCAGTGTTATTTTATTTCCCCTTTTCAGCGAAATTAATAGTGTGCACAAAAATGTTAAAAATACAGTCATGAATAATGTTTTTTTGCTTTACAATTGACAAATAAATCCATACGTACCAGTGAAAAATATATACATTTAAGGAAGAACAAAGACGTTATACATACATACATGTACGTGTAATTCAGTTAAGATCTCAGCTTACTAACAATATTATTTTTAATGTAACTGTTCCTAATCTGGGTCTGTTTGTTTTTTTTTGGGTTTTTTTCACTGAAAGAAAGATTCACAGTCTGATAATGATAAAAAGTAAAGAAGAGAAAGGAAAAGGAAATTGGAGAGTTTGTTGGAAAGAAAAGCTGACCCCCCCCCCCCCTCCCCGCCGTTCTTAGGAATGGTGTAGCGGATACGCCCATACCACTAAGTACAATAGGAACAAAAGTGAAAGAAGCATAGCGACTCACTTTCATTGGTTTGTGCTTTCGTTTCCGCGTTCTCAAAGAAACTTCTCGTCTGCTATATAGGTTTTACTCATTGGCGTAGGCCTACTGGTGGGGGTGGGGGCAGACCCTTCCAAAAAAAAAAAATCACGACCAAGGGTTTTTTTTTTCAGTTATTGATTGTCACTGCATCAAATTTTCTTGAATACCTAACCGATTGGGCCCTTTTTTATTCTGTGATTCTTCATTATCCTTGAGGACCCTTTTTTCTTGGTTTTTTTTTTGCACCTGGACCCCTTCTATTCTTTCTTTTTATAGCGCAGCCCCCACCCACCCCCTTAAAAATATTTGGCTCATTACGTCACTGGATTTACCTAATCTCCTGTGACCAGATGACTGTATCTTGGGTTAGGAGAGAGGAAAGGAAATAATTCAGAATTATTTCGACATGGATGAATTTTCATATGGATTTAAAGTCATTTCGAATGATCAGATTCCGGAAATATATTCAAATTTTACGTAAGCGTTGGGAGACCCCATGCAGAACAAGAAATCATATCCAAGTAGAAATTAACATTTGATTTAGAGAAAATAATCATGGAAAAGACACTGCACGAAAAGGGTGCGTTTTAGAGGAGCGAAAAATCAATAAAAGCTCAGAATAAGGATTGATCATAAATTCCAACCAGATTCCAACCAACGCAATTTTCCTTAGGCACTGATCTCAAGCTCGAATAAGCTTCTTCAAAGGGGTAACTATGGGTACTAACATGTAAGAGGATTGGGAATTGCGGTCTTTAAAAATATTTCAAGTAGAAAATCGGCTTTAAAGATTCTCTTATCATCCCCCTTGGGCGATTGTCACAGGGAACACATTTGTGAAAAGTTCGTCAAAAATGTCACGGGCAACATGGGCAATAGGACATGAAAATATTTCAATTCTTATAATTTTGTCTCTCTAAGTTCAGTTTCTAGATTCCTCCTGAAAGGTCAAATGCAACAAGTTTCCTTTGTTTGTTTGTTTGTTTGTTTGTTTTTTCCTGTTAGAATCTTTATCCGGTTTTGGACCTGACCGGTTAATTGCAAAAGTGGCCTCAATACTTATTTTGGGGCCGTAGATGGCGTTTCACAAATTCATTGCACTTGAACGGGCCTTTTTTCATAAGTGTTGGAAAAAAATTGAAAAGAAAATCCTATTCAGATAGTGATACGGGTATGCTTATTGTTATGAGAGAATGTGTGAGAATGTGAGGGAGTTAGTTTGTTTGGGCTTGTGCGAGAAGGTTCAATCGGAAAATTAGTTTGAAATCGGAATTGCAGACGAGAAAGAGAGGGAAGAGAGAGAGAGAGAGAGAGAGAGAGAGAGAGGGAAAAGAGGGGAAAGAAAGAAAGAGACAGAGAGAGAGGAGAGAGAGGAGTGAGGTAAACATAGAAGAGAGAAAAAGGAAAGAAACGAAATGAAATCACGGAAGGAAAGGAAAAATAAAGACGGGGAAAAAAGAAATATGCGGATAAAAGAGGACGGTCAATGAGTTTAAAGACGCTAGGTCGTGGGCTTTCATGGGGAATTTGACACCATGGGTGCTTACCCAGTAACAGGTGTTGTCCATCACTGTGAGTGTTATGACAACAGACCTTATGTAATGCTCTGTATATTTCACCCTTTCCCCATATGGCAAAGTCATTATCTCACTTTCCCTGGCCCGAGAATGCCCGAAGCAGGCCGAAGAATGTTTGAGGTGGGACAGCTTGTTTTGCTGTGCTCCAGAAATGTAGCTCTATTACAGGTATTTCCAGTGCTTTTCACAAAGTCTGGTGTTAGCAAATTATGATCCATTCCCCATGAAAGCCCACGACCTAGCGTCTTTAATGTATGATTAGAAGCGTTCAAGTATGGTCAAATGCTAACAGACATTCGTGCGAAGAATAATAAGCCGTCAATTTGTTTTAGGACGTTCATTCGTGACATCTTGAACATGAGCAAGAAAAAGAATCCTTTGAGAGAGGAGGAGAGAAAGAGAGAGAGAAGGAGAGGGATGGTAGAGCGGAGAAGAGAATAAAAGACTGAGTAAGAAAAGGGAAGGAGAAGGATAAAAGGAAGAAGAGAGAGAGTGTGTGTGTGTGAGAGAGACTAAGGGAGGAAAAAAGAAAAAAAAACCAGTGTGTGCAAAAAAGGAGAGAAAATAGAGAAAGAAAGAGAGAGAGAGAGAAGAAGTAGAAGTTGTAGTAGTTGTAGCAGCAGCAGCAGCAGCAGCAGCAGTAGTAGTAGTAGTAGTAGTAGTAGTAGTAGTAGTAGTAGTAGTAGTAGTAGAAGAAGTAGTAGTAGAAGTAGAAGTAGTAGTAGTAGTAGTAGTAGTAGTAGTAGTAGTAGTAGTAGTAGTAGCAGTAGTAGTAGTAGCAGTAGTAGTAGTAGTAGCAGTAGTAGTAGTAGTAGTAGTAGTAGTAGAAGTAGTAGTAGTAGTAGTAGTAGTAGTAGTAGTAGTAGTAGTAGTAGTAGTAGTAGTAGTAGCAGTAGTAGCAGTAGTAGTAGTAGTAGTAGTAGTAGTAGTAGTAGCAGTAGTAGCAGCAGCAGTAGTAGTAATACAGTAGTAGTAGTAGTCGTAGTAGTCGTCGTAGTAGTAGTCGTCGTAGTAGTAGTCGTAGTAGTAGTCGTAGTAGTAGTAGTAGTAGGTTTCGAAGTATCCAGAAACGAAACAAAAGTGGATGAGGTGCTTAAAAACATTTATGGAGGTATATTTGTTTGAAGAATTATGAAGGTGGCTTTGTGATCTATCTTATAGCAAACTCCACCCCATGTACATGACACACAAGGACATCTGCCCAACCATCAAGAAGACGATAGTAGTACAGGCTTACACTCTACATCCTAATAGCAATAAGCGACAGAATACTTGCTAGCCCATACTGGCCAAATGGAATGTAATTTGTGATAGTTCACCATCCTGTCGCTATTCACAATCACTTTTTTTCATGTTACTTAACTATTGTTTATAATCATTTCATAAAAGAAAACTAACATTGCCAGGGGCGTCGCTAGAACATCCGGAGTCAGAAAATTTTTGTTGAAAAGTTAATCAACAACTGAACTAATAAGTGTTTTTTCGATATTGTTTTATTTCTCCGACAATAATCGAATATTCACATTGTCTTTAAACTGAGAGGGCGGTTGGTATCATCAAAGGCACTTTAAACCAATCTCTATCACTCAAGCGACGCTCCTGCTAATGAGTCCTTTCATAATTTTGTTCCATGACGAGACTTACTGCGTTTGATGTCTGCCTGTTGCAACAAAGACATTCCTGGGTTGCTCTGTGTACTTTCATCCTTGCATAAACAAGGAAAGACAGGAGGAAGTTCCATTGAAATTTGCTGTTTTATATTAAATGAACTAATCATAGCGAAAACTTTATTTGAACTGAAACATGTTCATTTTCACATAAGTGGAAATATGCCTGAAGATCTCTCGTCAAAGTAGAAGCTCGAATGGAGAAAAAAAAAGAGAAATAAAAAGATTAAATAAATTGACGATTTGTCGCGACTTTTCTTTCATTAAAGCCTAGGCAATAAAGAATGTTGAAACACGGATAAATCACTACACTCCAGGATAGAAATGGGTCTATGATTCGATCTAGCGTTGATTCTTAGTTTCTTCATAAACTTTAAAAGAATGAATTCGGTCTTCATCACAGACTCCTTGCGGATATATTCATGTTAAAAAAAACTTTTTAGGATTTTTGTTATCTATCTATTTTTTACAGTTCCTAAGTAAATATGGTAAAACTTAATAGACTGTGACATCACACCTCCTGAATATATTTGCCATACTATGTCTGCATATATTATGTACCTGTATAAAGTGAAAATTTTTCATTTTTTTCTTTCTTACTTTGTTAGCACCTCTGACTGACCCTGACTCTCTTCTTTCTAACGCCCCTGTCTAAACACAAATTCAACAAACCGCGTGTAAACATTGACAGAGAGAGAGAGAGACAGAGAGAGATTGAGAGAGGCCCAGGCGCAATCATTTTTTTATATTCAATGTCTGTTTAAAGTTAAACTCGAGTTGGTCATGCAATTTCAATGTGAAAGAAACTTTTTCAAAGCCATTGAGGAAACAATGGTAAGGTACAACATAAAAATTGGTGACGGGGGTGTATACCCTGAGGTTCTGAACATCATCAAATTGATATCAACTCAATCTGGCTGAAGAGCACAGGCACTGCACACGGAAATTGATTGGACTACACACAAGTGATGGGGCTGTACAATAGAGACGGGGTTTTTTTGTCATTTTTTTTTCCAATAGAAAGCATTTAAAAAGCAATCCATGTCAGGGCATATTTCCATTATGATATTCTTAAAAACTAACATAAAAACAAAATAGCAAGCTCAAATTGTTCCACCCTTCGCAAAGCTCAAAACTTCTCTTTAATACCCCTGTCATACCCTCGCACTGACGCCAAACCGAGCGATTCAAGGCCCTGTGATGTCAATATGATTTCATGTACTGTACTGTGGTTGGTGACGTATCGGTCTTGTCGGTGTGATTGTGTTTAATATAAGCCGTGTAGTACGATGGATTCTTTAACAAGCAGGATGAATGCATTGTCAATATATTTACATATGCAGACAGAGCGCAACAAAGGATATTCAACATGTTAGAAGCTCTCACTTTGGGGCGTTCATACACCTAATGTAATTTTCAGGATTTGCCAGATAGAAATTGAAAAGTTGTGTCTAAAATTGAACAACAGTAATTTGATAAGATCATTTAGAAGCACTGACTGGCGGATGGGGGCACAATTAACTGTTCCAAAATAACGACCCACAAACGCCTCTAAAAATGCACCTTCTTCCATTTGATTTTTTCCGGCTTGGCCCCTCTCCCTCTATCACAGCTCAAAACAAACAAACAAACAAACAAACAAACAAAAATGTACATTTATATTCAAATGTGTTCTATACTTATCGCATAGTACTTTGCATCAAATGAGCTTTTTTTTGTTAATGAAACATGACATCCAGTCACATTGTTTTTAACCATCGTCATGTAAATGATAATCGTCACCATCACCGTCAATCGATGATAATCACTCTTGAAATCAACAAAACCTGTATCATTGTCATCATCATCATCATCATCATCATCATCATCATCATCATCATCACATGCACCATCGTCATCGTCATCATCATCATATACTTTATCGTCATCTTCATCTCTGTCATTACAACAATTATCAACTAAGTTGTTTTGATCATCACCTCTGTTATTATTTTTATCGTCAACAATATCATCATCATCACCACCTTTATCTTGGGTGATGTTCGTTATTTCGAAGGTTCGTTATTCCGAAAAACGCAAAGTGCTTATACCTAGATGTTCGTTAGCCGAATATGAAAAAGGGTTCGTTAATCCGAACATTTGTGGCGTTATTCCGAAGGTTCGTTTTTCCGAAGGTGCGTTAGTCCGAAAATAAAATAAGGTTCGGTATTCCGAAGGTTCGTTAATCCGAAAATGAATTCGTTATTCCGAAAATGAAATAAGGTTCGTTAGTCAACTAACGGACTAATAACGAACCTTATTTGATTTTCGGACTAAAGAACCTTTGGAATAACGAACCTTTTTCATTTTCGGATAAACGAACCTTCGGAATAACGAACCTTATTCATTTTCGGATAAACGAACCTTCGGAATAACGAACCTTATTTCATTTTCGGACTAACGAACCATGGGAATTACGAACCTTCAGAATAACGAACTGTAACCCTTTATCTTCACCATCAAGATCAACATTATAACCATCACCACCATCATCATCACTGTCATCACTATCATCATCATCATCATTGTCATCATCACCACCACCACCACCATCACCACCAGTCATCTTCATCTTCATCATCATCATCATCATCATCACCATCTACGCTATTCGCAACTTCTTTACACCCCCCCCCCCTAAAATGGAGGTGACTGAGGAGACACTCTAAAAATCAAATCAAAGCCTATGCTTCGATCATGCTTTATCGAAATTTATTCATATCTGACATGCGCATAATGTCACTTTGACAATAGAGAAAATCATATACTGTAAATGTACACCACGATTACTCAAAATAAAATGAATATCAATATTGCCATTTCAAAAAATTCAATGTTGATGACTATCAAATAATCAAATAATCACGTTCAAATACACAAAATGCTTATTACAAGCACAGATGTTCTCTATATACACATGTAATATAAAACTACCAAAGACAGTGCAAAGGAGATCTTGCAAATAAATTTCATTAACTTCTTTATAATATACAGTATGTTATTCTGATTTTGATTAATAAAAAAAGTAATACGGTTCCCGAGAATACAGTAACACCTTGTCAAATACTTCAGAACAAATCTATGATATTGAAACTGCAGCATACTATATTCTAAAACATAAATGAGAATTTCATTTCAGAGCAGAAATTGACGAGCAATTATATCTACAAAGTCTTTTAATCAAAATCAAGTTTCCCCTCTTGCACAATATTAACTGCATCTTCAGTCATTTCAATATAACTAAGAAAAGCCCTGCATTGTTAAATCAGAATCTCAGAGCAGAAAAAGTTTTGAAAAATATATTTCATATAGTATCACCTGATTGTCAGTCATCCATAATCATGATTAAAAACAGAAAGGTTGATAAACAAATTCGTCAGTTTCCGGGGGCTTAGCAAATAAAGCGTGTTTTGAAGAGCATCCGTTCATTTCGATGAACGTATTATTTTTGTAACTGTGGCTCGAAATTCACGCATTTTCATATTTTGAACGAAAAGTTTATACACAATGCCTGTTCTGTATTCAGCTAGGGGTTGTGTATACGGCCTACTGCCTAGGGTAAATAATGCAGAAATTACGAATTCTAAGAAAAAAAAATCAATTTCATAACCACGCATTCCTGCACCTTTTTATTTTGTGAAATACACGTAAAACATTTTGAGGATATAATAGGCACATGGGACTAACTCTTTGAACTTCGGATCGTATTGTAAATGGAAGACAGAAAAAGTGACGATCAAAATGACAACTTGAGTTGAAAGTAAATCTCCTGTAAATTTTATGATTCATTGAACATCGATTCAATTTAAAAAAAAAAAAGCAGATTACCCAGATAAAGGTACCATTTACATTGCAAATAGACAGAAATGTTTCGTTATCTGTTTGTGATATCAAATACATTGGCCATCATGACCTGTACTACGTCCTATTACAGGTAATACGTTATTATATGAACAGATAATACTGAATAATGTATCCTATCTTTATACTTCCCGGTCGTCTGACTGACTCGAAGAAATTGGAGAAGAAAGTTGTCTATCAAAATAAAATCATATCGATTATCGATCTTACCAATGTGCTTTTAAAATGGTTTCATTCACCATGGGCCCAACCCATATACCGGCTGCCATGTTATCTCTCACACGTCAATTCATTCAGTGCAATTAAACCAAGGAGTTATTACAGACTATGGGCAATTCCACATGGGAAGCACAATCAGCTAACTTCAGATTTATAGTCAAAACAATCACTTTGATAATCCTGAATAGCCAAATCCTTGAATTCAAAGAAGCTAAAAACAAAAAGGTATTCCACCATCATAGTGAGTAATGATATAAATTGCATGTTTGATTTTACAAGACATTTTTGTAATGTGAAAGTAGCACCATTTTCTAGTAATTCTCTTACCAAGGTACATATACCACAATATCATGAATTTAAGAAGAAAATTGTTTATATGAAAGAGTTCAAGTGAAAGAATGTGCATATTTTCAGAGTATTTAAAGGTAAGAAGGAAGGCAGGGTAAAAATAGGCACACAAACTCTAAAAATGTTTGTAACGGAACGTGGAATTGCCCTTATAGTAACTCCTTGATTAAACCACGCATTAGTTCATTTCCATCAGTCTAGTGCAATCAGTCCAATCTGATGTTTAATAAAGTACAGACATTTATGTATTTTCAAAATGGAATGCTCACATATCGACATTACACTATTAAATTACCAATAATCAATCTCTAGTGTCTATTATTAATGATGAGTCGTGGAGCCTGTCTTCTTCGTTTTTATACTTCAACCCCCCCCCCCGCCCCTCCACGAATGTCCGTCGATGCGGAAAATAAAGATCACCATTTGCTCTTAGATGAATACGTTAAAGAAGGCTCTTCCACAAAAGAAACGCCTCTTCATTTCTAAAGGCTCCACACCGTGGCTAAGCACAAAGTTGTATATGCAAAAACATCAAAAGAATACATCAAATGCACTAGATAGCTACTTTGAAAGATAATACGTTGCTACTAACGGGTGATTAAGATTTACAGTGGCACACCTGATAAAAAATAATGTGCGATGCAACGTGATATGATCATAATTATGTAATGCCTTCTTTGGCTAAGAAACAATACTGACACACAACTCATTCATCTTAGCGTTTGTCGTATACTTAAAGTTTTTTTTCTTTTTTCCCCCTCTAATTCACAACATGATAAATCGTGATGTATCCGCAAGCTGATCACTTAAATCGAACTTTTTTGAACTACATAACGCAGATCTTTACTCGAACTCAAATGACCATCGTCATAGGTACAGAACCCGTCTTAATTTGTATGTTTTATCACTCGGAACAACCCTTCCTATCAAAACAATTTCGCATTCCAGAAAAATGCATAATGACATCTTGAAATAGGTTAGTTCACAAATGTTGAAAACCACGATTGTACGATTAAAGCCTTTAATCGTTAATACACGAGTCCTGCTATTTCTTTACTGTACATTTCCCCAAATGGCACTATGTTATTTCTTCTTACCATTTCAAAAAGATTGATTGTTCAAAGCAGTTATGTATTTGACGAATCAAATCATTGTCACAGATGGCCTTCAAACGAGTGCATGTACTTTCTGAACATCTTTTGCTTATAACATAGTAAAATTGTGGCATACAGGAAAGTTTTTGCAGACCAAATCACTCAGTCAGCTTCTATTTAAAAAGTATGACATTTTGTTCAAACAGATATAAAATAATTTACCAAAAAAGGGAAATGTTAAAATCAATCAGTCTCATCAAGAATATGATGATCTAACATCACATTCACCTTCTTTTGTCAAAAATAATAGCATTGCAAATTTGCAAAACGTGAAAATATTTACTAAAATTAACCTCATTTATCCACTGCCATCAGAGGAGCATGGCTATCAAAAAACATAGTTTCTGTTCTTTTAGAAAAATCAGTATTGTTGCAAAAATGCCTCCTCAATGAGATTTAATTGTCTTCGACTGAGGGAATTGGCGTAGGGGGTTCCAGGTCTAGAGGGGGTTCCAGGTCTAGAGGGGGTGGAGGAGGAGGTAATGGAGGTTCATTCACATCATCTGGTTTGAATGTTGATATCCTCTTCTCCCCCATCAAGTGCTCGTCTTCAATCATAGGTGGGAACCTCTCGTCGGCATCGGGCGTCAGGTATCCATCGTTGACCTCGCCCGTCTCGTGGTCATTGAGCACATGAGACGGCGGCGCCGGATCCGACAGTGAAGGGGGAACCGAGTAGTCGTTGAGAGGGATATCATCGAAGCTGTCGGCGTCGTTCCCGATGGGACGAAGATCAGTGCCATTCAGACCGTTGGGTTTGAAGACAGATGCTGATCGAGATTCGTTGACGTCGTACCCAGCTGCCTTGATATCACCGATGTCGGGTCTGTCGTCCGCTGGCTTTGGTTTGCAGCCATTACAGCAGCAGTAGCAGCAACAGAGTGAAAATAATAAAACAATAAGACAAGCAATGATGAGAACAACCATCAGCAACCAAATAGGTAGCACTGGCGTGAGTTCGATCTCGAGGGTCGATGTCGTTGTCCCCATCAAATTGGAAGCGGAGCAGTTGATGTGCTTCCCAACATCAGAACGCTGCGATATTCGGATCACCGCTTCAATGGCCCCTCCCTCCACCAGGGTTGTGGCGATCAGCATTTCAGGATCGGAGAAAGTCAGCTCGGGGACTCCGGTGATCAAAGCTGGGTAACTCGTGGCCGTGCACCTGATGGTGGCGTTCTTCGTCTCCAGATAGTGAACGTCGAGCCGAGGACCGAAACTGATGACGGGGCGGTGCCTCACCAATATCTTAGTGTTTCCTGCGGGAACTGTGCAGGAACGATCGGTAGCAAGGTTAGGGTGTGAGAGTGAACAAGCCAACTGGGATTCATGGTCCTCTGGTTTCAACGTGTACGAACTCGACGTTGATGTTATAGCTGGCGACGTATCGACCTGGGTGTCGAAGTTTACATCGACCAATGTTTGATCTGCACGAAGCAAACTCCACCTTAATTCTCCAAGGGGTATCCCATCTGTCGATCTACACATGTAGTTACCGAGACTGTCACCTTCATCCATGACAATCTCATTAGTAATCATGTCCAAACAATCAGGACCAGATGGCATGACGGCGTCACTGACCACTGTCAACGTCGCTCCCGCTTCATAGTTGGGCTCATCACCAGGGCTTTCAACAAGGCAGTCGTACTGGAAAGCGTCATCGATGGTTATGTTCTTGATTCTCAGATTGTAATAGCCCTGTAACGCATTACCGAATATCTCGTATTTCGGTAGGGCCCTGTTCCTGTTTACGCCTGGACCTATCGCTATGGACCTGTCCACGATCCAGTAGACCACGGGTCGTTGTCCAGGTCGGACCTTACAATAGAACACCGCGTCCGTGCCCACAGCAGCTTCCGAGTTAACTGGACCCATGACAATGGGATTCACCTGAAGACTTGACTGGACTAGACATAGCAGTAAGAGAAAGGTATAACTAAAAAATCCACAATGAGACGCCATTTTGATTCCCAAATTACGTTATGATACGTTAACCAGTGGCACAAGAGAAGGTTCAAATCGCCGCTGACTTTCCACCGCCTCGGATGCAGTTAATCGCCTTGTAACATCATCACAAAGTACACACCTGTTGGCTATGTATTAATATCTTTCATTACCCATGATTGGATTGTACGTCATGTATAATAAAAGTAGAGATCACCTACGGGTCCGTGTCCGTGCAGTGGCGGTGCCCAAGAAAAAAAGGAAGGCACGTATTTCTTTTTCTTCACTGTTTACCAAAGGATGAATAACCAAACACGTTCTTTCCTCCTTGTCCTATAAAAATTTCACTTCGCTGGAATGGGAAGCGAAGCAAAGTTGGGGAAATAAAAGACACCCGGGTGCGGCCCTTGTCAAAAATCACTCTTGCTCATCGTACTTTTGAATAAGAACAAACCATTCGTAATTGAGGAGGTTCCATTTTACATCCTCCTTCAGCGTATTGACGGGACTGAACGTGGTAGTCATAGTCCTGCCTTCCTTTGAGTTCTAAATCTATATCAAGGAACAGTTTGTCCCTGTATTGTATTCATCACTGTCAGTAGGCGGACATGTATATTAAACTGACTTTCACCAAGCGCAAAATCTAACAACTCACACAATAGCAGATCGATATTTTCCCCTCGACAACGTCTTCTACACTGTAACCCCTGATCAGATGAATGGTTGTGTCCTCTGTACATACATTCGCTGTTGTGACGAAATATCTGCTTTAAGCCTTAACTTACCCTCTTCGTATATGTACTATTCATCCAAGCGAGGTTACAATTGGAGGTGACAATGAAAAGAGGAAAGAAAAAATCCAAAATAACAGAGCTTTTTTGATATAGGCTGAACGAACACAATTCGAAACACTCCCATAATTAACACCTCACCTGTGGAGCAGGGGCGGCGCCAGGATATTTTGTTAGGGATGGGCAAGATGACCCATAGAATATATCTATTTACGGTTTAAATGAAAAATAAGGGTATTATATGGTTGCATGACCAAGCCCTCTCTTTTCCTATACCCTTCTTTCTTACTCCTCCTCTTTTTTCATTTTCTACTCTTTGTTGTTGTTGATCACTTGAAAAATCATAGGGGGCGGTCGCCCCTCCTCCCCCCCCCGTAGCGCAGCCCCTGCTACTAAGCCAAAAACCTCAGTCGCACTGCCGACCCGACTCAAAACCTTCTGCAGCTGACGAATGATTCCTGGCCATTTGTCTTAATAGGTGTCTTGGTGATCTGCATGGTGTAGGTTTCTTTGGCATGAGTGGGGTATGATGAGACACTATAAGCTGATAAGAAGTACTCCCATCTTTAAACGCTTTATAGCATAATGCAAGCCACACTAAAAGATCTAACTTCCGAGTCGAATGAGGTGACAAGTGTGGCTAAAATACATAACTCGATTGTCTATTACCTGTAAAATATGGCCAGTCTGAATTATATCTACAATTCCAAACATTTCCCAAGAATATAACAAACGCAGAAGATTTCCAGCTCCTCTAGATGGTCAGATAATAAGTCTGGGAAATTACAACTAATAACATTCTGGAAATTATGATAAATAATAATTCCCCAAGCATTTTGAAAGGGCGTAAGTAATCATGCGTTGTGTTATTATTGCATTCATGTGTACTTCTCGGCGTCTGTCTGTAATGTAACAAACTTCGGCTAGTATCCCCCCCCCCCCCCCCAATTTCAACATTTTTACAAGGAGCTCATGTACAAAGAGACACACACAAAATATCACCATTCCGGTCCCTAAGAAAAAAGGTTACTGTGGCGACCTGATGAAAATACGGTCAAGAAGGAAAATTTTGTCATTGATCATTTCATGGATTTTAGGCAACCAAGGCATCCGGTTTTATCGAATTTCAACTCCTTCAGTGATGCCATTCACATTGAAAAGAATAAAGAAAAAAAACCTCTCTCTAATAAATCTCCAATTCACTCAGTACTCGTCAAATGTCCGTCCGTGACAGAGTGGTAGGCTCTGTGCTACTTTTTATCACAAAGCCCGCTTAAATGTCTTACACTGAGGACGCTCTTGAGAAATAAAGTTGGAGTCCTAAGGGAACTGGAAGCTCGGCGCATACTCCGTCTGCGATCCGATTTTGTAAAATTTTATTATAGCATTTGATATGAACATTCAAACATGTAAAATCTTAACGATCAAAGTTCCGAATAGTCGTATGAATACCAACACAAAAATTCAGGGCTAATGCAAGCCTCCCTTTAGGAATAAAAGCGAACTGTAGTGACGTCATAGCAAATCTTGCAGTCGGCTACGATTTGAAGCCGATTTGGCCTTTACTCCGACCACAAGGCTTGCAGTTAACCAAAATTTCGATTTTAGTATTGCAATCATTATTCCGAACTTCAAATAAGTTAATTTTACTTGTTTAAACTTTCTATTTAATGCAAAATGCGATTTGTTCGAAATTCGGGTCGCAGTCGGATCGTATAGTGTGCGCCAGGCTTAACTATAATTGATACAGTCATTAAGATTACGATGCACTACGCTTTCTCAAGTAATACTGGATATGATGCCTAAAGATTCCAAAATGCAAATACTTGATGTTCCCTTTTCTGCAAAGTAACTACCAGAGTGCATCTATAATAACTAACAATTTAAAAAAAAAACACGTGCACACGTTTGTATCAATAATGCCTATAGCATTTTCATTTATTTGATGTACGATAAAAGAGCAATGTAGATTAAATGCCTTGCAAGGGCATAAGTGCCGTCACCCGCGGAGATCGAACCTCCGACTTTCGCGTCTCCAGTCAAGCGCCTTAGACCACTCGACCACGGCACCTCCACTGCACTCTGGTAACTACTAGAGGGCGCCATCACTACTATTGCTTTCTTTCTTGATTGATAAAAGACAGGACGCATCTCTTTATGTAGACTGTACAGTTTTGCTTGATTAATTTAGAGAAGTCCTTTTGTCAATATGACTTGCAGTTATGGAATATAGTTCAGAGTAGGAACATATAAAGGGATAAGAATGGAAAGAAGTTGAATTCGTTGTTGTTGATGTTGCTACACTGTTGCTGTTGTGGTTAATGTTGTCGTGGTGGTAGTTCTTATTGTGGTGGTTGTTTTTGTTTTCGTCGTTGTTATGGTATTTCCATCAAGCAATAACATTTTTTAATGATATGCTACCGTATCTTCTTACTGCTCGTAAAACAGATTATATAGTTGTCATGATTAGGAACAGAGTGATAGGATGGAAGGAAGTAAGTTAAATTGCTCCTCCTTCTCGACGTCGCTGATGTTGTATTTCTATGAAATACATACACTTGATTATATGACTCAAGCTCAGCAAAGTGCCTTCAGGCCTAATCAAACAAAATTTAAATGCTTAATTGATTGGCAAGTCCTTCTAATTTCTATATTCTTGATTCAAAATACCTTTCAAAGAGCATGGTTGCCAATAGCACCAATAAAAAGGGGACTATGCAAAGTACAAGGTCCATGCCGACGAGCAAACAAGATAATAATAAAGACGTAAAATAGGTCAATACTTTTGAATTCTCTATGCATATTTAGATACTTTTTGAGGAAGTAACATGATTTCTATATTCAAAAATTGAAGACTGCATTTCATACATTCATGATAAAGTTTGTAAACGTTCGAACCCAGAACAAGTAGAAAAGAGAGAATATAAGGCGAACTGATTGTAGCGTGTAGGAACAACCGTGATCATGGTGATCTGATAGCTATCACGAATTTATGATGTTTTAGTGTAACTTTACGACATTTTGTCTGTGTTTGGAATACAAGAATAGCCAGATTGGGACCTATCCAGTATTTTAAACAAGAAGAAGAGGAAGAAGCGTCACAGGATGGAGTTTTCACATTTTCCGGTGAGAATAATCACTTTCTGTTACTATTCATAACAATAACAACCAACCATTTGTTATGTTTTCAATGCGTGTATCAATTCAAGTGAGTTTACGGGCTTTACCAAAACAAACACTGCCTGATAAAGGCGCTCGAAATTACTTTGAACCTTCCGGCACTGTGCACGACGAGGAAATCTTCAAATCTCACTAATGGGGATATTTAATTCATTGTATGTTTTGTACAATCTCAGGTTCACATACCCGATGCCGATTACGATCACGTTGTCAGTGATGAGTCGACGTCTCCCGTTTTGCAAGACAACGTGTTCGACAGTCCGTTATATGGAAAGGACCACCAAACCAACAATGCAGATTATGATGACGAGGTGCAGGACAACGATTTAGATCAACAATCAAATGACAACGGCAATACAGCATCCGACGTCATGCATGCCTCCCTGTCTGATGACACCGTTATCATCAACCACCAGACAAAGGCAACCGTCATCAATGCCCAATGCACGGACGAGAATGAGGCTTCAGTGGAGTCGAAGATGGACGAGCAAGAAATCGAATCCGTGGATAATGCTGTCTCTAGCAATCACGCGATCGATGTCGAGAGACAGAAGTTTTCTTCGGCGGGGTCCAAGGATGACATCGCCGCCGAAGCGCGACGTATACGGGAAAGGGAGCTCACGATATGTTTTTCAATGTTCGTTGTAGTCGTGGTTTGTGTCGTTCTCGGTCTCGTCATCTTCTTCGCCGGTAAGTCTATTTACATCATCTTGTGGGAGCGATGTGGTATGTTGGTAAAACCTATTGACCATGCTGACTCTCATATGAGGCGTGATAGCTCAGTGGTAGAACAGTGGTCTCTTATCCAGCATGTCCAGGGGGTCCGGGTTCGATACCAAGTCGATGTGCTACTGCCTGTTTGATGAGGTATAAACCCTCATTAACCAGTCCTTTTGAATGGTTATTTAAGCCGTAGGTCCTTTGGTTGCAGTGGCGGCACCAGGATTGTTAAAGTGGGGGGGGGGGATAACTGAATTTTTGGACGATTTTTTTCCTCTTACATTTTGATATAAATTTTGCGAGCGAGCGAAGCGAGCAAACAAAAAATAACCGCTTTATTGGTTTTTAATGCATTTTCAAATAAATATTCTGAAATATGACGAGCGAGCGAAGCCAGCGAGCCAAAAATGGCCACTTTTCTTGTTTTTAAGCTCATTTTAGAAAAGAAATTATAAAATATGACGAGCGAGCGAAGCGAGCGAGCCAAAAATAACCACTTTTTTTGGTTTTCATTCGCAATCTCCAAAAAGTGTGTGTGTGTGGGGGGGGGGGATATATCCCCCATCCCCCCGGGATTTACGTCAATACTTTTAGTGGTCCAATAAACATTTTTCTGTTACACTTGATATAGAGAGAAATTTTTTGTAAAATCAGGTAATGCTTAATGGAGCAAAGATATTGATCAAAACTAGATCATGAACTGAACATTTACATTACAAACTAATAGTGTGCGAGGAAGCCAACAGCGACTGAGTGAGAAAATTTTCAAGTTTTGAAGAGCGGAAAATGGTATTTTAGAGCACTTCATAACTTGAATATGATGCTTATGACAACATCTACTTTACAAATTACTGTATAATTTTTCTTTTCATTCTTCAAAATTTCTGAGGGGGGGGGGCAACTGGGGGGGGGCAAAGCTTCTGAGTGGGGGGGGGGGGGGCAAATGCCCCCCATGCCCCCCCCCCTTGATGCCGCTGTTTGGTTGCTTATTCTAAATACCAGCTTACATTTCGTAGCTTTACTTGAAAGAAACCTTCATACCAAACCAAAGTCACGGGTTCATTCCTTGCCTAATGCTTAATACATCAAAGATGTTTTACCCACTTTGTCTCTCATGTCCCGGATGTAATGAATGAGTATACCTGGCAATGCCGGGGCAGTAGTAGTTGCAAGAGCCCATGGCCGTAGGCAGCGGGGGGGGGGGGGGCAGGGGGGCAGTTGCCCCCCAGAAATTTTGAAAACTTACATTTCTTACTGAAAATTTTCACAAAATCCACGAAAGGTGTGCACCAAATCCTTCAATTTCACTTTTAAAAATACAGAAGCGCCCTCGTGACCAGCTCTCGCCCCCCCTCCCAAGGAAAAAATTTCTGCGTACGGCCCTGCAAGAGCCCCAGGAAGTACAACTAAAAAGGATAAAGCTATACCTTGTGTAAATAAGAAAATATATCATAATTATCATTATTAGCACAGTCTATATGATTGTATACTGATGCAATGTCAAGGTAATCTAAGGGAACCTTTATTTCATTTTGGAATTGATTTAATGCTTCCTTGGAGCTTTGTGTATTTTTTATCAGTCTCATTCTCATGCTCCCTTTTTCCGCCTAAGTGGCCTATTCTTTCATGCCCTGCGAGTACCAGTAATTAGGTTTTGTTCTGGGCTATCACGTCACCATTGATGTACAAGTTTGATCAATACAGTGATGTTTAAACATATAAACAATCCAATATGTTTTCCATGCTTGCACAACTCATCACATTCTTGCTATCTTCCACACTGTTCAATCATTTTAAACTAAAGCTAGTTCTTAGTTCTAATATCTTAACATGCTGAAAGCAAATTGACGATGCTGAACAGAGCACACTGATAGTTCGAAAGACTGTGTGGATGATTTTGTTTGGGGGTGTTTTATTTTTCAAAAGAATATTAGAACAGAATTTTGTTTTTATTCATTTTAACAAGTATCCCTTTTTTCCCCTGATTGTGTATGGACTAGTATCGGAAACCAAGAGAGCATCTTCAACAACAACAACAACAACAGCAACAACAACAACAACAACAACAGCAACAGAAAGCCCTTTAACAACAGGTATGGAACGCAGAAACAGTTTTCAAGTCATTTCATCATGGTATTTGTGCATTTATGTGATTAATATACTGGATTAATTAGTGGTAACCAGAAATCATTGAATAGATTCATACAAATTTATGGTTCTTCTTTTCTTTAAACTCTATAAAGCACAATTATTCTTTTTAAAAAGGGAGAATATGGAGTGTAAATAAGAAACTTTCTCTTCAGGTTTTGTCAGGAAACATATACCCGCCGGCATACTTCACATACATAAGAATTCCTCCGACAGCTAAAGAATACTTTGCCCTTTTTTGTCACATTTTCACGCCCATATTGTCTTTGCCGATGCCAATGCATCCTTTGCCTATACAAATATAATCATCAACCCCCCCCCCCTTCTCTCTCTATCTATCTATCCCTTTCTCTCTTTTATATATCAGCCCATTTTCCAGAGCAACCACCGAACTGTTCCATCATCGTGACGAGGGATGAGTGGGGCGCAAGAACACCCTTAGAGACAGAGCCCCTCTCCATCCCTACCCCATACCTCGTGGTTCATCATACAGACACCAACCAATGTAACACTTCCGATGATTGTGCGAACGTAGTCCGAGGCATACAGGTATGCTTTAGGGTTAAGGTTAGGGTGCTAGATCAGGAGGATAGACAGTGAAAAGGGAGAAAGAAAGCAACCATGTCATTTCTAAACAAAACAACGAAAATATCTTGCTTGAATTCTTAAGTTGCTTAAAGCGATATAAAATATTGATTGACTGATTGATCGGAATTAATATTTATTTCCTTCACATTGGTATACAATGTGAAATACGAGGTATAAAAAAGCCGTAAACTACGACATGTATTTCTTTAACATCATTATGCACATCAATGTTTTCTTTAGAACAAATGTTCTTGTAGTTTTGTTTTAAGATTCAGATTGAGTTGCAGTATTGACCAATAACAAACAAGTTCTTCCAATTCTTCGACAGTTAGAGGATAAATCATGAGCAATAATTCAAGGCTAATTTTCACCCTTTACATTACAGAATTATCACATGGACACCAATGGTTGGTGGGACATTGGATATAACTTTCTGGTTGGCGGGGACGGTTACGTGTACGAAGGACGCGGATGGGACATCAAAGGGGCCCATGCGAGAGAATACAACCAATACTCTTTAGGTAAGGGACCCCCCCCCCAAAAAAAAAAAAAAAACAACAACAACAACAACAACAACAACAACAACAACACACACAAGGGAAGAGAAAATGGAAGTAAAACCTGATAGGAAGGGATTCAGTAACTGAATGATTCCTCTTATTTTCCTTTAGGTGTTGCTATGATTGGTCGATATGCAGACAAACTACCCACGAATGTAATGCTTGACACACTCAACAGATTCATCGATTGTTTGAAGGGCAGGTAAATTAATGTAGCTATGGAATTTTTTTTTAAAATAATGATTGGTTGGTTAATATTATTGATTGATTGTGGGTTGACTGGTTAGTTATTCGGTTGATTAGTAGATTACTAGATTCCTAACTTATATGCTTGTTTGACGTACTGACTTATTAGGCAGGTTAGGTTTTTCACATAATTAATCGATAAATTTACGACTGATTGGTTGCATGTATAGTTGGTTGGTTGGTTGGTTGGTTGATTGGTTGATTAACTGATTGACTGAGTGACTATCTGACTGATTGATTTAATGTCTTATTGGTTATTTGGTTAGATTATTCATTAATTCGATGATACTTGTTTATCGTTTCTTGCTTCTTCAGTTGTTCATCGCTCTGGTTGCTTTGTTCATTTTCTAATTTGATTAACTTCTTGAATTTAAAGACTGTTGAAGTGAATGATAAATTGGTATGGGTTGCCCTTTGCTTTGATGCTAATAAAGAAAGTGTGCTTTTTAGGTTATAAAAAGTGTGTCTTTCATCACGCGAGAAGGAAATGAAAATAACAAAATGTGTTTATAGCCTACTTTAGTTTATATATAACGTCTTTCGCTTTTGAGTACCCCCTCCGTCCGTCTCTCCCTATCTAATTCTCTCTTCTTCACTCCCTCCCTCCTTCCCTCCCTCCTTCCCTCCCTCCATCTCTCTCTCTCTCTCTCTCTCTCTCTTTCTTCTCTCTCTCTCTCTCTCTCTCTCTCTCTCCCTCTCTCTCTCTCCCTCTTTCTTGATAATAAAATACTTGATTTCTTCTTCGTACAACTGTGCAATGTTAGATCCAAACTTGATCCCTGTTACACCCTCTACGGCCATCGTCAAGCAGCTAATACTGAATGCCCTGGGGAAGAGTTTTACAGCTATCTGCAAGAGCATCCGCATTGGGTAAGCAAAATTATTTGACTGATTTCTTCTGTGAATATCTATGGACCATGGCATTCTTTATTTTTAAAATTTAAAGTGGTTGAATTGGGTATTTGCTTTAATATGAAGTGTTTGAAATGACATGCAGGAAAGTTCACGGAAAATTGAAGTTCAGGGCATTATTATTTTTTGAGGGGGGGGGGGGGGGGGGGAGGAGGAGGAGGGCTGACGTCTCTTCTTGCCCGAATATCAACTTTCTATCTTTTAGTTTTGATAATAGGCGATGCGAGCAGTCACAATTTGGCACATGTTTGACTCTTTATAGTTTTTTATTAAGCAAATTATACAAAATATCATACCAAAACAGATATAGATCACTTTGCGAAAACCACCTAACTTTTTAATTTTTCGGTTGTCTTGATGAAAAGATAATATTCGAATCTCAGTTTGTAATCAATCATCTTCGGACAGTATTACGCCCCGCAGTTTACATAATTTTTCACGCTCCGGTGTTCTTTCTTTTGTCTTCCAGAGGTTTACTAATGATTCGAGAGGCAACCCGAATCCTTTAACACCCTGTGATCGTTAACTCGGGTAATCACCCTCGGTGCATCTTCGGAAAGAGTCGGTTCCTACTTCGGATGAAATCGTCACTGTTCAGGAAAATATGCAGCATGATGATGATAATGGAGAATATGGGCTGTTAAAACTGTTGAATAGTTAACGAAATTCCTTCTATGTATAATGAAAATTTAAAAAGATGTCGACTCGGTACTTATTTCCGATTAACATGATAAAGTCGCCAACAATTAACCATAGGCCTACGGAAAATAGTCAACAATGATGATTATGGAGAAAACGCAGTTGAAACTGTTGAATAGCTAACGAAAGGCATGTATGTATAAAGGAAATGGAGAAAGCTGTGGGATTCGGTGCTTACTTCGGATAAAGTCGCCAACAACGATTCCAGAAATAGCGAAGAATGATGATTATAGAGAATACTGTTAACTATTGAATAGTTGATGAAAGATGTACGAATTATCCTTCTACTTGTATAATGAACGTACGAATAAACAAATATTAATGATAGGAAAATGAAATAGTTATAACAATGATAATGATGATGATGATCGTTATGATGATAATGATTATAATGATTCTAATACTGATGGTGCTCATGATCATGATGATAATAATTAAGAAGAAGGAAAAAAAAGAAAGAAGAGGAAGAAGATTTAGAGAAATCAATGGACATATTTTTACTTTTACATCTCGATTACAATGACGAGACCGCCTCTAGACCGACAGCAGACCGACAACAGACCGAAAGACATCAGGCCGACATCAGACCGACAGACATCAGGTCGACACCATATCGTCTACCACACTGACACCAGACCGATACTAGGCTGACACCAGCCCGAAACCAGACCGACAACAGGCCGACACCAGAGTGACATCAGACCGACAGGAGGCCGACACCAGCCCGACATCAGGCCGACTCCAGACCGACTCCAGACCGACATCAGACTGACTCCAGACCGAAACCAGACCGCAACTGGACTGACAAAAGAATGACACAAGACCGAAACCAGACCGACACCTGACCGACAACAGACTGCCATTAGACTGACAACAGGCCGAATCCAAAAGCAAAAAAAAAAAAACCCAAAAAAAACCCCCCAAAAAACCCCAAAACCAAAAAAAAAACCCCAAAAAAGAGCAAAAAACAAAACAAAACAAAACAATACAAAAAAAAACAAAAAATTGAAGAAAGAGTACATCACACCGATGAGTGTAATTATTCTAATTAGTTTTTGTAAAAAAAAATTAAAGTGGTTGTGTAAAAATTAAAACGGTTGTGAGAAAATAAATTTCGTTGTTCCCCCATCGCCAATATATAAAGTAAAATCTTACAAGGAGAGCCGATAATTAATTTCATCATAGACAGAAGATGAATTTCAATGCAGTGTTTTAATCAACTTAAAAAAAAAAAGATGCTTCGCATGACCGGCATCCGACTATCAGGCTGTTTTAATTAACAGGGCGTGCTGGCGTTTGAATCGCATCATCCATTACATCAGCAAATCACTGCCCTTTGTTTTAGAGATATACACGCAAGGTCTTGCACTTTTCATGAGCGCATGTTCTCAGAAAGACGCACCGCGGTACAGTGGTTTTTAAAGACTGTATACCGCGGTACAATGGTTGCAAATCATGGATATCATCACTTATAAAACAGTGAGTTATAAATACAACTCGTCGGCAGTGATGCATATTACCAAATTGATTATATTATGGCCAGCAGCACACGTGAGAAATCATTTTTTTTCTTCAAACATTCAAGCAAAATCGTTGTTAGTCATGCTTTTCGCGATCGGTGGCGTAGCGTCGCGCCTCGTCGATCGGTTCAGTCATTGAGGGGACAATTATGGCGTTGAGTTGCTTACTCGGGTTGCTTACTCGTCCTTAACACTCAGTAAGATCACACTGCTGAAGATTTCGGGGAAAATAATTTCATTTCTTTGTTCATTCTTTCCCCTACTTTCCTTTATTTTCTTACCCTTTATCCCTTTCTCTCTATTAAAGTTAAGATCGAGTGCCACCACGGACTTGTTTTACACCTATGACACACATACACCCCCCCACACGTCCACACACACACATCGAGTAAATATGCCTAACCATTATTTCAAATAACGTCAGGCCAGTGATATAATTTTCGACAGCTGATTTGCTTTCAAAAATATTAGTGATAACCAATCGTTCATGCAGTTGTTCTCTCCCTTTTCAAAAGAAAACTAAAGCAATACTTTACTTCAAAATACACTAAATAAAGCAGCCCCGTCACCATTCTCAAGATATAGGCCTACTCGTGTTTATCATATAAGTTCCTTGTTTGTTTGTTTGTCTTTGCTTTTAGTTTGTTCCCTTATCTTCTTTTTTCTGCTTACATTTTGTTTTGATTTCTATATACCCAACAGCCTTCAAATCACAGTACCTACGTATGGAATACTCTCCCTCAGGTTATTAGAAATAGCAGTTCTGTCGATGTCTTCAAAAATAATCTTAAAACGTATCTGTTTAATTTGGCCTACAAATGATTTTCATAATCTCTCATGTCCTTACCTATCCCATTGCACTTTTGTCTATTTGTTATGTAATTTCATCTTTTGCACTAGTTGCGCCTTGAGCATTTGATCATCGAGTGGATTCGGCGCCTTACAAATCTTACAGTTATTATCATTATTATTATTATTATTATTATTATCATGGAGACTTGTTTCAACACGGCCATCATTTTTTCATTTTATACATTGTAATATAGGCTTGATTATATCCAAATATCATGTGATTTTTAACGGATGTTTATATGACATGATATATGTGCATGCACATACATTTGCTTTGTTTTGTTTTAGAGATGAAATATATAAACGAACGAACACAGTGTCATCAAATACTTTGTCATAAAGTAAAAAAAAGTTTATTTTTGTCATTCTTTATTTGAACATCTTCCCGTACATGCACCCAGCTGAAGCTCTGTGGTCGTGTTTTAATGCCATTTGATTTCCTCAATACGACCCATTGTAAGGTTTCATCCCCCTTTTTTGCCCAAGAAAACAACTGATGTAAAACTTTGTAGGTCTTCATTACATTCATTATCTCTTAAGAAATCCTACAATGGATGGTTAAAAAAAGAAAGAAAGAAGGAAACAGAAGCCATACGCAAAGATGAGATGAAAGAAGCAAACTGGGTTGCAAACGGTTGATGAAAAACCTAGAGTTATTTAGTATCATTTTCATTTTATGCCCTGTAGTTTTCGTAAAGCATGTGTTCCTGCATATGGGTCTTCCTGTTGTCGATCCAGCATTCTTGTATATGAATTTCGTATTCATAATTACAAGTCGCAGGGATATAGAGCGCCAATCGTGGGTGTTTAGATTCAGGCACGGATCCGGGGGGGGGGGGCGAGCGGGCCTTGGTCCCCCGTTACAAAATTTGTGTTTTTAAGCCCATTTATGACCATTTTGTGTACCTCGCCCCCCCCCCCCCCGAAAAAGAAAGGGGAAAAAGAAAGAAAAAAAAAAAACAAAAAACAAACGCCGAAATGGCAAATGTAATGTACAACTATTTTTTTTTGGCTTGTTGCTAAATTTAGATTTTTCTTTTTGGACCTGTAATAGGATACGCCTACTCCCCTAATACGGTTTTTACGACACACGCAAAAAGAAAAAAAAAATATGCACCCTCCCCATCAAATCCTGGATCCGCGGCTGTTTAGATTTAATTCCGGTTCGGTCTCCTGCTCTTCCAGGGACACAATATACTAAATGAATGTAATGAAAGTATTTTTTTCATTTAATTTAATTTAATTTATTTCCATCAATAGTTTAAAAATACATAGATACAAAGTATAAAAACACAAGATAGAAGAGACAGTAAGAAAAGCAAAAAAAAAAAAAAAAAAAAAAGCTTTATAAACAGCTGCCACCTTTAGTATAAAAAAACAATATTATATACATGTACATGTATAATAGAAATAGATGAAGATGGGCATATTAAATGGATATCATACAAGATAATATATTATAATTCATTTTAAAGAACAACAACTAACGATTAAAATAAAAATTTAATCAACCAGGACAAGCCCAACACAGACAAGGTATAATGCCAGACAAAGAGCCTAACATTTTCAGTAGCTTATAACATTTGTCGGTGATTTTCACCGACAAAACTCTTCATGAAATGCTCCCTTGGTCTCTTGACTCCGAGTCTCGACAGCAACAATGGTAATCCATGCTGCAATCTCCAGACAGAAAAAAGACAGAAAAGATGCAGAGTTGTAAACATTCAAGGAAAGTTGAGAATTTGATATAAACATGATCATTGTTTATTTCGCAATGGAACTCATGATCGTAATAACAGAGGTAAACAAAGAAAGCATATACATTCAAATTCTGAATCGACGCGTGTAAACAATAAAAATAAAAGGTTAAACTATCGATTACTCAATAAAGCTGTGTAACTGTTGTCCGCTAACTTGTTCTTAAAATAGTATTAGAGCGTTTATATTGCGACCGCGCTATGATTATGCCGAGGGGTGGAAGCAGTGAAATAGACTCTACTATTTTGTCTTTTTCGCGTCCATGTGCATATCCTGGCCACAGTTTTTTTTAAATGAATTACATGTAAGAAAAAAGAGCCTTTTCTCTCACATCGTGCTTTCAATATAAAAAAGTAGGGCGAAGTGATTCGCTTGTGACGACGCACGGCAGTGCGTGCGTACGTAGCACTGTGGTGTCACGAACGCGTTTGCTCATTTGCAAATGAAAGCGTGAGAATTATGAATTCCACAATAGCTCGGCGGTGTGGGTATCGACTAAATCATTGGGAGGGCTTGCTGTATAGATTTATATTCTATGCCTTCTCTTATAATAAAAACCACACTAATCAAGTGTCTTCTACAAGTAGGAATTACTCTTGCCTCTCTTAGAAGGGATGAAAAGGGCTCGGTGAGCACGCACGGTTCCAGATGCAAAGCGCATTGCCATGGTAACCGGTTATTTTATGTTATCGTTCGCTGCCGCTGGAGTGCAACGTAAAAGAGGGAGTTGGCGCCACGAGAAAGTCGGGTGCACTGTCTACTGGAGACAGCCCTATGCTGCCGAGAGTTCTGAAGTTTGCTCGTAGTGTTGCTGCAATCGTGTCAATGCTTATTTGACTTGGAGGATTTCAAACCGAATAGGTACGTACGTATATACAGAGATCATTTCCATTAGATATGATTACATTATCTCTATATTCAGTTTAAGATATGTAGCAAGGGATTGTTTGTTATGCCTACTGAGAGATGCAACGATTTAAACAGTATTAGGTTCCTTGAATTAACTCCTGAGGTTGAACCTGTTTGTCTGATACATAATTTCTGGCAAGTTAAAATAAACTCGGTTGATTTGATGACTGACGGATTTGATGCATGTTTACATGCCATTTAATTTGTGGCTGGTCGTCTGAATAAGGTTATAACACTCCTATAAAAGATGACCACTTTACAGATTTTATGACATCAGTATCTGATTCAAGTTTGGAGTCTTGAATGTGCAGATGAAGTAGTACATATATTACTTAATATCATGTATCTTTCTCAATATTTACTTCAGTTACACTTGTCCTAATTTCCCTTATCTTAACATTGTCATCAAGAAGCAGCATCTTTATCATAATCATCATCATCACCACCATCATCGTCACTATCATCATCACTATCATCATCATGATCACCACCATCTTCACTATCATTATTACCACCAGCTTCGTAAAAAAAAAAAAAATCATTCTTATGATCACCATACATTTTAGTTTTTTTCTCTGTCTCTATCATTTATTAGTTTAATTGTACTGTCTGCACAAGGCAATAACTAATAAAGGAGATTTTTTTTTCAAATTAATGGTTCGAAAATAAAACGAAATTTCATTGAATCGTTCGACATTTAATCTAGAAATAAAAATCGATATTTCTATTCAATAATCTATCTTTCATATTTTAGTTTTTAAATATTTCTCTCGGTAAACATTATTATGCATTGCATGATTAAGGGTCGGCTTTGCACTTGATCCTTTCATGTCCATTGAGTTTTATTGTATACCCTTTTCAAATAAAAAATATGATTTTTCTTCTAAAGACATGAAAGAGGATGGCGGTTATTGTAATCTTTTTCGAACAATATTACATCTGAAAAGTTGCTACATTTTGACACAAAAGGGGAGCCCTTCAAAAGAATCTTGATCAATAGTCCGTGTGCTTTCAAAGGCGAATGAAATGTATAGTCATGCAAGATAGGAAACCGTTCGACTGAAACCAGAATTATATTTAGTACAATGTGGTTGTTGTAATCTTTTGAAAAAGGGGAAAAATGAGGTGCATGATAAAACCATTTCTTGTATATAGTTACTGCTTTGACATGAATTTAAGTATGAAGGGATATCTTTTGAAAACTTTCTTATCATTTTCTTGTTGGGATCTCTGATGTATGATTTAATAAATAGTAAGTTGAAGGAAACGATATTTAAAATGAAAATGGGGAAATAATGTGGAGTGGCTTTTGCTGAATTTTCTCAACCCTTTGACGAGATACATCTCTCTGTCACTATGATCAAAGTATTATAGCTCCATGCAGCTTATCCCCATTTCTCTCTTAATTGGGATCTCCCTCCGCATAAAGAAAGAAGGACAGAAAGGATCTATGATAAAACAAAGAAATTCGTAAAAGTTCATCTTTTAGATGGAAAGAGAGAGGGGGAGAGTAATGCATCGGAACGCGCCGGATGCGAAGATCTACAAACCAAACAGACTGGCAACAAAAGAACTACAATTGCTTGGTTCGAGTTAATTGAAAAATGTCATTACTGGAGAGCTTTCAAAATTGTAGCAAACATCCCTGCCTTTTAAATCTCCATCAGTAAATTAGGGATAGAGACCTAGAGAGATGAAAGGACGAGGTGAGAAAATGGATGATGTTAGTGGTGTCATCTTCACACCTTCGCGCTAAGATGCTGATGGGATTACAGAAAATCGTCGCCGCCTGCTCGGTCGGCTCGCCTAAGCAGATGGAGAGAGCGAGGAGAATGGGTTGAAAGGGTCGGGCGACAGTGGAGGATGACGTGGGTTGCGTCTCTCGGTAAATACAAGGGTCCCTGTCTCGATATGTTCGAGGGCTAAAGGATGACATTGTGGCGTTAAAAGTCACGGATAAACTTGGTTTCGCTAAAACGATCTTATGCGTAAGGAAGTAACATTGTTTGGGGGTCAGAGGGTCGTATGGAAAGTGAGGAAGTTCACGATGATGTGCTCTTCATCTTTTGGAAAAGGACAGCCGTCAAATCTGTTGTGCTGATATTCGTAAAGAGTGACTCGTAGCATCTTAATGCTGACACAGTTTGTACAAAATAACCCTAACCTGTCACAGAAATGAATATTTAAGCGAATGGTCAGTGCGTTCTATAATATTGACACGTGTTTTTTTTTCTTTAAAAAATATCAGAATTGTGAATTGATTCAGGAAGTGTCAATCAATGAATCAATCAAACAAAGGTTATATTTCATTTCATCTTGTTTAGCCTATGGGCCTACTAAACTAGCCTAGACAGCTATAGAGAAAGGGATTTTCAAAATTTCATTTTGTTAATTTGTTTGCCTTTAAATTGAGGCAGATTATATAGGAATGTCACTACCTGTACATGCTAATTTCCACTCCAGAACCCTACCTGTATCTGCAATATAGTCATGTGTGATGTGTTCGCCTATGTAAACTATGTCGTATTTAGCTCAATATGCCCTTGCATGCAATATTCATTGTCTATGTATTCCACGATATACATACCGGTTATCGATCATCGGCTCTGATTGCTTGCCTACGTCACAATCACAAACGATTTTAATCAGTGCGTTAGATTAAAGGGATAATCTTTGGATCACAGTTAATTTATTAGAATCTATTCACGGTTCGCGTACATGTAGTTGGTATTTAGCAAATGATTTATTGCTAATTGAAGTGGGGTTAAGTGCTTTACCGATTTACTGTCAAGTAAAAAGATTTGCAGAAAGAACATAAATTCATAAAAAAAAATCGTTCAAAGATTGTTATATGGAAAAGAAATCGTTAGATAGAAATTCTTAAAAAGAATTCGTAGTAATTATACTATCAACGGATGGCATTCCATATTTTCGACTGCGTATTTCGGTATTCTCTTCTAGCACTGTATGTTTCATCCGGTAAAACAGGTCTCATCTATATACCTCAATGTATTATGTTTTGCTGTTATGTTATGTCTTGCATTGTCTAATTTACACAATCGTACAGTGTTCTTGAAAATAAGCAACCTGGATCTTTCTTACATCTCCCCCTTTTTTGTTTTCTTTTACCTGTAACGGCGGTACTAGAAAGGGAAAATTGATGAATAATCTGAATGATTTTTTGTTTCTGAAATCGAAGAGACTTCAATAGTAGATCTACCCTTTAATATCCAGTCACGCTAACAAATTCATACCCATGGCATTCGTATGAATGGAATATTCATGTTTAAACCCGCACTATCCATGCTATCTGGGTCATTTTGATTTGACTAATCTATCGTGACATAATATGACATTTGCTTTGGATCTATGAATATGATTACACTAACATGTCAAGCAGCATATCTCTCACTTGTACGGCCGTTGTTTATAAGGTACAAACGAACGTCAGCCAAGTGAAATATTAATGTGTTGACGTAATCTCTCTCTCAAACATATGTCTGAATCGTACGTTACACGCCGGATGAAATTATATTGTGTTATCATATATTCGTGTAGTTACATGTTATAAGGAAGAGGTTAAAAACACGATCATGACTATAGAATACCATTGTATTATATGCTACCGCATAATTTGTGTATTTATTCGACTGCACATTTGATATAGAGGATATGTTATTTCTCCGTAAAATATTTTGCTCTCTTTTCATATTACACTCTCTCGATAAATACATTCTTTATGTATTTATCGTCCATTTATTTTGTCATCTCCCATTTAACTCTTTTAACATGTTTAATTACATGCATTCTTTACGACACATTTCATTATATATATTTTAATGTTACTGGTAACCTCTGTTTCTCTAAATTGTGATTAAACACATTTTTTGTTCTTGGGCAGTTCTGCAGAAATCCATTCATTCCTTTCACATATAAGTATGCTTGATAAATCTTTAGAGAGGAGGGGGATGTACTTTACTTAGGGTTCATTAAATTCATAATATTATAACATTTATTTCAGTCTGATTTGATATCGCATTCATATCTAGCTGTTACAGCCAGAAAAATAGATTCCTCCTCAGTGATCAATTTAAGGAACCTAACAATTTTCAGTGGGTGTTAAACCTGATATCAAATAAATTATTTCTGTGGGTTTATATATACTGAGTTTAGCAATAGCTAGAGCTTCATGATTAATGATAAATGTTTCTTGCATTATTACAATTTGCACGCCTTACATGTGATGCGGCATTTTCTTATAATTTTGGAATCTTATTCTTTTCAGTTCTTATTCCCATCATTAGGAGTTTTTATATATACACCAGTCAAACCTGCTTTAGCGACCACCTGTCTATAACAATTACCTGTCTATAAAGGCCATATTTCCCGTTTCCCTTGAATGCGGTTTCTCTTTGGAGCATGTACTGAAGGAAACCTGTCCATAAAGACCACCTGCTTATAAAGACCATTTTTCTTGTCTCCCGTGGGTGGTCTTTATAGACAGGTTTCACTGTATTATCCAAATTTCTAGCTTGGAAAACTTTGCAAACAGATGATGAGTCTATGATATTCAGTGCCTCAGCTGCTTTGCGAGCCGTAATCATTAGCATCTACAGGGAAGCCATGTTAAAACTTACTCCCAAATAATCAAAATGTCCATCATCTAATACTCACAATACCATGCAATCGATGCACTGCTTTGATCTGAAGAGCTCATTTGCTAAAGAAGATGTTCATATCTTTGTCCCTATAGGACTTGGTAGGTTTTTAGACGGATTAACGGATCATCGACAAGGAAAGAACTGCGGGATACTCCAGGCATGCCAGGTGGTCAATGCTAGGGATTATTGCCTTTTTTGGTCTATGGATTTGCAAGTTTGTGAGAAAATAATGATTCTAACGTCGACGAATTCCTTATTTTCCCCTTTATTCTCGTGTCGCAATATGGCATCCTTCGTGACTCTATAGGGTAATTATACTATGTCCAACCAACTTCAGGCAATATTTTTACCCAACGCGGGAAGCATATTGTCCAGTTAGGGTAAAAATAAGCAGTAATTTCTTTAGAATGGGCAAATTTTCCATCAAACTGGATAAAAAGAAATGCCCAAAGAAATGCACAAAGTTGGTTGGACACATAATTACCCTCATGGCACATTTTTACCCAATATTTTGTGCGTCTTCTTTTGTTTTCTTCTTCTCGTCTTTATTCTGGAAAATGGTCGCTGATAGTAACATGGACGAATTCCTTCCCCTTCTCCTGTCACAGTATGGCATCCTCCTTGACTCTACGTCTCTTTGGCATTCCATTCTTTTTTCTTCTCCCTTCTTGTACATCTTTTCATCACGCTCATACTTTACATCAAACATTTCTTTAAGATTTTAATTCAATCACGTACCGCCTCTAATTTGTTTCCGTCTTTTCCTCTTTTTCATCACCTCCTGCCTTTTTCACCTCCCTTGAAGAAGGTCCTTTTTGGACACCTCCCTTTACAATGTGGACACAAAGAACTTCAACGCTCATAACCTATCCCCTTCCTTTGTTACAGAGCATGCAAAGTGCAATATGAACAGCGAGTCGAAAGCACAGATTGGGTTATTCCTAAATCGGGTCTTTTTACTTCCCTATATCGGCTTATCTACAAGCTCTAATCTTCTATATCTTCTATGCTTTTGTTCGATGTTATACCAGTAAGTACTCTTTTGTTAAGCATGATAAGTGCCCTCTCTTCCAAGTATATAAAGGGAAGTGTATATGAATGTAAAAGGAAGTCATTGGAGAAGGTATAAGAACACTCTGCATGATTGGTGTCGGGGAAAATAATTCGTGTTTTACGTTCGTTTTTCTGTGAAGGAATGTCAGAAAACGGTACATAAAAAGGCTAATATCTGAAAATATCTGTATAATATGTATGTAATACGGAGATTGATATTGGTATAATACCAAGTTTATATTGGTTTTTTTTTTCTCTCTCTCTCATTTTTCCCTTTTCCACCACAGGCATGAACTCCTTCCTGGGCATACTTCACCTGAGTTCGTCCCGCCCTCTGCCAGATGACTGAGCAAGTTCATCCCTTCTCGCGACTGTTGCCCCTACGACAACAGTAGCTACCTCCTCTGAACTTAAATAAAAGGAGAAATCAAGCACTCTTTTCAACATCACGTTGGTGCAGAAACTCCGCAGAACCGAGCGCAAATAACTCAATCACTGCGTGTGGTTGCTTTAACCACAAGCAGCACACTTGAATAAGCACACTATACAAAGCAACCAATAATAATAATTCCATTTTTTGATGAATGGCATCGCGGGCATACACTGGTTGCTGGGGTGACGAGTCTTTGTCCCCCGAACCTTAGATAAAAGAGCATAAGGGGGTAAAGAAACCCAAGCGAACGTGGGAACCGAGTCCAGTCAAACCTGTTGAAACATATTTCATAAAAGATGGAGAAAAGGGACATAATGGATGTACACCTGTTGAATACGAGCTGATACAATTAACGATTCTGCTAATGGAGAGACGGTAAAGATATCTGGTGCGGTCGCACATATGTGTTTCTGCAGAACTCAGTGACAAAACGTCGGTTGTGATTTATATTTTTGTTGAACGCGGGAAAAGTTCCTTCATCGAATGCTACCATCCGTTACCAGTAATTATTTGATTTTTGCAACTTAACTAGAGAGTATGATACTGTTTGAGAATAAGAAAAAAATTGAAATGACGGTTACATCTGTAAGTGGGTGAAATAAAACTGGAGATTGCAATTTCCTCTCACCTAATTCTTTTGTATCGATTGCTTGTGTACCTGGTTGCAGAATTAACAAGCAGGAAGTATCACAAGAAAATGTGTCTTTCGAAATGAACATTTTGGAAATTCATTCAAATCGAATTTCAGCGTCATACTTCCTGTAAATGTGACAGTTAAGCAAGTGATTTCCTCAAGCTCTGCTGAAGTAAATGCAATATTTTCCAACGCAGATTCCGTGGGTTACTATTCTTTGATAAACCATCATCTTATTCACAGCTGCGAAGACGCTGTTTGCAAAACCCTCATCTCGAAGGAGGCACAAAGGAATTATTTGAGTTTTGAGTAGATGTTCAAACTGAGGAAGCACAGCCCTGGGTGTGTTGACTTTAGACCAACACTGAGAGAAAGCTTCTAACAGATAATACCGACAGTTCTTTTAAGACACTTCAAAACAATCAAGATCGAGAAATTGGAGCTCTAAATTTGACGAGACAAGGATCATTCCTTGCGGTACAGAGAATTATTGGAAATATGGCGAATTACAGTATGATTTATTTGATGTCATTGGTGTTGCTTCTCGTTTTGGTGAACGACAAAGCTGAGGCGCAGGGAAACCAGCAAGAAATTATCGTTCAGCCCAAAGACACCAACGCCATCCGCGGAGAACTGGCGACGTTTTATTGTACGATCACAAACCAGATGGGTGTGCCGTCGTGGTCGAAAGACGGTCAGATCATCGCAATCAAGCCAGCCGATACCACGGGCGACACCGGCGACCACCGCTGGGCACTCTTCGGCAACGAGACCGCAGGCGAGTTCAATCTCCAGATCGTGAATGTGGATGATTCAGACGCCGGCGTGTATACGTGTAATATATCGGAGCCGTCGTCTGTCGGGCCGTCATCGACTGGGTATCTGTCGTCGCAACCTGCAGCCCTCCACGTTCTCCCGCCTCCCGAGGGCGATTTCCCTGAATGCCTCATCAGTATTGAAGGCACATTGGAGGTTGGAGAAGCCGTTGAGTTTACGTGTGCCTTCAAATCTACAAACACTCAGACACGGGTGAGTCACAGGCCAATATCCAGCCATCAGGCCCTAAATTAACATTACTTGGTATTTTTTTTTTTTTTACAAAAGTATATTTACGACATGCCGGTCAAACCAACCTGCATGTTTTTACACAGTAAAACAAACCCTGTTATTTTCAGATTATGAGACTACTGGAGACACACCCTGTATACTTCTAAAAGTATAAAGTGTGTATTCATTAAATTTCAAAATCTCTTCACAAAAAAAAGCATTAGAAAAAAAAACCTTATGAACGAAGTGAATTTGCATCATTCAAATTTGATAATCTTCATGCAAAGACATGCATATCCTAATGAGGATATTAATTAGCACAGTAATAGACACAAATATCGAATATTATGCTTCTTTTAAAAGATGAGAATGTGTATCCGTCATAATAACGTATCTTTCGCCAAGTGCATTATCTCAAACCGCGTTGCTCTTCAGACATTTACGATTATCTCCAAGGTCATATCGCGCATTTTTCCAATTTTCCATTACTAAAGGGCATTCGTTCTAACAATTCCTGTGATATTCTGTCGTAATCATGGACCCAAAGAGAACAATTACATCGTGCATACAATTCGTCCAATTGTTCGTCAGCTTTGTATTTAAAGGTCTCTCCTTATCAGTCCCTAGTCATGAATACCAATATCATACTGCCTCCCTGAATATTCTATGTTCGTTGTCATCTGACATGTCTAATCTGACCAGTGAAAAGCATAACCTTGAAATTTTGCTCAGATATTCATTGAAATGAAAAATTAGCACGTGGACCATGCATATTGACAGAATGCTTTTTAATCCAGCCTGCCTGGGTAAGATTGGGAATGATTTTATATCATGTTCACGGATTTTTTATCTAGTGTATTCATATCAGTTTGCCTAAAGATACAATCAACTATTATTCTCAATCTCAGTTCTGGTTTTAACATTTCTGTTCATAAATTCACTGACCACAATACTGCTATCTAAATACATGTAATGCTTTTTTTTCTTGACAGTTTCACGATACTATTCAGTCTAAACACACTACGGTTTAAAATGCAATATGATCAGATGATATGAACTATGATTATACGTCAAACTATAATCTGCTCAAGCTAAATGAAGCAAAACCTGATTAAAAAAAAAAGAGAAGAAATTACCAGAGGTTATGACGCATATATCTTAGAGCTATATGATATTAAATCAGAAGGTGAGAGAATCTCATTGGGCTCTTGGTGAGGAAATTAAGTCCGTGGTGCGTTAAAGATCCTGCAGGCTTAAAGATTATTTTCATTTTGCTGTGGAGAATAATGAATATGCAGTTTATTAATTAAATGAACTTGGATCAAACGCAAACCTCTAGACAAGATTTATTTGCAAAGGCTAATCACGTACACACAGTCTCAGTTTGTTCGATTTTTAGTGCCATGCTGTGGATTATACTGTCGATGTCCCCGCAGTTTTCATTTTACATTTACGTGGAAGGGAATATTTTCCGTTTTAAATATTTTCAAGGACTATTACACAATAGCAAAGGATGTGAACGTGAATATGCAATTACAACTTGATCTCAAATTCAAGCTGCACATAGTCTAGTTTGTTTGTTTCTAAGTTATCACGGCAGTGAAACTTAACGTGTTTTACATTTTTTATAGGAATTTTTTGGAATTTAATTGTCTGGTAATCCCCACAGTGTTGACAGCCATGTTAGCGGAATTTTGCTTTTCATTCTAAAAAAAAAAGTTCAACATCGCCCACCCCCCCCCTCCCCGTTCAAAATATTGAAACAACACCTTTATAGAGGGATCCAGCATCTTGTAAAAGAGGCTGGACCTCTAACGTTTTCAGAAAAAAAATATGACAAGAAAAAACAAAATAAAACAAACAAAAACAGGCCAAAGATGCCCAATTTTATTGTAGATTTGTGTTCATTCGGGCACGCCATTTTTATTGCTAGGGGCAAGGTTGGGTGTGCCCCCCCCCCCTTTGAATTCGTCACTGCACCTGTTGGGTGAGCAATATGGAGACATTTAACCCGTTGGCAACTAGAACCGGGTGGCCCCTGTAATAATATGATAATTCAGTAGCGAACTTGTTAATCAACATGACATGGGTTACACCGTTCATTATACAGAATCACCTGTCTAAATAGCCAAATATCACACGAATATTCATTCATTCATTATTCATACAATGGGGGAATTTTTAATCATGCACCTCGTAATGCAAACGTATCAAACTAACAATTCATCATGGCCTCGCATAAATCAAATTAACACTTTATCAACATATCAAACCGTACTAATGGGAAAATGTAAAGACAGCTTTAAAACGTACAATTAGCTCAAATCATACAAATTTCTTAGTGTTTGCTTCTACAGTTTTTTTTTAAAACAGAAATATCAAAGGTTTTGTTCAAATTTAGTTCATCTCATCTCACTAAGATGTTTTGTGAAAGGATATAGAGGAAGAGGGCAACCCAAACAACAACATCTTGAAATTTATAAAAAGAAAAAAAAAGCTTTAAACAATAACACACAACAAAACAAGCAACAAAACAAAGCAAAACTAAAACGCAAGCCCAAACTACAGCCCATTTGGTACAAGAAAGCACAGGTCATTTACCTTTTATAGTATTCAATTTGAGACTAGTTTGAATAGAAGGCCGGGTCTGCTGCACTGGAATTATCATTTTTTATGAATTGAAAGAAAAAAAAAAAATCATTTCACAATAGCATTGTCGACCGAGGTGGTCGAGTGTGTTGGTTATTCTGACCTTGATAAATTAAGGCGATCTAATTTTGATAAATACGTGAGAAGTGCATGTACATGTAGACATGCGTCAGGTAATCGTCTGACAGAATGATGTATAGTGACCGTTGTTGGATAATTTGCGAATACCCTATTGCAATGTAGCTGTGATTACGCAAAAGGACTCATTTCTAATATTGATAGGTTACACAACACATGTATGTTAAATGTATTAAACCGTCTGCTCCATGAGAGGATAATATCTTATCAGGGGATGTAACATAAAAAATACAAACCGTCTGCTCCATGAGAGGATAATATCTTATCAGGGGGTGTAACATAAAAAAATACAATTAATCTATAAGTCTATGGCAGGCCATGTACTAAAGAGTTACAATTGATCGTAAGATTGATTGTGTCTCTTTATGTTACACCCCCAGAATTTGTGGATTATATCTCAATAATATCATTTATCTGTGTCAGGAACTGCTATCATTTAAGTATTTTCGTCTTTTTAATCATAATTCCAGCTCTACTGGACTAAACAAGATGACGAGGCCTTCATGCCGACAAGTCCCGAGACTCACATCCGACAAGGCTTTATAGTCACTCAGTTCTACCATAGTATCACCCGTGAAGATCACCTATCCACATTCCAGTGCATCGCTGAAAGCCCCGAACTACCATCCCCACGCTCCTGCACCACGGGCTTTATTGTAGTGCGTCACGTCCCCGACGTTATGATAACGCCTGCGTCGCCGTCAGTACGCCGTGGCGACCGCGTCAACTTCACATGCCTCATTAAATCATCGTATCCAACAGATTTCACATACTCCTGGACTTACAAGGGCTCACCAGTGGAAGCTTTTGGGGAGAAGATCATTGTGACAGGTACGCAGATATCTATTAATGACGTCGGGGATGGTGATAATGACGCAGTTGTTGCTTGTGAGGCCGTAAATGAGGTCGGGTCTAGTCGTGCTACCGCGGTTATAACTATCGCCACAACATCTCAGAACAACATTTATACCTGGGTCATTCCTATCGCCATTGTTGTGGCAATCATTCTCATCATCCTGATCATCATATCTGTGGTCTTTGAATGTAAATGTTGCTGCAGGAGATACGTCCGCAAGAAGAAACTAACGGCGAATGGATGGTCTGCTGAACAGTTTGTAATGGAGACGCGGTTACACGTGCCAGAAAGACGCAACAGTGACACCACAACTGACTTCTTCATGGCTCGTGACATCACCACCCCTACGAGGGCTTCCTCGAGAAGTGAGCAGCAGCGGAACCAAAGAGCTGATATGACCTACATCCAGGAAACAGCCATCGATAACGTTAGTCAGATACGTTCCCACTCTCAGCAGCGCCACTACGGAAGCTTCGGCGTCGAGGCACGCAAGCAACGGCCACGAAATGCAACGTCCAGCCCCTACCAAAATGGCGTCTCTAAGATGATGGGGTACACCCAAGTGGACGCACCGTCTCCTGAAACGAACGTCAGCCCCGGGTTCAGCGACTCCGGACTCGATTACCAATCGTCGTTTGATGAAAGTCGAAGCCCGACGCCCAAAATAGACTCGACGCCGCCTTACGCGAATGTACGACGAGGAGGCCGTGGGTCAAGGGTAGGCGGCTCTCGACTCAGTGTGCAGGAAAGGCAACATATTATGGATGAGCTATGATAGCTACTTATGTCCTTTTTATATACAAAAGAAAGTTTTGCGTGATTGAAAAAAAAAAATCTGTGCAATATGCACTTTCTGTTTCGTTTATTTTGTGCGCAGTTTTAATATGAAGAAATAAATTTATGCTTGCTGTTCGTTCAACTTACCGGCGGATAAACATGAAAATGAAAGACTCCCGTGTTATCATGGCAACCTAGGCTGGTTGAGTGGATTAGTTTTGCTATTGTTTTAGGATAATAAGGCATATAATATCCGTCCCGACACAGTCACATTGCAGGCGCGTAATCTTTGGTAGACCCAAATTGCCATTTGGCCTGTCCTGTACATAATTATTTTTGGTTATATCTTTCAAGCATTATCATTCCTTCATCTTGTTGAATATTACTCCCGATTTCTTCTCCACAAAATAAAATTGCACGCGCAACTGCAATGACTGTAAAGTACAATAATAAAAAAAAAAAACCTTCTAGTGCCTTCGCTGTGATTAAGACTATACCTCTCATGCGTTGCATTTGATACATGGTATATCTAGGATGTTTAATTCATCTCGGCGCGTTTTGTAGTGAAAATTTTTGATAGATTTTGTGATAATGATTAGATTTGAACTTTTACCGTACAATATGTATTCAAGAACGTCCAACCATTTTGTGCCATATCGGGAGTACTCAATTAGGTTTGAGAGAGATGGATGTGGGGAGGGGGGCACGTTTACCATCGGAAGAAAACCCGGTTTTGCCAATACATGTAACTGAAAAATGAATGTGCCCCTAATTGTGCTGAATGAGATAACACACACACAGAAAAGATTTGTTTACCTTCTTCTTCTTTAAGATTCCAGATTTTTCAGGCTTCTGCCACCACCTCCCTCCCCCCCCCAGCAGAAAGTCTCGATTTTGTCACCGTTTGACGTGGAGTTTACTGTTCCGTACTGTAATCAGATATCATGAATTCCTTTATTTAAATGATTTCTGCAGGTTCTGGTTTGCATTACTCAGTTGTTGTTGTTGTCATTGTTGTTGCTGTCGATATTAGGAAATATAAAATGCAAGATGAATTTTTTATTGCAAGGCGTAATAATGAAGGCATCCATGCATGCACTCCCGATGATGTCACTCTGTATTGACTTCGTGTACGCGTAATCGTTCGAAATTTCGCGTAAAAAGGGGTCTTTTTTTTAGCATGTTCGCGATTCCGAAAAAACAGGGTTGTTTTCCTGAGCTTGTATTCGTAATTGAAAAAAGGGTGTTTTTGAGCTTGTACTCGAAATGGAAAAAAAGGGTGTTTTTTTCTGGTCCTAGTTTGCAATTTTTCTGTTTTTGACTCAGACGTGAATTGGATTTGAAAGGGGTGGTTTAGTTAAAGTGTACTTGGAATGCGAAAAATAGTGTTTTTTGAAGGCCAGTTTGTACCCGTTTTGCGCCAAATAGGTGTAAAAATGGCTGGAAATGTACTTGAAACACCGTGAAATAGGGGTCAAATTCTGGGTTGTCGAACGATCATGGTTACACCTTTGAATATAGAGTGACAACACCGGGCATGCACCATCATTGTAGAAAATTAAAAATGTAATCTGACTGCTCTCATGGCTGTCTTCTTAATTCAAAATAGAGAGTGAGCAAGGAGAGAACACGTTGTTAGTACTGGTTCAGTACTGTTATTCAACTACGATATCCCTTTATGAGATTCCCGGCGTGGACTTCCGATTAAAAATGAATGAACAAAAAAAAAAAATCAAATTATTCATAATTCACAATAAACTTCTGCTCATCGCACTTGAACAGAAATACTGCATCATCTAAGGGAAACAAAGAGGCGTTTAAAGTATGGATTTTCGCAATTTTTCCTTAAATGGACTCTAATACGATCGAATTCATGCCATTTCTTTCGGGTTTTTTTCGTGTGTGACATGGTTTTGGACGTCTGCGGAAGGACAGACAAACGAAGCATTGTAAACAAAATACTTTACAGACCAGTGAATCCACATGCATTCTTTCTATATTGCTGTTAAGGCGGAGAAGTATAAATCGACTCTCCAGGGAGTCATTTTAGGGATGTTTTGAGTTGAATCTATTCAGAATTACTGAATAGTCAAGATAGTGGAATACGTCAAATTAATGGAACGAATTTCTCTAATGAGAGTGAATTCCACTCTTATAGGCCTAAATTCCACTCTTATACTTGTGAATTCCACTCCACAATAAAGTGATCTCTCATATTACTCCACAAAAGGGGGATATCCACTCAAAAATGAAATGATCCCTAATATGATTCCTCAAAGAGTGGTTTCCACTCCGAAATGAAGTGGTCTGTAATATGATTCCTCAGAGTAGTTTTCACTCCAAAATGAAGTGATCTCTAATATGACTCCTCAAAGAGTGGTTTCCACTCCAAAATGAAATGATCTCTAATATGATTCCTCAAAGAGTGGATTTCCACTCCAAAATTAAGTGATGTCTAATATTACTCCTCAAAGAGTGGATTTCCACTACAAATTGGAGTAATCTCTAATAGGACGCCTTACAGAGTAGGCCTACATTTCCATTCTAAAATAAAATGATCTTTAATATGACTACTAATAGATAATATTTCTACTCCTCTATACTTGGAATGTAGCGTTGACGCCACCTATCACCACCCTGTATCTCTCTATGACTGTATTCCATTAATACAATGATGATTCCTCGATCGCTCTCAATGCCTTGTCTGATCTGTTTGCCCAACAAGGGACTTGCATGTTTACTCACGTAATATATACGACACAGATGTGTGAAATGTTTGCCATATGAATATCATATTTCTATATTTTATCATGGAATTGTTTCTCCCTTTTTCACGAGGCTTTGTAGCTTGGTAAAATAAAATCAAGTCTATTTTCAAGCACACTATTTTGTACGTGCAGTTAATGCGTTTAATCATTGTTGTTGTTTTTTTTTAACAGTAGCATAAAAGTGTCTATGTACGGAAAGTGCAGTGCCATGAAATATAAAAAGCACACTTAGTTAATGAAGGGTGATATTGATAATCGACGTTTTCGGCGAAAACTCATCACGGTTGCTTGCTTGCTAGGTGCCTTGTCTGTTCCAGACATTGGCAAAAAGGCTTTCCATCTACTTCTATCTCTGATTATTTGTAATGTGCCGTTATTACTGTTGCCAGTCAGCCTAATGAACTGGTCCATGTACTTTATGCGTTGCCTCCCACTACTTCTCTTTCCCTCAAGTTTTCATGTCAGTATCCTGTTTTCTGTGCCTTCTCTTCTCATGATATGACCAACAAACCGCAGTTGTCTTTTTCTATTACATGATTGACACATGCCTTATCGAGTACTCCTTCATTCGATATTCTGTCAGTCCAAGGTATCCTGAGCATTCTTCTCAGGAACCACATTTCTGCTGCTTGAATTCTTATCCAAGGATTTATTTAATGTCCAGCCCTCACAGCCATACAAAAGGTAAAATAATGATGACATTTAGCTTGTGGAGATATTACCGTCGGGTGTCGCCCAACGATTGGGGTTGGCAAGAGTGTCATGGACGGGTAAGAATGGTCTTCCTACCTGCCTACTGCTGTTGATGGTGAGAAATTGGTGGTGAGGAGGACGAGGTGGCGAAAGTAGAAGGGGAAGAAGAGGAGGAGAAAGTGTAGGAGATGGAGAAAGAAGAGAAAGGAGGACGAGGAGGAGGAAGAAGAAACGACGATAGTGAAGATCATGGTAACAAGGATGATGATCATATTGATGATGATAGTGGTGATGGCATCGACGGTGTTGATTAAAAAAAAATAAAATAAACACATGCACATGTTGGTATCAATTTGCCTATAGCACTTCATTTATTTGATGTACGATAAACGAGCAATGTAGATAAAATTGCCTTGCTCAAGGGCATAAGTCCTGTGCCGGGGATACCCCGATCTTCTTGTCTCCAGTCAAGCGCCTAAACCACTGGACTACGGCACGACGATAATGACGATGGGGAGTACCGTGGTGGTGCATGAACATTAAAAAAAAGATATGCTAAAAGTAATTGTTATGAAGTTTATCAAGGCAACAGTGCAGATATCCATATAAATTGAATATGCCATAATTTTCAAATGAATTTAAAAATCTATATCATTTCTGTACTACATCTCAACACATTTTCAGTGAGAGAGAGAGAGAGAGAGAGAGAGAGAGAGAGAGAGAGAGAGGGGGGGGAGAGAGGGGGGGAGAGAGAGAGAGAAGGAGAGAGAGAGAAGGAGAGAGGGAGGGAGAGAGAACTATTTGTTTTGTAAAACGTCCCTTCATCCATGCCTGCCCCGTGTCCATTTTCGACATCAGAGAACTGATGACAGAATGGAAGTGCCAAGAAACTTACGTCCAAATCATCGATCTCATTTAGCATGTTTAGATCGATGGTCCAGATGCAGAGCCAATGAGAATATGTGATATGTGCTTTGCTCTGTACAGATACAAAGATAGGTTTATGGGTATGACACTCTATTCATCTCCACCATACAGCGCCCCCAGGCGCGGCCCCCAGGCACTAGACATCAAGATGTTAATTGGGTGAAGCCAAAGATCTAGACCAGGGGGGTGTACCATAAAGAGATACAATCAATCTTACAATCAATTGTAACTCTTTAATACATGGTTTGCCATAGACTTACGATTGATATCAATCGTAAGATTGATTGTATTTTTTATGTTACACCCCCCAGAATTGGTAGTAGTACCCCTGGCGTTGTCACTCTGTATTGACTTCGTGTACGCATGATCGTTCGAAATTTCGCGTAAAAAGGGGTCTTTTTTCAGCATGTTCGTGATTCCGAAAAAACAGGGTTGTTTTCATGAGCTTGTACTCGAAATTGAAATAAGGGTGTTTTTTTTTCTGGTCCTTGTTTGCAAAAAGTATACTTGGAATGCGAAAAATAGGGGTGATTTTTAAAGGCCAATTCGTACCTGTTTTTGCCAAATATGGGTAAAAATAGCTCAAAATGTACTTGAAACACCGCGAAATAGGGGTCAAATTCCGGGTTGCCGAACGATCATGGTTACACCTTTGAATATAGAGTGACAACACCGGGGTAGTACCACTGTGGTGAAACTAAAAGATATCGCTACAATGACAACAAAGCCCACAAAAGCTTATCAGAGGACTTCTTGGTACTATTGATGATGATGATGATGATGATGATGATGATGATGATGATGATGATGATGATGAAATCCCCACTGTAATGCACGATGCTTCCAACTCACATTCGAATCCTGAACGTTTTCAGTGAAAGTCAAATAAATGAACAACGGTTCCCACAAAATGACAAAAGGGAAATATTAACGTGCAGATAATCACATTTTGCCCATCCATAAAGACTGACGTTAGCAGGCCTGATGAAGGTGAATGCTGCCAAAAATAGTAGGACATTTATAAATAGAGCATGGCTAAAAGCCCAATCTCGCATACGTTTAGGCCTACATTTGCTGTTATGAAAAATGCCTGCATGTAATGACGCTATAATTTATAAACGTTTCGGCGAAATGTTACCTGGTACGGAACGACATGAAAGCCCATTGGGAAAATTAACGTAATTAAAACACACGAATTCATTTTTTTTTAATCATCCTCTTTCTAGGCTACCGACGTAAAAGAAAAATTCCATTGGCACAATGAAAATGTACCATTTTGATTAATGCGCTTCCAAATGACCAGTCCACTATGATAATGATAATAATAATGATAATAAACAATTACAATCACAATACATACACTTGCTGTTAGAAATTATGCCTGCATGTAAAGCTAACGCGCAGCGTTTTTGAAAGTGTGTGTGCGTGTGTGTGGGGGGAGGGCTGCGCATGCAAACAAGCACAATCATTGCTACGTTACTGTATAGAGGCCAGCGTGTCTACTCAAAAAAGTGGGGGGCTGCCGCCCCCCCCCCCTCCCCCGGCTCCGCGGCCCCTGATACATGTATAATCATTTCGGCGGAATGGTGCGTGGTGCGGAAAGACAAACAAACCCATACACTGAGAAAATTAATCAAAAACACTCAAATTATTATTTTTTATCGTCTTCTTTCTAAGCTATGGACGTAAAAGAAGAATTCCATAATGAAAAATGTATTTGATCAGCATGATCAGTGCGCTTCTAAATTACGAGTCCACTATGGCACTGATACTGATAATAATGGTAATAATAATGATAATGATGATAATAATAATAATTATAGATGATGATGATGATGATGATGATAATGATTGCAATGACAATGAACAATGATAATATAATAGCCTAATGAATAATAAAACTGTCCTTAATTTTGGAGCCCTGGAAAGAGGACTGACTACCTCGCAGCATTAATTGGGTAACATAACACTGCAGTAGCCTGCAGTGAAAAACTTATCGTCATAGCTCATAATAGTTTATATGAAGTCCCATAGAAATCACTATGTATTAAAGCGTATATGACACGAGTTTAAAAGTTGTAATGCCCAGAGAATTTTAATGTAACTGAGTTATGAATGACTTGGTCAAGTTCATTGCCTGATTGTGTTAAGACCTGCACAGTACTAGGGTCTTTTAAGTAGAAGACAAATTATAGTTCCAATTGCTCATCCCGGAGGGGGGGGGGGGGGGTATCTCAGAGTGTCAAGCATCTATGCTCTTCTTATGTACAGTGAAAAAGCCCAAAGCAATCAATCTGAGTTAAATAACCAGAGAGAGATATTGATCGTCACAAAGTGTGAAAAGGTGTAATCTGATCTAAGCCTCCATTGGTGAGTTTTCCTTTTTGTACTTTTCTGTTAATATTCTAGTGAGGTGTTGCAAGAAAGTTGCAATTGATTGCAAGTTGCAACTGATTGTCACTGGCCAATCGAAATCATTGTTGCATGCATGTCTTCTTAAAAGGGCAGACCCTGAGCCAATCAGAATGGTTGTTTCAAAATAAGCAATTATTTGCAATTGATTGCAACCTTCTTGCAACACCCCATAAGAGTGGAAGAATGATGATATATTTATGTCACGTAGTTAAAACTTTATAATTATGATGAAAAATAAATTATGTCATTCCTCTTTGAAAGTTAATTTGAGAATTATGTTATCAATAAATTTATGGGATCGATTCATTATGAACTATATATGTTCCTCTTTGTCAAGTGTATGTTTCTAATTCACTCATTATTTTAAGTCTAGAATTCACTAGAAATAGATAGATTTAGTTATGCATTCTGTTTAGGTAACACCATAATGTGTCGAAAGAATTTTTATATTGTTTAATGCGATATGCTCCTTGGTATTATAGTTTTGGTACACACCGTGTTATGCTGTTTCATGAGATAATTTTGTTACGCATTGTTATAGTTCCAGTGAAGTAGATTGATATGTTTGGTTAGTGGTTACGGTAGCGATGAGAGTGTTTAAGTTTTATTCATCCGTTGAATTGTGTTACCCAAAGCTACTTTTCTTTCTTTGTTTTTATATTATGATATGACTATCTCGGAACTTATGACGTTGAGATGAATAAAGTTATTTCCCACAAGGCAACACCAGTTTATGAATATAAGCCTATTTCCGTTGGAGAGTATTTTGTATGAGACTCCAACCTGTTACCGAGAGGTAAAGATCGGCAGCCGCCGAATAACCTTGCCCAATGAGGCCAAGCACCAAGAAGCGATTGAAACACAGAACTTTAGTTCGTTGGTCTCAAGTGCGATATTCAATGGAGTCTTTACCAATTTAGCACAGTGCTCCCGCTACTGACCGAGAGCATACCAGTGCACTGCACTGACGAGGGTTTGTTGCCTACGAACTACTAGTATGCAACGCGTATCTTCGAAAGTACCGTACGTGACGTCCAAGCTCAGCTCCGTAAACTTTCGCTAAGCTTGAGCAACCGCGTACAATGCCTCACTACATCTTGAAAGTTGCTGAATGGTAGATTGTGCCAAGCTATATTTTATACATGAGTAATTTGCATAGACGCTGGACTTCCACATCTTTAAAGTGCTGTCCACCGACGATTTCTTAATGGACGTTAATTTGTAGAGATTAGGAAAAATGTTGCGCCGAAAACACACCGTATTCGTCATTTTTCTTGCCAGTGCACTCATTTTCCTGTTGGTCGTGCTGTACAATGTGGAAACAGATGAAACTTGTCGTATTCCTCTGTGTACTACTTTTCATATAAAAAATCACGACGGAGGAGCCGTGAATAATCAGCAAAAAGTTTTAAAGTCTGAGCTGCGAACAAAAATTGGACAGGAGCATAGTGATGGTAAGAGAAATGATCACCTGTAAATCTATTTTTTGTTTTTATGAAAGTCACAGTAATTTGGTGAAGAGAGAAACGGAAGATGTTTTGTATCAGTCTTTCGAGACGCACTTTCGCATATTCTCTTCTCAAGTGTAAGTATAAGGTCAGTGAGTAGACCGGGCATGCGAACACGCGTTCATGGCCGCCTTGATGGTCGATGGAGGTCCTGCAAGCTACATCAACATATTCAGGTGTTCCTTGGTTTCACTCTTCTCAGGTGTCTACAAGTGACTGTGCATCTCAAAACCCAACAAATAAGTTGCAGAGTTTGATTTTCAGACAGAGCAAATGAAAATGCATTTGATGATTAGTATGGTACATTTTATTTCTTGCCTTTGTCTTCATGGTCTTTAACTATTTAAAAATGATAATAATGATAATATTATTATCATATTATTGTATACATAGTAGTAGTACTAGGAAAGGTAGTTGTAGTAATGAAAATAATGGTGATGATGATAAGTAGGCCTATACTAATTTTGATAATGATAATATTGATGATAATAATAATGATGATGATAATAATAATGATAATAATAATTATACTTATTATTATTATCATTATAATGCCAATGATAATTTATCATTATGATAATAGTGATGATTTGATAGTAGTAGTAGTAGTAGTAGTAGTAGTAGTAGTAGTAGTAGTAGTAGTAGAAGTAGTAGAGTGGTGGTAGTAGTAGTAGTATTATTAGAAGAAGTAGAGTGGAGTTGTAGTAGTAGTAGTAGTAGTAGTAGTAGTAGTAGTAGTAGAAGTAGAAGTAGTAGAGTGGTAGTAGTAGTAGTAGTAGTAGTATTAGTAGTAGTAGTAGTAGTAGTAGAAGTAGAAGTAGAAGTAGTAGAGTGGTGGTACTAGTAGTAGTATTATTAGAAGTAGTAGAGTGGTAGTAGTAGTAGTAGTAGTAGTAGTAGTAGTAGTAATAGTAGTAGTAATAGTAGTAGTAGTAGTAGTAGTAGTAGTAGTAGTAGAAGTAGAAGTAGTAGAGTGGTAGTAGAGTGGTAGTAGTAGTAGTAGTAGTAGTAATAGTAGTAGTAGTAGTAGTAGTAGTAGTAGTAGTAGTAGTAGTAGAAGTAGAAGTAGTAGAGTGGTAGTAGTAGTAGTAGTAGTAGTAGTAGTAGTAGTAGTAGTAGTAGTAGTAGTAGTAGAAGGAGAAGTAGTAGTAGTGGTAGTAGTAGTAGTAGTAGTAGTAGTAGTAGTAGTAGTAGTAGTAGAAGTAGAAGAAGTAGAGTGGTAGTAGTAGTAGTAGTAATAGTAGTAGTAGTAGTAGTAGTAGAAGTAGAAGTAGTAGAGTGGTGGTAGTAGTGGAACTACTACAGTCTACTATCAGTTTATTTATCATCATTTTCTGAATTTCTTTTCACTATTGTTATTTTTATTTATTTTCATTCTTCTTATTATTGTTATTATTATTATTATATTCATAGTAGTAGTAGTAGTAGTAGTAGTAGTAGTAGTAGTAGTATTAGTAGTAGTAGTAGTAGGTAGTAGTAGTAGTAGTAGTAGTAGTAGTAGTAGTAGTAGTAGTAGGTAGTAGTAGTAGTAGTAGTAGTAGTAGTAGTAGTAGTAGTAGTAGTAGTAGTAGTAGTAGTAGTAGTTGTAGTAGTAGTAGTAATAGTAGTAATAGTAGTAATAGTATCGGTAGTAATTGTATTGCATGTAATGAAAATCCTTCAAGAAGGATCTTGTTACATATAATTCCAAAATTTATAACCAAACCAAATTAAAATACACCAGTATTGTTTGGCATATAATAAAAATAATAATACTACTACTAATAGTGGAAATTTATAGAGCACAGCACACACACCGTCCAAGGACGCTCATGGCACTAAAATATTTGATGTGCATATAGATACATACATGAATCTGGTAATTGATTCTTTTTGCGTCAGTATAAAGACCTAATACATCTAAATGGTTTGCTAATTTCTAAGATATTGAAACTAATCAGACTATAAGTCTTTTATGTATAGCATGGTGGCAGCGGTGGGATATTTATTGTAATGCTGATATAGTAACTTCTCAGATGAGGGCTTGTCCTTCTTCCCCCTCTCTCTCGTGGTCCTCTTCCCATTCATGTAATACTCTTTCACAAGGGAATAAGAAGAATGAGAAAATGCTCACCTGAGTATTTTATTGATGGCAGTTTTGTCTACTTATTTCTTTATTCATTCATTCTTTTGTTCATTCTTAAATTGATTTATTCATACATGTATGTACATGTATTTATGTATTCATTTATTTATCTGTATAAAAACACTGACTAGCAAATATTAACCAGAACTTGTTCTCACTCTTCCCAGCAAAGCTGAGCAAGACACTTCATAGTAGCAACGATAGCGATGGCTCCCTCTACCTGGTCTCATCCAGCAACTTCTCAGATGAGGAGGTCAGGGAGCGACCTAGCGACCTTACTGGAGATAATGCCAGAGAGGTCAGAGCATCCTCCTCCACGGACAACGATCCCCAGAAGTCCGATGACGATGATGACATCCAAGATAATGTCCACGGCAATGATCACGACAATATACAAGGTGGTCCTTTGACAGGAGTTCTAGCTCCAAACCATGTGAGAGGTTTATCTGCACAAACACAGACAAAGCCATGGGCAAAGGAAGACAAGGGAATGAAGGAAATGGAAGGACAGGAGGAGGTGGGGAATGTTCAAAAAGTAGGAGTTAAGAGGCTATACTTAAATCATTGGGATGAACAAGATCCAGACGCATGGAAAACGTTACCTCTGATAACTGATCTAACAAAGGCAGAGGTAAGCCTTCATTTATTTTAATTGTTCTTGATGATCTGTGACATTAGCAAAGCATGATTAATTCTTGAAGAAAAAAAAGCTTTACTTTCTTTTGTTGCAATTCCAATGCCACAGCCAGTGCCATTATGTATAGATTTAATTCTGCTGTAAACACATTTTCAGTTCAGTTCAGTTCAAGCATCTCATGTATCATATAAATATATCAAACAAACAAAAATTACAATATAACAAAGAAAAAAAAATTTACAAAAATTTGAAGCAAGTTGGCAATAAGTCTTAGATACATATACAAAACCTATAGCATGATTATACAAGAAATAGAAAATGTGAGAAATGAGGAACTAAAAAAGCAAAGCTTGTAAAACATTAGTTCCTCGGTGATTAAATACAATTTGCAAGTTATAAAGTCAGAATGATTTTGCATATACAAAATTATGGAGCATTAAACATTGCCTTATAGAAAAAATAAAAATAAAATATCAAATTCGAGAAAAAGAAGGCTATAAAAAGAGAAATATATATGTGAAATAAGGAAGAGAGAGAGAGAGAGGGAACATAAAAGGAAGAAAGGAGAAGAAAAAAGGGCATAGATGTGAAGAGAGGGTTCCATGTGTCAGACATTTCAAGCTGAATAGTGGCTTTAAAAAAATGAATTTGCAGTGCTTGATGGATAAAAAGAAGACACTTAACTTAGTTGGGATCATGGGGAAAAGAATTAAGTGTACAATTCTAAAATCAATTGTTTTAAATGTTTTTTGAAGGGAGAGAGCCTGGGAATCAATTTGAGAGATGGGTGAATTTCATTCCAGTATTTAGGTCCAGTGAAGACTATAGTTTTTTGGGAAAGGGATGTCCGTAAGAATGGAGAATGATACTGGTTGATTGTCTTGTGGGATTTTCTTGAAATCTACATACTCTTTGTATTATGACTGGTTACTGATTAAGAAATCATGATGTGATTACTTTTCAAATTCATAATCAAATTCAAGCTATTTTTAATCTTTCTGATGGCAACACCATTTTTTAAAACAAAATGCCAATGAAACAAAATATTTTGGCATTAGTATTATCTGGTGTAGCACATGAAGAAGATATTTATGGTTATAAGTGTTTTGCTATATCTATATCTATATCTATCTTGCTATATCTATATCTTTGAATAAAGCAGCAATTGTCATGGTAAGATTCTTAAGTTTGTTAATTTTCAGGACTTAAATTTCGAAATTTAGTTTCATGCTTAAAAGAAAAGTGCTTCCTTTACTACCATATCTGGTATTCCTCATGGCATTCACAGTGTGGTTTCTTTAGTCCTTGTGTTATAACCTCTTAGCCATACCTTTGAGATCTCAACCTTGACCTGTCCCCAGCCAAGTTTTAGGATGTTAGACTAATACATCTCCAGTTCAGTTACCCTATTTAAGTAGTACAGATTGCTTAGATTTTTAGGACAGGGGAATTGAAGGAGCTGCTTTGTACTTCATTCTATTATTACTAAAGTTATTTAAAGTTTACTAATCACCTAAAGACATTCTGATCTGTTTGTTAGGGGTTCAGTCTCATGATAGTGTATTCAGAATATGGGCTTCAAATATTACAGTAACTACTAAAAGATCATTGTTCATTCAAATATATTCTCAATAAACATAGAAGCTGCCAGTGAGTAGACTCATCAGTGTTCATGTACATGCATGGTTCTCTGCAGTATAACACCCATGGTTCCAATACCATGCATACAGGATTTCAGACAAGGAAGAACCATGTGTGTGAAATTGCTGCACCATGCATGGTGACAAGGGTAAGAAAATATATGTTCCTAACAATCATGATATATGCCACAGATTGTGTTGTTTTTTGGCAATGTATTTTTGCTACTACACCATTAGTAGACACCTCCTGCTCACCAAGAAGCATTTTTCATCCTTTTGCTATAGCATATACTGCCGCCACACCCTACTTTAGGGTGTTATTCCATATCACCTCCATAACTTCCGCGCTTTGTGCAGAGGGGGAACCGTGTGTGGATTTTTTTCTAGTGAGAACCCTGCATACATGCATGCATGAATTAGGAAGTTTATGAATTTCACAGGTTGTGGTCTTATGACATTATCCTATATTCTCTTCAAACTCCTTTGCTGTTGACTCCGAGAGAAGGATGCCAGGCAACTTTTTTTCCATGGAGATCATTTCATATGTCCTAGCTGTACACAAATGATTTTTTTTTAGGTGACTGGTATATTTCAGATTCTTTTTATTTTCTCTCACATTCAACAGTCACAGACAGGAGCTGCAGTTGTTTATAACAGAGTAGGGAAATGTGGCAGTAGGTCGGTCATCAGCATCTTGAGACAATTGGCCATAAAAAACCAGTTCCACCTTGTCTCTTCATTAGTTTATAATCAGAAAGGACTAAGTACACCAGATGAGGTAGGTATCTAATTGATTCATTTCTTAATCGTTCTCTCTCTCTCTCTCTCTTTGTGTTTCTCTTTCTTTCTGTCTCTGTCCCTTCTTTCTGTCTTTCTTTTTTCTGTCTCCCTTCTCTCTCTCTTGTCTCCTTTCTCTATGTATCTCCTTAGTCTGTTCTCTTTTCCCTTCTCTCTATTTTATTTCTCTCTCTCTCTCTCTCTCTCTCTCTCTCTCTCCCTTTCTGTCTGCCTCTCTCTCTTTAACCCATTCATGACAGGAATTATTTAGAGCCTAATTTGATCAGCTTTTATTCTTCAAATTGGCAACACCAACATTTTTCTTTTATTGCTATATTTTTCTTATAAAACGTCATGTATCTGAAATGAATATAAATTGACAGAAATTACGATGAGAAGTCAAAAAGTTGCCAATTTACAGGGGAAAATGGTGATTTTAAACTTTCTATCACATTGCCAATTTAAGGATTTTAATGCTTATTTTCTTTTAAAAAATTTTCAGCATCAATCAATGAATATTGACGCAACCAAAATGGGCACAGTTTGTGTAGAATTTTTTGCTCTTTCTGCTCATGTATTTGGTATGATTTTTAGGGCTTTGCATCAAAAGATATTAGGCCAAACCACAAAATGTGGACCCTCTGTCAACATTGGGTTAAGGGGTACATACAGATAGAAATAGAAACCATGCAGTAAGAGAGAAGTAGAGACATATTCTTTTTCTCTGTCTCTCTTTTCCTCTTTGTCTCTCTTATTATTTTTCTGCTCTCCCTTCCTTCCTCCCTCACTGTCCCTCTTCTCTCTTCATTTTTATCATCCTTTCACCACCTCGCTCTTTCCTAGCACTCTTTGCTTTATCTCACCTTTTCCTTTCTCTATTCATCTTTCACTCTCCCAGTTTTCCTTTCTGTCCTAGCTTACTCTCTCCATCTCTTGTCTCTCATCCTGTTATATACAGTAGGCTTTAGATAATTACATCCACTTTGTTGGTAAAACCCATCTGTACCATTGCATATATTGTTTAAATGTGCTTACATCAAGTTTATATGCCAATCACTTAAAAATTTAGCAATTTGATGTGACTGAAGTATAATTTACTCATTGGTCTATTTTCTTTTTTCTTAAATAGAAAATGATGGTAAATATTCTAAGCCAAGTGGAAAGGCCTTATATATTTCAGAGGCATGTCTTCTTCATAGATTTCCGCAGGTGAGTGACCCTTTTTTCAAGGTAATACCACACTGAGTGATTGTAGTTGTCGTTTTCTGTCAGTCTAGCATTTTGCCTTGAATTATTATCAGTGCTGGAAAAAAGTGGAAATAAAGAGTAGCTAAATCCATAGTTTGAAAAAAGTACCATGGCACACATGGTAATTTTGATGATAATTTGATGGTAATTTGATGGTACATGTATACCATGGTGATTTGACAGACTTATAACATCAGATTACCATAGGTACTACAGGGGGCTGCTAAACATTTTTTGGAGGGGGGGGGGGGGGGCTGAAACCCATACAGGCGGGGTCCAGGGGACAGAGCGCCCCGAAGACCTTGTTTTTTTTTAATGGTTTTGCAAGCCTATGAGCAATTAAGATAGTAAGATCTGTACCCCCCCCCCCCTCCTACCACATCATCTGCCTCTGATGATTTTTTTGTTTTTATCACATTCCTTGCACCTGTACAGGTACAGAAAAGAGCAACCAAAGTATATTAACATCGTCCGTGACCCTCTATCCCGAATGGTATCCCAGTACTACTTCAAACGCTTTGGAGATGGCAAGAGTGATAGAGGGTATACAGCAGAGGATAAGTACCAGGTAAGGGTATCTCCCTTCATACTCCCATCACTTGGTCCATCTAATGTCGCAGTCACACCAACGAAACCGCCTCCAAACCGACCAATGGTATGTCATTGAAAATAACGTAATAGCTTTGATCGGTCTGGAGTTGGTTTCGTTGGTGTGACTGCAGAGACTCCAACCCCAAGCACCTCTTAAGTGGGAGATTCTCCCGCCGAGACCCCCTAGCAAACGGGAGACTCTGACTCAATGTGCGCGTAGCCCACATCACCAGCGCAATCCACACAATTCGTTGCGGCTGGAGGCCACTTTAAGGGTTATAGAAGCTGTCTGGTGCTATCTTAGGCTTATTTTTTAACATATGACGACGCTAAATGAGGTCAATTCCCATGATTCAGATTCTTTTTTTCCAAAACGGTGATTGGGCAGGAGAAAAAGGAGAAATACAGCTAGGGCGGGAGAAATTCAAACTCAAGCGGGAGAGTGGGAGATTTTGTGAGAATGGACTCAAAGTGGGAGATCTCCCGCCGAAAACGGGAGAGTTGGAGTCTCTGTGACTGTGACATAAAGAGTAGTTTGTTCCCAACTTCCCACTGACTTAGCTTAAAGGAGAATGAAACCCTGGGGAAATATCCATTTTAATGAAAAGAGAGGATTGAGAGCAGCATTTTAAAAAGTTCTATCAGAATCGGTTTCGAAATGAGGAAGTTATGAAAGTTTGAAAAGTTTCATTTTAATTTCTATAGCGATCCTCAAATTGGCAATGTTGCTTCAAAATGGCAGGTTTAGAAGGACAACTCTCAATATGTTTTTTTACACACAATTTCATATTTCCTCCATTATCTCTAAAGATGCTGCTTGTCTCTTTGTGAACTGAACATATGTTGTGTCAAATACATTTTCCCATGATATATCTTGAGCTCTTGGCTCCATTCAAATGTCTTCTGTAATTACTTTTGACCACTCAATTATTTTTGATTTACATGAATGTTCATGCCATTGTCATATTTTGTATATATTATGTTATTGTTAAATAATTGTTATATTTCATGCTATGTGAAATATGAGAATAAACTTCAAATTCAATTATCATTGCATGAAGAAACAGTCCAGTCTGTATTCAGAGACTGTTACTACTAGTATGCAACTAACTATAAAGCCAATCTGCAAGTAATTGAGTTTCACTACCATAGGAAGAAAACTGAACTTGGCATGACCTTCTGTTTTGGTAGGTGGAATAAGCTAGTTTGCAGACACAGACCCTTGTTAGTCGTAACACATAAAACAAAGTGTGAAAAATTGTGTTGCACTTGATGGACTTGTCCTCTACTGTATGTAGCTTGCAGGCAAAAAACTTTATCAGTCACAATGTATGAAACAGGGTCTGAAGTGTAAGACTGGACACTGCATATTGTAGGCCCAGCACTTAAATTTCCATTAAAGAGGTTAGAATTTATTTGAGACACAGTATATTTTGTTTAAGTGTTAAGTGGGTAATTCGCTTTTTGATAAGACCTGTATTTGACACTTGCCTTTGAAAGTTGTATGACACCTGCTATGCATCAATCCCACCAGTTATTAATCTAATTCTAAATTTCCACCAAGGACCATGCAAACACTATACTTAATCCTCATCCTAACCTTAACCTAAAGCCCATTTTCTACCCTAACCCAACATCAGGGGTGGCACCAAGGTGTTTTGATGGGGGGGGGGGGGGGGGGGGGGGGGGGGGGCAAGATGACCCATAAATGAGTGTATTCACGTTTTGAATGAACAAATAGGGTTGTGGCATGTGATACGACGTGTTGACACCCCGAGATGCCCAAGACCAAGAATGAGACCATGCATCACTGCTTTTACTGGTTTAAGCTGTCAAGCAGACAGGCAGACAAGCAGACAAGTTTCAATATCATTGGGATTGTATCACAAATTAAACAAAATCATAGACATCTCTGGGTAGCAAACTTTCCCATGACGTGGAGAATTAGCAGCACACAAAATTCACTACGCCCCCAAGCGGCCAAATCCAAAATCCTATCTTTCAGCACCGCTTCTGACGTCACAATCATTTGATTAAAAACAAAACTTCATCCTGTACTCGACAGGGGTATTACAGTCAAACCTGCTTTAGCGACCACCTGTTTATAACAATCACCTGTCTATAAAGGCCACATTTTCTGTTTCCCTTCAATGTGGTTTCTCATTGGAGCATGTACTTCAGGAAACCTGTCCATAAAGATCACCTGCCTATAAACACCACTTTTCTTGTCTCCCTTGAGTGGTCTTTATACACTGTATATCTATCTCCTTTTTCTCCTCTTTTTTTTTTTCTTCTTTTGATCATTTGAAAAATCATGGGGTTCCCCCCTCCAGTGCTGCCCCTGCTCCCTAAGAGGAAGCTGGGTGAGGCTTCCCTCAAGACTTGGTATATTTTTTATTAGAGTATGAAATTAGGGCCTGAATCTGCAGACTAAGAGCAAGTCTGGACTAGGGAAGTGAATAGTGTGTCATGCAGAGAAAACACCAGACTAGTCTGTAACTTGACCCAGAACTTCCTCCTGTGCATCAGAGCATTGCATCAAAAGTTTGTTATGAATATGAAGTGTTGGAGACTCATAGTGGGCTTAGTGGTTGAGAAGATGTTGAAATTATATTGTAAGTAATTTATGTCATTCAAAAACTTTTGTGAATTATTCATAAAGACCAGTGCAGGAAGATGCAGCTGTAGGCTAGCTTCAAGGCTGCTGCCTGCTGTTGATTTGATTTATGTATATCTGTTATACTGACTATAAAACCATATGGTATTTTAGGAATATGTCTTAAAGTATAATTATACTTCTTTTTCTAAGGTAAGGAATGTAGTTGTTTATTTGGTCTTATTGTAGTTATATCTACATACATTTACCTATTCAGTAGGCTTAGCCTGATATAAACTTGGGCTGATTTTGTTTTTGTGTGTTTTCAGTGTGTGTGTTACCAAAAGCTTGGATCTTCTTTTGATCTACATATAAATGTTTTTAATCAGTCATTAATTATGATGTTTTCATAGAGGCGTGACCCTGTCAAGCAATATCTACGGTAAATGATTTAAAGCTGTAACCATAGTAAAAGCCCTACCAGACTTTATAGTTATCTGTTCTTTGGATATAATGGGTAGTATCTGTTCTTATGAAAATACAGTTTTTGGGAAAGGTCAGCTATGTTTTCTTTGAAAATAGAGCGTTGTAGGTTATCGTACTTCACACTAATGTTCTTATTCAAAAGTGTAAATCACATTCTTTCCATATATAACTTACCTGTCATCGAATTTCCTGCTTTTTACATGGACATGTATTTTTAAAGATTGACTTCCTTTTGCTACTACAAGGGCAGATCCAGCATTTCAAAAAGGGATAGAGGGAGAATTTCTAAAGATATATCTGTTAAGCCAAAAAGAACAAATAACAACAACAAACAAACTGAACGAAACAAAAATAAAACAAGAACAGCAACAATTTTTTGGTGCCTTTTGTATAGCAAATTTAAAAAGGGGGGGGGGGGGAATTTTTCAGATTGTGTAGGTTTATGGAAGATATGCCGGCTGACTTGCATACGTGTAGTTACTCCTATAAACAGACAGCCACCAAAATGGTCAATTTTGAACCCCATAGGACAAGACTTGATGATAAGATAACAAATATGCATGTACTGTATGTTCACCCCCAGCCATATCAGGCGTTACAAAAGTGTTGGTTGAAAAATATATTCTGATGGTGCATGGGGACCCCTGTTTCTGACTAGATTAAAAGAACATTTTGATCTTTATGTTATAGGTTCCATGTCAATATACTTGATTCCAAATATGCATGAGCTTTAATTGTTGCACCTATAAAAAGATAATGCCATGGAAGCAGAGCTCCATGATATTTCTGTCAAAATGTACTTTAATCATGAAGGGTAATGGCGAGTAATCTAGTCAACATAATTATATGTATGTGCTGCAGTACGTAAGGCTTTTACTGATCCAAAGCAAACAGTATCAGCCTTCCGGCTGCTTGTTGTATGTTAATGAACCAGTTTAATTCAATTATTACTTCCTTGAAGACTGGCACACTTGATGGCTTGTTCTTGCAATTGCAGACATTTGACGAGTGTGTACTGAAGCAGATGGAAGAATGCAGGGGAAAGAGGGCCTTTTACATCATTCCATTTTTCTGTGGACAGGATCCCAGATGTAGGTCAGTAGGTTACGCTAACCTTTTTTTGTGAAGGTTCCTAATCCTGAAAGTTTGTTGCTTGCAAGATACATGTATGTCTTTGTAAAAGGAACAGGGTTCATAGTCCTAAATGAAATACTGTTAATGATTCTAAAAATAAGCTTCATAATTCAAGAAATGAAATGAGGTTAGTAATTTCAAAAATAGAAGGGTTCTTAATTACGAAAACAGAAGTGTTCATGTTTTCCAATATGAAAAAGGGTTCAGAATTTCACAAATGAAATTGGGTAGTTGGATACCATATTAACTTAATATTCCTGGTTCCATCTCTTTGCAATTATTCCTTTGTTTTTATCCTATTATATCAAGACCTCTTATATATACTGGTAACAGTAATTTTCATGGTCCCCAAATTCTCTTGTAATGAGGTCCCACTGTTGCATGATCTTTCAGCCAACCAACCGAGTGGTCTTTAAACGAAGCGATACGGAATGTGCAGGATTTCTATGTGGCTGTCGGACTTCTGGAGGAACTAGAGAATACCTTCAAGGTCTTTGAGGCAGTTCTACCTAATGTCTTTAGTGGAGCTGGAGAAATCTACAGGAAGTCAGGTAAAGGTCATGCATGTATAGGTAATCCATACGTTTTGTCAGATGCAAAATGTAAATGTGGCTATTGGACTTCTTGAAGAACGAGAGGATACCTTCAAGGTCATTAAGACAGTTCTACTGGTTGTCTTCAGTAAAGCCAGGTATATCTGCAGAAAAAACAGGTAAATGCTATACATATGGAATATAGAGAGAGAAAGACGATCCATAAACGTAATCGGATGCAGAATGAGAAAGTAGCAATGAGGACCTCTTCATGGTCTAGAGGATATACCTCCAATAACTCCAAGGTCTGTAAGAGAATTCTACCTGGTTTTTGTGGAGCTGGAGGAATCTACAGAAAATCAGGTACAGTGTAGAGGCGATCTGTACATTTGTAAAATGGTAAAATGTGAAAGTAGCAGTAGGACCTCTTCAAGAACTAGAGAACCTTCAAGGTCTTTGAGACAGTACTTCTAGATGTCTTTAGTGGGGAGCCAGGGATATCTTCAGAACAACAGGTAAGCAATCCATATGTTTTATAAGGCACATGATGTGACTGATTACATAGGAGCAATGGGCTGTATATGTCTTAAATTGTTTTATTATCTTGTTGTATTTAGGAATACTTTATTTGGATTAGCAGGATACATGTAGATGTGTGCACTTCCAAAACATCCACAAACATTGTACATATGTGAGTGGGTATATTGGTCTTTCAGGAGGGGGGGGGGGGGGGGGGGGGGAGAGAGAACAAAAGAAATGGGAGAGAAATAGATGAGATAAAAGCAAAAGAAAAAACAATCTGCTTGGATGCATTGTAATGGGCTTTATACACCTTGCTGCAACTGGCAGCAATACTGTTCTGATGATAATTTGCATTGTTTTTATTTGTATGTTTTTTTGTTTGTTTTGTATATTTTTATGATACAGTATCAGGAGAGTTGCAGAAAAACATTACAGCCACATTCACCAAACACAAAGTAAAACCATCACCAGAGGTTGTGAAGATTATGAAAGAAGACATGAAACTGGAATACATCTTCTACGAGTTCATCAAAAATAGGTTTCATATGCAAAAGAGGGACCTTGGTATTTCATAGTATACCTTAATGTGCATGTAGTTATTTGTAGTTACAGTGTAAATAACAGCTATCAAGGATCAAGATTTAATCAAAATTGTGCCTTCCACTGCCTAAAAATGGAATAATTTTTCTATGAGCTTGCCAAAGAAATTTATATGCAAATGCAGGACTGTGGTATTTCTTACTGAATTCTTAAGTAGGTATGTCTAGATCTTGATATCAACTAGCAAAGATTATCAGATGAAATGATTGTTTTAAAGAGAAGCTTTGAGTTCTGGGAAAGATATATGTAACTTATCAGCTTTCTCATTTGTTTTATGTCATTTTTAGGAAGAATATCATAGGTCCCCTGAAAAGGATTGCTCTTCAAATGCCCCCAAACTCAAAATAAGATGAGAAATAGCTTTTTCAGGTCAGACATTCTTGCCATATTTGTGGGTAGTCCCAGAGTATACTCATTTTTGTGTGCAGTACAAGTGCCTTTAGATCAATTCCATCTCCGATTTATGTATTTGGCCCTCTATTGGCGACGCGATAGCTGCGGTGTGTTAGTGCGTTGACCGCGATTGGCTCTGTGTACAATATCAGTGAAAGATACAAGATATGCCCTGATATTGTTTCATTAACTTTATTCTAGATCAGTGAAATAAAGCATGGATACATGGGTAGATGACGTAAGACAATTAATGGCCATACGAATGAAGGTATGCTGTATTTTTGTACTTTCGTTACTTTTCCCCCATAGTTTTGTCAGTAAAACTGCGTAGTGAGTACGGCTTCTCACACAAACAGGCTTCACAAGTCAAAGGTGAGTGAATTTCCCACTCAATTAGCTTCCAATTTTTAAGCTTTCTTCAATTGTTGCGGCATTTGAGCACCACACAGCTGCGACCTGAACTTCCCTGATTATTCTTCATTGCAAACATTAAAAGAAATCTGCGTGGTCCAAAATAGAAAAATAATGTGTTATTGACATATGTACTGTAAAAGTGGGATACACACCACATTATAGCGATCAGGCTGCTGCCCTCTCGCGTTGTGGAATTGGTCTGTTGGGGGAAAGTGAGTGCATATCTTGTCAGTTTGGTAATCCACATATGTCACACTAGACATAATCTCCTTTTCCCAGTTGCATCGAGACAATTTTTTTTTCCTCTGTGTATTTGCATGACCTGGGCCCTGTTGCTTAAAAGTTACCATTAATAGTAAGTAACTCATTAATCAATGGTAAGTTCCATGGTACCATTGCTTAACAGCCTATCAAATTTGAGGTTTCCATTGTAGTTATCATTGATACCAAAGTTACCATTGGTAGTTACCATTGATGGCAAAGTTACCATCAGTGGTAAGTTTTATGCAACAGGGCCCAGAACTCATATTAATCTTTGATAATTTACAGTATTATCAAAATAGACTTGCCCAAATTGCGTGCTAGGCTTCCAGGAAATTATACAGAATATCAGTATTTCATTCTAATTCTTGCCTTTAACTCTGTTTTAAATTAAGTGCCTGTTATATATGTTCAGTGTTTCATACTTTCATTGATAAGTTGACAAATTGTTGTATTTGTCTGGCCTTGTAAATGATGCTGCTATAACTGCAATTGAGCCTAGTTATTCTAAACTGTTTACTACATATAGTATGTAATTTTGTACATTTCACCACCATGAATTTTCAGAAAATTTAACTTCATTTTAATGTATTCATGGCACAGGGTCTATATTGTTTTGCTTGGCCCAATAACTTTCAATGCACCCCCCCCCCCCAAAAAAAAAAAATGTACCAAATATGTGATCAGAAAAGCAAATACCTTCTACACTTTGTCCATAATGATTGCGTCATTATTTTTATTTGAAGCTGAAAATATTTTAACCCATAGACGTACAGCGTCTCCTTTAGGAGACACTTTTGCAGTATCTGTTGGTCCAGAATGCTGAGCAGTACATATTATACATGAGCAGAAAAAGAAAAATTCACTGAAATTTGAGTCCATTCCCAATGCCTCATGGTGTGGTGTTCTCGAATTAAAGCAGTTTCATTGTAACTAATCATTGAAGTCTTTAAATTGGCAATGCAGTGAATAATATATAATCACTATTTACATGTTCAAATTGGCAATTTCCAATTAAATTTTACAATTTTAATTCATTTTGTTTCATGTTATATTCATATTTATTTTCTTTAAAACTATGTAAGAGTGGAAAAAAATAATAGTTGTTGACAATTTGAGGATTGAAGATGATTAATTTAGACCTCAAGAAAGCTCTGTACTGCTATGGGTTAAAGGAAAACAAGCACCAAATTCCTTCAGTTGGCAACAGGATGGAAGGTTTAAAAGTTACTTTTCCATGTCAACAGGAACAATTTAGAAATAAAAGAAAAACACTGGTGATGCCAGTTTGAAGAAGAAAAAGGGATCAAATAAGGCTTCAAATAATTCCTTTCATAAATGCAATGAGCAGTGATGTACTCATATGTAAATATCCCATACAAAAATGCAATTTGATTATTGTAAATTAAGGGAAATACATTCAGTTGTTATTATGAAAAGTGAGTAATATGTAACCCGCTGGTACCATAGAATATATGTCAGTTTGTGATGTGTCAATCTGAAATGTTCCTTTTAGAATGTGATTTATTTTGTGGTTTGTTCTGAAATAGTTCTGAAACAAAAGCCATGTCTGGTTATCATCAAAATGAAGTAAATTGAATGACTAGGTACTAAACACATTATAGTAAATACATATAATATATGATATGTAGGTAGTAAACACATAATAAATAGGTATAGTATGAAGTATATATGTAGTGAACACATTGTAGTTAATAGGTATGATATAGATACATATATGGTATGTAGGTAGTAAACACATTTTAGGTGCTTACTACGTCCTGGGCTTGATTTTCACTCAAACTGTGTCTATGCATATAATTGGCATAAATTAATATTCACTGAAAAAATACAGATTTACAACAAAATAATGATGGACAGTTTATATTCTTTACATGATTCTCAAGGTCTGTACAAAACTTTGTGGCAGTCGATCATGTTGCAGTCAAGGCCTCATAATTTTGCGGCAATTAGTCATGTTGCGGTAGCGATCCTGGCTACCTCCGATATAGTCCGGTTTCTGTAGGGTCAAGTCGAATATATTAATCCCACAGCCAGAGATGTACTTATCATTATTTTTATACCTTAATTATGTATGCTATTCTAAAAGAAATTGATATTGAAATTTATCTTTAACTTTCCAATTTTTTTACGAATTTGAATATCTGTGGGCTACTTCTGTACCTGCTGCGACATGCGACAGAAAGTACTACATTAAATTTTCATACAAGATATGTGTTATTTCCGTCTCGGCTCATTTCAAATTATAGTACATAAGAGTTGTACAGAGAGAGAGAGAGAGAGAGATAGGAAGAGATGGAGGAAAAGGAGAGAGGGAAAGAAGAGCAAAAGAAGAGAAGAAAGAATAAGAGAGGGGAGAGAGGGGGGGGAGAGGGAGAAGAGGCAGTGATAGAAGGAGGAAAAGAGGAGAGAAAGAGAAAATAGAAAGGATGAAAGGGGGGAGAGATGGAGGGGAGAGAGAGGAGAGAGGGGAAGGAGAAAGACCCCCCCCCCCCCACTACTAGGCCCAGTTCCATAAACTTGTTATCAGGAACAATTGCCACATTTCTATGACAAATTTGCTCTCGGCCAATCAGATGCAAGGATTTCAGTAGCTTATAACAGTTATTAGCACTCTCCCTTCAGCCATAAGATGATCATGTTCAAAGTTATGTAACTCCAGAAATATGTTAAAATCTCTTTGAGATTGTCAAGATCATAGAATCCTAGCACATTGATTAGCTGGCTATTTATTTCAATTATTCACAGTTGCAAGTGTAAAATGGTTGTAATTTTGTCTATGTCTGTTACCACTGTTTGTTCATGTCATATTTGTAACTGTTGATTTACGAACCATGCAGAAATAAACAAATAGATAAATTGCAATTTGTGATTAATAACAAGTTTTATGAAACGGTGCCCTTGAGAGATGACATAGTTACATGGTTCTGGGGTAAAATAGGGTCCACTCTTACAGAACTGTCTACACAAACTTGATAACTTGATAAATTTTTGCGATATAAATGGCGTTTATAGAAATTAACCCAAAAGTGTCGTCAAAATATTGGTATAGTGAAAAAATATACAGAGGTCTGACGTCGCAAGATATTCATTACTTCTTTCTAGTGAAAGTATTTTATGTCACGTGAGACATGATATAGGATAATAATATCCTTTTTCTTCATATTTCTTAACCTTAATCAATAATATGGTGGTTAAGATTTGGGGGGTTATTTCACACATACTAACTGTACATAACTTATTTTTCCAGATGAACACTACACTTTTCACAGATGTGATAGTTTGTCCCTCAAATGATAAGAAGTTCTTAGATTGGGTATTAATTTGCACACTTCTGAAGAAAATTAAATTTTTTTACAAGAAAATTATGATATTCATATTCCATAACCATCTGTAATGTCATCATTTCATTCCACAAAGAAAACCAATAAAGAAAGAGAACCTGTACAAAACAATAGTAGAATTAAAAAAGAGTCACATGGATGCCTGTGCAAAACAATAGTAGAATTGAAGACAGTCAATAGATGCCAGTACAAAAGCAAGAATTTGAAGAGAGTAAAATGGAAGCCAGTACAAAACGATAGTAAAATTTGAAGAGAATCACATGGATGCCAGTGCAAAACAATAGAAAAGTTTGAAGAGTCACATGAATGGCAAAAAGAAAAAGAAAGAGATTAGCTAATGATAACTATAACCCAAATGTCCTCTTAAAAAATAAAATAGACTAAAAATAAATCATCAATTCAGTTGCTGCTAAAATGAGACTTTGCTTGAAGGAGCTATAGTATTATGTTTTCTCAAGATTTTTTTTCCCCCTTTAGTCAAATAAGAATGGTAGGTCTTGTAGGAAATAAAGAAAACAAAAGGGTGAGTTGGGGTATAAAAGAAACATAATTTGTGAGCATTCTCGTTCTTCTCAGATACATCTAGAAATTTTCTTTTGCAATGTAAAGGAATTCATGATGGCTAAGCCTTTATCAACAAGACATTCTACGAGTAATTTAACCCATTCATGACAGAGGTCCACATTTTGTGGTTTGGCCTGATATCTTTTGATGCAAAGCCCTAGAAATCACACCAAATACATGAGTAGAAAGAGCAAAAAATTCTACACAAACTGTGCCCATTTTGGTTGCGTCAATATTCGTTGTTTGATGCTGAAAATTTTTCAAAGGAAAATAAGCATTAAAATCCTTAAATTGGCAATGTGATAGAAAGTTTAAAGTCACTGTTTTCCCCTGCAAAATGGCAACTTTTTGACTCATAATTTCTGTCAATTTATATTCATTTCAGATACATGACATTTTTAAAGAAAAATGTAGCAATAAAATAAAAATGTTGGTGTTGCCAATTTGAAGAATAAAAGCTGATCAAATTAGGCTTTAAATAATTCCTGTCATGAATGGGTTAAGGATACAACATGTGATTATGTTGAAACAGATGTCTGAACTGTTTTAGTGTTGAGTATATTAAGCTTTGGATTTGTGCATTATCGTTTGGGTCCTCACTCAATATTCTGCTTGACAGAATGTACAACCTTTAGCCTAACTCATATTCAAATAACACATATCACATTTGTTACACTGCAAGGAGCATTACAAACATTATTATAAAAACAAAACTCCGTGGGAGAAAGCAAACATTGTTAAAAATACTCAATATACTACCTGTCTCTGCCTTTTTCTCTGTGTCTATAATCATCCCTGTTCTTCTCTCTGTGCCTATCTCTATCTCTATTTCTATCATAATCCCTGTCCTTATCTCTATGTCTCCCAGTGTCTCTGTCCTTCTCCCTTCTCTCATCTTTCCTTCTCTTCCTATCCTCATCCGACCTATCTCTTTCTCGTCTATCCTCCCTGTATGAACCATCTCTGACCCTGTCCTCTCCTCTCTTTCGTCTGGAATGCCTCTCATCATCTGAAGAAGCCGAGTCATCTTCACGATACCTTCTCTTCGACCAATTCCATCTCCTTTCATCTTCACTCTCTGAGCCGTCTCTCCTTCCTTTGTTCTTTCTTCGCTGTCTCCTCTCGTCTTCTGAGGAGGCGGAGCTCTCCCGTCGATCCTTCGCTCTTTTTTTCTTCTGGCGTCTTCTTGTGTCATCTGATGATTCTTCTGAAGAACTCTCCTTCCTTCTGCGTTTCTCCTCCTACATAAGAAAGAAAAAAAAAAAGAATCTCCAATAATTTACGAAGGAAGGAGGAGGAAGGAGAATAAGAAGGAAAAGAAGGAAGGAAGGAGAAGAAGATGAAGAAGAGGCAACGGTGGCAGCAGCAGCAGCACCAGCAGCAGCACTAGCAGCAGCAGCAGGAGTAGCAGTAGTTGTAGAAGTAGTAGTACTCGTAGTAAGAACAAGAAATCAAGCAAAGCCTTTGTATCCTTTGGTAAATTATAAGCCTATATTTTGCAGTTCTTTTTTAAGGTGTTAAATTGCAAACCTGACAGAAGTGATTCCTTCAATGCAGCGAGTGCTAAAATCAGAGCTGGGTAATACTTGAGCACCTTTAACACATGGCATAGTAGCTACTTTTTAAAAATATCCAGTATTTTAATGGATATTTTTCACCAAGATATTCCTCACAAACCTTTTTGGATTTCCTTCTGTGCCTGTCATCATCGCTATCACTGTCCGATGGCTGCCTACGTTGCTTCTTTTGATGTGACCTCCGTGGCTTACCAAGGTCATCCTCATCATCTAGAACTAAACTGTACTTTTGTCTGTTTTATTTCACAACATTAAGGAACATAACACAAGCTACACAAACTATACTTTTTTTACAATCATTATTTTAAATGCCTGCCTTTTTATGTATTCTTTATGACTATGAAAATAAATAAAGAATTGATATTATCAATTATCAAATGATATCCTCCAAAAAATGCATTTATTCAAGAAATGCCATTGCACATATCTGATATATTATTGTATGTACAGACAGTTAATAGATCATAAATCAGATCCTAAATAGTCATGGTATTTCTAGACATTCTCTAAAAAACAAATTGTATATTGTATGATTGAACATACTAGCACCGAGTTTGAAGTTCATGCCTAAAACTGTTCTTGAGATCCCACGTTAGCCCATTCGTTACAGAGGTCCACATTTTGTGGTTTGGCCTAATATCTTTTAATGCAAAGCCCTAAAAATCATACCAAATACATGAGAAGAAAGAGCAAAAAATTCTACACAAACTGTGCCCATTTTGGTTGCATCAATATTCATTGTTTGATGCTGAAGATTTTTTAAAGGAAAATAAGCATTAAAATCCTTAAATTGGCAATGTGATAGAAAGTTTAAAATCACTGTTTTCCCCTGCAAATTGGCAACTTTTTGACTTATCATCATAATTTCTGTCAATTTATATTCATTTCTGATACATGACAATTCATAAATAAAATGTAGCAATAAAATAAAAATGTTGGTGTTGCCAATTTGAAGAATAAAAGCGGATCAAATTAGGCTTTAAATAATTCCTGTCATGAATGGGTTAACTAAAAAGGAGGACAGACAGATGGACAAACTGAAAACATAAAAAAGTTTCAGAAGGATACGCTTGCTTGCTCCTGGTATCTTTGATGGCATATTTGGAGCTTTCTCCTCCTTTCTGGGGTATCACTGGTCCTATGTAAAGAAAATGATGTAAATATATCAGAAATGTGCTCTCATCATTAAAAGTGATTTGAAATAACCATTCATAATGTTGCAATGTGCAAGGTAGAAGGGCACATGTAGGACATACCTGGCAGATTAACATTTCAAGACTTAGGCACCGATCATTTTTATCTTTTGTTGACTGCATCTACACAACATATTTCAAGGTTACGACCAGTTCCGGTAGACTCTCAAAAACTTTTCGTAAGATTTCTTTGCTTTCAGCTGCTCAGCAGCAAGATAAAAGCATAAAAGATAAAAAAGGCTAGATGTTGTGAGATCTTTCCTGCTCAAGTTAAATATTAAACAAATGAAAGGCGAAAATACTTATTTAGAGTCAGGACGTAAATTCACACAGACCTGCACATGTGTAAAACCAATGAGAGTTCTGCCTATGTGAGAAGGGTACAAAGCGCTGTGATCGTTGTGAGGGAAGCGGTCAGGTACAGAGGTCCTAGCACAGGGCACAATTGTATATTGTCATCAATCTATAATTCCTAACATTTTAGATCAAGAAAAAAACTGCAAAAGTGTCACTAAGAGGAAACAATGTACTGCTATGTGTTCAAGCATACAAGCTAATGCCCTCCAGGCGGCTCCCAACAGATTACTTTTTAGCCGAGGTATCATACCTGATGGCCCCATCTTGAGTTTTGCAACTGACTGACTGAAATCCACATGAATGCGGCGGTCATCAATGAGGACATTGTCCATCTTGAAGTAAGCCTCTTCACAATCCTCCTCCTGGGGGGGGGGGGGGGGGAATACAATCAAAGGACATGAAAAGCTTTATTCTGACATCTAAATTGCCTGAAAATGGGAATGCCAAGACAGCCTCCCTTGTGATGCAAAATCACCGGGATGGTATTCTGATTGGGCGAAAACACAAAAGTAGGGCACTTGTGGGGTGCTGCCCCTATCTAAGCCAGGTACACCACCTGAAGATTTGAACAAGTTAAAATCTTCCTTCTCTAAGATTGAGTGAACAATCATCATCATTGTTACTACCACACAATCATAATCATCATCATCATCATCATAATCATCATCATCATTATCATTATCAGCATTATCACCATCATCATCATCATCATCATCATCACTATCACCATCATCATCATCATCATCATCATCTTTCCTATCATCATCATTACCATCACTATCATCATTCTGGCTGTCAACAGGTCAATAATATAATTGGTAATGATGATGATGATGATGATGATGGATCATCATCTTCATCTACCTCACGATGATCCACCTATTACAAGATCTGCAAAGCCAAGTCTATGTGAAATACACATATACATACTATATAAACAGGTGTTCACTGTCTTCACTCCCATCATACCATGAACTGGTAAGGGGTAAGAAACTTACCCTTTCGAATTCAATGAAGGCATAGCTGAGGGAATCTCCAGTCACCTTGTCTTTAATCACTTCACAACTTTAGAAAAAATAAGAAAGAGACCCAAGAATACTGAGCATGACAGTACTGCTATAATCTAACCTGCTTTAGGGACCACTTGTATGAAAAGACTACCTTTATATAAAAACCACATTTTTTGTTCTCTTAAATAAAGATTCATGCTAAAACAAGTATTTCAGGAACTTATACATAACCACTTTTCATGTATTCCTTTATTATAGATGTAGGTTTAAAGGTATTTTTCTAAATTCAAGCATTACTTTGAGTAATCGCTAGCTTGAAAAAAAATAGGTCCAAAATCATAAATGCACCTATGTGCATCTGTATGCATGCAAATCACCAATAAGATTTAACATTGTAAATGATTTGAATATTGCTTTTCAAGTTTGAAATTAAAAGCACATTGTAACCCCCCCCCCCCACAAAAAAAAAAAACCCAAACAACAACAACAAACAAACAAACAAACAAAAATTAAAAGCAAAATTGGATACAACTGTAATTATGACTACCTTGCAATTTTCCCAAATCTTGAGAAGATGATTTCTAGATCTTCTGAGGTGGTGAGTGGATTGAGCTTGCAGACAAAGAGCACATTCTCTGGAGGTTTCACGTCCGCATCAGGCAAATCACCAATCTAGAGGGAGTCACAAGATAAGATGTTTTCCGCATTACCGGTCAGTGTTCGGATTTTACACAAGAATTGTTTTGCAAGTATCTACTGGCTCCCAAGGAAATATTTGGATGCTTACTGAACTGACACAATCAGGACATCAATAAAGGTGATTTGACATTGGCCGCGTGATGAGCAATATATGTAAACGAAATGTCCACTGGGCGATTTATAAAGCTGTTTGTAAAGTTACAAATGACTTACGAAAGACTTGACTAAAGCAAGCCAAATGGGATTCTCAATCATTTTAGCTCACATCAGCTAAAGGTAAAATATGCAGATGTAGATTAACATAACTGTTTACAAACATTTTTATTGCAAAGTATATTTTTTGCTACAATTTATGTGAGATTGAGGGAAATGCAGTCACACTTTGGTAAAACATCAGGAAAGTTGTTCGTAAAGTCATTTGTAACTTTACAAACAGCTTTATGAAACACCCCCTGTTCTGTATTGGGCATATTCAAACAGAAAACAACTCCTCATGATCTCCTGATATCATCAAGCATCCTTCAGGCAAGACATTGTAAACCATCCATTATTCTACTCACAGGTAACTTTTGCGTCTGTATATTTAAAGCTCACCTGATAAATGTAGTAATTGGCATTAACATCCATACATACAGGGGAAAATATGTTGGAAATACCGAGAGCAAAATTTTCAGGAAAAAGACAAAAACTCCCTCCTTCCTCTACCCCCAAATAAAGACATACAAAAATGTAAGTTTCTAAAATGATAACGGTCAAGACCTTTCATTTCATCATGGAGGTGTTTAAGCAAAGTTGGTAAGAGCACGCGCTTTTAATCAAAGGGTCGTGAGTTTGATTCCCACTGATGCCTGGCTCCTTATGTCCTTAAAGCAAGATATTTACTCCATATTTGCTGCATTCTACCCAGGTGTAAATGGGTACCTGGCACTGCTGGGGTTATAATAATGAATTCATTGTAAGCGCCTTGAGTAATTTTGGGTGGATACATTGCACAGTATAAATATTATTATTATTATTATTATCATCATTATCATTATCATCATTTTTCATGTGACATCTCACCATTTCCAAGATCTGAGCATTGGCAGTAGCCTCTTTCTTCTTTTCCTCATCTTCTAGTTCTTCCTTGCCTTTTCCTTTATCATCGTCAATGTCTTCATCAGCTCCTATCCGTCCACTCTGACAACCACAATGAAAAATAATATACAATTCAATCCGTCATTATTTTATAGGAAAAGAAGAAAACAGATGAGTCAAGACAGATGCTGAAAAATTCTTACAGGATGTAGATATTTTCAAGTTCCCTGAGACCCAGAGCTATCGTAACTATAAAACAGGAACAAGCTTTTTGTCCACTATACATTAACATGAGTTGAATTTTGTGTAGAGTATAGAGACTATTCTGATGCATTATCTTTTTTGATAGATAGTCAAAGTCTACAAACATACATTGTAGAGTTTCTTCTGTTATTTTAATTCATATAAAATATATGAAAAACATAAACCTAGTTATTCATTTTGAAAAGTATGAGGGCCCTATTGCCAAAATAACATGTTCCTATTCTTTGAAATATTTGGTAATAGTGAACCTTTCTGTCCAACAGTAGGACTGTCATGTTACTGCAGGCTTAGCCCTATAACTAGGTAAAACTATGTGGCTAATTAGGTAAAGTTTCTAGGGTTGCATAATTTTATTCCTTCTAAAAAATTAAATGGTCTGAGAAGGGCTGGTAAGATCTGCTGACAGCTCCAAGCTCTATATCAAGAACTTTATGGTAATGATTTGATCAGTACTTTCTAATTGACTTCAGCATGACTGGAACATTACCAAGTGGAGACTATTTTTCGCCTCTGAAGGGTAAATCTAGTTGAAAAGAGAAAGAAAAGTAGCACAATGTGATCCTCGGAGGTGGGTGCTTACCAGTGGCGGCACCAAGGGGGGGCATGGGGGGGGGGGGCATTTGCCCCCCCACTCAGAAGCTTTGCCCCCCCAGTTGCCCCCCAGAAATTTTGAGGACTGAAACAAAAATTATACAGTAATTTGTAAATAAGTAAATGTTGTCATAAGCATCATATTCAAGCTGTGAAGTGCTCTAAAATACCATTTTCCGCTCTTCAAAACTTCGATTGAAAACAAAAAAAGTGGATATTTTTGGCTCGCTCGCTCGTCATATTTTAAAGTTTCCTTTCTAAAATGCGATTAAAAACAAGAAAAGTAGCCATTTTTGGCTCGCTCGTCATATTTCAGAATAGTTATTCGAAAATGCGATTAAAAACCAAAAAAGCGGTTATTTTTTGTTCGCTCGCTCGCAAAATTGATATTAAAATGTGTGTAAGAGGGGAAAAAAAAAGTCCAAAAATTCAATTATCCCCCCCCCTCCTCAAAGTGGATTTACGTCGGCGACTAAAACTTGCGCTTCACGCTCGATTTTTCTATACACACAAAAAAAAATGACTGCCCCTGCCCCCCCCCCACATTTTCTTTTGCCCTCCATTTGCCCCCCCACTTTAACAATCCTGGTGCCACCACTGGTGCTTACCTCTAGCTGTTCTTTAGTTGGCTCAGGAGATCTGTCAGGTATCTCAAGTCCTTCAGGATCATCAAAGGGATCATCTAATATTATGGTGTGGCTGATTCTACACAGACAAGAATAATAAAAGTTCAAAGATTCTGAATCACTATGTAAAGATTATTAACCCATTCGTCACAGAGGTCCACATTTTGTGGTTTGGCCTAATATCTTTTGTTGCAAAGCCCTAAAAATCATACCAAATACATGAGCAGAAAGAGCAAAAAATTCTACACAAACTGTGCCCATTTTGGTTGCGTCAATATTTGTTGTTTGATGCTGAAAATTTTTTAAAGGAAAATAAGCATTAAAATCCTTAAATTGGCAATGTGATAGAAAGTTTAAAATCACTGTTTTCCCCTGCAAATTGGCAACTTTTTGACTTCTCATCATAATTTCTGCTAATTTATATTCAATTCAGATACATGACATTTTACAAGAAAAATGTAGCAATAAAATAAAAATGTTGGTGTTGCCAATTTGAAGAATAAAAGCTGATCAAATTAGGCTTTAAATAATTCCTGTCACGAATGGGTTAAAACAACATTAACTTGGGCACATACCCGTAGTAAACCTTAGCAAGGGGTTGTAAAACAAATAACCTGGCAGCATTTTCTCTGAAGTCAATTTCTTACATGTAGACTAACCTGAATTATCAACTATAACCCTGGACAAAACACAGCATGGTATATCTAACCCTACCCCTAAACCTCAGCTAAAACTCCATTGCAACTTGAATGCCAACCCTATAATTTTCACAAATGAGACATGGAGTAATTGTGAGAGGAGCATATGTCCAAGCATCCAAAAGGGATGTGTACTAAACACTACGGTCATAGGTTCAATGATATTTTAAAGTACGGTATCATGACATAAACAGTGAACAACAATGGGAGCAAATGTCCATCCGCAAGTTTAAGACAAAATTAGTCCTAATAACAATGTGAGTACAGAATCTACTAGGCAATCTCATTTCAACACAGAACCACTGATTTTCTATAAAGTGGAACAACTCTCCTAAGAGCAGGTGTGATAGAACTGTGCCTTTGACCTAGTGTCTCCTTTACATACACTTTATTTGCGAACAGAAATGTACAAAATTATTTATGTATTATAGTCTATGGCATGGCGCGGTATGTGCACGCAATCAATTTCCAATTTAAAGATGGGAATCATTGCTCTGGTCAATGTAATATGCATACTGCGAGCACTAGTATACTAACCATAGTATGGCAGCTCTGTTTTACGAATATTGTGTGGTTCACACCGCAGCTACTGCACTCGCTACAGCTTCAAGAACCAGTACGTAGTACACGTACAAATTGATTGATGAGTTGAGTGTACACTCGAATTTCAAAAAATAATTCCGACCATGACTGTCGACAATTTGCCGTTGTCGGCTAGAATTTAACACGACTTGTCGACAGAGATTTTTTTCTTGATGACAGCACTAGTCCTATCCCATTGACTTGTACACTAAAAATGGTTGCAGGGGTTTGTCGCATCATGCATCTTATCTGAACAAGCCTTTAGGGATGTCATCGGGTCAGAAGTTCTGTTACTGTTATAAGGTTACCTGATATCCTGGTAAGGTCTATTCTCCTTGTCACAGAAGGCTTCATTGATCTTGTCTATTACATCAAGCCCTTCTGTCACCTCACCAAACACGGTGTGCTGACCATCTAGATAATCCAAGTCTTCGGCCAATGTCAAGAAAAACTAGAGAATGAAAAGATTCATTAAAAAAATAAAGATAATTCTGCTATAAATCGGCTATGCAATCAGCATTAATGCCTATCACTTCCACTATTATATCTTTAAAAACATGTTTACATTATATGATGGTTTTCCTATGTTTTTAAATTATAGATTTCCATTAAATCTGCAAGAGTCTGGATATTCTTGAAGATAAATGTAGAGGTGCGTTCAGAGAAAAGCACTGGACCACTAATATAAATTTTCAAAACTTAAAGACTTTGTAGCTTCAAAATTTATTCATTGGTTTCTTTTGAATATTCACAGATCCATGATATATTCATTAGTGTGGACTACCCTTTGACAAATAAATTCAAGTCTTGGTCATGTGGTTAAAAAAAAAAAAAAGGTTTTGAAGCTGGTGAGAAAGGATGATTAAAAAAATAAACCAAAAATGGTGTATATCCTGAGGCTATGAAGTCATGATAGTGACAAGAAATCAACTCGATCTTGCTGAAAAGCACATGCACTGAACACTGAAATGGGTATATGGGACTACACAAATGTTCCTGCCGAACACTCAAGCTGTTCCTTGTTATATTTCGAGGGCATTTGAAGAGTCATCCTTTCCAGGGGACATTTCTACTTTGATATTCTACTAAATTGACATCAAAATACTGAGAAAGCTCACAAATTATCCTTCATCTCCTCCCAGAAGTCAAGCTTCTCTTTATGATCTTGATGTTTTGTTTGTTTTTAATTACTTCGTCCCGTGTCATTTCCTTATATGGGCAGTTCCATGATTAGTAATGTTACATTTAAGCAAATTTTGATACTTTTTGATACAGCTAATTCAATTTCATCTGAAGTCCTAATCTTGTAAATATATATTCACCCTCCCCAGGTATACAATACATTAAGAAATCAAAAGTAACTGAATAATATCAGAGATGTTATTAGAACGTTTGACCACGGTTAGTAACGTTATAAAAAAAAGGACATGAGAAAAAAAACAAAGTTTTTAAAAAAGTATTCCTCCTTACTGTGACTTCCCTCAAACTTAAAGCCATATCAGTATTACTTCTTAAATGATGACAAATGTTTACCCAATTTTTTAAAGAGTTTACCTAAAATCAAGGTGACATTGCAGTTAGTCATGTTACAATTTGTCCAGCACCACATATTTGAGATTTTTATACCTTTTCAGCAAATTATTACTGAATACTTTCTTTTAATTTGGTGTGACTAAATGTCCTTCAGATTATCCAATTGAAGAATTCACCAAAAAAACCCCAGTATTTTTCTGCCTAGGTCTAAAAAACCGTGTGTAGTCCATATATCTAATTTTTTGTATGGTTCGGATTCTCCTATAAGGGGAAATTTGAGACAAAAAAAAAATTTGTAAAAATGAAACCCCTTTGTATCAACAATTTCTGTATGAATTTTAACCCCCCAAATTGACCTGAATTTGAGAAAGAGCAAAAAATAAAAGTTTTGGCCAATGTCCACTTAATCATGGAATTGCCCATATCAAACTTTTTTACACTGTCACTTTTTTTTAACTAGGGCATCCCAACACAACTTCCCGGGTCTTGTCCTTCTTATCAGATCACTGTGCTTAAACTGTCATGTACTATGTAATTCTATTCCTGTCTTTATGGATATGGTTTGAATAAATGTAAAATTTATCACTGAATTGAATTGAATTGAATTGAATTGAAGTGAACTGAGTAGACTCACCTGTGATCCATGCATGTTGTCACCATTGTTGACCATGGAAAGCGCTCCTTTCTTTTTATGTTTGATCCTTGGATTGTTCTCCATTTCAAAGTACTTGGCTTGATCACCATACAGCTTACTAAGATCATGATAATAATACTGCTATAAACATTTACAATGCCAAGAATTCTTCTACATGGTGTCATATATCATAAAGCAAACACTGAGGGGGGGGGGGGGGGGAGACTTACATGTAAAATTTCACTGCAGGAGTGCAGACTAATGCAAATTTGACAATATAATTAAAAATACATGTATTTGTGTGAAGTGCATTCATTATATATCAAAAATATCTACAAATCTTGAGTCAGTTCATTTCTTTCTGGTTTGATTGACTTACTGACTTTTCCATACATGATCATAAAACAAATCTACAATTATTTAATAATAATAATAATAATAATAATAATAATAATGATGATGATGATGATGATGATGATGATGATGATGATGATGATGATGATGATGATGATGATGATGATGATGATAATAATAATAATAATAATAATAATAATAATAATGATAATAATAATAATAATAATAATAATAATGATAATGATAATAATAATAATAATAATAATAATAATAATGATAATAATAATAATACACAGTTCTTGTATAGCGCATATCACATTATGACATAACGTCTCTATGCACTTCCAAAGGACTTGGATATTATTACCCCAGCTTTAGACAGCAGCCTTTTACAGAGTGCAAGCATTAAAAGGAATGAATTCCTGCCAAGTACCCATTCACCTCACCTCGGTTGAGTGCAGCATGATGTGGATGAATTTCTTGCTGAAGGAAATTAACGCCACGGGTGGGATTTGAACCCACGACCCTCTGATTGAAAGAAGAGAGTCAGAACCACCAGACCACAACACTTCCACTCACCAAAAGATATTTTGCTCTATATGTTAGGGACTTAATGTCATAATACTATATTCAAAATATGAGCTTTAAATTATACTACTTCTATTACGAGATACTTTGAGTTCAAATATACTCTCCATTAACATAAAAGCAAGTAGAGACATAGGCTAGTCGACATGATACGCGCATACGCTCACTTACACTTATCTAAGCTTATAAATTCATTGAGAATATCAGGTATCAGACTCAATTAGCATAATCATGCTATTTTCTGATCCCCTTTTATGCTAATGTTACATCTTTGTATCTGAAATGTTATGTACATGTACATCTGCTTGTATTATGATGTTGATGTCATGGATAATAAAGTTCAAGTTCAGTTCAGTTCAGTTCACATAAACCATGGTTCAGACCAGGGGTTCAAGTAAACCTCCATTGTGAATGCGGGCCTATATACCTATATTGGTTTAACTGGCTGACGGCCTAAGTCAACTCATGGCACAAACACTTGACTGCCACAGTCCATTCTTGCACACGTAATGCTCACATGATATGCACCTTAACCCATTCGTGACAGGAATTATTTAAAGCCTAATCTGATCAGCTTTTATTCTTCAAATTGGCAACACCAACATTTTTATTTTATTGCTACATTTTTCTTATAAAACGCATGTATCTGAAATGAATATAAATTGACAGAAATTATGAGAAGTCAAAAAGTTGCCAATTTGGAGGGAAAATTGGTGATTTTAAACTTTCTATCACATTGCCAATTTAAGGATTTTAATGCTTATTTTCCTTTTAAAAAATTTCAGCATCAAACAACGAATATTGACACAACCAAAATGGGCACAGTTTGTGTAGAATTTTTTGCTCTTTCTGCTCATGTATTTGGTATGATTTTTAGGGCTTTGCATCAAAAGATATTGGGCCAAACCACAAAATGTGGACCTATGTCATGAATGGGTTAATGTATGCTCCGAACAATGTGACAATGTTACCGACAAGGGTATAGAGTACTGAAGTGTGACGTCATCATTTTTTTTTTTTTTTTTGCATTTGAGCATTTTCATGACTATATTCCGGCAGAGCATGATGAAAAACCTCCACACATCAAATTTGATGTGAATCGGTTCATAGTGGCCCAAGGTATGGCCAATTATCCCCACTGAAATCAGTGTATATTGGCCTGGTTCATAACTGTTTAGAACCAGGCAAATTTACACTGATTTCAATGGGGCTAGGTAGGTATTCACGTGGCCTCACGTCAGGTCCCATAAAATTTGGGCTGTGTGTGGATGTTTTTCATCATGCTCCATCGAGGCATGGTATCCGAAATTCTGAAATTCCAAAAAAGTTTTTTTGTGATGTCATCGCTTCGGTGCTCTATTAACCCAATGTGAATAAGGAGTTAAATTGTACCAGTCACCTGAAACAATAATTGACATTAAGCTAATACATATGAAATAACCTGCAAAAACTTTACGTGGCATTCTAGGGGTTAATAGTTAAGGAGTTTAAAGAAAATAAAGAATAAGACAAAAGACATGGGATTGAAAGACTGTTCAGTTCTGTGAACGTCCTAATTCATGCCCGCGCTTATGTGTAATTGTTTTTTATGTATACCGGTAATAGGAGTAATTTTTAACTCCAAATATCTTTTTATAGAAGTAATAAGCTCATATTTTACGTAGGGTAGATTGACATGGAACCCCTAACAAAAAGAGCCATATTGTCTTTTGGTGATTGGTGCATTTTCACACCCTTATGGTTCTAAGCAGACTAGATGTACGTTACCTGAAGACAGACGCTCCACCTTTCCCTGTCCCTGTTGGGTCTCCTGTTTGAGCCATGAAGTTTCTCTGTGGAGAGAGGTCAAAGTTCAAAAGTCAAAGCAGATCCCAGCACTGCACAATCCAAGCTCATTATCTTTTCTCCCTTGTGTTATATTTAGTAAAACTAAGTCCGGGCAAATTATTGTTACCCCCTGGTCATGTCCCACAACTCCCGTGCTCTGACAACTATTGCCATGCTCCCCCTTCTTCCACCAAATCCCCCCCCCCCCCCCCCGGCCTCCTAAAAAAAAAAAAAAAAAAAAAACCTTGGTGAATATATAAAGATTAAAAAAGGCAGATCAAAGAAGTTAGGTGAAGAATCCCAATTCTCACAACAGTCAGGAAAATCTGACCAATCACAATATAACAATTCATTGTTATGAAAATATGAGACAATGTGAAGTTAACTTTTTGTCTTGCTGAATACCGAATTCTGTCATTCCCAATTAGGCTTAGGACAGGAACCACTGCATTCCTGTATGTAATGGGTTAATATTTATAATGAAAGTAACACAATACAAATTTTGTGCCTACCAAATAAGATACAGACCCACAGTTGTTGTTGTTTTTTTTTTTGGGGGGGGGGGGCAGAGTCTCCAACCCCAAGCACCTCTTAAGCGGGAGCTTCTCCTGCCGAGACCCCCTAGCAAACGGGAGACTGACTCATTGTGCGCGTAGCTCATATCACCAGCACAAAGCAAGAATTTCCTTGCGGCTGGTTAGGGTTATAGAAGCTCTCTGATGCTATCTTAGGCTTATTCTTAATATGACAACACTAAATGAGATAAAATCCAATGATTCAGATTCATTTTTTTTTCAAAAAGGTGGTTGGGCGGGAGAAAAAAGGAGAAACACAGCTAGGGTAGGAGGAATTCAAACTCAAGCGGGAGAGTTGGAGATTTTGTGAAAATGGACTTGAAGTGGGAGATCTTCTAAAAACGGGAGAGTTGGAGGGGGGGAGGCAATCTCATGAAAAAAAATGAAATAAAAAGAAAATAAGTTTCAATTAGCATGTACCTGAATAGAATGAAACAGGCAGAAGTTGAAATACTTGATCTTGCATAGTTTCAGGAAGTTCAAGCTACCTGTAAATACAAGAAAAAAAAAACATGTACAAAATAAACTAATTCTGTACTTTTTCTTCATGATCAAGATGATGATGATGATGATGAAAGTCAATGTCTGGCATGTATGTGTTGTCATATTGTCAGGGTGCAAAAAGTGAACAATCCACATATGGAGATGTTTGAATTTCGACACAAGTCAACCTCTATAATAGTCTGGGAGTAGAAAGTAGATCTTATTAGAGGTCAACAATGTTGCTATTGTTAAAACTTAAGAAAGTTAGACGGCCAAAACCAACACAGCACAGGGGAGCATTTACATGTATATGTTGGGCTGTTTAAATTTCTGGGCACTTGTAAGCAGCGTGCAATGTAGAGAGCGCAACTGAATCAGCATCACGCATGCATCATACTGCAACACTGCGCCGCTCTTTTGCCTGTGGCCTAGACTAAAGGATGTAGGTAAACTGATGTCAGAGGTCATCCTATTCAAATGGAAATTACAATGTAATCAAGCATTGGAATCAAGAGCAAGGTAAGGTCTAACTTGTGTTAGGATCATTAAAAGTTAATTTTCAGTTTCATTTTTAAACCATTTGTTTTTAATATATATGCAATTAGATCTACTGATAATCTAAGCTACATGAAGTTTTCACTTTTATTGCAGGGGTATTACAGCACATGACAAAGTGTGATTTGGGGACATATACCTCAAACTCTCTGCAACCAGCATTCCTTTAATGTCTAAAAAAAATCTAAAAACTCTCTTGTTTCATTAATAATTTCATTGTATAGTGCATTTGAACATGTTATATGGAAAATGCGCTACATAAATATATTATTACTATTATTATTATTATTATTATTATTATTATTATTATTATTATTATATAGGCAGTGTATACAGCCACATGCGTGTCTTTACCTTATGGCCACACGTGTGTGGTTGTATCCACAGCATCGACATTAGGATACAGCCACACTCGTCTGAATTCTCACTTGTACTTGTACTCTGTGCTGCGACGCGACAGCTATCGCTAGCATTAGTGTATGCGCTGCACAAGCGATGTGTATTCATACGACAGTATTGCAACTTGCATCTTTGATCGTCACGAAGGTTCAGAGGCATCGATCCTGGGGGGGGCAGGGGGGCAGTTGCCCCCCCCAAAGAAAATTTCGGGGGGGCAAAGATATCATTTTGCCCCCCCAATAATTTCCCAACCAAAAAAAAAAAGAAAAAAGGAAAAAGAAAAAAGAAAGAGAAAAGAAAGGAAAAGGAAGAAAGGAAGTGAAATGAAAGCGTAAAACAAGAAAAAAAAAGAAAGAAAATGCAAAACTGGGAAGCGCTCGCTCGCTTCGCTCGCTCGCATTTAAGTATCTTAACCAATGCCGATGATAATTACTATTCTTATGTAAGGAAATTGGTTTGCATCTTGTGTTTCTATCTAATGTTATACTATTCTTCTACTCATAGGAAGTAATATAACCAAACAAAATATCACTCCTAGAAATCGAGCGGCCAGTTGACTTAAAAATAGATAAACTTTCAGGAGACAACGGCCTGGATAAAAAGGAAAAAAAAAACGCAAAACAAAAAACATATTTTTTGTTAACTCGCTCGCTACTCTCCCTGGTAAAAGCTAGATACAAGATGATTTCGGGCAGCAAGTACATTATTATAGCAGCGAGATTCCAAAATATCATTATATTTGGGCAGCAAGGTGGTTGACAAAGATTTTGGGACGAATCCATATAATTTTGCCGGGATCGGTCGTTGACTTTGCTCGCTATGATAGAAACAGAATGGATTCCGACTGCAAGCGAGGTAGCTAAAACAGTGTCATATTCCTCACACAGGTGATCAGATGTATTATTTAGATATCATACAGGCATGACAGGTTTATAATGTATTCTGATGATAATGATGATAATAATATTCCGTTCTTGTAAAGCGCATATCACATTTTTATCACATTATTATGATGACGAAATAACACTTCTATCATTATGGAAAAGGGTATATTTTTCCTCGCTCGCTGCGCTCGCTCGTTTCATATTAATGGTTTTGAAAAGCAAACGAATTCGGTGAGATGAGACCGAATAGATAATGTAGATGTTTCATTGGCCAACAGCGTAATTTGCCTAAGGGTTTACTACATCTACCCTGAAAAACAGTGTGTGCTTCCTCGCTCGCTTTGCTCGTTCGTAATATTAAAAAACAGAGTGGTTTTGGGGGGGGCAGCAACAATGGACCAACGATGTGACAAAGTAGAGTTCATATTTGGCAGCGAGGTAACCATATACATTTATATTAAGTATCATTTATGCCTATATGATAACTAAACCCTTCTCTCATAACAAGAAATTTGTTATTTTTTGCTCGCTCGCTTCGCTCGTTCGCAAAATTAAAAAAAAAGCAGGATGGTTCACATAGCAAGTTGCCTTATTTCCCCAATTTGAAAATGCTTCACGTTGATATAGGCCAATGTATGCCTATGTGTGTATATATATATATATATATATATATATATATACATATACATATATGTATATATGTGAGGGTGTGTGTGTGTGTGTGTACAAATAGTAGCCGTGGGTTCATCTCCGCTTGGTCGTCTTGCCCCCCCAATCCGAAAAAATGGATCGACGCCTCTGCGAAGGTTTTATCTCTCGATTTCACTTATTGTACAAACAATATTTTCACTTAATTCTCACCTGATCCACAAGCAGGTGACAATAATGAAGTAAAAATATTGTTTGCAGACTATGTCAGTGAATTTCAAGAGATAAAACCTTCATGATGATCCCAATACCGTCGCATGAATACAAGTCGCTTGTGCAGTGCATACATTAGCGATAGCTGTCGCGGCACAGAGTACAAGTGAGAATTCAGGCGAGTGTGGCTGTATCCTAATGCCGATGCTGTGGATACAACCACACGCGTGTGGCCGTAAGGTAAAGACACACGTGTGTGGCTGTATACACTGCCTATTATATATAATAAGATTGTGTTTACATCGTTCTCCACACAGGTAAATGGTCACCAATTAAAGCTTGATGTGAATGTCCGATCTACATGTAATACAAACATCAAGCTCTTTTTAGTCTTAAACTCAGATGCACTTAGATCCTAGCTAGGCTCTACAAGCACACAAGAATCATTGCAAGGACTGCACTGGCAAGTGGCAAGGTAACCTTGGAATTTGTAAGATTCAATTGGTAAGCTACGTCGGATGAATTTCGATTTCATCAATCCAATTTCATGTAACCGGTCTGCCCGACGTTAGGCAGCCTAACGGAATATAGCACAGTCACAGTGACTGTGCTTTATTCCGCTGCTTTATACACCACAGGCCCGGTGCGAAAGCGCACTGGCGCCACAGTTAGACCATTGCAATAAATATGGGGACAATGCATAGCAAAGCCATAGTTAGGCCACATTTCCAAAAACAAGCCCAAGGATCATGCGGTGACCGCCGGTGCCAGGCCCGACATGCCTAGCCTGGAGGCTCTTGGAGAGTTTAAAAAAAAAAACACACTAACGCTACTTACTCTCAGTAAGAGAGTTCCAGTCATTTACTATCCTGTGACTAAATGCGTCTCTCCTTATGTTTGTCCTACACTTGGCTTTGTGAGCTTGTACACTGTACCTGTGCCCTCTTGTAGTTGTGTCGGCTAGTTGGAAGAAGTGGTCAGGGTTAAATCTGTCTTGTTCATGAATGATAATACACCTGAATCAACTCTCCTCTCCTTCTCCTATACTCCAGGGATGGCAAGTCCAGGCATTTAAGTCTCTCTTCGTACGGTAGGTGTTTTATAGTGCCGATCATTTTTGTTGCCCTCTTCTGCACTCTCTCCATGGCCTTTGCATCTGAAATGTGCCTTGGTGCCCAGATTGCATTACCATGTTCTAGGAGAGGTCGCACTAGTCCCTTAAACAGCTTGGGTATAATGTATTTGTCATGGCATTGAAAGATGCGTCTAATGCTGATTAGAACCCTGCTGGCTTCGTTGACAACACTGGAGACTTGGTTGTGGAACTTCAGTTAAGTTCAGTTTGTCATTAATAATTATCCCTAGATCTAAATCTTTTTCCTCTCCAACAGAACTCAGGGCTGTACGGCCAAGTGTGTAAGTTAGCTCTCTTGTCTTGAACTTTTGAAGATCTCCAAGTCCAAGATGCAGAACACTAACGTTACATTTGCTTGAGTTAAAGTGAAGTTGCCACTTTGAGGACCAGTCCATCAGCGAGTCTAAGTTTGCTTGGAGATGTTTGCATTGTTCAGGAGTGTTAGTGTTAGATAGTGTTAGTGTTAACGTTGTTCAGGAGTGTTAGTGTTAGATAGTGTTAGTGTTAGCGTTGTTCAGGAGTGTTAACTTAGTGTTAGATACACAAGTCTTGTGACAAGAGAAGGCCTTTTGACTTTGTCATTTATTGTAGGGAAGCTGGTAATCCTGGGTTTTAGGGGTATAAATTATTTGCACTTACATTCAATCGCTAATTTCAGCACACCACATACAACACAGACTGTCGTGTATGGATTATGATTAGGATAGGGTTAGGATTAGGATTAAGTATAGAGTATCAAAGTGTGACGTCATCAAATTTTGTTTTTTGCATTTGAGCATTTTCATGACTATATTACGGCAGAGCATGATGAAAAACCTCCACACACAAATTTGACGTGAATCGGTTCACAGTGGCCCAAGGTATGGCCACATGAATGCCTAATTATCCCCACTGAAATCTGTGTAAACTGGCCTGGTTCATAACTGTTTAGAACCAGGCCAATTTACACTGATTTCAATGGGGCTAAGTAGGTATTCATGTGACCTCATATCGGGTCTCCATGAGCCGATTCCCATAAAATTTGGGCTGTGGATGTTTTTCATCATGCTCCATCGAGACTTTGGCATCCGAAATTCTGAAATTCCAAAAAAGTTTTTTGTAATGAACATGTATATCGCCTCGTTGCTCCATAGGGTTGGGCCCCGGGGGGGGGGGGGGGGGGGGGGGGGGGATATGTCTCATTGAAGCCTGTACATCATCCGTGTAAACAAAACAAAACAAAGAAAAAAGGGGGTCGTTTTTCAGCACCGGGCAGGGAACCCGGGGATCCAGTTAAGGGTATCAAAAACAGGTAAAATCAGAAAAAAAGGGTATCAAAATCAGGAAAATCCGGGAAAATGTCAGTTAATTAGGAGATAATGATTCAATCCTTGCATAAAATCCCTGTTAAGGGTAAAAAAATCATTATTTCCGTCCTACTTTAATCCCCGTTTAGGGTGCTTTTCAGGAACTGATTTACGCGGATGATGTACAGGCCTCAATGAGACATATCCCCCCGGGGGTTGGGCCGGGTCAGGATAGTGGTCAGCTGGGTTGTCAGGAAGAGGTGTGCTAAGTTAGCGATCGAATGTAAGTGCAAATAATTTATACCCCTAAAACCCAGGATCACCGGGAAGCTTGTAAAACATGTAAAATCTCACCGCTGGCGCTGTTTACGTTTCCCTGCTGTCCATTGTATTGCAGATTGAGGCAAGAGTTCCATAGGTACCCCCCCCCCCCAGATTGAAAATGGCGACTATCTTGCATTAGCTCTTTAAAGTTTTTTTTTTTAACTCTCCAGGAGCCTCCAGGCTATAGACTTATGTTTAACAGTTAGACATGCGCGCCCGAGGTCGACGGAGAGCTGTGGTGGTGCATGCTGACTGTGCCTGTGCGCTGTGCAGGCACAGAAATAGAAGACGTAGAAAGCGCATGCGGGTACGTAAAGTATAGCCAGCGTTCGCACGTGATCACGTGACCTCCGCCATCTTGGTTAGTCCTCTGTTTACATCCGCTCACTGTATTTTCAACCGGCTAGAATTTCTTGCATTTTTTACTGCTTTCTGAGCTCTGTGTTGTTTTTACGGCATATAACTCTACCAGTCGTTAAGAGAATGGATGCAGAAAGGCTTCTACTGGTTAGTGGATTTTATTTAATGCAGTCTTGAAATATTATTAGGGTGTAAGGAGACTGTCAATGACGGTGTTCTGGGTAGACCATATTTGTAGTTGTAGTCCCATCTGTTCGTTTTGATGTTTTATTTTAATGGGACAACAGTAGTGTATGTTCAAAATCCTACCTAGAAAGCCTAGATTAACGTAAAGCTTGTTGTTAAATCATACTAAGCCTTTTTATTTGGTATTTGCAACTTGTGCTTTTGTCTAACAATTATTAATAATGAAATTGGATCTAGTCAAGACATGGTGGTGTAGTCTACTTTAGACCTCTAGCCTACACCATGTAACTTTTTAGCTGTCTTAACAGTTTGTTTGAATTTCCAAATTTTTTGGAATACTAATTTTTTTTTTGTCGAAGAGATTATTTACATGATAAGTTTTACTTATACTATATTTTTTCAGGAAATTGATTGTAATTCTTAGATTAGAAATTAGTTTGACCTGTGGTATTTACTGTTACGACTTACCAGGTAGGCTATGACCTATCAACATGTTTTTTTTTTTCTTTCCAATTCTAGATTTTCAAGAGGACATCATTCTTCTGAAGGAATTCCCAGCGAACATGAGAAGAGATTGTTTTACGCCCAGCCAGTATTCGAGTTTATGTTCCAACCACTTTTTAGAGGAAAGCAGAGAAAAGCTTCGATCCTACTGGGCAGGCAATTCAACTGTGTAGATTCAGGCATTTTCTTGTCCTTGTCGTCAGAAGCTTCACCACAAAGATGCTTTCTCATGTACTGATTTAAAGATTGATGCATCTGATCCATTTTAGTATGATGCAATATGTTTTTTTTTTATCACTATGGACGTGCATTCTGTTTACTTTTTGTGCTCATTTGATACTTTGCAATATGCTCATGCAACGCAACTTCAGTCATTGAAATGATATTCAAGTTTGTGCCTATTTCCTTAACTTGCCTTAATTTGCCATTTTCAGAGATTATATTGTAAATACATATATATGTACATGTATGTTTTGTACTTAAGTGTTGTACTGTTGCAATAGTTTTGTACTTAAGTATTGTACAGTTGCAATAGTGGAAGATTGATAAATGTATGAGTGGTGCTCATCTCAGCTTGATGTAATATAGCATGATGCAATATAATGTCTTTAAGAGAATCCTTGCTTTCACAGCTGAGTGTCATGATCAGGACATCACTGATTTGGGTTTGGTGGTATGTAGATTCCCAAGTCAATTTTTTTTTTTCTTCTTAAAAGTACTCCATGTCTCATGAAGTATCACAAGTGCAGAATTTATTTCATTATCAAATGTCACACCAGAATATTTCAACTGCCAATAAATCATTACCATTCTACTTTGCTGCAGTATGAGTTGCCCAGAAAAATGGAAAGTGATAGGTGGGATACATGCATGAGTGGTACTTATTAAGTAAAATTTGCAGCAGCATGTTGCACAGTTTACCGCTGTAATAGGTTCATATGTATGAGTTGTGATTCTATTTTGATATGCTCTAGTTTACTTGCCTTTGTTGTGCCTTTCACAATTTTATGCCAATTATTTCCAGTGCAGTTTCATTAAGACACAGTTGAAGAAACATAACGCAGTGTAGAATGTAAACTATACTTTTATTTTTTCTCTTGTTTGAGTTAGTGTGAAAACATAAAGTATTCATCATGGATATTGAAGAACGATCACCATTAGAATTTAAAAGGAGTTCTGAATTTTTCAATATAAGCCTGTCGACATATGCACCTATTTGTTTGAAAATATGAATAGCTTGTGCTAAGTTTGTTTAGCAAGAAATGTTTTGTGCATTGGTGTAACTCACAAAATACAAAGGAAAAAGAATTTTGAACTTGACTAGAAAAATATTCTGACAAAATTATATAATGCATGTACATGTAACGTGTCTTGTAAGTTGACTGTTTTTGTTGCATTTTATGCTTTTGGGATTATATGATGATCATATAGCAATTGACTCCATCAGGGCCGTACACAGATTTTTTGGGGGGTGGGGGGGGGGGGGCAAGACGTTTAAAAATTTTCAAAAAGGCCCAAATGCTAGGGAGCAAAGCCACTGAGCTGGTCACGAGGGCTTTTTTGCATTTTTCAAAAATTCTGGGGTCCCCCCCCCGCTGCGTACGGCCATGGACTCCATGTAATGTACGTACTGAGTAGGGAAAAAATATTTCTGTACAGGGGCTTTTTCCTACTGTTCAATTCATTCCAAATTACATTTTGTATTGAACCTAATGACAATTTTATGGAGGCTCTTGCAACTTACAAGGGCTATTTTTTTTTACATTTGGGGGCAATTCATCTGTAGCCCTCCAGTAATTTTTCCCCTACTAATTCCCTACTAAGTAATTAATTGGAGGTTCATAGTGTATTCCCTAATTTATTACTTGTTACTTGCCAATGTGTTTGCCAGTTTCTACATCACCATTTTCACATTATTGCTGTTACTGATAATGTGAACCTCGAATTTTTCTTGGAGGAAAGAATAAACATTGAACGTTACTTAATTGAAATAATCTGTAGCCTGTTAGATTTTATTTGGGTGGCATAGTTTCGCAAATTCTCTTTACATATTATATCTTTTGTCCTTTTGGTTATTTGTATGTCTGTTTGACTGTTTGTTGTTTTTTGTGAAGTGCGCTGAAATATATGAAGTTGATTGAGTAAATGTTTGTTTAAGCATTTGTGTAATGAAGAATGACATCGTGTGTGTGAGTTTATATGTAGTGTTGGGAGGACTGACCACGTAAATGATATTACATGTGCATGTACTGTGATTGTGTGAAAGTGACTTATAAGTCTCCCCCCCCCCCCCCTCCCCAGAGAGAAAAAAAATCAAAGTTTAATCGACTTTTAAATTCAGATTTTCAAAATCACGGGGTATGAATGAATTTGGACAAATTATGGTTAGGATGTTCATTGAAATACGTGTACAAATCACATCCCTCCGGCTCAGTTTTTAAAAATGGAAAAAAAAAAATGAAATAAAACAATACTTCCTTCAACGTATTTTTTTTTTATGAGAAGCTCCCTCCCAAAATATTAAAGAAATCAAATTAGATAAGGAAATGTGTCTTGAAAGAGAACCCAAACTTAAAGAAAACTGACAAGAAAATTATAAGGAAACTAACTGTTAAAAAGAAACTGAGGTACTAAAATGGAGAATAACGTATTATCTTGAAAGAGTTAATTAGAAGCTTTCTTTATTCATCTTGGCCAAAAATAATAACTTATACTGCCGTTGTGCAAGTAGATAATGCACACGATCAATTGGCTTATGAATAGGTAGGCCAACCTCAGAATGCATGGCCTCTTTGGAGAAAATTTCAAAACAGAAATTGACAGTGTCATATACGGTCGAGTGGGCTTGCCGAAGAGACCGAGGACTAAGCAAGATGGCGGCGTGTGCACTCAAGCGAATCGCCCAGCGGGTCCGACGGCGATACCGCGATGCGTGCTTTGTGAATGGGTATGCGCCTTCTACGTCTTCTATTTCTGTGTGTGCAGGGCATGCAGCTAGGTAGTGCATAACTCCTCGGAGCTCTGCCCCAGCTTCCCGGCGGAGCTCAGTGGAGTTAGGTAGTGCGGTGCCGTGAGATCTGCAGTACAGTCTGTAGACGGACATGACAGACAGAGAAACTTGTGGATAACTGAAAAGTTTTACTCACATCTTGGTCTTTCTTCTGGATATAGATCAACGACAAGATCACCTAGAGTGGTCTCCAGTAACACTGCCATAATTCTACTTAAAGTTACACTAGCTAGAGCTTGCGGCTGGATGAGGGCTTGGAAATCGCTCTAGAGAGGCCTTTTCTTTCACAGGATAGGCTAGGCTATAGGCAGAGAGTTGATGCACGTCTACATACAAGCCGCAGGCCTAGGCAATCCTGTAAAAAAAATGATAAAAAAACACACATAGGTAAATAAATAAAGGAATAAATAAATAAATAAATAAACCAGCAGCGCAAATAACGACACACGCGCGAGCTAGATAGGAACTATTCGCTACCGAGATATAGCGGGAGGGGGGGGGGGGTACTGCATGTATGTCATATTTTTAATATGCAGAGGTGCGGCTATTCATTTATGACAAAGTATGAGAAAGGCCCCTCATAAAAACTAATCAGTGTTACTTTCCTTCTTACATGAGACTTCGTTTCCTTTCTGATAAAGGCCCTTTAATTATTCACCTTCCTATACGTGCCCCTTTCCACCTCAGATAAGTTTTCTTTTTGTGAACATATATGCCTCAATTTTTAACTTCTGATGCATGCCGCTCTTCCTTTTTGGAAACAACCTAATTTATACAAAATGGATCTACTTTTTAACCATTCCAAAGGTACAGTGTTATCAAAACTAGCAAAGTTTTGTAAGATAGTTGTTGATTTCTTTGATAGGCAGTAAAAATATTTTCTTGTGTGTGATTTATTTGTGTTTTATTATGTTTACAGTATTTACACATAACCCAGGCACAGTGCCTGCTGTAGATAGTTATTTTCTGTATTCTGTAGTTTCATCACCTGTATATAATGTCCATCTCATGTTTTTGTATTACATTTACATTGTTATTCTTGCCAGTTTATATTGTGTTTGTTTTTACTCACATACCCCAGGAGGGTGGTTGAGTTAATAAACTAAACTAAACTAAACTAGGAGTGCCCATTGGCTTCCGTCTGATGAGTGCCCTCCAAAGGTGCAACTTTTCACCTAAAAAGTGCTCCTTAAAAAAAGAAGATAAATGCCCTATCTTAGTCTGATCATACACTGCACTTTTTTCCGGCTTATACTAAACACTCGGGTCGCGTCGCGGCGCGGCGAGCTGGAAAACACTCGGGTCGCGGCTCGCTGAGCCAATTTTTTTTTTAATGGTGTCTTCAAATCGGCCTACACGATGGGAAAATTTTATTGAAAATTCTCGATGTTTTTACAACCCTTTTTCATTGTTGTCTTCAAGGCGGGTTCGAGGGGAAATCTACTACAAAAAAAGACAAGTTGAAAGTTGCTCTTCATTAACTGATGGAAAAATAAGAAGACAAGAATTAGGATTGACAATACGAAAGAAAGAATACTAGGTAGATAAACTGAACTTTAAAGAAAGTGTAGATCTAAGACTGCAAGGAAAGGAGTATGACAGAATGGAAATGAGGAAGAATGGAACGAGTACAAAGATGAACACTGTGGGAAATTAATAAGAGAGGAATACAAAATATTTTTTTCCCTTTTTAACCTTATATATGTGTTCTATGTTTCCCACAATACATCTTTTTTTTTTCTATTTCCATCCATCCTTGTAATTTCTATCCTATTCAGTTTTATTAACAATTAAATTCTACATTTTATTTCATGCCTTTATTTACCTTCTGTTTTTCTGTCATGTAATTTAGAAAAAAAATCTTTATCACTGTTAACCTGGCCAATAAATTCTTTCAATTTTACACTTTTACTCCTATCATTCCATACTGTTCCTTTCTTTCATTGTTTTGTATTCCTCTCTTATTAATTTCCCACAGTTCATCTTTGCACTCGTTCCATTCTTCCTCGTTTCCATTCTGTCATACTCCTTTCCTTGCAGTCTTACACTTTCTTTAAAGTTCAGTTTATCTACCTAGTATTCTTTCTTTCGTATTGTCAATCCTAATTCTTGTCTTCTTATTTTTCCATCAGTTAATGAAGAGCAACTTTCAACTTGTCTTTTTTGTAGTAGAACTAGATTTCCCCTCGAACCCGCCTTGAAGACAACAATGAAAAAGGGTTGTAAAAACATCGAGAAATTTCAATAAAATTTTCCCATCGTGTAGGTCGATTTGAAGACACCATTAAAAAAAAAAATTGGCTCAGCGAGCCGCGACCCGAGTGTTTTCCAGCGCGCCGCGCCGCGACGCGACCCGAGTGTTTAGTATAAGCCTTTTTTCCAGCCATTTTCCCTATGGTGGCTCTCTAGGGCCTATATGCCCGGTTCAAAATCTGATGATTTTTTTTTTTTTTTTTTTTTTTTTTTTTGGGGGGGGGGGGGGTCGTTTTGTTTTGTTTGTTGTTGTTAATGCTTGCTTGCTTGCTGGTTTGTTTTGTTTTGTTGTCGTTTTAGGGGGCAGCCAAAATAATTTTTGGCACATACAAACACGCACACAACACACACGCACCTCCGCCCCACACACACATAATATTTTGTCGTCAAAATACAGTTTAGACCAATAATTTTTAAATATATATTTGGTCACCACTCTACCAAATAGAATATATCTCGCTGGTCTATGCTGTCTCAAACCATTCTGCTTCTGTATATGAGGAACGAGCGAAGCGAGCAAGAAAAATCTTGAAATCGTTACTTACAAATGTTTACATTTTTTTGCCTTTCTGGCCCATTTTGGTATAGCCTTTTGACAAGGCCTCGCAACCAGGTTATTTTCAGTGGCTGAGATGAGACTAGCCAGCGACGAAGAGCTAGAGATAGAGATACCCCGAGTGAACCACAGAACTAGAAAGACCTATGTCAGATGTTTTAGTTCGTTGGAGTGAACGCGCGATCGAGCGATTTCGCGATTAGTCTGATTTTAGTCCCTTCTGATACATAAATCACATCAGAGTCTACACGGGGACACGGAGCCTTGGCTAAAGGCTAATTTTGGCATTGCTTTACCCTATTATTATTATTTTTGGCCTGATGATAGTGAGATACTTGGGCTTTATTTTTTTCAATTTGTGTTTTCTTTGATACTTGGGCTTTATTTTTTTCAATTTGTGTTTTCTTTTCCTACCTTTTTGCACAAGTCATACACAAACCCACACACATATAATAATTTCTATCTTGCGAGCGAAAATAACCACTTTGCCGTCAAAATACAGTTTAGACCTATAATTTTTTGAATGGTGTATTAGGTCACCACTCTACCAAATAGGATATATCTCGCTGGTCCATGCTGTCTGTTTTTTTTTTTTTTTAATACACTGTGTCAAGCAGACATTTATTGTGTTTTGATGTTAAAAGAGAGAGAGAGAGAGAGAGAAAATAATGTTATTATTATTATTATCATTATTATTGGCTTTGACGTCACCTGTGCCTGGGAGGGGAAAAGCGAATTCAGTCACTGTAACCCTCGGGTCTCTCCTCCCGATATCACTGATTGGGGGTGTGCAGGTGAACCACATACACCGGGGTTTCCCGGTAGGCCTATGTTCACGATATTTCCATCTTAAAAGAAAAAAAATGACATTTTTATATCTTGTGTTATATTAGAAATAGAACCTGAACTTGAACTTGAACTTGAACTTGTCTTAAACCATCCTGCTTCTAAATATGAAGAGCGAGCGAAGCAAGCATGAAAATTTTGAAATCTGCATTTACATAAGTTTACATTTTTTGCCTTTCTGGCCCATTTCGGCATTTTTTGCCTGCTGATAGTGAGATACTTGGGCTTTATTTTTCTTTTTTCTTTTACTACCTCTTGATTTTGTGGGGGGGGGGTACCTGGAGGGGGGCACGTGTCCCCCAGGCCCCCTCTATCTACGCCCCTGCCTCTGGACTTTAGCCCCTTGGAAAACCACCCCTGACAAGTGTCCCAGAATCTTCCTTCTGATGAGTCAGTTCCCTTTTCACCTCTGATAAGGGCCAATTTCGAAATCTGATAAACTGCCCCTTTTTGCTTCTGATAAGTATCCCCTTTTTCCTTAAAGATGCCAATTTCTCCTTCTGATCACCCCCTTTTCCTGTCTAATAAGTGTAACTAAAGTTTTCCTCCAGAACCTGTTAGGTGCACATTTTCAAGCCTGCATTTTAGTCTTCCGATGAATGCCAATTTATTACGGTTGTCGCTTAAGAAATAAGCCAATAAACTAATAAATAAGTCATCAAAAACGTACGACCTATATCATGTATACATTCTCCCAAGAATCAGAGAGGATACAAAATTGGATAGTATTTTTTTTTGTATTCACTGATTTTATTTCTAAATAACGTCATTTCTTTTTCATACAGTAAAATAAAAACATAAAAACTTCAACACTATGAACCTATACAAAAGTGAGACATAATTTTGACAAGCTGGTTTTATATATATATCTTTTTGTCTTTTTGATTAATGAGCATAAATAGAACATATAATTAATTATACATGACTTTTCACAGTAGTTAGAAAAACAATTTCATATTATCAAACATACTTCCTTACAATAATTTGATGAGCAAACATAAAAGCAAGGTATTGTTTCGACATAAAAATGGTAAGTTCCAAAATTTGGATGGTGGAAGGAAATTTATGATTATATTATTATTATTATTATTATTATTATCATCATCATCATCATCATCATCATCATCACCACCACCACTATCATAATCATCGTCATCACCACCACCATCATCATCATTATCATAACTGTAATCATTATCATCGTCATCATCATCCTCATATATTTTGTATAACGTAGAGCAACTGAACAGGCTACTCTGGAATAAATAAATAAAATAAATAAAAAATAAATAGATTATGCTAATCATAAGGTCAGGACAGAGCTGTGGGGCAAATTTTTTGACACTGAAAGACAGCCTAATGAGGGTTGTGGAGTCCATGAACCTTTACTTTTATGTTATGTTTATGTTATTCTTTTTAAGTAACTGTTACTTTACGACGTCATTATAACTTCATGTAAATACTTTAACATGGTTAAGGGTGTTTATTCAGTAGGGAACAGAATGATGTTATCATTATCATCATCATCATCATCATCATCAGTATTATCATTACCATCATTATGGAGGGGTTTTTTTCCTTTTATTACTCATTTTTAGTAGGATTATTATCATTATTATTGTTATTATTAGTAGGATTATCATCATTATTATTGTTATTATACTATTATTATTATCATCATCATCGTCATCATCATCATCATCATCACCACCACCATCATAATCATCATCACCATCACCATCATCATCATTATCATAATCGTAATCATTATCATCGTTATCATCATCATCATCATCACTAGCATCACCATTTGGAGCTCAAGTCTAATATATTTTATCATTCATAAAAGTAAAGATAAAAAAGACAGAAGACGATATTATGAGATGGAAGGGCAATCGAGAGAGATTATTGTGACAAGTTTGAAATAGCTCCTTTTACTTGTTAACAGACACACGATATGATAATTCTGTCTAAGTAATACATCCTGATATAAGGTGTTGGGTTAAACTCTTCACCATCATCATCAGTAGCAGCATCATTATTGTACTTAACCACCACCACCACTACCAATACCACTCCCTCCCTCCACCACCGCCACCATCATCATCATTATTTAATATTTGGTATTATTTATTTATTATTTATTTATTTATTTACAATGTTTTAACAGGAAACCCAATCAACAAAAAGCTGCTCTCCCTTGGGGCCCTGTGAAACATAAAATAAAAAACAACAATCGAGCAGGATCATACATCAGAAAAGACATATATCGATAAATATTTACATATAACATCAAATTAAGAAAATAACATAAAAAAATCCGAAAATTGACAGAATTTACTGATGCCAATGTACATGATGTAGACAAACAGATAAGATTAAGCCTAAAGGGATGGACTTAAAAATTATCTTGCAAATACTGTCTGAAGAGTGAAAGAGAGGTTATATTTTGACAAGAGGGTGCCAAACTATTCCAGAGTAAGACAGATAGATAGTGAAAAGAGTGTTTAAATGATTCCATATTGCATTTGGGGTAGTGTAACTTGTTTCGTGAAGAGGATCTCGTTCCATGCGAATGAATTTCTTTCCTAAAAATGAATAACTTCGATAAACATGAGGGGGCAATACCTTTCATACATTTAAACATTAAAATATACCTTAAAAACGAACTCTATCTTCAAATCGTTTCCAATCTAAAAGGGCAAATAAATCATCCGAAGGAGTAAAAAAATTAGCATTTAAAATAATCCTTGTGGCTCTTTTCTGTGACTTATTCAATCTTTCAGTGTCTTCTTTGAATTTATCCCCCAAACAATACAACAGTAATCTGTGTCCCCCCCCCCCCCATACAACAGATTGACGCTGCTGCTGCTGCTGCTACTGTTGCTGCTGTTTCTACCATGATTTTTTGGTTATTTTAGATGAGAAACATAACTGATGTTCGGCGACATCGAGTCCATGGTCATTGTCATGGTGATCATGGTGATTGTTGTATTTCACATGGTTTTCCCATAGTCCCTTGCCGTCGTTCTCCTCCTCCTCATCCATCATCATTTCCTTCTCACCCATCTTAGCGACATCGAGCAGGAATTGGAAGGCGAGGTCGTCGTGGTGTATCCCCGGGAAGTCGTGGGTGACTTTGATCTCGGTAGGTGAATAAATGACGTACTTGTTGGGGTTACATCGTCCGCCACCTACAAGGGAATCCCCGCATGTGATTGGTCTATAGTTGAGGTCAAAACACATGCGCACTTCCAACAGGAACTGGATACCGCGTACTTGCTGTGACCATAGTAATAAATCATACAATACCTGAATATAATAACTGAATATTGCTTTGCATTGTTATGACAATTTTTACAAGCACATTTTCAATAATTTGTTGATGATGAAAGTTTTGTTTTTTGTTTTTGTTTTTGTTTTTTTAAAGGTCTGTTGGCCTCCGTGAACTTAACTTTATCTTGGGGGTGGAGGAGGGGAGGGGAGGGGAGGGGCAGACAACCGAATCGCATACTTACATAACAGTATACGGCTGGATGGACACCAAGCCCGCTATGCAGTGCTGCAGTAATCTGGGACAAAGTGTAACGATCATTGGAGGAAGGTACTACTCCTCCGCTGTGTAGGATTCTGCAGAATTGGAAACAAAAATAGAAAGAAGGCGTAAATCTGTTTCATTTATGTCTAACTTTGGTACGAATGCTTATTACGTATTTAATGTCGTACCGTATAGCTTTAGAATAGTACTGTTTATATTGTTGTTGTTGTTGTTATAGTTACCATCATTATCAGCAGCAGATCATTATCATATATCGTACTCACCATCATCATGGTTCGCCGTCATGATTTTTCCATATCATGAAATTTACACCTAAAATTTGTCATCAAGAATATTAAAAAAGTCTTACTCTTTCTACCCTTTTGTTTATGATTAACATATATTTAATAATATTAACTTCTTAAACATGGACAGAATGTATTTATTTTCAATTTGTTATGATTTATATAGTTGCTCTCTATCTTATACCATAACCAAACAATATCAATACCTTTAACCCATTCGTGACAGAGGGTCCACATTTTGTCGTTTGGTCTAATAACTTTTGATGCAAAGCCCTAAAAATCATACCAAATACATGAGCAAAAAGAGCAAAAAATTCTACACAAACTGTGCCCATTTTGGTTGCGTCAATATTTGTTGTTTGATGCTGAAATTTTTTAAAGGAAAATAAGCATTAAAATACTTAAATTGGCAATGTGATAGAAAGTTTAAAATCACAATTTTCCCCCTGCAAATTGGCAACTTTTTGACTTTCATTATAATTTCTGTCAATTTATATTCATTTCAGATACATGACGTTTTATAAGAAAAATGTAGCATTAAAATATAAATGTTGGTGTTGTCAATTTGAAGAATAAAAGCAGATTAAATTAGGCTTTAAATAATTCCTGTCATGAATGGGTTAATACCTTTAAATCAAAGCTTTGCTTTATGAATTTATGGAAAGATTTGTTGGGGCTTTCTGACCGCTCATCTTGTTTTAAATGATATCTTTATATGATTTTCCTGCTTGTAGTTCTTGGACGATTCTATACCTTCACTCTTTCGATGAATTCTTCATCCCAGCTTTAACGTCTCATTACATTACAGTTCAAATCAATGTAATCCAAAATTTGTTCTCAATTTATGACCTCCCAACTTTAAACGTGAGGCAAAAAATATTGCTTAATATTCCAATCTAGTGTTACATGCAATCAAATATTGTTAGAACATCATAATGCTGTTTGAGATATGAACCTTCCAATAGTTGTTTCAAAAGATCCCCAAACTCTCTTTAAAAAAAGAGAGCGAACGCGTTCACTCTGTTAGGGATGAATTTCAGAAGAGAGTGCATTTAGAGTGAATGAAGAGTGACTATAGAGTAAAAATTTGACATTCACTCTTTATTCACTCTTTTAGGGGTGACCTCGGTGATCACTCAAAATCTTGAGTGATCACTGAGATCACCACTTAAATAGTGATTATCACTATTTTTACTCTTAATTCACTCTAAATGCACTCTCTTCTGAAATTCACCACTAACAGAGTGAACTCTCTTTTAAAAAAAAAAAAAAAAAAGAGTTTTACATAAAAAATCAAACGACAGTTGGTAGGTTTATGATTTAAACAACTTAATGATTTTTAGACGGCTGTTCTAACAGTGAATGTTTATGTTCATTGTATTTTTTTTCCATGAGTTCATACTATTCTGTGAATGTCCTTAGGCTTGATATTTTACATACTAGTATTCGGAAGCTACATGTATTTTGAAATAAAATGAGATGTCGCTAAAATTTCAATTGTGTTCAACCATTTCGTGCCATAAAATTTCACTAAAAATTGTCAGAGTCGTCGTTGGTGTCTCATACCCTTCTCAGTATGTGATTCAGAAAGTACAATTTTGTGAGCGACTCGCGACTTATACTGGCAAAAAAAAAAAAAAAAAAAAAAAAAAAAAAGAGATTCCAACATCCGGACACGAACTGCATGCATGTTACACGACATTTGGGCAACCGTTCTACGTCAGTTTAGAGTACAGACACATCCTCACCTTTGTCTGGCGAATGTTGTGCAACAGTCGCACGGCATGCATGCGAACTATATGGAAATTTTCCCCATACTTTGCCACAAGTTTTTGTTACATAATTATATAGGCAGTTGTGTTGTAAACCGATTCAACGTGATTTCAAGTGAAAATGATCACGAATGCCCGTATTTTCTCTCAATTTTGTTTCTCCAACTAGTCGCGAGAGATGTCGCGGCACACTACATCATGTACATAATTATGCTACTATAGCTTTAAGGAAAAATGCATGCTTTACATACGCTTTGATATTGTACTCGTCATAAAGATCAACTGCATGTCGGAAGTACTCTTCTTGAGGTCTAAAAACTGACGAATCGAAGGGGCACATCCCATGTTTCTCAAATTCGTGTTTCCTAGTATAAGAAAAAGGAAAAAGGTAAAGAAAAAGAATATCGAAGAGTTTTATAGTTCTAGTCATGTCCATGTCAATCAAATGAATATCACGGGGTTCATACAGTGATGCATCTTACGTTTCAAATTGAAATATACGAAGCCGCCCATTGGCAAGGGCATTTTCTCTCTCAAAGCCCCTCCCCCCCCCAAATAAAAATAAAATAAATGATGATTTGCCAAGTTTTCACCCTCATTCTTTTCCTTTATGAGTGATTCTTCGTCCTTTCTCACAATCCTCCACTTGAAAATACTTTCCTTCCAAACATTTCCATTAGTGTGTTTTGCTGTTTTTTTCAAAATACGAATCGAAATTCATTATATTCTCATCAGATCAGCTTTTTAACGATATCAAGAAAGCTTTTTTAAGATAATAAAATAGGATATTTAGGAAAGCTAAAGACTAAAACATTAAGTACCATAGCGCGGACAAATACGAGTATATGAAAAGAGAGATTTTTAAAAAAAAATTCTCAAGGGAAGTAGATCACATACATCAACGGGGGGGGGGGGGGGGGGGGAGTATTTAGGGATCTTTTGATCTTTTGAAGGTGGCAAGCCAGGTAACATCCCTTATCAAAAGTGGGATGTTGTTCCAAGTCTTTCATGCTGCCACTGCAAAACGCATACGTATAACCGGCATTTTCACTGGCATCTTGATATCGAGAATGGTTAAATCATTCTTGATACGCACGTTAAACTAGTAGTCCGGTTAAACAATAATGGTTATATTCCATTTGGATATTTCTTAGAAACATGACACAAACTGTCCTACTTCATGGGTAAAACTGTACATGGAATAAACACAAATGACACATTATCTAGGCCTCAATTAAGCAAGGTGTTGTGTGGAAAGTGGTATACAATGACAGAATAAACAAGGATTTTTGACACGATGAGAGGTCTACATACCAGAACTTGTCGTTAGGTCCTCCCCTCAGATTTGGCCATTTTTGGTTCAGCTCATTCCGCAACGTCCCCTGAAATAACGGGAAAAATTCAGAGGCGTATGATACTTTTATATGTTTCACTTGATGCCGCCATTTGCCAGTCACACGACTTTGTCACTGACCGACGAGGCGTTTGACGTAACATGCATTATTTTGATGGACTTCGAATTGGTCTCCCGGTCTTTAGGGGTCACACGACAGAATAGACCCTGGGATATCATCATCATCAGGTATGAAGTGTCGATCGCATCAAAAATTTTGAATTTACGGGGGAGTCTTTTCAAGATCGTTAACTTTTTCTTCTGGGACGCACTGAAGAGAGTGACTAGACTTACATGTAAGAGTGTGGCATCGTATTTTCCCTGGCAGTATACCGGATTGTTTTTCGCATGCACACCACTCATAAACGGCCTGGAATAAAGTTGAAATGGAATTACAAAAAAAAAAAAAAAAAAAAAAAAAGAAGAAGGAAAAAATGATAGGCCTACATATTTGCTGAAAACACTCATAAGTTAAGTCAAAATTAAGAACATATTCAACATAAAGCAATATACACACCTTTCACAGGAAACTAAAGCAATAATTAGTGCAGTCAATGTGCTTGGTGTGTGTATCTTTTATTTTTAAACAATTTCAAACTATATTTCATCCCTATATACGGATTAAATAACTAATAATTGTGAAGGTTGTAGGAAAATAACCCAACTAGAGCTGGGAACTACAGAGGCGTCAGTCCCCTTTACTTTCTTTCTTTCTTTTTTTTTTTTTTTTTTTGGGGGGGGGGGGAGGGGTTACACTGTTCGAAAATGTAGTGTTTACCATGTCATGAATTTCAGGTTCACATAAATAATACTTTTTCTTTTATTAGAAGATGTCACTTTATTTCGGGTGTCCTTTTTATACACACTTTTTTCCCATACTGTTTTATTCTGATTTCATCAAAACAAGAACAGTTAACATTTCAATTTGACATTTCAAATTAAACAATATAACACTTCAGATTTCATATTTCATTATTTTCAATAACTTAATATAAACATGAATCATATATAACTTTAAAAAATAATGAAAACAATTATAAAAAATAGTTAAGTCACCACCCCCCCCCCCCCCTCCGCCCCCACAGAAGAACTCTTCCCTATCCAACGTGTACTTTTACGCACACACCCTCACACACCACCACCACCACCTCACATACCCGCAAACACGCCCACATGGGACTTCTCCTCTTACGCACATTTATGTTCGAGACTACAAGCAGGAGATGAAATTAAATATCACAAAAACGAATGGAATACGTTTTAGAAGAGACATTTCAACTCACCACAGCCCGTGTATGGTCCATACTTTATAATCTGAATTCGGTCTCACGCACATCTAAAAGGAATGGTATATACGTAGATGTATATGGTGGCCCAGGTCGACGACAGGTCAAGTGCGCCGTGAATTTCGAGGACAAGTCGTGAAATTCGCGACAACTGGACGCGAACTTTGCAACTTGGCCGCAAAGTTGAGGACTCTGGTGGCGAACTTTGCGACTTGTGCTCGCGAATTTCGTGACCAAATCGCGAAATTCACGGCGCACATGACCTGTTGTCGAGCGTACTTCAGGGCCACCATATAAAGTGAGAGTTCATGAGTTCATTTTACAGATGAGGGAAGGAAAGGGAGAAATAGACTACCTCATGGCCTACTGTCAGACAATGAGGTGAAGATGTCCGGAAGACAGAATGAAATAAAAACTAAGGCAAGAGAAAAGGTCATAAGCAGAGAGAGAGAAAGAGAGAGAGAGAGAGAGATACACACACACAGAAGGGGGCTGAAAGATGGAGAGATGTGAAAACACAAAGAGATATTGATGGATAGAAAGAAAAAAAAAAGAGATGGATACTGAATTAGAGAAGGGTCGAGGAGAAGAAGTGGTAGAAAGAATCTTCATAAGAACATGTGTCGAGGAAACCCTCTATGTGTAAAGAGTGACTGCGAAATAATGACACAATTATTATACAAGATGATACTGAACGCGTTTTAAGGTGACAAAATATTTCTCGTTGGAAATATAGAAGTGTCAAATACCCCTTACCTTTTGACAAAATGAGCGTGGCCAAGTTAACACTAAGGCTAACTTGTCAAATTGTTCTTCCCTGTGTATCACGGAAAGAAAATGGGGAGAGGCCGATTAAGCATGAAATTATAAAGCTGAAGATCTATGAAAAATAGACATGATAAAAAGAAAGAAACAGAGATATAGGGAATGTCCCGAAGGGAAGAACGGGGATTTTCTTTTTCTTCTTCCCCCTCCCTCGTGATATTTTACCATTATCATCATCATCATTATTATTATCATTATTATTATTGTTATTATTACAATTACTATTGTAATTTTGCTAATGTGGAGTTCTTTCCACGTGTCGGTCAATATTTGGTCAAAAGGGGTCGGTCTTACACAAAAAGAGGCGGTTTACAACAACAAAAAAGGTCCGGTCATGAAACAAAAGGCTTGTCATGATCAACAACGACAAAAGGAGAAAAAGAAAAAGAAAAAATAAAAAAGATTAATAAAGATTTTAAAAGAAAAACTCTAAAGAAAATGATGGAATGCTTAAAACGAAAGTTATAAGCTCTCTAGAAATTCCTTCTGTGAGAAGAAGTGTTGTCACTAACCAAAATTTACCATTTTTTTGTTGTAAATCCCCAACCAACTTTCAGTTGAGTGGGGGTTCTAATTTAGATGTGATAAGCGCCTCTAAACTCAAAAACCAACCCAACCAACCAGTCCCAGTCTTGCTCCTGATTCCTCTTAATCTTCTTTTTCTTTTCCTTTTTTTACAATAACCATGAGCTTATTCCTGCCAGTCATATTATTTTACTTTACTTTACTTTAAATTTACTTAACTTTAAGTACCATAATACGATGATAAATTGATAAATCAATGAAAGACAGGTATTTATTATATATTTACCCAATTTCATTGAGTGGTTCTTGAAGGGACCTGCCATAGCTAGAGTGCACGCATAAGAGTGCAGCAAGGAGCAGAAATCTTGGAAAGCGTGCCATATTTTGCCTCCAAAATCGGATGATTCCCAAGTTGGTGAAGTTTTGCTATCGGTATTTTCCTCGATACTTGTTGGAAGATGTCGTCTGCGCTACAGCTTCTCTGCTCTTGCTCGTGACTGTTCGTGATTTCACTCTCTCGATCTCTGAATGGCGGGATAAATGCTGAGCAGCTGAGAAAGGTAACTTTTATAGTGCTTGTTATTGACATGTAATAGACGTAGGGTTCTGCAGGTCATGAAAAAGGCGAGATGGAATTGTTCTTTGAATTGGGTTTTTACAGACGTGTATCAATCAAATATGATTATTTACGTCTGGGACCGACCTTTAACGTCACCTCCAAAAGACGTGGCAAATGTAGATTCATACCTTGCCAAAGGACATTAGTGCCGCGGCAGGGATTCGAACCCCGGACCTTGTGGTTCAAAGTCCGGAGACTTATCAACTGAGCCACAACATATCAATGCGTACCCCTATCCGTGAAAATCGTGAAAAACTATATGTATCATGTGTCGCGTTTAACCCGCTTTAATTTGTCTTGCATCCTATTGGAAGTGTCGATAGAGACTCAAATACACAATTTTTCAAAACATGATATGCTGCATCTTTGATAATGAATTCGACTTTCAAAAGTACTGGTAAATTCGCATCCTCTTCAACGTATCTTTTATATGTCATCGATTACATGTTTATGAACATGAAATACCTTTTTTCATAAATCAAAAGATCGCATATGTAATTGATGACATTTGAAACATCAAAACTATATGTATCATGTGTCGCGTTTAACCCGCTTTAATTTGTCTTGCATCCTATTGGAAGTGTCGATAGAGACTCAAATACACAATTTTTCAAAACATGATATGCTGCATCTTTGATAATGAATTCGACTTTCAAAAGTACTGGTAAATTCGCATCCTCTTCAACGTATCTTTTATTTGTCATCGATTACATATTTATGAAAATGAAATACTTTTTTTCATAAATCAAAAGATCGCATATGTAATTGATGACATTTGAAACATCAAGTTGAACGGGATGCAAATTTTTAGATCACGTATGATAATGTGATTGATGCAGGCCTGTAACTAGGATGTTTTCGGGGGGGGGGGGGGGTCGACACTGGAAGAAGTGGACCTTTCTGTGAGAGCGAAGCAACCGAGTAGGGGGGGGGGGTCAAGGGCGTGACTCTCCCAGTGTACGGGTACAATCGTAGTCAGAAGAATTATTTGACAAGAGGGTGAGTAAAATGTGAAGCTCCAAAATAACAATTGAAAATGATTCTAAATAATGCGAGCGAACTCGCGAAGCGAGCGAGCAAGAAAATGAAATGTACCTTTAAATGGTAAGATGTTACTTAAGTAGTCACTAATAGGTGGAATCCGTTTAATTTGTTGCTAGGAATCATTCATATCAACAAACGTTTTAGGAAGTGGAGCAAGGGGGAGGGGTACTTTGTTGTCGTGCATTTCACTAGAGAAAGCAAGTTAACCCGAATAATTATATGGGAGCCATAGCAATAAGGGCAGTGACGTGAACGAAACTGGCATGATAACACTGAATATTCATGGACGTATCTGCATGAAACTATTTCGATTATAAGTTTTGCGAGCGAGCGAAGAGAAATACACTTTGTTCATTTCAATATAGAAAGTAAGGTGGGCATAGGAAGTATTCGGATGCCATGCATGGCGATAGGGCAGCGACGTGTCTGAATATTGCAATATTGAAATATCCATGGACTTTGCTGCCAGGGGCGTCGCCTTAAATAACTTTGAATAGGGAAATGTAAGACCTAGATTTGCCGACAAACTTTTTGGTGGTACGGATACTGCATTATAAGTCTAATCTACCCATTGCACCCAACACATACAACATAATCATTTCATGTTACAATCATGGCTATCATAGGCCATATGAGAAATGATATGATCATATCGCTGCAAAATGTGTCTCTTATGGGGTATCTCATTAGTCCAAAAATTTGCTGTCCGAAACCACCCTGTTTTCGATAATACGAGTGAGCTAAGCGAGCGAGGAAAGACACAATTCCATGGGGGTAGAAATGCCATTTCTCATTATAATATATGCTATAGGCCTATGATATATCTAAACATGTAGTCACCTCACTCGCCGAATTTGTTTGCTTTTCGAAACCATCCTTATCCAAATATCATACGAGCGAGCGCAGCGAGCGAGGAATAATAACTACTTTTTTTCGTGGTAGGAGTGTTATTTTGTTATCGAAATACACTGTAAGCCTATATAAGATATAAAAATATCGATCGCCTATATCTGCCGAATA